>OY757547.1:17412300-17469800 GCA_963584105.1 Alviniconcha strummeri
ACAGCGCTAGCTGTTCTCTGCACTTGAGCAGACAATCTGATTTGTTCAGACTGTCCCTCCCCAGGCATTCCACAAACCATAACCGGACAAGTAAGCTATCCTATCTTTTCATTTATCATCTTTTCCCTGTCGTTTTGTCTCTAGTTGAAAAAGGGCTTACCCCGAAAATTTGCCCTCGTTTTGCATTGTCCCCTTACAGTTACCGTGCTTTTTAACCGTTTGTGTGTTCAGATCTTGTTTTAGACGCTAGCAGCCAACGTTGTTGCAGATTTAATAAAAATGAAATAATACATGTTACTAAGTAGGCCTAAACGAAAGCTACGTAGCGCAAACACCACTTACCACCACCACCCTCCACAGACGTGACACACGCACGCACGTACGCACACACACACACACACACACACACACACACACACACACACACACACACACACACACACACACATGAGCACGCGCGCGTGCGCGCGCACACATACACGCACACACACACAAACACACTGAGACACACACACACACTGAGACACACACACACACTAACACACACCCACCCACCCACACACACACACACACACACACACACACACACACACACACACACACACACACACACACACAGAGCAATAAAAAATATTTATAAAAAACAAACCAAAAAACCCCACCACCAAACCAACTGACGTCACTCAGTCGAGTTGTGTATGGCCCTCTCGTGCCGTGTCGTCTTTTGTCCGTTGATGACAGCTTTCCGGTTTCGTGTCGTTATTGTCTCGGCTGGCTGAACAGCCGATGGGAGCGCGTGCTAGTTACGTGCTGTGAGACAAGGATACACGGTATAGGTAGTAGATATGAGTCACACGGGTGAAAGCAGAGATACGGATGAGTGTGGCCGGTACCCATGGACTCAGGAGAAATCGTGGCCTAGCTGCATGGGGTTTTTGGCCGTCATCCACCGCTAGACAAGACACAGGATCGGGAGAGTCCCGACTACTGACAGACTTGATGGTTAGTCAGTTGGGGTGGGGGTGGTAGATCGGGGTGGGGGAGAGAGGGCGGGGGGTGGGGGAGAGTAGGAGACGACGACGACGACGACGAAGAAGAAGTTGAGAAGAAGAAGAAGAACTTGAGAAGAAGAAGAAGAAGAAGAAGAAGAAGAAGAAGAAGAAAAGATGGGGGTGGGGACGTGGGGAAGAAAAAGAAAGGGAAAGAAAAGTGACTAGTCTCTTATGTTTAAGATGTACCTCTGGTTGAGTTTATGTTGTTGTTGATCTCTTTTATAAAGCGTCTCGAGAAGATTCACTGCGCTCGCATGTGATTCTACATGAGTGAATAATTGCGTTTTATAGCGCGTTTTTGAACATTCACACACGCACGCACGCACGCACGCACGCACACCACCACCATCACCACCACCACCAACGACAACAACAACAACCATAATTAAGGAGAAAAAAAGGAGAGAGAAAAAAAAGAAGGAAAAAAGAAGAAGAAAGCACACACACACACACACACACACACACACACACACACACACACACACACACACACACACACACACATCGAAAACTCCTCTTCTCACTCATCACCTCACCTTTGTTGGAAATTCCAGAAGGAGGTCAGAGTCAGTGCACACTCTGTATCCACATCCACAGCAGTAAGTTTCCTGCAATGTTGCTGGAAATAACACATGCACAGCGAGGTCGACGCGTTTCACGGACCGTAAAACAATACCAAATGCACACATCCAACCATGGACCTGTATATATACGTATATGTAGGTCCATGCATCCAGAGCTCAGGAAAGTGTGTGAAAGTCGAGGTGGCCGTCCTGGGCTCCCGTCCCTAATAAGCCTACGGTTTCTGTGGACGTAAACAACACTCAACCAGCCATGCATCTAGCACTACTAACAGAACGATGTAACGTGCACGACGGTACGGCGGAAGAAAAGAAAAAGCAACGCGTGCGAAACCTGCTCTGATTGGTTTGCTGCTAAGACTTGCTGACCAGAGGTTATTACCGTCATTGGTGTGATCGCTGAGGGGTTGACCTCTTGAACGAGTTGTACTTATTGTTGCATTGCTTCGTAATATATTATACGGCTGGATTATATGCGCCTAGTTTCCCGTAATCCGCTTGAAGGAGCAAAGCTCGACCGTTGATATATGCGTGCCAAGCGTATGCCGAGTCACCTGGTATTTCGCTGCCTGAGTGGGACTGGGTAGCCGATGTGTCAGTCACTGAGTGGGACTGGGTAGCCGATGTGTCAGTCACTGTATCCCTTGGTCCGAGTACGGACCCTTTAAGCATGTGTGAAATACACACACACACACACACACACACACACACACACACACACACACACACACACACACACACACACACACAAGCACGCACGCACGCGCGCACACACACACACTCAGAGAGATTTCATTTGTAAACAATAAATATTCTGATTCTGATTCTGAGAGAGAGAGAGAGAGAGAGAGAGAGAGAGAGAGAGAGAGAGAGAGAGAGAGAGAGAGAGAGTAACAAAGTCCAAGCATGTTACGGCGTTTGTGTGTGTGTGTGTGTGTGTGTGTTCCCTAGTCGTCTAGAATGTATGTCGTGTGCAAGAGAGCGTTACGTATCCAAAAATATGACATATTTTATAATCTAATTACGTTTTGTAGGAATCAGTCAAGCCGATCGGGCAGGCCTTGACAAAGCCCTCTATGGCGAGAATTCGGCGTTAAAAGTTTCCAATACAAAACATGCTTGGACTTTGTTATACTTTCTCTACACGACACCATACTCAGTCCTTCCTGCACGGTGCGGTGCCCAGGAGTCACAGAGAGCCTTGTTTTTCTGTCTGTATATATATTTATGATGATGATGATGTATGTCAGAGCTCAGGAGCTGTGTGAGAGTCGAGGTGGACGTCCTGGGCTCCCCGTCCCTAATATAGTAATAAACCTACGGTTTCTGTGGACGTAAAGCAAGACTGAACCAGATGATGATGTAGAACTTCATGTCCTCGGATGTCGGTTGACATATTAGGGACAAACTGTGACCAGTACCGAAGCACGGTTCAGTGTTGCTTTACGTCCACAGAAACCATAAGGCTCATTTGGACGGAAAGCCCAAGACGGCCACCTCGACTTTCACACAGCTCTTGAACTCATATATATATATATATATTGCCCAGTAGATCACTGTGGTGCTTTTATTCATTAGCATGCGTCCAACGGCGCGTGGAGTCCCTTGTTGTCTCAACATATTTTGCGTCAGCACAAAAAGTCCGCAATTCGAGCATCGTTGTCTCAACATATTTTGCGTTGGCACAGAACGTCCGCATTTCCATCATAGTTTTTGTCATCTTAAAATATTTTGCGTCAGCACAAAACGTTCGCATTTCTGTGGCCGTGTATCATCAGGACCAAATGCCTTTCTGTGGCCGTGTATCACCAGGACCAAATGCCTTTCTGTGGCCGTGTATCACCAGGACCAAATGCCTTTCTGTGGCCGTGTATCACCAGGACCAAATGCCTTTTTGCGGCCGTGTATCATCAGTTTTGGTCCTGACGACACATGGCCGCTGCAGAATGGCGGTTGTTCTGTGGTGAGGCAAAATATTTTTTTGACAGTTAAGAAAGATCGAAATGCAGATGGTTTGTGGTCCCGCAAAATATTTTGAGACAACCGAGATCGAAATGCGGACGTTTTTTTTATGCTGACGCAAAATATTTTGAGACAATTAAGGAACACACACGCGCGCGCGCGCACACACACACACACACACACACGGAGAGCACATCTTAACAGCAACTGTGACTTTAATAATTTTCGAATGAATATCCCATTAATGACAGAAAGAACATTTAAATAAACACAAGAAGGGCCGACATAGGTCACTTCGGTGACCTTGGAGATGGGTGAAGGTCAATGACCCCGGCAAGGACACCAGTACGAAGCTGGTAGTGCATGGCTAACCGAATTGGAAAGATCTCAAATCCCAACATGAAAGTATTTTTCCATCATTGTTACATTTCTGCCATTTCTGTGACCTTGACATTACGTCAGTGTCACCGAAACCTTTATGAAAGCATGAACCTGTAATTACCACTATCAGATTATGTTAAATCTGAAAGTTCTCGTTTTTAAGGCGACCAAGAGAACACAAAACGCGGTTTTTATTTTTCCAACGCCTTTGTGACACTGAAATAGGGTCAGGGTAACCCAAACTGGCATGACTATCCACAAAGCTCACGGAACAGTGTCCAAGAAGAAGCCATCGCTGAAGTTTTTGCCACTGTCACACATCTGACAGACACAGATTCTGAAATAATCATATTTTCCTTCACAGGAGTCAAAAAGACAGACCGGATGTGTAAACCAAACAATTAATGAAGGGGACTAAAATCAAACAACCTAAAATAGGAACAGGCAGAGAAAGGGTGAAAAAGAATGTGATTTAAAAATAGTAATAATCTAAAAACAAAACAAATCCCCAAAAGGTCAAGCTTCTGGTTTTCCCCATCATTACCCCCCCCCCCCCCCCACACACACACACCAACCCAAAACTGATTGACTGAAATTGACTGCCAAGGCTGAGTCACTGAAGCCAAAAACAACCCAAAACTGACTGATTGAATAGTTGAGTCACTGAAGCCAAAAACAACCCAAAACTGATTGACTGAAAAGTTGAGTCACTGAAGCCAAAAACAACCCAAAATTTATTGATTGAAAAGTTGAGTCACTGAAGCCAAAAACAACCCAAAACAATTGAAAAGTTGAGTCACTGAAGCCAAAAACAACCCAAAACAATTGAAAAGTTGAGTCACTGAAGCCAAAAACAATCAAGTCTAGATGCAACTTTTTCTTCACTGACATTCTCGCATGAACAATACTGTCCGTAATAATTATATGAAAAGTGTGATCATCTTATGCAATGGGCACCAATGAAAGGGACGTTGGAAGGAAACCCCAAAGAAACAGCAAGTTAGAGGGTGGGCGAAACACACACAAACAGCAGGTGACGTATGTTGCTGTGGGGGAAGCAACAATTAATTATGCATTAGGGGACAGAACAGAAACAACAGTCAACGTGGATTAAAAACGAATCAAACACAAAATGAAAGAAAGAGAATAGCAATAGTTCAAATCTATAACCCCCCCCCCCCCCCCAAAAAAAAAAAAAGGGGGGGGGGGGGGAATGGGGGGAAGAAGGAAATAGCAAAATATTAAGCTCATGATTTTTAGGTGCTTTTGGCAAATACTGACTACCCCATGGGACATAATTTATTACGTGCAGGGGGAAAAGTACCCCCCCCCCCAAAACAAACAAACAAAACAAACAACAACAACAACAACCCCAAAACAACATCAAAACTGACCTCCCCCCCTCCAACCCCCCAGAAAAACAGAACAAAAAACGATATAACAACCCCACGACAAAAAGCCTTAAAACAACAGCAAACAATAAAACATGATTCTGGGGTGCTGATCAACCCTTAGGACATAAATGTATGATGTATTTGGAAAAGGACTCCGCCCCCAACAACACAGAATAATAAAACCTCATGATTTTTAAGTTTTTGTTTTGTTTTGCAAATGCTGATTACTGATTACCTACTCCTTGGGACATAATTATATGACACGTAACTTCTAAGGGGAACAGCACTTCCCATGCTTCCCCCCCCCCCTCCACCCACCCCCACAAGTGGGGGAAGTTAGTAGGAGTGTGGTTGCCACCTGGACGGGTAACCATTACGTGCTAGGCTGCCACGGTGCACCGGCCCCAAGAGCTTTCTGAAGCCAAATTCTGTGCATACTCTATCAAAGTCCTTTGGATGACACTGTGAACCAAGGTCCTCTGTGTGTATAATTATATGCATGTGCATGCAAAAAAGCTTACACAGCACGCTACAGATCCAGTGGTCCATGTCAGCACGCTACAGATCCAGTGGTCCATGTCAGAGTTTGCTGAACTATGGAACCCCCCACTGTCCCCCCCTCCTCTCAAAAAAAAAAGCACACAGACACACACACGGCACACTGAGAGAGAGAGAGAGAGAGAGAGAGAGAGAGAGAGAGAGAGAGAGAGAGAGAGAGAGAGAGAGAGAGAGAGAGAGAGAGCCCAAAACAACAACAACAAAACCCACCCCCAAAACCAGCATGCACCAAAAAGTGCCTCTCTTCAAACTGCTGAAGTTGGACACAAGATGGAAGACGAAGAAGAGGAAGATCCTCCTTCACTTCCCTGGGTGAATCACTGAATGCACGCTGGTAGCCGTTACCATAGAATAAATTACACAGAAAAAAGAAAAGAAAAATTACTACAAATCTCGGAATCCATTACACAAACCACACGAACTAAGCTGCCGAATGACCTGGTGGTGATCATGACAATAGCGATGATGATGATGATGATGATGACAATGACATAAGCATGCAGGTGAATGCAGCAGGGGGATATGTGCCTCAAACGACAAGTCACTGGAACTGATGAAGAACGGATTCAGAGAAGCTGGATACCGACTGATGAGGCTGATGATGTGAAAAGTGGATGAACACAGCACACTCACATGTGCTTTGCACAACTGCCAGCGGAAGCAGGCGGAACACTGGAAGGCTGACCGAAAGAAACCTGGCACCAGGTCCAGCCTTCATTATGCCAAACAGTGACAGGGGTCAACAGCAAAACGAGTGAGTCAGATACTAACTGGATTTTCAATGTCCTACCGATCGCACAGGGTCACCTCAGGATGATCAGACACTCCGCCAAAAGTAAATGTACAGTTCAGACGTTTCCTCATCATTATGGGGTAAAACCATTTCTCAAAGTCAAATCTACAAACTCGGCCCACACACAATATAAAAATGAAACACACATCCACAGATATCTAACACAAATTTTCGAAGAGTCCCTTCAAATATCACCTGTCTTACTAGGACATGCTGGTATTGTGGATCATTCAGTTTGGTTTGTGGACACCAAATTAAAGAAAAATGTATCGGTGCCACACGGCAGCAAGTTACACATATGAACTACCATTCTCCTAGCTGCTCTCTATTCTCCTAGCTGCTCAAGAAGAACCGTACCCGCCAAAGCCTATCTCTAACAAAAAATATCAGAGAATTTTCTGGGAAAAAGTCAGAAATAGAGAATAGACCACTAGCTAAAAATCCCCACCAAAACAAAACCGGTAAGTCAGGAAGAGCAACAGGACTAGGCAGATGAACAAGAGGAGCTAGGAAAGGGGAATCAAATGACAATCCTGAGATTCCAGACAGAAGAGAAACATTTGACAGTCATGCCCCCCCCCCCCCGCCCCCCCCTTGGTTGAACAATAATATGATCCAACGTTGAGTGCCTCTCACAGTAAGTATCTGGGGGAACGACACAGTGGTGGCTTACTTCAGGAACGATCAAGTTATTCATGTATAAGATGGACTATATCAACACAGATCTATATCTATATAATTATATATACATACATACATACATACAGCACTTTTTATCATTTATGCTGTCCCAATGACCCTACTGTAGACCCCCCCCCCCCCCCCCCCCACCCCACTGAAAAGTCTTGGGCCATCAAAGTAATGGCCCACTTAGTCTCGAGAGAACTGAAAGTATCAAAAAAGATGTTCAGCGAGTAATTCTTAATCTAGTATGAAGTCTCTCTCATTATGCCTTTATGGTCTATTAGTATGTGTTGTGTGTAAAAAAAATAAAAAAAATCTTTCTAGTAGTCATTTTTGTTCACTGTTTTATACTACCGCAATGAATTACTGTATGAAGCATGCTGTATGTGTTGTTACATTATTTGACTGCATGTGTAACACAAGGTAGAGAATTTCACAGATTTAATTATGCACATGTATATACAATGTAAATAATGCTGTTGAGCTCACACAGTGGGGAGTAGCGATGTAGAAAACGTATGCATTAGTAACTGGATCTCTGTTCTGCAGACACATCGGCTATCATGGACAGCATCACGCACATTGTGTTTCAGGTTAATTTTTTGCATCTGGCTGAAAACATGTTTTTGTGTCATATCTGATATGAGTAGGGAGCTGCTTCACTGAGAAGACTCTAGTATCATGTATGTAGGAAATCAGTCTTGATGAATAAGTTCATTAGCAGTTATTTAAAAAAAAAAAAAAAAAAATCCAGAATGTAGAAACCACCAAAACAAGTCTACTGTGTAACAGTGAGTAACTTAACCTAGAAGAAACTAGAGTACAGAAAACTAATCCTGAATGTACAAACCACTGAAACAAGTCTACTGTACAACAGTAACTTAACCTAGAAGACTAGAGTACAGAATCCAGAATGTAGGAAATCACCGAAACAAGTCTACTGCTTGACAGCTGCCGCACAAACGCAAAGGGAGCTCAACAAAGTCCCTATGTACACTGAGCAGTAACTGTTGGGGCAGCAAAGAGTTACACAGAAAATGCCCCTTTAGTTAAAGGAACTCTCAAGGTAGTTCCAATGCTAATGTATCACAATTGCCACGCAGCAGAGCCCTGATATTGCACGCAAATGCCACCACGCCAAGCAGGAATGCATTCCAAGTGAAGTGAATGGGAAAAACAAAGGATACATAAATATATATCCAACATGACGATTCAGCAACAATTTGATACCAACGTTTATACACCAGACCATATGTAAACCACTCACGCCCTTGACCTGAGAGTCGTACAAATGTCTGTGTGCATGCATACTATCACAGACACAAAGGGGGCAAAAAGAGTAAACTGCAGCAGTGCAGGTACGCATAATTAGGTAAATGCAATACATTCATGTTGCTGTTGAGGGAGGGCCAGATCGTAACAGCATGGTGTAGTGTGTAAACTACTGACAAATGCATGGAAACGAATCCTTCCTTTTAGTTTTAGATGAGGTTCCAGTGGTGCTACGAACAGGTGGCAAAGATAAACCGCATGAAGTTGCCTCTGCTTTAATTCTGGCCTGATGCATCAATGTGACTAACGTTCCCGGAAGGCTGCTGCGATGAACTCTCTGCCCTCTACTGACTAAGTCTCTGGTCTCTACTACCCCAATGGACTAGGTCTCTGGTCTCTACTGCCCCAGTGGACTCAATCTCTGGTCTCTACTGCCCCAATGGACTCAGTCTCTGGTCTCTACTGCCCTAATGGACTCAGTCTCTGGTCTCTACTGCCCCAATGGACTCAGTCTCTGGTCTCTACTAACCCAATGGACTAAGACTCTGGTCTCTACTACCCCAATGGACTAAGTCTCTGGTCTCTACTGCCCCAATGGACTAAGTCTCTGGTCTCTACTGCCCCAATGGACTGTCTCTGGTCTCTACTGCCTCGATGGACTCAGTCTCTGGTCTCTACTGCCCCGATGGACTTGGTCTCTGGACTCTACTGCCCCAATGGACTCAGTGTCTGGTCTCTACTGCCGCAATGGACTCAGTGTCTGGTCTCTGCTGCCCCAGTGGACTCTGGTCTCGCTCAATCCCTGCCCCAGAGGACTCAGTCTCTGTACTCTACCGCCCCAAAGGACTAAGTCTCTGGTCTCTACTGCCCCAATGGACTCAGTGTCTGGTCTCTACTGCCCCAGTGGATTCAGTCTCTGGTCTCTACTACCCCAATGGACTCAGTGTCTGGTTTTTACTGCCCCAATGGACTCAGTTTCTGGTCTCTACTGCCCCAATGGACTTGGTCTCTGGTCTCACTCAATCCCTGGCCTCTACTGCCCCAATGGACTCAGTCCCTGGTCTCTACTGCCCCAGTATACTAAGTCTCTGGTCTCTACTGCCCCCCAGTGGACTCAGTCTCTGGTCTCTACTGTGCCAGTGTACTAAGTCTCTGGTCTCTACAACCCCAATGTAAGTAATATCTGACAGCTCCAGACCACTTTGCACAGTTTTAACAGACGATTCCTTTTGCTGTTTCATCGGACAGACACATTTCCAACCCATCCATGACCAGCTGACAGCACAGCATCTCACGAAATAGACCGGCCATTTCGGTAAAAAAGATCCAGCACTGACTGAGCATTGCCTTTCCATGACGGCACAGGAAGCAGAGATGGGAAGCTGTGTTGTACTGTAACCTCACATGCAATTGTTTTTCAATCAATCAATCAGTATTTTATGTCTGTTCACATCAAAGTGATATTAGACAATAACAAAAAAACAAAACAAAACATACTTATTATTTATACTAATTTCCCCACAGGACTATGAACAACTGATTTGACAATATTAATGATAACATCAGTATTGTGCAAAATATCTCTTACATTGTTGTAATCATTGAAGTCATATCCATTTTTCTGAAATAACTCTGGGGTAATAGGACATTCAAGCAGTATCTGTTTAACAGATCAGAGATTTTTTACAATATTTTGATCTGTGTTGACTCAAAATCAGTTCTCTGTGTATTGAAAAACTGGAACTGTAAAATGAGGGGGGATATATTTTATGAAGTAAAGTATTTAATACATTGTATAGGGGGGATATATTTTATGAAGTAAAGTATTTAATACATTGTATCATGTATAACAGTATTGGGATTGAGTTTTGTTGGGTACTGTCTCATTGTGGTCTATTTTGGAATGAAATATCAGACAAATTAGCTAAACAAGGTGCAATGAAAAACAGGTCTGAGATATCATCCAATAACCTACTACTCTCATGAGATTAATTCACTACTTAAGAAGGCTGTATATAAACAAATTGAAAAAAAGTAAATCTGCAATACCTTCTTGTTCAAGATATTTAGCAAGAGTAATATACAAGTTACGTCTAAATTCATGGAACACTAAATATTCACAGAATGTGACATGCGTTTGTAAAAATCTATCATATTGTTTTTCTTGCTGTCATGTATTGTAGCTTTCAGTACATGCTTAGTTTTTTTTCTCCTAGCACAGTACTGTAACATAAAGTGTACCAGTTGGTTTCTCTTGCTTTACTGTACTGCAACTTTAAATGCAACACCATTTTCCCCATGCCCATCACAAACTGTCTGGTGAAGAAAACTGAATATATATGCAAGTACACACAGACTAGATCAAAAGCTATTTGCAAAAGAACAAACAACAAAGACTTCAAACTTGTTGCGGGAAAAAAAGGAGAGAAAAAAAGAGGAAAAATAAAAAGCAGACTTCAAAATGGAATGGGCAATTCAACTGGCATAGTCAAGAATTGTGAACATTATAATATATTATCTGGATTTTTACATTATAATTTTAAATATCTTTTCCCCAGCAACCAGAAGTGGAAAGCTGGTTTTTAACACAGCAGGGTGTGCTGTGTACAGTCTTGGCAATAATGAAGCATTATGCTTAGAACACCAGCACACACACGCACACACCAAAAAACACCCAACAACAGCCAACAATTCTCCTTGTCCCATCTAACATTAACAAAGCAGAAAAAGGTGCTTCAAAATTCACTCTCAGCAAGTGTCCCAAAACAGTGTAACACACTGTCACCTCAAAGATGCAGAGAAACACCTTTAACAATTCAGCCAGATGAGTGAGTAAGTAAGTTGTTGTTTTACACCTGGTCTCAGCCAGACGAGCCAGTACGTGTTCTGAACACAAACACTGTACCTGAACATCACCCAGCAGCTCCATTTTCCCCACGTCATGGATGGCTATCTGTCCCAAAATCATTTGTCTTTGTGCACAGGACTGTCCCAGCCACTGTCAGTGGATTGTGGTGCTTGCTAGAAGGCTGGATCCTGTGAGGCTTTTGTTTCACCACGATTGCAGCTTGTCAAGACATTATGCTAATATACCCTACACCCGGGTGTTATACATAAGTCTGTCCATTACACACACACGCACATCAACGGGCATGCACTCACACCCACACTCATACTCCCCACACATGACAAACATTACCTTGCTACCAAATTAGACAACCTGAAAAACCATCAAGACGGTCAAGCGATGAGACAAACATCAAGCAGCAGAAATCCTACCTCACCTTTGTAGGACATCAGCTAAGCCCATTCCAACACCGTCACCAATGAGACAGCCGGCAAGTGAAACACAATAAAAAACCCAACCACCCTGCCATCCTGTTCACCGTGGAGGATTGAGGCGTGACTCCAGTCTGAAGCCACAGCCGAGAGCAGCATCCATCGTGCAACAACCCAGCCAAGCAGCATCCATCGTGCAACAACCCAGCCAAGCAGCATCCATCGTGCAACAACCCAGCCAAGCAGCATCCATCGTGCAACAACCCAGCCAAGCAGCATCCATCGTGCAACAACCCAGCCAAGCAGCATCCTGCCGTCCATCACAGGGCTTCATCAAATGCCGCAGTGATGGGATAAACGGCCAGTGGAGAAAAAAAGGGGAGAAAAAAAAGACCCCAAATCAGCAGCAGCACCTTAACCAACGTCTCTGCCCCCTCCCCCCAAAAACAGATCTCTCGTCTCCAGCGAATGTACGCAGCAGAGCCAAGGAAGGGGGTGGGGATGCCCTCCCCCCCCCCCCCCCACCCCCCCCCGCTCCACCCCCTTCCCCTGAAGTGAGGTGACCTCAAGTGGACACTTGGTAATAGTCGCTGTTGATGTTTATGTAGGGGGTGGCGGTGGGGGCTGAGGGTGAGGAGGAGGAAGAGGTCGCTGAGGGGTTGTTGGCGTGGCGATCAAAGTGTGTGGATCCGAACGCGAAGCCATCCGTGCTGGTGGAGTCTCCGTCGCCCTTGACAAAGGGCGTCTGGTAGGGCAAGCTGAGCTGGTCGTCCTCCTGGATGTCGTCCACTTGGTGCTTGTAGGAGAAGAAGATGCCGGTCTGGGTGGTTCTGCAACAGTGAGGCAGTGGCGGTGAGTTCACCATTGCGATCAGCTTGGATACCTGTTACACACCGGGGCTAGAAATTCCCTTGAAATGTTTCTGCTGGTCCTGGGGATCGTAAACCTTTACCAGCCCTGCATGATTTTCACTGGTCTTCAAACATGAGTAAACCACCGATAAAAGAGACAGAGATGAACTAGAGAAGACGGGGACTGCTTTTAGAACCCCCCCCCCTTTTCTGTTTCGTCTTGTGTGCCTTGCCTTTCGCTCGTTAAAGTATATACTCAGGAGTATGATATACTCAGGGGTATGGGCCACACAGAGATGTTTTATCTCCGTCATATGGGCTGAGAAAAAAAGCTTGACGTTCCTCATAAAAACTACAGGTCAGCCAGAGCAGGGGAAGGGAGAGTTCTACGGGTCCACTGACAGTATAAGCGGTCATGGACAAACAGGTAAGTGGGATTTTGAGCCCTGGATACTGTCTCAATGGGAACATAATGCAGTCACAACTGAAATATCTCAGTCTGATTAATGACCTTCCTTGTGCGGTGAGGTCTGTGGAACAGTTCAAAATGCTTGGGATGGGGCCGTAACAGCATCATCATTTAGCATCCATATACAGGGATTTTACACACAGTACTAATCATTTTAAACTTTTTATTTTTTTATTATATGTGCAAATTTCTCTGAAGGATGGAAGTGGGATCCGAGTTCTTTACACACTGAAAATATCAGCTCGTAGAAAACTGCAAACTCACATGTCCAATGCAGAAACAACTCAAACCCAGTTTCCAGCCACCTAATAAAATAATATCAGGAGGGTGCAAATCTTTGCGAGTCCTAAATAGTAAATAGCTCACAAGAAAACAAAAGCAAGCAAACTGACAAGTCATTTGGTTCGTTTATGTATATCTGCTGCTGCTGTGTGTTCAAAACCACCACCAACCTGAAGAAGTTCCAGAGGAATGTGCCATAGACCAGTGGGTCAAAGAAAGTGAAGTAGGCGTACGTGGTAACATCGATCACACTGCAACACAAAAAATTATCCACAGTGACATGTTACAAAAATGCATACAGCTGTACTAAAAATTATGAAATCATATGATACAACAGTCCACCAACCAAATGAACAAGCCAATGTATTTCTCTTTTGGTTTTCAGCATTACTCTCAAAACGGTACAGGTTCTCCATTAATAATGTTCCAACACCACAAAGAAAACGTTAATCTTCATACTTCACGCCCTGTGCAATCGCGTCAATCAACATCTCTGCATGCTTTAAAAATCCCAGACACTGGCAGCCGTATCACTGTTTGGACACCTGAAAATGCTGCACACACTGATAGGAATGGGTAGCGCTGCTCTTGTGGCTGCTGTGTCTTACCTGGGGGAGTCAACCTGAATTCCCCAGAAGGCATAATGAAATACCAACAACAACAAAAAACCAAACAACATCAACAACAACATGAGACATGTCAATTCAGGTAGCGGCAGAATCCAACTGAAGAAATGGTCGCAGGATGCTCATGTTTGTTTTCACTTAATGAATTTGTTTTTAAAAGGAGGAGACAAAGTGAGAAAGCCACTGACCAGAGAGAGTGGTTAACCCGCTGGTACAGGAGCAAGCTGCCGACAGCCTGGGCCAGGTTCAGCACTGCCAGGGTGGCCACGTAGTAGTAGAATGAGCGCTTGGCTGAAATTGGACACAGGGTAGGTAATACTGACAGTCTCATGCTGGAGAAAATTTGCTGAACAAACCACCTCAGCAACATGCCTTCCAATCACATTTTTCATCAGGTTTTGACAATTGTAGGTTGAAGTGTAAAACAAAACAAGTAATTAACTGCTGTAGAGGCATTATAGTTAGAAGACTGTAAACAGTAAATATGGGGTGGGGGGGGGAATGCAGAGTCCAAACTTGGCGTGTGTGTGTGTGTGTGTATGTGTGTGTGTGTGCGTGCATGCGTGTGTGTGTGTGCTGGTGTCTCTTTCGGCACTGTATCAGTGTATGTGCACATGCACATGCTCCTTTCAGTGTGTCCATACACTGCATTTTGTTATGCACTGTATCAATAAGTATCTTTATTAACGGACTACTACACACCAATTTAGTTTTTTTGGTATAAGTATTTATGTGTACCACGCTGTTTAAAAACAAATTAAACTGTAAATCATTTGGATTTGCTGAAAGCACTCTAAAAATATGATATTATTATTAAAACCTCACAGGTCATATCACCGGCACTGTGGCAGTTTTGAAAAACACGTAACAAATGCCAGTGTTCAGATAACATAAACCAAATAGCTGAGTTTTCGGTGTTTCACAGAAGAAGGATAAATGGTAGAGAAAGAAAACCCAAGCTGTACTTACTAGGCAAAGTAAACCTCTCTCTAATGCGAGTCAGAGGCAAAATCAGGACAGTGAAATAGACCTGCAGAGAAAAACAGACAACAGTGTTATGCAGTTCATGAAAATTCATTCTCTTTTCATCTGCTTTACACTAATAGCAGAATTGCACTCAAAGTATAAGGCAAAGAAAGACAAAAAGATGAAACCTTTTTTTTGTTCTTCTCAACAATAACAACAACAATAATCGCGGTAATTGTATCCACCCCTTAACAGCTACAACAATACTGCATAGATAAGACACAGTAAGAATAACTGGAAAAGACATTTCTACCAACAATACAGGACTGCACCTAGCAGAATGGTTACCTGGGAATATGGAAGGACGATGCATGAACAAGGAAACTGTCCATTGAGAAAAAAGAAAAGCATGTACATGATACAATAAAATTAAGTCACAAAAGAAAAAAATAATGAAGAAGGCCTGATGACCCACAGAAAGGGGGAGAGAACAAAAAAGATGAATAAAAGCGAGACAAAGAAGTGGAAACATTAAGGCCTGCATGCAACTGAGGTAAACAAATAATAAAAAAAAGATTTAAAAAAATAGCGGTAATTTCTAGTGTTGCATCTCACTAAGTACACTCTGTGAACCCTTTACAAACTGTACCCTTTACAAACTGTAAATAACAGGCATGATGAGAACAATGTTGCTGGGGCTTAGGTGACACGAAATACAACACAGATACATGCATTTATACACTGTTCGCATGCACATACTATGTAAGTATTTTTTGGGCAGGATTGTTGTTGTTGTTGTTGCATGTGTGTGTGCATGTGCATGTGCGTGTGTTTGTCTCTCTATCTCCCTCTCTCTCTCAGATTTCCCCCCCAATACAGTTGAGTTTTGTTATGTGTATGAACTATTTTTGCTTATGACTATTTAGTTTATTGTATTCACTAACACAATATTGCTGTACATTGCACAAGAATTGGAATAAAATATGGAGAGAGAAAAAAAAAAAAAATGTTGCGGGGGCTTACGACACCTCCCTCGCACTCATCACAGTGCTCAGGTGACAGACGTTCAGTGATGCAAACGAACCTTGACCCGCACCCTTACACTTATCATCCAGGCCTGGTCTCATCAGCATAGTATTTGTCCTGATCATAATACAGACAGGGATGTGTGTTCTAAATGACTTCTTGGCTTTAACCCACTTGGCCACAGACCAGCCACTGCCCTTTCGCTATGAAATCCCATGTGAAGGGAAGTAACTGTGTCAAATGATCCCGGTATACAACTTTAAAAATCAATAATGAACACCAAACAAAAGTTTCAGCTCCCTTCATATTTTCCCAGTTTGCGAATACAGTGTTCTTGTATATATATCCAACAGGTTTAGATTTTTTTCAATCAAAAATAAAAGCATTATAAAAAAAAAAAAAAAAATTTTTTTTAAAAGACAGAAATGTCTGCATCTGAATGTCAGGTTTTAGGTTGCCTATGGGGTAACTGACATCGCAAAATTTCCAGTTTGACTCTCCAAAGATGAAGCTCTGTGTTTTTTTAGGGTGCCCACAGTAAGCGATGGAGCCAAATTCGCAGGATGAAGCTCCGACGCCATTGCTAGCAGTAGGGCTTTTGTTTGTTTTTGTGCATCTATCATGTGTCCATCTTGCAACTTTGAAATTCTGAAAACTGCGGCAAAGCGGGTTAATACAACTAGTCTTGAAATTTCTTAATCAGTTAGCCATGTACAATATGCCACTGTGGCTGCAACAGCATTTCACACTGCATGATTTAGAACATGTACTATCTTTTCCACACGTGTTGCCTGTGGCTGTGCCGAAGCCAAGCAATGTCACATGGCATGACTCTGATCTTGGACATGGAGCCACTCCACAAAAATCTTGATGATTCGCTGCTGCGTATCTTGTGGCTGTGGTGTGATACCTAGTTCAAGTTCAATGTGGCTTTATGTCCACAGAGACTGTAAGAACTATTAGGGACAGCCACCTCGACTTTCACACAGCTCCTGAGGTCTGAGTGCTACCTGTGCCTGCGGTGGCCTTATTTAGGTCTAGGCTGTGGTTTCAGAGCCCTCCACGTACCAGGCAGAAGAAGGAGGAGCTGGTACAGAGAAAGATCATGCCTCCATGAGCAAAGAGGTCGAAGTTGTCGGTGGTGTTGTTCGGGTGAACCACGCTGAACCTCAAGTGCGGGTCTTTCAGTTCCAAGGTACCCTGCACACAGTCACAGTTACAACCAGACAGTGTCTCCCTTAGCTCTGCAAATACAGTCTGAAGCTGGATTGACTGCCAGCATTCTGAAAAAAGATATAAAATTCAAAAGCCCCCCCCCCCCCCCCTCCCCACATGAACTGATAATACAGTTCTTTCAGACTTTTTCACTCTTTTGAATTCAACATGGAGTCAGGAGACACTAACATTTAGTAACATGCGTGGCACTCATTCTCACTAATGAGATACAGTTGGATGAAGTCAGTGATTAAAAAGACACATTCGACAAAAGAACAGGTTTAATGTAAACCAAAACACTTCTATATTATCATACAGCAGCCTTACTGGCCATGGGGGGAATGAATTTTTCACCAAAACATCCAGGGCAACATCTACAACTTTTACATGCACAGGCAAAAACACGAGCTCTTCATCCTCATCCGAGGGACTAGACAGCCAAGACTCACTCGCCAGGCTAATGCTAACACCGAAAGAGAAACCAGCACGCTCACAAACCTGGATGATGGAGTAGACAAACGCGAAGAAGGAGGTACACATCAACACGCGTCGGATGCTGGTCCTGCTGTCCAGGTGGCCTGAGAGCACAAAGTCCCGACTTTGAAGCACTTGCATGTTAATTATTAACCCATCACTGAGAAATCTTTGGTTATAGGCTAAGCACAGGAAAATGATACATGTTATCTCCCTCACTCAACCCCATCCATGTTGATTACAGGCTGAACACTGGGAAATGAAACATTTATCTCACTCACTGAATCCCAGCCATGTTGACTGCATGCTGAACACTGGAAAATTGAACTTTTGATCTCTCTCTCATCCATCCCCAACAGTGTAAATTACTATGCTGAGCACTGGAAAATGGAACTTTGATCTCTCTCTCATCCATCCCCAACTGTGCTCTTTACTGTGCTGAAAACTGGAAAGTGGAACTTTTGATCTCCTGTACTCATCCCTGTTGATTGCATGCTGCACACAAGTAAACGAAACATTTCAGCTTACCAAAGTAGATGCCAAAAATTATGACAGAGGCCTCCGTGCCCAGCAAGAAGAACCTGAGGATCAACCACAGCATCTGGAGAGAGATATAAAAAATATTGCTTGCATTTGTCCTTCTTTAAAGTCCCAGAGGGTGTGTGTGTGTGTGTGTGTGTGTGTGTGTGTGTGTGTGTGTGTGTGTGTGTGTGTGTGTGTGTGTGTGTGCATGCGCACATGTGTTTGGGGTGGTGGGGTGGGTTCCAGGGAAAACTCGGGTCATTTTCAAAAAGAAAAGACAAGGAAAGCGTTTCTGCCACTTTTTGCAGGTTCTTCAGCATATATACACATGACATGTTTTGTGGCACCGCGGGAACCTTCTTGAATCTTGTTTTCCTCATCCATAAGGATTAGATACCGAGTCTGCCACTCTTAGACTTAGAAGTGTGTTTCAGTGCAGTAGGGGGTGGGGGGTAGGGTGCAAGGGTAAGGGTGGAAAAGCTATTGCCTGAGCAGAGATCTGAACTTGCAGCCTCTCCATCCATTCTGTCCTCTTCATTCAACCAAACCACCTCCAGACACATGTACCACAGATCAACCCCACTGCATATAATTTATTCCTGACCCCCTCCTCTTTCCTTCACCAAGCCCAGTTCCATCACCCCACCCCTTTGACTGAGTGTTGTCAATTCAACAGGACATTATTTTCAGGTCAAAGCATGGTCACCTTCTGTTTCAACACCTCATTTGACACAGACCTGCTCTTAGCCCCACTCAGACTTGAGCAATGTAAAAAAACATCAGTGTGAATGCGGAACACACAGTCTCTTATCCATCACACAACCACATTCAACACCTCATTTTACTCACACACGCTCTTAGTCTCAATCAGTCTTGAGCAATGTAAAATACTAAAAACCATCAGTGTGAAGGCAGAGCGCATACACTCAGTCTCTTGACTGTCACACCATCACAGCTTCCAAATGACCCACCTTGTCAGCAATATCTCCGGCCTCCAACGATGCGTTGACTGTCATGGACACGATGCAACGCAGAACGCTGATGACTGATACAACAAACACCTGCAAGACACGTCATATTACTCAAAACAAAAATAGATACCTTCTTGAACTGAACAAAGAAAGGCCCATTACACCAAGTGAAACCCATTGCCAAAGACCGTCTTTAAGTCAGAAACAACCCTTCAGTCCTGTATGTTCCTTTCTTTATTTTTAACATTGTGCTCTTTTGACACTGTTGAGTGACTGAGTGCTCATGTAGTGCTATTTTCTGCTCTGCTCCAGCAGGCCCACTGCCTTCTAGTCTCATGTGGCTATGAATGAGTGACTGTGCGAGATTCACACAGCATGTTTCAATATGTTATATCCAGTGTACTTACAGTGCTAACTGGATACGACAGGGCTGGCGACATACAAAACTGCTGCCATCTCAGCACATGTTCAATGTGCAGTATACACATTGGCTTTTTGGGGGATGTTGAGAAAATGCCACGTGAATCTGCTGCCTTCCTGGCACATATTCCTTAATTCTGTGTGCGCCATGGACACAAGCCAATCAGTGGACCATGCATCAGGTTTACACTGACACTTCATTCTAAGCCACAGGTGTAGTGTGTTGACATGTATACATGCGTGTTTAGCTGTAGCCTGCCACCTGCATTTGTATGTGCTGCTGCAGTAACAGGGGGATGGTATGGATACCAAAATAAGTCAGCACAGAAAGTTGACCCTGGAGAAGACAATTCTCCCGCTGCCCCTGCCAGGATTTGAACCTGTGACCTGTCAGCTGAGTCACGCTGTCAATCAAGTCTGGTGCTTGTACCATTGAGCTATCCCTGCTCCAACGAGCAAAACTGGGTTGGACAAGCAAAACTGTTTGGTTACATAACCTTGAACATTACCGTACAACACATGCATACAGTGTTTATACTAACCCTCACCAGGGAGTGCCACCTTTCAGTTAGTTTCACTGTTTTAAAGACTGCCCTTCACGATCTTTTGGCTGGTCCACTGTGTTCAATGATAATTCATGCAGGTATTAACTAGTTAATTTCTGGTATTTTAATGGTCAAGATCTGCATATACTGGAAACAAAATCAGCAATCAGTCATATGAGCATGTGCCAAAAGGTGCTGCTTAGAAGGTGGACATTAGAGTGAAGAATAAAAGCAGAGATGTCATTTAGCAAGTAACACCATTTAAAAGATAAGTCTTTTTTATATACATTTCAGGTCTAAAAAAGATAACTTGATGAAGCGAGTCTGAGAAAAAGACATTTAAAGATGGACACCTGAATCTGTCAGATGCAACACAGGACACAATGTTTGTTTTGATTTAATCTTTGAATTTAATGATTGCTATCAATCTGTGGGGAAAATAAACATCCATCATTTATAACAAGACAGCAGAACTTAAACTGACTCAATTCACTTTTTATTTCATAATTAAAATCAGAACAATGATATCCTGTGTTACATCCAACAGACTGCCACCTTAATTTTTTTAATAAAATAAAAACAAAACACAACACTGAATCAAAAATAGGATGTGTTTATTAGAATTTATCAAGCATAGTTGTTTCTATGACTGCAGCATGAAATAAGGTCATCAACGACATTTTTTTACATTTTATCTGTCGGATGTAACGATTTTTGGATGGACATAACATTTCCCATGCTCACAATACACAGCTTATAAAATAACAGTGCTAATTTCCCTACACTGCAACAAAATGTTACCAGCTGATTTAGTAGCAGTTTTGATGACTGCAGCACTAAACAAGTTGCTTGTATAGTTGTAATTTTTTCAAAGGCCCTTTTTAAGCATTTTATCTGTTGGATGCAACAACTCTGTGGTGGACACAACACTTCCCTTTGTAAAGTTTGTAAACTTTCCTTTCCTGTAAAACATATGCACAGCTAATAAAATCACTTAGTTTTCCAACATTTGACACATTGCTGTAAATATTGAACACGGCCAAAACCATTATTTAAAGTAATGCATTGTCGGATGCCATGCATATCAATCAGAGGTCACAATGGAATATGTAACACTGGACAGTCATTATGTGACTTAGAAAAAGTACAGCCAAGTTGTCATTATTATTCTTTCATTGACAAAACAGAAAACCATGTGAATTACAAATGTACATTCACCCTATACCCTATTGTTAACAGAAGGTAAAATTCAATTACCAAAGGCATTGATTTGGCATTCAAGTCTCACTACCTGGAATAACAACTGTAACACATTGTAAGTACCCTGAAACAGTAATGCAAAATCTGGAAACTGATGACAAAGCATAGAGAATTTCCCATGTTAACACTAATTCTTCCCATCCTAATAAATTTAAAAGATTTGTTTTCAGTGAGTTGGCAGTTCAGCACTGAGACATATCTTTATTTCTCTGCTGTTCCTAAGTACTGCAGTGCTTCCCAGGACGAATCTGGCTTCATGCTCCACTAATGTTGTCCCTGCTGTGTCATGAAAAACACTTGCTCTTCCCCTTTTGGAGCATCAACCTCTTTAGCCTGAGAAGAAACATGCATGTGTACAAAATAAGGCAATATAACAACTGTTTTTGAGGATATGTCTCCATATTTATAGGTATGCAACTCTGGAGACGTACACGCATATAAGATATTGTGTGTGTCTGCACGCGCACGTGTGTGAGTTTGGACTTTCCCCAGAATATATATATATACATCTATATCAGACATTAGGTAATATTACTAACATATATATCTATATAGTACTGTAGTTGAAACATAACACAAATACCAGGTTACCCTCTCCTTTTTTAAATTTCTGTTCATTTGCTCTTTTCTCCCTACTAACTTCCCTACATTGTGCCACAGTGTATTGTATTTTGTGTTGTATGAATTTTTTGTCTTCATGTTGCATATTTATAGTGAATTGTCACAAGAATTTTGCTTTATATGCTGCACTGTATTGTATTTGTACTGCAGTGCACATATAAAACTACATCAGTTAAGAAATTCTATTCTGGCTTTCACTAGTTTCAGCACATACTTTAAAATGCATCTGTCCTGCTAGAAATAGAATCAAAACAACAATATTCAATAACAATATACTTTATTCATCCCAGGGAAATGGGAAGGCCTGGGAAGATTAAAAAAAATAAAAAATAAAAAATAATAATCTCCCTAATCACAAAGTTAATGTCATGGTAATGCTTCTTTTCTTTTTGTTATTGTTGTGTGTTTGTATAATTTGTATAAATAGATAATTTACGGCTATGCCTTTTTTTCAACTCTTAGTTCACATCACAGATGGCAATAATAAACCTGTAGAGTTGCAGAAGTGTACTGAGGAGTAAGAGTTTGTGTCATGGCACCATGCTGTTCCGATCGACTGAATAAATGAAAAAAATGCTGTCCGACAGCAGCAAACCAACTCCGAAACGTGTGTCGTCGTAAACACGGGTATTTTCGCCATTACGAAGTAAACACTTCAACGTATACGTTTTTCTCTTTCAGTCAAAACACTAAGAAAAAACTAGTTCCCTCAATCGAAACTTGGACATTATTGTGCAAAAATCGGTCACTCGCGATCGAAACACTGACCTAACACTGACCTTGTGTCATCTGAGAAACAGCTGGCTATCGTACAAAGTCATCACTTTGAATTTGCACACTGCCGACCGAAACCTGTTTAATAATGGTCACTTCGCTTACAATTACGAATGAAAATGCAAAAATAACGTTGTATCAATGAAAAGTAACAATTTAATCTGTCGGACGCAACATCACATTTCGATCGAAACTGTAAAAAGGTACATGACCCAAATCAAAAATTCACTCACCGTTCCTTGTTGGCACCATGTTGGAAGAGAAAGTAGGCGCAAAGCACTGTGGGTAAACATGGCTGCACTTTGTGCAAAAAGACCGCGGTCACAAAATTGACGTTTATCCCCAGGATCGGCAATTTTTCGATCGTAATGGCCTGACAAAATAAAAACTTGAAATTTTAAACTTGAATTTTTTTATTACGAATGGAATCCAACGCTTTTATTATCACTGCTTTTGACTGAACACTGATTTTAGCAACAGCTTCTTTGTTTCACCACCCACAAGTCAGCAGTGAATAGTAGCAGACGAACGTTTTCGTCAGCATCGGTACCGGACCCAATGCGTTTCGATCGAAATAAGCTTATGTTTATTTCAGTTATTCAGATTTTACAAGTAGTTATGAGCCGTTTTCACAAGCATTGAAAAGCTTTGACTGTCTCCTGTCAGGCAGCAAAGGGAAAATTGCCTAAAGAAGAAAGATGCAAACAAAAAGACAATTGAAGCGGCGCACCCGAAATGTCCACCCTTCCTTTGCCGATTTTTGGCCCGGACTTGGTGTAAATTTCCATATTTTACTAACTCAGAACTGACTTTGGGAGTCAAATTTATCTTTATTATCTCTTTGATGCATACTCTTTCAGATAAAGTTAGGTTTGTTCAGAGAAAACTTAAACCAGAAGAAGCATTTAGGACCAAAAAATGGATGGTCCTCGCCGAGCACCTTTTGGCACAGGCTCATATACATTATATACAAGCTGTTATTTTGCTTGACCGGTTCCCAACCCCCCACCCCAACTCTCCCCAAAATCCAGAAAAATCCCTGCAGTCCAGGGTGAGAGAGAGTATATGATGTGGTGTGTGTGTGCATGTGCATGTGTGTGTTATAGACAGGGAAGGGAACACAATGTTTGCTAGTAGAATTCTAGTAGTAGTATGATCTATGCATCTATGGCAGCATATCTGACTGGGTAGAATGATTGTCCGACTGGTTTCCATGAACCATGCTCACTGCCTTCTTAGCTTCTAGATGTCACACCAGTTTAAAAAATGTCTAGCACAACTACTGTCATACCAGTCCATAGAAGGCTGTGAAGATGGGGCTGCTGCTTGACCGAAGCTTGCCCACGTTGTTCCTCAGTCTCAGCAGCAGGAAAGCCAAGAAGAGTGCATTGGGGACCAGAATCATCACGTCCCATATGCGGACTCTGGGATGAGAAACACTGTTTCATTGCAGACTGTTACTAGTGTTAGTTTACTGACTGATTGTTGGGGCGTAACGTCCACAGAGACCACATATGGTCTATTAGGGATGGTGTCAGTTACTGGGTTAACATTTTCACTACCACTACCAGTACCACTACCACATGCAAATCTTTTGTAAAAGTTAAAACATTCCTTCCAAAGTTCCACTGGTGTAATTCGACTGAGTGAAATTACATTTCAGTTGTGTGAAAATCTATGTAGTAATTTGTATAATAATCATAATAAAATACATGATAACATAAATTGTAATTAATATTTGTTCCTCCACATGGCTTTGGTAATTGGTATGAAATAAGAACTGCATAAAAAAAGTTTAAAAATAAATAAATAATAATATAAAATACTATATTATGATTTTATTTTTAATCTCAATTTAAACTACACAGAATGCATATTAACATATTCACCTGGGTAAATTTAGAACTAAAGAAAGGTTAAAAGTAATAAAACCAAGATCACAAATCATCATCACAGATTACTTTAAAATTATTAAAAGGTTTTATATAAAACTGACAAATTCAAAAAGATAAACTGTCAAGTTGTTGGACGAAACATCATTTCACAAAATATTATTATCAATATTGTTATTATGTATAATATAAATATCAGATTAGGTCCCCAAAAAACAACAACAACAAAAAACTGGAAAACAAACAACACACTAAGATCTTCACCAAACTGCCACAGTACCAGGTCTATGAACCATAAACAACAACAAAACTACCATTGATCTGGTCACAGAAGACTAGCTACAAAATGCTAGGCAAACTTTACCAAGCTAGCAAACAACCCTCCCCCCCCACCCCCCCACAACACACACCAAACAATGAAAATAACAACCAACCACACACACACACACACTGAACCTACCCAGAGTTGTTAATTTCAGAGTAGAGAATCCACTGGCATGGTGGTTGTGTGATGTCGCTGAAGGGAACAGGGCCATTAGAATCATGTGGCAGATGCTCTTCTGCTGGCCTAGACTGATTTATATCTGCTGGTGTGTCCATGTTGCTGCTGCTAGTTTCATTATCTACTAGCACTCCAGTGCCATCAAGAGAGGGAAATGCCATTGTGATGATGTAGGCGAGATTTCAAATTATTTGGGTTCAACTTCAACAGGTTTAACAGTTAGTCATCTGCAACACATAAACAAGGAATCTTTAAATCTGGGTTATGAAAACATTTGTCCCACAGTCAATGAATCATCCAACTTGCAAGGACATCAATTAGGTCAAAGTAAAGTTTATTTTTATAATTTAAGAGAGAAAGTGAGTAGTGACTGAGTAAGAGTGAGTGCTGACAGGGACATCAACTGACCTATTTTGTATTACTATAGTATTAAGTATTATTTTAGTCCATGGATATAAAATTATGAAGGAAAAAGCTAATTAATCAGTCTATTTAAGTTTAAGCACAATAAAGAAAAAGCTAATCATCAGACTAAATCAGCATATGCCATATCACTGTGTATTTATACATGACATAAATTTAGAAAACTATAAACCATTTAAATAATAAAATAAATGTCTTTACTCTTATTCTTAACGAAAAACATAGACTGATGCAGTGAGCAGAGTGACACTTACAATTTACAAATTTAGACTTAACGTATTATTTTAGTTGTAACAAAGCAAATCATCATGGGTCAAATGACATTAGACTAATAAGAATAGATTAAAAAGTGGAACTCACGCATTGATGCAGTAGAGGCAATGACTTTTCACACTTTTGTCTCACTTGCCTCCCACTGACCAGTCAACCAGTTCTTTGACTTTGTTTTTTCGTTGTTGTTTTTTTTTTTTTTTTTTAGAGAGAGAGAGAGAGAGAGAGAGAGAGAGAGAGAGAGAGAGAATGAACTTGAGACTGTGCAACAATTACATTTTAAGGTGGCCCTTGGTGTCATTTTTGAGGTATTTTTGTATCTCCGCTTCTACTTAAGGTATTGCCATGAAATTTTGCACACATATACTGATATAGATATCTACCTCTACATCTTTCACAGTGAATTTGAAACACCAGAGTTCAGTAGGAAAGATTTTATTCAAATATTTCCTCAGAATTAACAATACAAACGGGTACACCTTTGCCTCCTTTAAAAATCTATAACCTCTGTATCTAAATAAGTTAAAATTGGAATCAATTTAAAGGACAGTATCAGAACTGTGCAATAAACACATTAAATGACTTATTCAAATGCACACATGAGGCTGTGCCCTCCTCATTTTCAAGCGAAAATTGAAAAATATTGACTTCAAAGAAAAATGACAGTAGCATTAAAACCATCAATTGTACACATTTGTAGATAGTTTTATTGCACTCAGCAGCCATTTTTACATATACATGCACATTTCCATGGAGATAGCTTCTCTGTAGCTTACACAGCAGAGGAGGCAAACACGTACGTGTGAAACGAAAGACAGTTTTGAGAAATTTGGCTTTGAAAAGAAACATAAATTTGACAATGAATAAACTCAGTTTTAACAACTTGCAGCCACATTGCTGTTTGTATTTCATCACTGTGATGCCTTCACAGTCTTTCAATGGACAAATCCTTGCCAGGTATTGAAGATGGATGGTTTTAGAACTGTCCAGCACCGTACACCTCGCCTTCACGCTCTCGCCTCTCCTGCTGCTCTTGGCGCTTCACAGCTTCAATTCTCTTCCTTCTCTCCTTCTCTTTGGCAGAGGTCTTCCATGTTGCTCTCACCACTCTGGCAGTGTCCTCCTTTGTTGCATAGTCCTCCAGAACAGTTCCTGCCACTAGTTCCAACTCCAGCATCATGTCAAGAAGAGCTGTTGTTGAAACGCTTGTTGAAACGCTGGATGACAATGGCTAGGGCAGTGTCCACAGTTCACAGATTTTGATATCCATTTAGTTGACAGCTTGCCACAGTCCACGCACTGCCGCTCCAAGAGACAGGCAGACCCCATGCGCAGTTTTGGACCACCCTCATTCACCCTCACAGTCTGAAACACAAACCCATTTTCACTGAGAAAAAGTGTGTATTATATATATTATATGCACATGGTTGTGTCAGAGTTGCACTGAATCAATCAATATGTGTCTTACTCACTCACTCACACACACACACGCATGTACGCACGCACACACGTGCACCCCCCCCCCCCCAAAAAAGAACAACAAAAACATGAAAAACATAGACACGCCCCCAAACACACGTACACAGACACCCCCAAAAAGCGAAACACAGACCCCCCCCCCCCATCCCACCCAATACACACACAGAGCTAAAAGAAAAGATATAATACTTACTGATTGTTCACACAGCGGGCACAGCACACCACTTTCTGTGATCAGCAACTGAAGACAGCTCAAATCAACAACAATAGTCATGTCTGAACGCTGCATGTCTTCAAACTCTTCCTCCTCCTCTGCAACCTTCGTTTTCGGTTTCTTGCTAGGCCCAGGTTCACTTTCTTCATCACTGGACTCCTCGACAGTTTCTTTTGCTTTGAAATTTTTTTTCTAGCAGAAGCAACAGGCATTGGGTCAACAGCAGACGATGTCGAAGGGCGTGGCTCTGGCGAAAGTCTCTTCAGATACTGGCTTGTTTTGTTGTGAAGTTCTTTTTTCTTCCCTACTTTTCCTGCCCTTGCTGAATTTGTGGACTGTTCTAAACTTTGTCCCTGCCTTTTTCTGGCATTTTCAACGACAAAAAGTAGCTTAAATTTGTGAAATACTACGATCAGCTGCAAAACTTCGAAGCGCCGCGTCAAATCAAAATGGCCGGCACAACAAGCTTCAGCCAATCACAATGTTAGATTTAGGCACGTGACATGTTTTAGCCAATCCCTTTACAAAGAGTTGAACTCGGCTACCTCTGGGCGTGTTTTAGGCAGCTAAATTTAGGTTCTTGCTATTGAAACTGGGCCACGGTTATAGTCCGTTTCTTCTTGAGCAAAATGAGGGCTTGAAATCGGCCAATTTTTCACTTCGTTCAAGTTTATTTGGAACTTTTTTGTGCAGTTACCTCAAAAAACACAGTAAATAACATATTTAGAGATTCAAGAGAGGCCAAATATACATGAAATCTGTTTCTAGGAATGTTATTCTGTCCAAAACCACAATAATCCCAATTTCCATTTTGTTTACGATTTTACCTCAAAAAACGACGCCAAGGGCCCCCTTAAGGACTTGTGACCAGAGCTGAAATGTGGATTTTGCGAACACCACCTAAAGTGCCAGATTATCCATCAACATGATTGGGCATCCAAGGAAAGATATTTTTTTAAAGCAAAAATCTGAGTTCTGACTTTTGAACTGAAGTCTTTATTTTTCTTACTTTTTTTTTCTTTTTCTTTTTTAAGCTTGTATTAGTTGAAACAGAATACTTTACATTTTTATCCTTTTCCGTCTTCGCTGGCTTCAAAGTTCAATGTTAATTTAACGAACGACTGCATTATTTCAGTTTAAAGACAACAATAAACGTTCAGACTTACCACATCATTCCCTGCATGGCAAAGTCCTCAAACCTTCTTGAATTCATGTGCATTAATATCAATATCATCCGTTGTCTAGTTGTTTATTTCAGTTACATTTACATTCTAGCACTGAAGCAGATCTTTTCAACGAATGTAAATAAACACCTTCGCCAAAATGGACGAAGAATCTGAACACCGTTTCAAACTCCTAACATTCACCGTCATAAGATTTGTACAAGAATGGTACTGATGACTTGAAAATAAACCTACTACACCGAAAAATAACAACAAAACAGTTCGCGATAACAAAATGATTGGCTCCTTTTTATCTCGCAAAACCGTCCCCAGTTTGGTCATCGCCTCATTTCCGCTCAAGGGAAGTCACTCTTATTAATGATGCGGGGGCACACTGTTATAAAGTAAATTTATCATCGTTGGTGTTGTAGAGATTTCTGCGCAAGGTTGTCACAATGATTCTCATGAACTGGCAAAACGTTTTACGCTGCGTGTTCAAAAGTCAGTACAAAGACATGTATTGTTTTCAAAAGGCCTTCTGCGCTGCAAGTCTACGCTACAGTTGTCTTTTCTTCGATATAAGGGAGATAAGTTTAGTGTCCCGTCAGCAGGCTTGATGCTTTTGAGTGAGTTCTAGTAAACTCGGCATCACTTCTGTTTTTAAGAACGGGAGGCATTTTTGCCACCTGAGCAGAGCGCTAAAATGAGTGGCTTTGGAGGTCAAATGAAAGAATATCGGCAGATATCAATCGATCGTTTTGACAAAAGTAATTTGAAGTCGACTGTCTACTTCTTGTCTCACTGCCACAGAGGTTTGTTAGCTCCATATTTCTTTTTCTTTTGAATTTGTGTATAATGCATGTGCACGCACTCACACACGACCCCATCCCCCCACACAGACACGGACACACACACACACACACACACACACACACACACACACACACACACACACACACACACACACCACCACCACCACCACCAAGAACAAAACAACAACTGTGGCATTGTCTAGTAAAATGTGTGCACCAATGAGTGAATTGGCATATTGTGCTAAGTACCTCGGCATTTTGCAGTGCATGCATAATGCTCTTCTCGGGGTGCTGGTTTGATTTAGCATGTGACAGTCATCACAGTGCGTTTACATTCTGCTGAGGGGTAGGTGTGGAAACGTTTCCTCAAGTGGTCTCTGCAAAGAATGCAAGAAAGTAACTTGGCTGTGTCCAAGACTCGCCGTGATTCCCTTTTTCTGTGTTAAAGTTAAACCAGTGATGCCTGACAGCAGGATTTCTGTTTTTGTAGCATACATTGCTAGCAATAGCATCCACTGATCCAGGAATCAGGCATTGGTGCAGTGGGTTGTGATTAGCAGTTATGGTGGTCTGTTTGCACTTGACTGAAGCCAGGGCTGACTTCAAGCACTCACTGACTCAGCACTGTTTGAGTGGACTGTGCTGTTGCTAAAATTACAGGTGGCTCCAGGTTAAAAGTGTGATGCTTGATAATTCTTAGGAAGAAAGAGTATTTGTATTGTTTGGTGTTGCAGTGTGGCACTGTGTAGCATCTGTCACTGTTTTGGATGTAGTTTTCTACTGAGTGCTGGGTGACTGCATTATAATTTATATTGGTCTAATAAAGATATAAAGATACACTAGTTCTCAGATATATACCAAATTCAACACCACAAACTAACATTGTAACAAGTAACATAGTCATAGATGCAGAGCTACATACATTCCAAATCCTATAAAATTACTGCAGTGCAACTGAACTAAAACAATGTGTGTGTGTGTGTGTGTGTGTGTGTGTGTGTGTGTGAGAGAGAGAGAGAGAGAGAGAGAGAGAGAGAGAGAGAGAGAGAGAGAGAGAGAGAGAGAATGCTGATGTTGTTGCTGTCATTTCTAGCCTCATGAGATCATTTTGGTTCCATTTGATTGGTTGTGATTAATACAATGACTGATTGATTGATCTAATTGTTGCAGATCACATGGTTGGTTTGGACCAGCAGAATTTCTTGAGATGCTTGAAGTCCAGGTAATGCAATGACAATGTGATGTGGCAAATACTACTGGGTTGAAAAAAACTAAAATTATGATGTAGTTTTAACCAACCATTGGTGATGCCCAGCCTCTTCTGGAACTGTCTTCCAAACTGAAATGGTTATTGTTACTGACAGTGTTTCCAACATATCTGTAGGAGTAGGAATTAAGATATATCTATTTATAATATATGATAGTATATATCTATCTATTATATCTAGATAATAGAACTCATGCATTCCATTGTGAACAGTGACAGTGTAAGGGCTCACAGCTGACAAACAGTGGGACAGTTTTAACTTAAGAATAAGATAATGAAAATGTATGTAAAAAGTGTAAAAAGTCTAGTTTAAGATGCAATGAAAAGGAACTATATTAGTATAGTATATTTATATTATTACTAAGTTTATAATATTGTTACTATTATACTAATGTTAGTGTATACTCAGTGTTACTGTTAGTGTTGTGTTACTAACACTAACAGTGTTCATGGCATTACAAGCCAATGCAGGTTATGGGGTGGAGGTGGGAAGGGGGAGTGGGGGAGGGGAGGGAGGATTTAGTGTACTTTATATAGTTTTAATGATGAAAGAGACCAGTTGGTTGCAGTTCAGTGTGAGCTATGATTAAGTATTGTACAATTGCACAGACATGCTGGCACTCCACCCCATTGCTCAGAATGTTCCCAAATGGTGCCTTTGAGTTTGAAATAGTTCCAGAATTGTTCTGATTGCATGATGATGCCATGCTTTTTCTTGCCTGGTTAGGGTATAATCATAACCACCAACCACTTTTAGTTTTAATCAAGAAATGAAGAATAACTAAAGGTCGCGGTAAAACTGAAAGACATTATTTTCAGTTTTGACTTTTAAAATATTTTATTAGGCAGATCAGACTCAGAGCTTTATTAACATTACTACTACTAAATACTACTACTGAATACTATACTAGTCCTTAGTTATTTAGTAAAAGCAAACACTGTTCATTTGCACAGAGCTGTAGATTCTAAAACAAGTGAAACTTTGTTGCAGACATGATATTTTCCTCTACTGCTCAGCAGTGACAAAATTGCTGCTTCTCTCAGAGGATGTTTTCAAGCCACTTTCAGCTTACATTGTGAGTTCTAAAGCCATTGGCTCATTTTTAAGGTTTAGTGGAAATATTTTGTTCATTGATGTTGTTTTCTTTAAGTATGTTCTGTTTAAAGCATGAGAGAGAGAGGGGGGGGGGGAGAATGTGTGTGTGTGTGTGTGTGTGTGTATGTGTGTGTGAGAGAGAGAGAGAGAGAGAGAGAGAGAGAGAGAGAGAGAGAGAGAGAGAGAATGTGTGTGCGTGTGTGTGTGTGTGTGTGTGTGTGTGTGTGTGTGTGTGTGTGTGTGAGAGAGAGAGAGAGAGAGAGAGAGAGAGAGAGAGAGAGAGAGAGAGAGAATATATATATGTGTGTGTGTGTGTGTGTGTGTGTGTGTGTGTGTGTGTGTGTGTGTGTGAGAGAGAGAGAGAGTGTGTGTGTGTCTGTGTGTGCGCGTGTGTGTGTGCGCGTGCGTGCACACAGTCATATGCATGTGGATGCATATGTGTATGAATTAAAAAAGAAAAAGAAAAAAAGAGTGACTACAAAACAATATTTACCACCATATCTGTTTGTGGGTACATTCATTTAAACTGGAGATATCTTCTTCTTTTTCCAGAGAGTTCTTGAGATTGGTGTTGCAACCATGGTGACCTTGCCTGATCCAGAGTCTGAAGACCAAGAGGTAATGTATTATGCTTTGAATATATGTCATTTGTCCCATTAGGCTTTTAAAATGAATTCACTGCCTAAAATGCAACAATCTGATCAAAATGAATGCATATTTTTTTGCTGTTTTGTTTTTCTTCCTGTCTTTACAAACTGTTTGGTAAATACCACTAGGTGTTTGCAACACCATAATGGTCGAATGTGTGGCTGTTCCAGTACAAGAGTGTGACTGTGACAGCACTCCCAGCAGGCCACTGTCCAGGCTCTGTCATGTAAGTCCTTCACTTCTTTCGTCTTACAGTGTGCTCTCTCTCTCTCTCTCTCTCTCTCTCTCTCTCTCTCTCTCTCTCTCACTTATTCCCTCCCTGTCTGTCCCTCCCTCCTCCCTTCTCCCCTTCTTTCTCTCTGTCTCTGTCTCCCCCCCCCCCTTCTCTTTCTCTCCCCCCTCCCTTCCTTCCTCCCTCCTTCCATCCCCCCCCCTCTCTCCCTCCCTCCATTGCTCTCTCTCTCTATCTCTCTATCTCTGTCTCTCTCTGTCTGTCTCTCTGTCTTTCTATGTCTCTCTCAGTCTCTCTGTGTCTCTGTCTCTGTCTCTCTCTGGGTCTCTGTCTCTGTCTCTGTCTCTCCCCTGGAGTCCAATTTCCTTTTTTCAGTATGAACCATGCTGACTGCAGGCATTTACAGCAATACGATTCCAGATTGTCAGAAGTGTGGAAGGTGTTTGAAATGGTGAAGAGAGCTGCCACCTCAAAAAGGATGTTTGTAACTGTGACTGGTGTGTCTTTATGTGATCAGGCAGACAGTCATCTGGTTCTTTCACATTCCCTCCCAGTCCCATACATACACTTACATGATACATTCACAATGTGCCCATGGACAGGTACAAGCTTGCATACATGTACACAGGCGTGCCCACTCACATGCACACAAACACACACACACATGCATGCATGTACATGTGCATGCATGGACACATGCATGTATGCATGCATGCATGATGCATACGTGCACAGGCATAGGCACGCGCACACACACACACACACACACACACACACATATATGTATTATGCATCCATCCATCCATAGCCATATGATACACACATGTTGTGGGGGAGGGGGGGGGGATAAAACATGTGTCCTGAAATTTTACGTGACAGGCTTCATGTTCACCACATAAATGGCAGAAAAGGATGACAGCTACACTGGTTATTTTTTCTGCAGGTTCCTGTTTGAAGGCAAAGAAGGCCGGGCCTTGTACACAGGAGACTTCAGATGGGAAAGAAACTATGCCACTACTTTGCCTGCACTCTGTGTCAGTGGACAGTGAGTGGCTTCCTGCATTTAAATATATATATTAAAAAAAACTAAAACATTTGTTTTTATTTTTATTAGAATGAGCTTTATGAAGAAACTGTCTGCATGGAAAGTTAATACCTTTTAGTTATTTTCTCGAAGCTGCATTACAATTCATCTGGTGTACTGTGTTTGCCAGTATTGCACTGCTGTTGTTTAGGTTTTCAGGTTTGTTGAATCCTTGTAGATTTTTCTCTTCTAGAAGTTGTATTCTTTTTGTTTTTGTACAAACTGATATATTTTTTTCTTTCTGACTTTCTTTTTCTGCTGGTGCATATTAAATTTTTATGACTGTCGCAGCTCTCCTTTTGCAGCATGAAGGAGATTGACAGCATGTACGTGGACACAACCTTCTGCATCCCTGAGGCATTCTACATCCCGAGCCGTGACGACTGTCTCTCAGCCACAGCCTCACTGGTGGTTGCCTGGCTGCGCCAGTCACCGCGTCATTTTGTGCATGTGTCGTCACGTACCAAATATGGGCACGAGCCTCTCCTGGCTCACCTGGCCAAGGAGGCAGAAACACAGGTGCAGCATGCATCACCGCTTGACCGTGACCTCCTTTGTGGAACATGTTTCACTATAGAAATACTATAATTTCTGGATGACAGGGTGCTGCTGTACACCCCCCCCCAACCCCCCGACCCCCGCCTTACCCCCACAACTGACATTTGGCTCAGAAGTGAAAAAGAAAGTCCACAGATAAAATGGCCCCAAACCAGGATCAGATTTTTTACAACCCTCTGCTCTCTGCTTAGCATTGTGGACCAGAAATTGGATTCAGCTCCAGGCGATGCACCCAATAGGCTCTTTATGAAATGAGTAGGACTTTCTCTCTTTTCTGTCAGATAATTTGCTCTGTTTAAGGTCTTCCAGATCTAAATATAACACCTCATCAATTAATTACTGGCTTCGTTTTTTTCTAGTCTTGGACCTAAAATATATAGATAAAGGATAAGGTCCTCCCAAAATATGAGGTGCGACTTTTGTGGTGTTTTATCTGATGAACATAATGGAAACTGCCATGATATGGGAAAGTGGAAAGGTTCAGTGAATTTGCTGTTTGTGAAAAGTTTGGATTGATTGGAACATTGTACTTGCGTGTTCATTCTGATGTTTCTTGCATTTGTTGGTTGTTTTGCAGGTGCACACATCCAAGCAGAAAGCAGAGCTGTATGAACAGATTTCTGAGCTGCGCGGAGTCTTCACAGCTGACCCCAGTGCCAGAATCCATGCCTGCTACTGGCAGGTAGGTGCTGGCTGTTGCTCACTGTTACTGTGGGTCAGTTGTGTGTCAGAGGTCTTGTGCACTGCTGATCAATGTTACTGTGGTGTCAGTTGTATATCAGAGGTCTTGTGCACTGCTGATCAATGTTACTGTGGTGTCAGAGGTCTTGTGCACTGCTGATCAATGTTACTGTGGTGTCAGTTGTATATCAGAGGTCTTGTGCACTGCTGATCAATGTTACTGTGGTGTCAGTTGTGTGTCAGGGGTCTTGTGCACTGCTGATCTCTGTAACTGTGGTGTCAGTTGTGTGTCAGGGGTCTTGTGCACTGCTGATCTCTGTAACTGTGGTGTCAGTTGTGTGTCAGGGGTCTTGTGCACTGCTGATCTCTATAACTGTGGTGTCAGTTGTGTGTCAGGGGTCTTGTGCACTGCTGATCTCTGTAACTGTGGTGTCAGTTGTGTGTCAGGGGTCTTGTGCACTGCTGATCAATGTTACTGTGGTGTCAGTTGTGTGTCAGGGGTCTTGTGCACTGCTGATCAATGTTACTGTGGTGTCAGTTGTGTGTCAGGGGTCTTGTGCGCTGCTGATCAATGTTACTGTGGTGTCAGTTGTGTGTCAGGGGTCTTGTGCACTGTTGCTCACTGTTACTGAGGTGTCAGTTGAATATCAGAGGTCTTGTGCACTGCTGATCAATGTTACTGTGGTGTCAGTTGTGTGACAGGGGTCTTGTGCACTGTTGCTCACTGTTACTGAGGTGTCAGTTGAATATCAGTGGTCTTGTGTGCTGCTGATCAGTGTTAGTGAGGTATTAGTTCTATGTCAGGGGTCTTGTGCACTGCTGATCAGTGTTACTGTGGTGTCAGTTGTGTGTCAGGGGTCTTGTGCACTGCTGATCTCTGTTACTGTGGTGTCAGTTGTGTGTCAGGGGTCTTCTGTGCTGCTGATCAGTGTTACCATGGTGTCAGTTGTATGTCAGGGGTCATGTGCACTGCTGATCAGTGTTACTGTGGTGTCAGTTGTATATCAGAGGTCTTGTGCACTGCTGATCGGTGTTACTGTGGTGTCAGTTGTGTGTCAGGGGTCTTGTGCACTGCTGATCAGTGTTACCATGGTGTCAGTTGTATGTGAGGAGTCTTCTGCACTGCTGATCAATGTTACTGTGATGTCCGTTGAGTGTCCAGTCTTGTGCGCTGCTGATCAATGTTATTGCGGTGTCAGATGTGTGTCAGGGGTCTTGTGCACTGCTGATCACTGTTACTGTGGTGTCAGTTGTATGTCAGGGGTCTTGTGCACTGCTGATCAGTGTTACTGGACACTCAACGGACATCACGGTAACACTGATCAGCAGTGCACAAGACCACTGACATACAACTGACACCACCGTATCACTGGTCACCACAAAAAGAGGAATGCAAAGACAAAGATGCTTCAGAAGGGGGGTCAAGTGTCCTCGTCCTAGTTGCAACATCTCCACCTGGAGGTGGACCATGACACTCACTTACATCTTGGTGGTGATGGTGCCAAAGAACCCAACTACTTTCTGCATTTCGGACAAGAGTATTGGAACCCAGGATTGTTTGTTGTAAGGGGGGGGGGGGGGGGACTGGGGAGGAAGTGGGGGGGGGGGGCATGGCAGCTTTGTGATATACTCACTGGAAATACGAACATTTGCATTCAGGCAGCTGCGTGTTTTACTGATGCAGGGTGAACGTGATGGCAACTCGCCCCTTCCCTGTGGGTACTGCCCACCAAAGGGAAGCAACTCTGAGTCCCTTGAAGTCTTGGTGATCCGCCCCTCCACCATGTGGTTCACAGCTGAGCCTTCGAGGCTCCAGGAGCTGGTGGTGTCACCAGCATCGGGGCGTGGGCTCCACAGAGTATGCTACTCGTTCCACTCCTCCTACAGTGAACTGAGGGACCTTGTCAGTCTGTTGCGTCCCCGTCGCGTGTACCCGAACGTTCTGCCTGCATCTGATTTGGAGTGGGGTCAGGTGTGTTCTGTCCACTGTTTTCGTATCTTGTTTCTTTTTAGTTTTAATTCTGACTGTGTCAGCTCTTGTGTGTGTGTGTGTGTGTGCATGTGTATATGTATGTGTGTGTGTACATGCGTGTGTGTGTGTGTGTGTTTGCATGCATATGCTGATGTACAACCACAGCAGTTTATTGTTTATTGTCAGTTTATTGTTTATTGTCTATTGTTTTTTTAATTTGTTCATTTACAGCATTTTACTGTAAAATTCCTCTGTTGCAATCTGTCTGAGATTGAATCTTTTATACACTTAACTTAAACTATACAAATTAAAATTGGCTGGAGTACGGAAACCTGAAGAAAAAGTTCTCTTGTAAACTTAGAGTGCTTGGTCCATTATCTAGCAGATTGTGAGGTCAGGGAAGCCTAAGGACAGAATGTAGAGGCGTACACTTTTGTGGTGTTTATAAAGGGCCAGATAAGTCTAAGTGCACAAGAGGCAAACACTTTTGTGGTGTTTATAAAGGGCAGGATATAAAGGACTTGAAGTTCCTTTCTGATGGGCCTCTTCGTTTTGTCCAGGTGAAGGAGCGTCTCAAGAAGTTCCTGACCTACCGACACAAACACCACATGTCTCCGTCAGGGGACACTGTGACTGCGAAACCGCTGGGGCTTCTCAAACGCAAGAGAGCAGAGTCTTTCAACAGTCAGTATTTGTGTGTGTGTGTGGGGGTGTTTGTGGGCATGCGTACGTGCGTGCATGCTTGTGTGTGTGTGTGTGTGTGTGTGTGTGTGTGTGTGTGTGTGTGTGTGTGTGTGTGTGTGTGTGTGTGTGAGATAGATAGAGAGAGAGAGAGGGGACCTGAAGAAGCTGATTTGTTTAAACCAAGAAGCTTATTTTGTTTTCCTTTCCAGACCTGAGTGATTCCGAGGGCCTCGTGTTCGACAGTCCGGAAATGGCCAAGCAGCCAAAGCAGGAAAGCAGCAAGAGTGAAGACATCCAGCTCTCATCCCAGAAAAGCCGGGCATCCGACATCCTCTCCCCAGCAAAGAGTGAAGCCCACAGTTCTTACCAAGGCTCCATCTCTGATGAGGACATGTTCGCAGACAGCTTTGAGGGGGAGACCACCCCGGCCAAAGAGCAAGGGGAGAATGGCGGTGAAGAGGAGGGGGAGGTCACTGGGCCAAAGGGAAGCCAGTCGTTGAGGTCGTACGTCAGCGGGGATGAGGACGTCCCCGAAGAAGATCAAGCATCCTCGCCCCAGTTCCGACACCTCACCTCCAGAGACGACCAGGAAGTTGACCTCGACGTCGACTTCCACCCCGATGATGGTGACGATGCTGAAGAATCAGAAACTGTTGACGGCACTGGTGTTTTGTGCCGCAAGAAGTTCAGACTTGGCACGGAGCCAGAATTAGAAACTGGGGCTGCTGCAAAGTCATCTCCACGTGAGGCAGGGGAGTTGGCTCGTACAGACCGAACTGATGACGTGAGCATGGGGAACCTTGACCAGAAGGAGCTGTCTGGATGTTCTGCTGAAACATCTGAAGAGGTCATGGGGAAGGTCAGGGATGAAAAATTGCACCACACAATTTGTCCAGAAGAGTCCAGAGATGGTCTTGCTGAGAAAGTAGGGAACAGTGAGGACTGGGTACATGACAGTGACATGGATCTCAGAAGTGATGCTGATGAAACGGCTGATCATCCGGTGAACAGAAGGGGCAAAAGGCCTTCGAACAGGCGGACAAAAAGAGGAGCTGGAATCTGAGAAGGAGGGTGGTGAATCAGAAAGTTGTTCTGTTGAGAACTCAAACAGAGGCGACTCTGGTGTTGAGAATCTGGAGAAGACTGACAGTCCAGGGAGGTGATGAACTGAATTAGAGGGTGCGAAAGGTAACCCCATAAGCTGTGATTGGAATGCTGCAAAAGGCAGCTCGGAACACTGTGATCTGAATGTGGCGAAAGGTAACTCACAAGGCTGTGATCTGAACATGGACAATTCCGAGAAGAGCAAAATAAGTGCAGACTGTAAGTTTGAATCAGAAATCCTGAGTGATGAATCAGATGACAATTCAGCACAAGACGGAGGAGAAAGAGAGTTGAAGGAGGACCCAAGAGCGGACAGAGAGCGACACAGCCCAAGCAGCAGACAGGTCAAAGGAAAGGCAGTGCCAAGTCTAAAAACACCACCACAGCAGCACAGACACAGGGCTCGCGATCACGTTGCCGCTAGCGCAACAGGTAAAAACCAAGAGACAAATCTGATCAGCTCGGACTCCGACAGCGATGCAGACTGCAAGATCACTCAGTCTTTCATCAGACAGCGACAAAGTCGTCCAAGACAGATGCAGCAGCAACGCACCATCACCACGCCCCAGGGTTTTCAGGTCCATGGCAGGCACTCCCCTGTGCAAAGGTCAGCTGTCTGGCACCGAGTTTCCGTTGACTCTGGAACAATCCACAAACTCAGTTTCCGGAGTTCGCCAAACTCCAAGGGAGGAAATTTCAGGGTTTCAGGAGTTGGTTTCAATGGAAGGAAGTCTGGAGCTGCTTCCATCTCAGATGAAGCTGCAGGCGCCAAAGGCAGCATAGACTTGGCTTCTGAGGATGAGGAAGAAGAGACCTCGGGGGATCCGCGTACCAAGAAGAAAGAGGCAGCTTCCTTACCATCAGACAAAAGGGACCAGACTGAGACCACAAAAGACGCCTCCTTCAGAAGGGGCTCTCTGGCAGCGGATGATGCAGATGTGGAGGACAACGATGAAGAAGATGATAACACTGACGAAGAGAAATCCAAGACATCGGCTCTTTCCACGCACAGGAATGGCCTTTCCAACAGGGACAGAAGCTCCCAGCAGTTTTCCTCGGATGTGATTGTGATAGACGACAACGAGAACAGCTCCTCACCGGCAGGGAAACCGAAATCACATGCGCAGGGTGCACTGCAGGGTCGCGGAGGAAGTGACGCTTCAGGCCCTCTGACCTCAGCAGCGAGTCGGGGCCAGCAGGGTTCCATGCCTCACACGTATAGAAGCTCAGCAACGGAACGGGGCGTGACTGCCCAGGGCCGCAGTCACTCTCCATCCAGCGCGCATGCCCCAGCCAAAGAGACTGTAGCCACAGAAGCAGGCCAGACCATGCGGGCGCAGACCGATGGCAGTCCGGACAAAGCAGCTGCCAGTGCTGCAAAAGCTGGGCAGATGCTACTCAAGCAATACGGTTTCTCTCCAGCGAAGCAAGGGGGTCATTCTCACCAAGCCGCTTCTCCTGCTAAAGCCAGCTTGAAGCAGAAGCATGAGGCTAGCAGCACGCCCAAGAGGCAAACCCACAAGCCAAGCACTGGCAGCAACAGCACTCTGACAAAGTACTGTTCGAGGCAGGCCGAAGGCCGTGGCGAGAATAACTCCCGAGAGTTGAACCAGACAGTGGATGAGCTGGGCAAGCGCTCAGCGGAGAGTGAAGGCCGCGAGGAAGAGGCTGCAGACAGTGCAGATAGCGACGCTACTGTCCCTCCGGACTGCCCCGACTTCAGCTCTCCCACCAGCGGCAGTCCCGTAGCTGTGCACAGCTCGGAGTCCGATTCTGATGGCGACGCAGACTGTAAGATCACTCAATCCTTCATCAGAAGTCCGCGACGAGGCGGTCAGCCATCTCACAGTCACTGCAGCCGCTATTCTCAGGTTGACCGCCATCCCCACCCGGGTCAGCATCATCAGATGGGTCATCATTCTCATTCGGGTCAGACGGCTGGTAGTTCCTGTCACTCTCGCAGTTGCTCTCATTCTCAAAGACCCCAGTTTCTGCAGGCTGCTGCGTTCAGGCCTCAGCCGCAGAGCGCCACCCATCAGCGTGCTGCTGCAAGATCTGTTCACCCTGTCTGCGCCACTGCCACCAGCCAGAGCAAGAAGACGAAGCAGAGCTCCGTCATTGATCTGACTGAAGAGGATGAATAAAAGCCTGAAGTGTCCGCGACCAGCCAACTGACTGACTGACCAAGGTAACCAGCCTACCGACAACAGATCCGTTCAAGCTGAACGTTTGGCGTGCAATAACAGTGATTTATGTTTTGCTGTTTGTGGCGGCATGCGTGTGTACCTAGATCTGTTCAAACTGAATGTTTGACATGCAGCAACAGTGATTTATGTTTTGCTGTTTGTGACGGCACGTACATGTACCTCTGATTTAGAATTGTTATGGTTTGTTTGTTATTTCAGTGGTTTTGGTGTTGTTTGTCAGTGTAATGACTTTTTGTCTGTGCATTAATGTGACAACCTTTTTTTAAGCACAGGTAGAACAGTAAATTTTTCCTTGCCAAGTATCAGACATTCTGTATCGAGTGATGATCATACGTAATATCTTCTGCCCCCTTGCAACCAACATTACAGTAAAATTGCAGTGCAAGGACATCCTCAGTAAAGTGCTTATGGCGTCCTCTCTCCTTTACCACACCTTTTCTGTTTGGGTCATTTTTATGTCCAGTTATTTCTCCCTTTTACATCCTCAGTAAAGCACTTATGGCATTCCCCCTCCTTTACTTCACCTCTTGTGTTTTGGTCATTTTTATGTCCAGTCATTTTTATGTCCAGTCATTTCTCCGTTTTACATCCTTGGTAAAGCACTTATGGCATTCCCCCTCCTTTACCGTACCTCTTGTGTTTTTGGTCATTTTTATGTCCAATCATTTTCATGTCCAGTCATTGCTCCCTTTTATATCAACCTGAGTTGACCCTGTGTGGTTGATGGGACATTTGTATGAGCTTAATTGCTCTTCTTGTTAATCTCTTTTTTTTCCCCATTGTGATAGAATAGATACAGCAACATGTTTTATTCCTTATTGCTATGAAATTTGCATGGTACATTGTTGTTGTTTTTTGTGTGATATAGTTTACAAATTTCACTACACTAGAGCAAAGAGAAGTCTTGTTAAGAGTATCAAAATATGTTGTGCTTCTCCTTGAGATGAAATATTTTTTACCTGAAATTGAGTAGATTGTAAATATTTTTCACCTGAAATTGAGTAGATTGTATAAAATTTCAAACCTGAAATTGAGTAGATTGTTTTGCTTTATTGCAATGAAATATTTACAACGGTACATTTTACTAGCATTTTTTATACTTTTATTTGTATATACGTGTATGTCAGAGAGTGATTGTATCATTTTGGCTGTTGGCAGAAATGTGTGGATGAGGACAAAATACATAAAATGAGGCAGCAACAGTTACTTTGTTTTGGGTCATCAGGCCTTTCACTGTGGACTTATTTCTTCTACAATCAGAAAGAGGCCTGGGTCATTTGTGCAGAATCAACAAACAAGGGAGTTAATTAGCATTCGAAAGACATTGCGACACAACAACGAAGACCTGAGTCACCTGCGATAGCTCTCACCTGGCATGTTAGCAAATACAAGGTATATAAATCCCGCCATCACTGAGGATGTACCCCTGGTGGAGTTTATGGTTGTATACCTTGTATTTACTCACACACCGAGCAAGAGATACTGCAGGCAATTCAGGTCCTTTGTTGTGTAGACACTGTTCATGCACTAATTAACTCCCTTGTTCATTTAACTCTTCTATACATGTCCATTTTTTTTATGGACATGGGTTGTAATGAAAGACTTTTTGGTTTGGTGCATTTTGGCATCTTTAGTCACACTTGTGTTTATGTTTGTATACCAGGAGCAGCTGAAGTACCAATTTGTGAAACTGTATAAGTGGGTGATTACTAATACTGTGTACAGTTCCCTTTTGTTATAGGTAATATATGCATGGTTTGACGAAATGGTAGGAACTAGAAGCCCTACCGTTGGATCTCTGTTGTATAACATTGTAAACTGTATCTTTGCATCTTGGTGCTGTTTTGTTGGTTTTATACACTGTTTATTTACTGACTGTGTAAAAGAAAAGACCAAGCTTTTTTTTTTTTTTACTAAGGACAGGTGATGACCAGTCAAAAACGGGTGAAACAGTAAGACATCGCCATCCTGAAAAGAGAGGAAGATTTTCTTTCCCTCTGAATTGTTTTTCGTTTGTCTTCTACCACCATGCGGCACCTGTATGTATGTTGTCTAGTCGCTAATTAGGCTGTCAGTTCCAATCTCCATATGTACATGATGTATTGAGAAACGTGCTCAGAATACTGCGAGAGAAGAGAGAGAGAAAAGAAAAAAATGTGGGGGTGGGGGGGAAGATGGGCCTGGTATTAAAATGTCATTAAATGTAGGACATCAGTTACACATATATATATATATGGCTGAGTGTTGCTTTACATCCACAGAAACCGTAGGCTTATTAGGGACGGGAGCCCAGGACGGCCACCTCGACTTTCACACAGCTCCTGAGTTCTGAATATATATACAGAGGGTGTTTACTATAATCTCAGATTCCAGTAGGAGATAAAGATGTCTGTCAGAAACCTTTGTCTAAAGAACAGGCACAATGTGGGGCTGTTTATTTGAAACAACATGCATCCGTCTGTTACAACATTTTGTTATTGTTGTTCTACTTCTCTTTTGTGCCATATGCTAACGGTGTGAATTTGTCTATACGTTTACATCTCCTCAGTGCCAGTATGTTGTTTTAGTTGTCGTTGAGGTTTTTAAAAACCAAACAACGCTTTTTCATCCAGCTACACCTTTGTCGTTGCGGAGTTTATAAGGTCTATGATGAGTTGATGCTTAATGTCCTCAGATGTCATTTGACATATTAGGGACAGTTGTGACCAATGCCGAAGCACGGTTCAATAAAAGCCACATACGTAAGGTGTATGCGTGTTTAGCTGTAACCTGCCACCTGCACTTTTGGCAGAATGACCGGAATCTTTTACGTGCTACTGTGGAACATGGGGGTGGAACGGATACCGAAATAAGGGTCAGCAGAGAAAGTCGACCTGGAGAAGAAAATTCTCCCGCCGTTCCGGCAGGGATTCGAACCCGCGACCTTTCAATCACGAGTCCGGCGCTCTAACCACTGAGCTATCCCCGCCCCCATCTAACACCTTTTCATCCATTGAAGCTCTTCTGCAACAACACTGGGTGGTAGGTGCAAGCTCAGTGAGCTGTAATGTAACCTTTTATTTATGGACCTCAGTGGGTATAAACCAATGGTTTGGGCAAAAGATCTGGAGCGGGTGGTGGGGGTGGGGCGGCTGATGTAATGGAGGCACTAGGACCTGTTTATTGGGGTGGGGCCTTCAACACACGTTTGAGGGTGGGGTGGGAATGAGGGTTGTAGCAGTGGTGGCACCAAGACCTGTTTGATGGGGTAGGGTCTTTAACACACAGTTTGAGGGTATGGGTGAGTGGTGGTGGGGTGGGGGGGGGGGGGGGGGGGCTTTAACACACAGTTTGAGGGTATGGGTGAGTGGTGGTGGGTGGGGTGGGGGGGGGGCTTTAACACACAGTTGAGGGTATGGGTGAGTGGTGGTGGTGGTGGGGGGTGGGGGTGGGGCTTTAACACACAGTTTGAGGGTATGGGGGGGGGGGCTTTAACACACAGTTTGAGGGTATGGGTGAGTGGTGGGAGGGCTTTAACACACAGTTTGAAGGTATGGGTGAGTGGTGGTGGTGGTGGGGGGGGGGGGGGGGTTAACACAGTTTGAGGGTATGGGTGAGTGGGGGGGGGGGGGGGGAGTGGGCCTTAAACACACTGTTTGAGGGTATGGGTGAGTGGTGGTGGTGGGGGAGGGGGGCTTTAACACACAGTTTGAGGGTATGGGTGAGTGGTGGGGGGGAGAAGACCTGTATCTGTCCAGGTATGTGGGACCAGCAGTTTTTCAGGTTCCCTTCACGGTCTGAAGTTATACTGGAGGGCTGTACTTTCTGTACCTTGTTCATTAATGGCAATTTGTTTCATGTTTGTTTTATATACGTTTTATTTATAGTGCCACCCAAACATGACCTGTACACCAATGCACTGACTGGGGGTGGGAATGAATTAAGTCTTCACATGGCACAAGTGCATGGTGTAATTAATTGTGTTGTTCGTCGTTCATGCACTGTTTGTATCGGTGAACATTTTGTTGGTTTCATTCTGTCCTATTCAGGATAGCCCCCAAACTACGCTTTGTCTTGAGGTGACCCTGTGTGGTTGACAGGACATTAAAATCCAGTTGCTTACCAATTTTATCCTGTTCAGGATAGCCCCCAAACTGTACGCTTTGTCCTCAGGTGACCCTGTGTGGTCGACAGGACATTAACCCCTTCACTGCCATGATGTCACTTGAAAACGACCAATAAAAGTGTGAAATTTGAACCCCTCAGCCTTTTTGTCTTCTTTTTCACACTGGTATGTGAAAGGATTTTCATCAAAACGCATAGCACTGAAAGTAGATGTGTTACAGGACTGGAAAATACACTGTTTGTTGGCGCATCCATGCAGCTTTCAGCCTGGAAATTGTACAGGCTGGGTCAGTGAAGGGGTTAAAATCCAACTGCTAAGCAACTTTATCCTATTCAGGACAGCCCCCCCATTACTGTGCACATTTTGTTTTGATGCGACCTGCTGTGGCTGACAGCATGTAACACATTAAAATCCAGTTACTCCAACCACTAACTCTCTGTACAGGTTAATGGTGTGCTTAGTGTGTTCCTAAACAAGAAATGTTAAAGCTTGTTCATTGGACATTGGTTTGCTCTTTGTCTGTTTTTAAACAGCATTTTCATTTTTATAACATTCAACCATTTCACCCCTGGTGTTTTTGAATTTTGTTTGATATGTTTTGTTACATGTCTATGAATTCTAAACACTATTTTAAAACTGCAAATGATGGCAGTAAATGCTGCAGTTCACAAAAGATCAAGCCCAGTGCAGTCAGTGCTGCAGTTTATCAGACCAATCCCAGGGCAGTAAATGCTGCAGTTTCTGCAGGGCAGTAAATGCTGCAGTTTACCAAAGACCAAGCCCAGGGCAGTAAATGCTGCAGTTGATAAAAGACCAACCACAGTGTGGTAAATGCTACAGTTTATGAAAGACCATGCCCAGACACTGTGTTTGAAACACTCCTCTCTGCAGTACACTGTATTTCAGGCATCGACTGCTACCCACCATGTGTTTATCTACGTCATTTTTTATTTAAAAAAATATTTGGTCTCACCATAGCCCCATATCTGCCAGTGCATGAAAATAGTTGGTTACACGAGTCTCCAAAAATGAGATTGTCAGTTTTCTGTCGGTGCTTCAAACATGGTGGTTACATCAGTTTATATATATCTATATTATATCTATATATAAAGAGAACTAAAAGACAGATATCTGTTAGTATTCCCTCTTTATAATTATATGGAAAAAAGCTGGTTACATCATAGTCCAGTCAGTCTAGGCCATGCACAGAAAGGATGGTGATGGACAGTAGCGTGTGTTTGGACCTGGGACTGCCTGTGATGTAACCAGCTGTGATGGAGGTAGCATCAGCCTTTGTGGAGTGTGATCTCACCGTTCAAATAATGTTTCAAGACAATACCTATAGATCGGGCAGATTGTTGGGCAGATCAGAAAGCGGGTCCATTCCTACATTTCCCAGTACCTGCATGTTGGTACCTTCATCAACAAGATGCATAAGTGATAACAAGCTTGTGTTCTGGTCCAGGGAAACGTAGGTTTGACCCCCAGAAAGTCTAGAACAATGCACATGCTGACACATCCAGAATGACCTTTGGGCAACTTTTGATGTCCAGTAGGTTACTAATTACCATTAAAAATAAAATAAAATAATGAGCCCCGAAAATCTTTATGGTGGGATTGTTTGTGGTCTATGGTGTTGTCTGAAAAGTGAACCAAATGCACAATCACTGATATTAAATATTTTGGATATTAAATTTTACTGATGGGTGAATGTTGAAGAAAATAAAATACATGAAATGATTTTTGTTTTTAATAATGATGTACTTTGTTGTTGTTATAAAAAGTAATGTGTGTGACACCTAACAGTTGAAACCATTAAAAAGTTCAAACAAACTGAGCAGCTGTTTATGCTTTCTTTGTAACACACACACTCACTCACTGGTTCTTTTTGTTTTATTTAAATTATTTATGTGGTTCATTTAATCAGGCTGGCATGGTGATCAATATTGTGCACATAACAATAGCAATAAACGGTATAAATATTTGATATTGTATACATAACAATAGCAATAAACAGTATAAATATTTGACACTGTACACATAACGATAAACAGTATAAATAGGAGTTAGCAACGTTATGTCATAAACAGACAATGAAGTCCAACAATCCCTGTGAACACACATGGAATAAACACATTCCCTTTATAGGAGTTACGTGAATATTTGTGATTCATTGGTGGATAAACACCCTCTGCTTCACATCGGTTGTGTATAAATTTGCTTTTTCATCACTATGGAAGACAAGCACAACAAAATCCCCCGTCTGGTGAAATCTTCTGTCCCTTGTTGCAAAGGATCTGACCAAATAAACACTGCGGTCATCTGATCTACGTAAACTGAGCCTTACATAAACAGATTGCTCAAAGCAATGGGACCCTATAAAGACAAGCTCCTTCAGCTTTAAAGTAAACAGACTTCTCAAAACAGGTTTTGTCAAAACAAACAAAACAAACAAAAAAGGGACAGGTGGGGGGCACAGCTCTTCTCCAACATGCAAATAGAGACCGAAAATAAAAACTGAAGATTGTCAATAGCAGATTGTTTAACAATTTGTTGCTACAGTCAATGTAGGTGAACCGGACTTGCACAATATATTATTTACCCATGTGGTTGAGATGTAGCATTTGTTGCTTACCTCCAGGAATCTGGCCTATACAGGGAACATGGCTAGTGTATCTTGGTCATTACAATTCCTGTACAGGGAACATGGCTAGTGTATCCTGGTCATTACAATTCCTGTACAGAGAACATGGCTAGTGTATCCTGGTCATTACAATTCCTGTACAGGGAACATGGCTAGTGTATCTTGGTCATTACAATTCCTGTACAGGGAACATGGCTAGTGTATCTTGGTCTTTACAATTTCTATGCAGGGAACACAGCTAGTGCATCTTGGTCTTTTAACAACAATCATTTTTTCCCCCCTCCATCTAAAAAAGTAAAAGCAGCATAAAATCAACAGGACATTTGAAAACTAAACTTTTGGAGGGGGCGGGTGGGTGGGGGACCAAGAACAAAATCCTTTAGGTGATTTCTGTATTTGTTGACCTCACACACCTTGGACACGGCATGCTTTCAGAAGTCTGAAGTTTAAAAACTGTAAAAAGTTAAATTTCACTTCAGAGATTAAAATGTCCCACAATGGCTCTGTTTTCTTGCAGTTTTGTTCTTCTGAGGCAAGATTTTGTGTGAAGTAAGTCATTCTGACATACCCAGCCATCTGGCCTTCCATGAGGTTTCACTGTGTGAAAAACACACACACAAAAACACCCCCCCCCAAAAAAAAACCACAAAAAACACACACACACACTCACACTGAAGAATGTTAAAAATTTGTAGCAATATATAGATGCTGCTACGCATACATTGAAGTCACTGGCATGGGAAACACACATCAAATTCACAAAGGGCCTTCAACATTCTCTGAAGATCTGGTGGTATGCACAACAATAGCAATAAATAGAGTAAACTTTCATTGTAGTGCCTAACCAACATTTATGAGAGGAAACTATTACTCTCATGAAATTACAGCATACATGGATTTCAGCAAGAGGACACAGCTAAATACAATCAATGCTACAAAGCTGAAGTGCTGGCACAACCTAGTCAAACGCAAATAAAGTACAGCTTTCAGTATGACCAAAATGCACGGAAGTACACCTGTTCCCACTCCAACAACAGCATGCAACTGAAGTACAGCTTTCAGTTTGACCAAAATGCACGGAAGTACAGCTGTTCCCACTCCAACAACAGCACAATTGCAATGAAGCACCACAACACAGCGTTTTATTCTGATCTCAGGAAACACTTCATGACAACACCGACTGACAAGCCTGAGTAGGTTAGAATCTTAAAAAACAGATGTGACCCTTTCTTTTCTGCAGTCACCTGAATCAAAACTATCACAAAGCACACATGTGAACGAGCAAGTCTAGCAATGCATGTTACTGCCTGCATCTCTGCCCCCCCCCCCCCCCCCCCCATGCCCTAGTTTTTCATTTTTTTTTCCACTTAGGGCTATCGCTGAGCACTTCCATGAAAAAAGTTATGCCACTCTGAAGTGAAAAACTTGAATTAAAGTAAAAAATCTGATCTCAAGATTAAACCTTGCAATAAAGAAGGAAGGCAAGTTCTGCAGCAGCAAACTGACTGCCTCTGCGGGTGTGCTAACAGAAAAAGTGTTCAGCCCTCTCAGAGAGTTTGAGAACCTAACGAGTCTGCACGCAGCCTGATGCAACACTCAGCTGCCGTGTGCTCGGTGCAAGACTCAGTCTTGTTTATTTTGACTACGAGTCTATGCCTGTATCCCTGGTGCAAGACCCAGTCTTGCTTATTTTGACTACGTCTATGCCTGTGCGCTTGGTGCAAGACTCAGTCTTGTTTGACTATGAGTCTATGTGTAAGTCTCTTTTAAATCCTCTCAACATTAGAACAGCAATGGGAAGGAGAACAACAAGTTTTCCTGTTTGGCCTTTTTGACTGTGATCTTTCCTGAGCTGTGCATACTGTTAAAAATGCATTTACTACATGTGAAACGTGCCTGTCTAATACTGAAGCTCCAAACTCTTAACACCGTCTAGATCTTATAATTAAACCCATGCTTCCAGTTAACACAGATTATGACATTTGAAGCCCTTTTGAAAAAGTGCTGGGACTAATATCAATGTAACTAGAAAGAAAAAAGAAAAAAGAAGAAAAAGAAAAAAAGAAGAAGAAGGGGTAAATGGCTTTCACTGCTTGGGGTGTTCAAACATTTTCAATATCAATCACCTGCACCACAGTTTTGGAAAATCACTCCTCCTGATGATCAGTGCTGTTCAGAAGGGTGTGATTAATTTTCGGGATTCTGATAATCAGCTGTCATGACACTTTGAAAAATCATTCATCTACAGGACCATGGCTTGTATCTATCAATGTACCCTAGATACATACACTGTTTCATTTATTAGACTAAAACAATGACCCAGCAAGTTTACATACACTGTTTCATTTATTAGACTAATAATGATCCAGCAAGTTTACATACACTGTTTCATTTATTAGACTAATAATGACCCAGCAAGTTTACATACACTGTTTCATTTATTAGACTAATAATGACCCAGCAAGTTTACATACACTGTTTCATTGATTAGACCAATAATGACCCAGCAAGTTCACATACACTGTTTCATTGATTAGACTAATAATGACCCAGCAAGTTTACATACACTGTTTCACTGATTAGACTAATAATGACCCAGCAAGTTTACATACACTGTTTTATTTATTAGACTAATAATGACCCAGCAAGTTTACATACACTGTTTCATTGATTAGACCAATAATGACCCAGCAAGTTCACATACACTGTTTCATTGATTAGACTAATAATGACCCAGCAAGTTTACATACACTGTTTCATTGATTAGACTAATACTGACCCAGCAAGGATCTAATATCATAGGCGGTTCAGGTTGAATATATAATAGATATCACAGACTATTATAAAAATCACTGATGCATTTGTGTGTCAAAATAATAGTCAAGTTTAACATGCGCTGACCTGTAGCACACATCAAACCAGCCGTCTTTGCACTGTAAGTAAGTAAGTAATTAAGTTGGTGTTTTATGCCCAGTCAACCAGTGTGGTTATATCAGGGGGTGTCTTTGCACTGCTGTTCACAGAAAATTAATGATCTTGTCAGGCCACGCAGCACACTGACCGACAACACACAGCTCTTCATCGCATCTGACTGACATAACACCTGCACCAGAAACGCCTTTAGCTTGTGGCTACGAATGACAGTATTCCAGGTAATAATAATAATAATAACCTCAGGGTCACCTCAGGAAAGTCAAACTCAGGTCATAAGCAAATACACATTTCTAAACTCTTCTCATGTATATATCAATCCTCTGTCAAATGGTTCCTATGACATCATGGCAGTGTGACTATGATACTAGTCTAGAGCCAGGTAATCTGCTCGCCCTCATAAAACCGTAATGGTTGACTGGGCGTAAAACACCAAGTTACCTACCTTCAAAAAATCTAGGGTTCAATCCTGGGACAGTGGTAAAAAATCAGCCTGGCCGTGGATTCGAACATAACTAGTCAAAGAAGCGGCATTGCCACGCGACACACAGGCAATGACTCCACAACGCACTGTGTTTGCTGCACGCAAAAAGGAAACTCCTAAAGACAACATAGCAGGTAACACATGTGTGACCTGGTTTGATTACATGTTTTGTAATAAAATTCGCTTTGTTTAGAAGTGGACACCACAACAGACTAACTGGGACCAACCACATTATCCATAACAAGGAAACAACTATTCACAACATCTGACAGCGCAATTTGTTTTTTGGTTTGTTTTTTAACTTAAGAAATAATAAAATTCACTCTGTTTAAAAGAGGACACCACAACAGACTAACTGGGACCAACAACAAGGAAATAACTACTCACAACATCTGACACTGTAAACAAGTTTCTTTCAAACTAAGAACTAAAGAAGTAATAAAATTCACTCTGTTTAAAAGTGGACACCAATAAACTGACTGGGACCAACTATATTATCGATATCAGTAACAAGAAATAACTATTCACAAGATCTGACCTGTGTAGCAACTACAAGAAGCAGCCTCAAGCTTTCCTGACAAAGAACAATTCACGTCATGTGTAAAGTGACCCCCGGACATCGTGATAATGTGAGAGAGCTGATGACTAGATGTAGTCTGAATTCACGACAGAAAAGTGCTTTGGGCTCATCAACTACTACGGGCGCAATAAACAGATGCCCAGTCTCTTATAACTAAAGGCGGTTGCAGACATAGGTGACAACGCCACAGCTGCTGGCCGCATAACAGCAAAACATCAAGATTTTTGTGGAGAAGCTCGGTGTGCGACATCAAAGCCACACTGCATAATGTTACCCGGCTGCGGTGAGGCGGCAGGCGATGTGAGTGGAAAGGATAAGACCTGTTGTGAATGAAGAGCTGTTGCAGCCAATCCCAGTGCAGAACAGCCGTCCGCATGGACTTGCACAATGGCAGACCGAGTGTAGCTCTCCGATTCAGAACAGGTGAGACAAGCTGACTAAAACTAAAACTAAAACCAAGACATTACTCAGAATACACATCCCCGTACATGTTATCAGTATGTTTGCTGTGGTGATGAGACAGGGCTTGGAAGATAAGTGTGAGGTTGTTGGTCATGGTTCATTTGCATTGCCAGACACCTGTCACTTGACTCCTGCGTATGACGGAGCTGAAGCGGGCCACAGCAACACTGACGTCTGCACCGGAAATAAGCACGAATTATGGTTTTAACACCTACATCTCAACAATAATGTAAGAGTCACCATCACTTACAATTAGAATGATGAAGCAAAAATGGTAATTACATTATTTGAAAAAACAAAGAAGCAAGCACAATGAACGCAAAATCAAGGTAAAATATCATCATCAACAAAAATTAACCAATCACCATGATTGTAACAAAGCACATTTTGATTCATCGAAAAGCTGTTCAACATGATCAGGAACATGTTCAACATGATCAGGAACCAGGTCAGAAACACAGTTTACAACTCTACAGAGCACTAGTTAGTTAGATGATAAAAATCACAAATGCACCCACAAAACAGATCATCCTTTCTCTTTCAGAAAATCGCTGAAAGTTAAAAAAGCTTCAAGATCTCACAAACAGTATAGAAGAACAAAATTATTATGTTATACAGTATGGCAGAGAAATGTCCAGAAGAATTTTTTTTAATCTTTCAAGCAGTACACTCAAATATTGATTGAGTGATGATGACCGAGACCAATGACAGAGATCACATACCTGTAAATATTTTAGAAGGTGGAATATAGATCAATATCAAGAAATAAAGAAGAAGCTATCATTACTGTAAAAGATGAACACTTTTTAGGGACTGAAACATGCTGCTGTGGAACAGCTGGAAGATGCATTCCTAGGAATATTGCTACAAAATAATCAGCACACAAAGGAGTTAATTAGTACTCAAAGACCCGAATCACCTACAGTAACTCTCACCTGGCAGGCATGTAAATATAAGGTACATAAACTCCACCACAGGTACATTGTCATTTTTGAACAAATAATCAGCTGACAAATTATATACTCATGACACATAAAAGGTTAAAAAAGAATGCTTATTTTAATAGACAATCTTCGGAAATCCAGGGGACTGTACTCGGTAAGTGCCTACAGGCATGGCCTGTATATGCAGGTCCATGCCTGCGGGTGTAGCGCAGAGTGGTCACGCTTTTGTTGGGGGTACACCGAGCACGTGGGCAAGATGACGGATACCCGTAAACAAAGGCAGAAAAGGCATCAGAAATGCCGATCAAGCGCTCACTCTTCGTGGGGAACATGCAGATCGGATAGTAGGTTCCTCCAGCTGGTAGCCGAGTATAAATTATAACAGGTCCATGCCTGAAGATCTAAAACTGTCGCAGATCGGCTCTTCTCAGCTGCCGCCTCCATTCAGGGGACTTCACTCTCCTGGAGTAAGAAAACACTGTCAAATTATCTTTGCCTGTTATTTCCGGAAATCGTCTATTAGACACAGCCAAGCACGTGTACACTTTTAGTGAAAACACCTTTTTCAAGCCACCAACATGCAGCTAACACACAAGCAATAACAGAAAATGAGATTTCACCTACTTAGCAAAGCAAAAAAAAATCTAAGCAAGAATGACGGCTAGCGTCACTGACGGCTAGAATGACAGCTAGCGTCAATGACAACACTGACGCTGGACAGGAAAACAACACAGCTCAACCAAAAGCAGCTACGTGTCTTAGCTCTCCCTGTGATTTTTCACTCTTTACTTGTTATTTCAGTGTTGTTTTGTAGCTCGATAGAGGGGATCGCCCCAAAAAGTTGCATGTTGTGTTTTGTCCTAATAAATAGCGTTCTGTCGAACTCTTTTTGTTTTTGGATTATTTACACAGATTTCAGTTGGTGGAGATCTTTTGGGGGATAATGTTTCTCTGCCAACTGAAATCTAAGCAGGTCCAAACTCATTGTTTGTCAGTGCATTAGATGGCATGAAACTAAAACCCGAGTTGGTGAAATTTCATTTCTATCGTCATTTGTTAGCGTATCTGATCTTCTCTGCCAACTGAAACCTAAGTAGGTCAAATGTCATTTCTATGGTCATTTGTTAGTGTATTAGATCTTCTCCACCAACTGAAACCTAAGTAGATCAGACTTCATTCCCATCATCATTAGTTAGCACATTAGCTCTACCTGCTGTTGCTAAAACAAACAAAGAAACAGGTAAGTAAGTAAGTAAATTGGTGTTTTACGCCCAGTCAACCAGTGTGGTTATATCAGGGTGATACACATTTTGTCATCATATAATTTACTACTTTTTTAAAGTGTATACGTGTTAAAACTGGTATATGTACAATTTTAAAACCATACTTAAAAGGTAAGTAAGACCCAAACGTAACTAAAATTGATTTCAGGCTTACATTTTTTATTTTTTATTATTGATTTCTTTCAAAAAGTTAAAAATCTTCTCAGGTGAAACAAAAATCCTGACAAAACAGACATCAGACGGTTCCCAGCTGAGCTGGAAGTTCTGCCTCCCAGAGAGGAAGAAACAGCACCCTAACCACGGACGAAACTCAGCGTCAACACCAACCTCATAGAAGTGCCCCTGCGGGAACTGTGGAGGCAAACGCAGCAAGAATGAGTATGTTAGGCAGAATGTTAAACTCCTAATCTTCTGATCTGACCTCTGTGGCCCCTATAGTTGGCTCACAAAGTATGAAGCACGTGCTGGTCACAAATGTAAAACAACTGTCATGAAAAACAGTTTAAAATGGGGTCCATATAAACTTTTAAAAAATCAGCTGATGAGAGTAAGTAAGTAACCTGGTCTTTTATGCCCAGTCAACCACTGTGGTTATATCAGGGTGAATCAGCTGATGAGGAGTGGAAAAAGAAGAGAAAGAGGGAACAAAAGAGAACATAAAAAATGTACAAAAAAAGCAACAACAACAAAAAAGCGAGTCATTCATTTACAATCAAATACGACAAAAGCGCACTGAGTGTGACTGCGAGCTGAGATTAGGGCTGTATAAAAGTGATGATGATGATCATCAATATAATGTACAGAGCACACCGAGATGGTTCTGTGATAATGACTTTTTTCCTTCTCTTTTTTCTGAAACAAAATAAATATGATAGAATTGTTCCTTTTCCTGCGTGCTCTTTCAAGGACACCACAAAATGAACATATATCTACAACCATAACATCTCTTTTTTTTTTTTTTTTTTATCTTAGTTTGTATTCTCATGACTTTAAAAACAACAAAATCATGGAATTATTACAGTACAGTCATAAAAATGTCATGTATTATACAGATCAAGCACAAATTAGATCTACATACACATTTCCACCCTTCGATTGTACGTTTACATATACACACAAAATAACAAAAGCACCTTTGTGGAATAAAACCTTCAACAAAAAGAGGAGGATCGAGAACGGAGGAAAGAAGCATACCGTACCAGACCCCACTTCTTCTACAGTGAACATTTTAAGATCACTCGACCGATCCTTTTCAGGACTTGGCCAGCGATTCTGGCACTCGAGACAAGTGTCACATTCGCAAAGCCACCAGCTGTCCATGCAAAGTCAATGCTTCAGGCTGCACATACGTCAAATGTTAATATGTAGCGCATAGCAAAAGCTGATTAAAATGTACAGTTCAGGACCGAAACGCACACACTGTCTCCTACTCAGACAAGGCAAAATAATACTTAACAGGCAAACTGTCTCCTCGCTTGTCGCTGCTTGCAGAAAAAAACAAGCAAACAAACAAGGTCTGCTGCAAGTTTGCATGCCATTTTGTCGTGTCTTTTACAAAGAGAAAGCCTTCAACTTTTAAACTCTAACACATCTTGATGTATGTGTGTGTGTGTGTGTGTGGGTGGGTGTGCATGCATGTGTGCAAATGTTGGCAGTGCACCTTGTTTCAGTTTCTGCACAACTCCAGTTTGCTTAATTTTTTTAATTTTTTATAGCCGTAACAACATGTGTAAAATAATTTCACCTCTCCTCTAGTATCGTTCTAAAACTTATTCATCTTTTACACATGCATATTTCCCTCCAGAAAACTCTAAAAAAAATAAAAAATACTGTTTCTCTCAAAGATGAACAAAACGTATAGTTAGTACACATATTCACTGCAGCAAGCACAGCCTCACTCTAAGTATCAAACAAATCAAAGTTAAAATTCCAAGCACGAGACGTGGCTTACCTGGTTACATGGCACAGTACTGACACGACCACAACAAAGCAATGACATAACCAGCTTTCGACCCAACAAAAAGCAACACGAACCAAAGTGCACAGCACTGAAGCACTCTGACCGGTCATGAACAGCGTGATATGGTGTAGTGGATAAAAATGCTGTGGAACAGCAGCTCACACAATTTTTTTTTTAAAAGCTCACCGGATAAAGCTCACCACCACCAAAGTAGAAAGGCGGACAAAACCTCACAAGCACGAAGACTGCGTCGAAATATACCTGCGTTGTCACTCTCTAATCTTACTAACATGTTACTCTGCAGCTAATTTTGACGCCGTTACATTCTCTGAAGACAGCATGTGGCTGCCCGCGTGGCAGGATAATAAAATACGGTCACACACGCAATCCTCGAACCCTGTAGAATGCACTGGTCAATGGACAGCTGCGCATACCGGGTGATCCCGCTCACTGTCCAGCTGGGGAACACTACAACAACACTGATGCCGTTATCACAAATGGTTTTGAACTCTGCAGTTCCCTGATTACCTTTCATTTAAAAAACAACAACAAAAATACACATGAAAACACACAAAAACAACAACAAAACCAAAAACTGTTTAGTGCGTGAGAGTAATCGTAATAAAAGCTGAAGAAGTTCCGTACTGTCTAGGTAAATTATTCTTGCGATAATAATATGTGACTTATTCCTGTGTGTGTGTGTTTGTGTGTGTGTGTGTGTGTGTGTGTGTGCGCACGCACTCGCGCACATGCATGTGTATGAGTGTGTGTGTGTGTACACATGCGCACATGCATGTGTATGTATGTGTGTGTGTGCGCATGCACATGCATGTCTGTGTGT
>OY757547.1:17474800-17493245 GCA_963584105.1 Alviniconcha strummeri
ATACCACATGACACCCTCTACATTCAAAGTACAACTATCCCCTACCACATGACACCCTCTACATTCAAACTATCCCTATACCACATGACACCCTCTACATTCAAAGTACAACTATCCCTATACCACATGACACCCTCTACATTCAAAGTACAACTATCCCCTACCACATGACACCCTCTACATTCAAACTATCCCTATACCACATGCCACCCTCTACATTCAAACTATCCCTATACCACATGACACCCTCTACATTCAAACTATCCCTATACCACATGACACCCTCTACATTCAAAGCAAAACTATCCCTATACCACATGTTACCCTGTAAATTAAAGGTCTTTCTGAATACCAGCTTCAAACTACTTTCAGAAAGAGGGGTAGACTGTTCAAAAGTCTGGGTATGGTGCTAGAAAAAAAAACGAGAGAAAAAAGAAAGAAAATATTCTGATTATCTACCTGTTATCTTGTAGCTGAAGCTAGGAACCAGAATTTTAAGTCTTTGAACAGGAAATATCAACAACAACAACAAGAAAAGAAAAGGGGTGGGGGTGGGGGTGGGGGGTGTGTGTGTGTGGGGGGGGGTAAATTAGAAAGTAACTTGGTGTTTTACGCCCAGTCAACCAGCGTGGTTAATCAAACAAAATTGAAAAGCACTCTTACCCAGCAATAGGTCTGATGGACACTGAAGACGGGAAAACACCTGCACAAAAAGCAAAGGCACTTAACTTCATGTGTGTGTTGTTGCTGCTTTTTACACCATCACAAAGTAATGCAGAGTACATATCTGATTAACCACAGGCCTCCAGATATATCAGTCTTCTTGTTCTGTCAGCTGCAGTCAACTGTGGACAATGGGTGGTGGTTGGGGGTGGGTGGGAGAGAGGGAGAGAGAGAGAGAGAGAGAGAGAGAGAGAGAGAGAGAGAGAGAGAGAGAGAGAGAGAGAGAGAGAGAGAGAGACAGACAGACAGACAGACAGACAGACAGAGAAGAGACAGACAGACAGACAGACAGAGACAGAAGAAATGAGAGAAAACAAAAGAGGGATGTCAACTGTGTGATAACCCACAAGCATTCTACCCTCAGTACACTCCCAAGTGTTCTACCCTCAGTACACTCACACATATGTTCTACCCTCAGTACACTCCCCAGTGTTCTACCCTTAGTACACTCCGAAGTATTCTATCCTCAGCACACTCACAAGAGTTCTACACTCAGTACACTCCCAAGTGTTCTACCTCAGTACACTCACAAGTGTTCTACGCTCAGTACACCCACAAGTGTTCTACCTTCAGTACACTCACAAGTGTTCTATACTTGCAAGTGTTCTAAACACAGTGCACTCACAAGTGTTCTACCCTCAGTACATTCACAAGTGTTCTATCCTCAGTACACTCATGAGTGTTCTGCCCTCAGTACACTCACAAGTGTTCTACCCTCTGTACACTTACAAGGAACACTCCCTGGGCAGCACACGAGTGAATTTGGTCTCCTCGATGAAATGGGTGACAAGCATGAGGAAAATGCCCAGGGTAAGCGGAACAATCCTGAAAGCGTCAACGCAAAAGATAAAACACAAGCTGCAACAAAGAACGTGTGACTGTGCTTTAACCCCAAGTTAGTCGCACAGGGTCAGCTCAGGAATGAATGTGGGAAACATATTATTGGATTCTGCCACGTTCTTACTTTAATGAAACAACAGCACAGTGTTGAAACTGTAATGAATGGGTTGTGATTTTCATGGTCAGTTCTACATTGTGGCCATCACACTCACAGCAACAGGCAGCTTCCTATCCTGCCTGTAAAATGCAAACTTTGTCTGCCACAGATAAGACTTTTTCGGTTACCCTGAAGCTCACAGTGATAGGCAGCTTTCTAACCTGTCCGTAAAATGCAAAATTTGTCTGCCACAAGTAAGACTTTTTTGGTTACCATGAAGCTCACAGTGATAGGCAGCTTTCTAACCTGCCCGTAAAATGCAAACTTTGTCTGCCACAGATAAGACTTTTTTGGTTACCATGAAGCTCACAGTGACAGGCAGCTTTCTAACCTGCCCGTAAAATGCAAACTTTGTCTGCCACAAGTAAGACTTTTTTGGTTACCATCACGCTCACAGTGACAGGCAGATTTCTAACCTGCCCGCAAAATTTGTCTGCCACAGATAAGACTTTTTGGGCTAATGGGAAAAAAACTCTGGCTTTGACTTTAGCACTTTATAAGTCTCTTATGTTAAACTCATGATGCTTTTCTTTTGAAAGGCTGAAGTGGTCGCACAAGCAGACTGCCACCTAATCCAAGTGCAGCTGTATGCAATGTTATCGTGTTTCTTCATAGTTTAACACTACCAAGGCATCCACAGAAATTTCACCTTCTCTTGGCTGATTTCCAACTGCCTGGGGAACTTTTACATGTGCAGACAGAAAAGACTAGTTTTTTGTTGTCGTTCTCATTCAAGTGACTAGCCAACAGACAGACCCCAGAGGCAGAGTGCATGCTGGCAAAACACACTATCAAACCAGAAGACAACCTTACTCACCATGAGAAGAAGTAGACGCCATACATACAATAGTGGCTAACACCATCGTTCTGAAAAAAAGACTGATTCAAACAACAGCACATCAGCAAAGTGTGTAAGCACTGCATCTGAGCATAAGTAACTTGCAATAAATCTCTAGAACACAATCGACAGAAGTAGTTTAGTATTAGCATTTGTCCTTTGTTGGTTGAAGTGTTGCTTTACTTCCACAGAAACTCTAGGCTTATTAGGGACGGGAGCCCAGGGCATCCATCTTGACTTTCACACAGCTCCTGAGCTCTGAGCGGTATTTGTCCTTTTTCTGAGCCTTTTATACCAAGTGACCCCCTTATCAAGTCTGGTATAATCATACATATCACATCCATCCACCTCCCCTACTTCCCTCACACACGCTGCAACTAGTGCCCCCCCCCCCCCCACCCCCATGACTCATCACCACAAATCAATTTTGAGATGATACACCAGCATGCCAAATCTGGTATAACCAGCACAACAAGTCCAACAGCTCAAAAGGTATAGGACAAGTAAGTAAGTAAGTTGGTGTTTTACGCCCAGTCGACTGGTGCGGTTACATCATTGTATAGGACAAACATATGTACTTTTGATGCCTGGAACACTATGACCTTGATCTGACACAAAGACACTGAGAGTAGTCAATTAAGCTTATTATTATTTTATTTTTTATATGCCATTCTTGCCTCCATCCCCTTAGGACACACTTGACTCCCTTAAAGGTAGGACGCAACACAAAATGGTTTGGCAGTTCAGAAGATAGAGGGCAAGCATTCAAGAGGTTTTGAATTGTATAAGCAAACAGGTCCGCTACAGCCATGGAACTGGTCCGTGTTCCAGTCATTGTAACTGCACGTCTGCTGCGAAGGTGGTCATCAAACTAAAACTTCATTGACGAAGCTACTCACTCGGTGTCCTTCCAGTGAAAGGTAGGTCTGCAGACGGCGTCGCAACCGGATGAACGCCTCCAGTGCATAGCCCAGCGTCAGGAAAAATGTGCTGATGTACAGACTCTGCACACAGCATGGAGGCAAAGTAGTAAAACACCGCTGTTAAATTTTAAATGGGGGTATGCCTGGTAAGTACGTAAGCTTGCGTTTTACATGAAAATGTGCAAATGTACAGACTCTGCACACAGCAAAGTAGTAAAACACCACTGTTAAATTTAAAATGGGGGCATGCCTGGTAAGTAAGTTAGTTGGCGTTTTACGCCCAGTCAACCATTGGGTTATATCAGGGCAATGGTGTGCCTGGATGTGCCATGAAAAACTGTAAGTTACGTTAAAACGGAAAAAAATCTGCAACGTGGCTGGTGCATTTAAAAGTTTTTTTGTTTTTTGTGTGTGTTTTTTAACCAAAAGGACCCCCTTCCCCTGATGTGTCAAAACAATCACTATATGCATTTAACCCCTTCACTGTCCCAGCCTGTAAAATTTCCCGGCTAAAAGATGCATGGAAGCGCCTGTGAACAGTGTATTTTCCGGTCCTCTAGCACATGTATCTGTTTTCAATGCTATGCATTTTGATGAAAGTCCTTCCACATGGCAGTCCAAAAAAGAAGACAGGCTTATGAGTTTAAAACTTTGCACTTTTACTGGTCGTTTAGAGGTGACATCATGGCAATGACGGGGTTAATACATGCAGACCTGGCACTGGATCAGAGAACCTGTGGACAGTTCCCATCCCTGAACTGAAAGTGAAGGGACTCACTATCATGATGGCTACCATGTAACCGCAGGGTCCCGTGCTCCCCGGGTAGCCATTAAACTCATCCAGAAACAACACACTGATCAGCATCATGACCAAGGAGGCCAGGCCATCTGCCACTGACAAGTGGAAGATGGGAAATATCTGAAACAGCGACAACAAACATAAACACACTCAACATCATCAGACTTGTTTCACACCTCCAGCATCAGTGAGTATTAGTACGAGTATCAGACTATTACATAGACAATTATGTCACAGACAGCTCAAAAGAAACTGAGACGGTAAAAAAAAAAAAAACCCATAAATTTTGTCTTCTTCTCCCTGCTTAGCACCTTTAATTATTTTCTTCTACCCTATATCACAACCATTCCTGCAGATCATTGTTAGCACAAACACATAACTCTTTATAGAAATTTCTGGTTAAAATACAAACAAAACAAGTGACACACAGCATTTTTTTTTTTTTTAATCCAAATTCTGAGAAATGGTATTGGTAACCAAACTTATTATTACAGTTTGACACAGAGCAAGACTGTGTGAGTGTATGTATATGTGTGAGTGTGTGTGCATGTATGCATGCATGCATGAGCGCATGTGTGTGTGCAGTTAATCTTGAAAACATGTATAGTTATTGATTTAAAGAATGTGTAAGTGCTTAGGATCTGAATGAGTCAAGTGCTCTAAGTACCCATTAATGCCATTATTATTGTTATTTATTCCACTGCAGACAAATCATCACTGCAGAAATTGTGACCAGGAGGCTTTGATGCTAACCTCTGTAGCGCACACTCTCTGGTAGTAGACGACGCATGTCAGAATGGACCCTGAACCAATAAGACTGCAACACATAATAATAATAAAAGTATTTTTAATGCACAAAATCTTGTCCCTAGAGACTATTCTAAGCACACACACACACACACACACACACACACACACACACACACACACACACACACTTACACACACATACACACACACAGAGGCACCCGCACGCACAAGCATTCTGACTATACAAAGCTAAATATACACAGCAAACGCCCAGGAGACTTGGAATGGATAAAGACACACAGAACAGAAAACACAGCACGTATACTATTTTGGGAAAATAAATGTTTTTAGATTAGATCTGAATGAGTCCAGAGAGGGTTTCTGTCACAGAGGAAGGGGAAGGTCATTCCATGTTGATGGACCGAAAACAGAAAAGGCACAGGAACCAACAGTGGAGAGTCTGGTGCGACTTAAAGACTGCGAAGAAAAGAGACTGGTTAAGGTAAACTGGTAAACTACCACTGTATATTTGGCAGGAACTGACCCTTGAAGCTCATGTACTGTGTCAATTTACACAATTTACTGGTCACTGCATGTGCCACCAGCCCATCCTCTCTAAAGCGTAGACTTCAGGGCTGATGGAAAACAGACCAGCATTCACCTTGGTGAAGCATCAAAACTAAAATAGTAACCAGAATGAAAAATGGGACTGGAACCATTGCTGATTTCAATGTGAAAAGGGAAACAGTTCCACTCAGGTTACCTCCAGCATGGATTCGGGTTATTTTCAGGGATTGATTCAGGTGCAAAAAACAAAAAAACAAAACTTTCAAAAATACTGAATGTAAAAGGTGATCATAGTATAGCTTGAACATCCTTCTTTTACTAGTTTAGGTCACTGATTTGAATTTTTACCTCATCTTGATAATGTTTGACTCATAACAACCACAGCACAAACATATGCTGTACACCTTGCACACATTCTCACTGTTTCTCACCTTAATCCAGATGTCAGCAAGCTGATTATGCCAACCACATTCATCTGCAAAAACAGAAGTTCAGATATTAAAGCATTAGTTTTCACTAATTCACATTTGAAACCTGGGCCAAACTGTCCAAAAGTGTGTGTTTGCTTATGACAGAGTCTGATTGTCTTTAGGTGGCCTGGTGCATTTGCCAGGATGTTAAAATCCAATTATTAACCATCATGTTTTCAAAGAGACACTATGTGACTGTGTGTTTGTCATGATTCCAAAATGGCGGTGTCTAGGTGGGCAATGCAGTACAGCTGAAAAAAGCCATAGAATTGATAATGCTGGATGGCTCTGATCTTAATTCTAATTTTTGAGTGTGTGTGTGTGTGTGTGTGTGTGTGTGTGTGTGTGTGTGTGTGTGTGTGTGTGTTTGTGGGTATGTGAGAGAGAGAGGGGAAAGATTCATGGTATATCTGGAACAGAGTTAGCAGCTGGTTGTGGTGTGAGCCTGGACACACCCAGCATGGCAACATAAATATTTATTATAAGTAGTACAACAATGCATTGCGTCACCCAGTCACTGGCTTTAAAAAGAAAATAATAATAATGAAACTGTGAAGTCTGAACCCCTGCCTTGTGTACTTTATTTTTTTTAATTTTTATTAAATAACAAAACAGTTACACAGGATGGCTCTGATCTTAAGACTAATTTTATCTATAAAAGTGATGAGGTCATTCTTGAATCTTATGATCTGTGGCCACATAATATTTTGGTGAAGACAAGAGCTGTCATGTGGTCAAATGGTATGACAATGACAATGGGTGAATGACTGATAAAGTCATGAGGCATCTTTTTGAGCCCACCCAAGCACTCAGTGTCAAAAATGTAGTTACCATAGTTTCACTCTGAAGCTGGTGACGAACAATACTAATTATAAGGAAATAGGACTCTGACAATGTATAACCTGGACTAGGTGACCTGGACTTTTCCATGTTAAACCAGTAAAGTTCAAGTGGTAGATATCATCCAACACTGTCAGGACATATTGATATACTGGTTTATATGACTTTACATATTGTTGTTAAAAAACAACCCCAAACAACAAACATTTTACCTATCAATTAGTATCAATTAGTATCATTACTTTTTTTTTTTTTTTTTAAATCCCCTTAAATACTGCACAGTGAACAAAATGAAAACAGAAGAAGCTGCAAATTATCACAATCAAGTCTGCTATGGAAGAGTGTTCATGCATAATAATAAAATAATAGGGAATTTATAAAGTGCTTTCACTTTCAGGGACAGGGACTCCAAGCACTGTACACATAGAGTGCTTTCAGGGACTCAATGCTTTACACACACACACACATTGTTGCATGCATAGGTTCATAAGAGGTTTTATTTCCAGAATGATCTGATCCAGCCAATCAGTTCTAGTCTTCTAGCTTAAACTGAAGTCTATCTCTAAGTCTAATATCAAATGACGCGGTCAGTAATTTCTGGTAGTCTGTGTGCATGCGTACATGCATGCATGCATGTGTGTGTTTGCGTTGTATTCTTTGAATTTTAAAAACATATAATGTATGTTATTTTAAAGAATGTGTACACTCTGGGCCTGTGCGGGTTAGGCGCTCTAAGGACCCATTATTATTATTATTCAACGCCATTTTGGGTCACAAATATGATAAGGAGCCGGTTTAATGGAGCGGTTTTAATGCCATTTACGCCGTCCTAAGTGATGGTTATAAATTATAACAGTGCAAAGTAATATTTCTGCGGCCATTGAAGTGGTTACAGTGGCTACCGACATCCTAATCACAGTCATAGTTTATAACACCTCCCCCCCCCACCCCCCATCCCCCACGTAAGTTGCTCTGCGCTGGCATTAGCTTGCCGCTGGGTACAAAATCAGCTATTTGATACAAGATTCATGATGGCCGCCAAAATCCCGGTTTGGTACACATGCACAGTCTGACTTGTAAGAGATCATAAATTTGGTGACTGAATAAAACCACTGTGTGCACGATGATCTAGGATTATTTCAGCGTTTTTGTTTTTTTGGACGCCGTGAGGTCCTTGAGGCAATCAATGAGTTTAATGATTTGCAGAACCTCGCATCGATAAAGGGGAGTTCGTCTGCTCTTGTCGGTGGCTGGAGCTGTACTTGCGTGTGTTTTATTGTACTTCTTTAGAGCCTTTTTTGGCTTGTTTTTGCATTTTATCATTTATGGTGTACTCTGTGGAAACTGTAACTAAAGCATTCTAAGCTCTTTTATTTATTATTAGTATTTTTTAAATTTTTTATTCCTCCTCAGTTTGTAGCAGATGTGAAGGAAAATCCTGGGGGGTTTCCAGTCACAGTTAAATATAGATGGCCTTAAGCCCGTTCTGAACTGGGTGAATGTTTGTTCACCCAAACATACTTTGGACACTTTGACGAACTATGATTCGTTTCTTAATTGAACTTTTAGTTCGCTGAATATAGTTTGGACAGTCCAAACTTTACTTCATTCTCAATTGGCTTGTAATGAGATGCAAGCTTCGGCCCGAACTTGCGGAAGACACGCAGCAGACAGCATAATCGAAAATGTAGGCTAAAGTCAATATACTTTAATCATCCCTCACAGGGTAATTCAACTAACTACTATCTCATTCTGGGTCTCTGAGACAAGGCTGTGCCTTCCACAAGTCAACAAATTCCCTCCGAAGCGAGTGAAGAACCTAGCGACACCGTCACCCATTTTTATTTTTTCTTCATTCACAGGAGAGCTCTGCTCTCAGCCAATCAGAGGCAATGATCGTCCAATAGGGCGAATGTTCCCAGAACATGTTGAGCGAAGGTTTTTGGACCCCGAATATTGCTTCGACGAATACTTCCAACTAGGTTCGCGAAGAAAAGTTGGCCCAATTAAGAACCAACTAGCTTCGCTGAATACTTCCAACTAGGTTCGCGAAGAAACATTTGCCCAATTAAGAACGGGCTTTATGCTATCACAGTTGTAACCAACAGCATTTTGTGCACCATGGCCGCGATTTGGCAGGGCTGTCGTAAATTTGAATCATGCATGCATAGGTTCATAAGTTCAAACTATAACCGCGCAGTGGGTCAGAGGGCTTTCCGCTAGCATAGTTTATAACCGTGTTCATTAAACCGGCTTCAGAACCATTCAACAGGGTCATATCTAGCGAATGATATAATCAGAATCATTCAACAGGTTCATATCTAGCGAATGAAATAAAAATACGCAACAAAAAGGTCGTTTTTGCGTCTTTCAGTTTGAGTTTTCATGCTCTCTTTGACCGCGTTTGACCCGTTTCCGAGTAAGACGGCAAGACAGCCGATCGTGTACGGATCGAGCATGTGCATACAAGATACAAATACGATACAGTATTGGCATATTACATTTACACTGGCGACCAAGTGTAACGGCGTCAACCGTTGGAATTTTATGTTCAGTCATTCCGAGTGCGCTAACGTTGGCCTATAATACCGGGAGTAGGTAGCGGCAGCCAAAATTTAAATTTTACAACAGCAATTTAATTTATGCATTTTCAGACAGGCCATATTGATACAAGAAAATGGAGAAAAAAAAGTAACTGTTTATCTTAATTAGTTCCAAAGATATAGCCATTCGAAAATACAGTTTTGCGCGACAATAAACAGTTTATTACATTTTCTCAAATTTACCCCCCCATAGTGGTTCTCATGAACATGGGAGAATCCAAATACTTACACTTTTCAAAAGTATACCTTGGTTGCACTTTGTCACAGCTAAATCATATGGTCAGCAAAGAAAGATAAAACATAGGCAGAGGGCTGAAGTTGCTCCAAAAAGCAATTCTGAGCTTGCCAATTTGCATGAAAGAGCACTTTTGACACCACACAGTGGGTAACATATGGCAATGACAGCTTTCCCAATGGATCTCCAAGCAGGATTCATCACAGTCTTTGCACTTATTTTTTCTAAGCAGCTCTGACTCTTACTTTTAAAGTTACAGGGTCTTAAAGTTGGCAAAATCTTCAATTTGCACAGCGGAAAAAACACAAATATGTGGGTTGCCACACTTTAACTGGTAATAACTTGAAAACCACTACAGATACAGCAATGAAACTTGGCATGTACATTAAACTAAGTGTGAAGTACACTTGCAGCAACATTTGCAGTTATTTTGAAAGTGATAGAGCTTAAAGCCTGCAAAAACTTCACTTTTCACAGTGGAAAAAAAGGACAAATCTAATGGTTTTCATACTTTAACTCATAACTTGAAAACTACTACAGATACAGCCATGAAACTTTGCATGTACATTAAACTAAGTGTGAAGTACATTTGCAGCAGCATTTGCACTTATTTTGAGTGTTAGTCTTAAAGTCTGCAAAATCTTTTCACAGCAGAAAAAGGACGTGTATGCTAAAGAAAACATGGTACAGCAGTATCACCTTTATCATCCATGAACACACAGGCCTACAAGGCTGTGATTTGGAGTCAGTTGACACGGTCTACAGGTGATTTCACTGTAAATAGCATCTGAGTGCTTGATATCTGCCAAATAAATTCCTGCGAGATTCAACAAAGAACGAACATCCCTGGAGACAATAATGAAGGTGCAAGTTGCAGATTCTTGGCAAACACAACTGTGGAGGAGATTTGAGTGTAATCTTCAGAGCATGGCCACCTGTACACAACAACTCCATCTTTACTGCCGCCTTCTCCAAGAAATTGACTATTGCCTATTCCTCACTGATGATCCTGGTGACTTTGCTGAAAAAGAAATCTTCTACATTGTAGACTGCCACAATGTCACCCTCCTGTTGAAATCTGAAGCTGGTTTCAAACTCAGGTTCATCAGGTTCTGATTCATCATTTGATTCAGTCGACATCTCCTGGGTCAGATTCCTCTTCCACTTGTTGACATCGCTGCTGGCAGCTGCCATGGCCGTGAAAAGGTGGAAGTTCTGGAAGTGGCTCGCCTCCAAACAGCTCCTTCAGTCTGTTGACCATAAATACCGCAGATGAGAAAGCAGCACTGTCTTGACCAGATCTGGTTTGAGAAGTTGCTGGAAGAATGCAGTCTCATCCAAAGTCTTGGATCCCTCATCTTTCGGGAGAAGCAGCTGCACTAACAGTCGGTTGTCCACTTCAACGAGAGGAAGGTCTTGCCGGCATCCTCTCCCAGTTGCCAGGAAAACAGCCTTCAGTTTGGAAAACTGGTCATCATCTGCAGGAAAACAACAACACAGTTTTGTTGTTTCTGTTGATCTTCATTGACAGAATGATCTACGGCCTACAGCATAATTAATAATAATCATTATCACTCAGGCCTTAACTCTTATCTGTTATGATTTTATCATCACTTATCACAATATCAGACTGGCTACCGTTAGCAAAGCAGAAATCCACTTATAATTTTGAACTAGAAATGCTGGTCAACATACTATTAAAGTGTGAGAATTTAATTACGAGTGTTGAAAAACGAAAAAGACTTTTAACAGAGTTCAAGTGCAGAAGTTATTATGAAGTCGACTGTTTTCTCAGCATCTTAGTTACCTCCCCTGATGAAGAATTTTGATCACGAAAACAGCCATCGCCACGAATTTACGTCAAAGGTTCGTCCCCCCACCCCCAAATAATACTGTTCCAGAAGACATCAGAGAATGTATTTCAATGACTATTTTTGTGAAACTTTGGCGTATTTTGGCAATATTTAGGAGAACAAGCGAGTGATCGACAACTTCTGGTTAGTCGTATTTGTAAACAAAGACAGAACTATGAGTCGGTCGAGAAAATCGTAAGATTTTAGGCAAATCCTGCAAGAATGAATCAAAATATCATATAAAAATGCTAAATTATGAGATAAACTATCACCAAATTCAGTAAACTGGAGCCAGGTGAAGAGAATACTCACGAATCCTGTGCCAAAACTCGGCAATCGAGTCACAAAAACTCCACGCGGTCGATGCCATCTTGGATGAACTCAATTTGAAAAAAGCGCCTTTATTGCGGTCTTTTATTGGCTTGTGAAAGACCCACAGGTCATCAATCCATTAGCCCCATACCTCAATCGAAAGGGTACGGATTCAGCTTCATTTTGTGGGGGATATTTTAGACATTTGAGGGAGTTTTGTGGTTTAAAATTATATTTTTTTGCGAGTTTCCGACTAAAATGCGTTCTAGCGACCAGAGATGTTTGTAAACGACCACGGCGTTTACACCACTGGAATCGGCATTCAATTTCCGATCCAGTGATACCACATATTGCTGTGTAGAACGCGTATCGCTTTGTCACCGAGCGGATAAACACATCGACTGTTTTCGTTCAAGTCTCGGACCGCGTGATCGGCACCGGACAAACGGCAAATACCTCCCGTAGAAAATCAACTGGCGATTTTTCGAGGTACATTGCATGCAAACATAAAAACAACCATAAGAATGCGAAGAAAACGTTCCTTTGATTCATATAATTTCCAAGAGGATACATTCAGAGGCTGTGGAGAAATTAGTGACTGAAATACAGTAAAATTGAGCAAAGTTCCGATGTTCCCGCATAGGCAATGAGAGGCTGCCGCTACCTACCGGGAGTCCAAATTGAAAAACATTAGATATAAAAACGTAAAACTAGTAGCCTAAAATTTCTCGACAGTGTCACTACCTGCACATCGGTAAGATATTCCGGCGTTTCCGTTCCGTTCGACATTTTGGCTGTTTTTCTGTCTTAAATAGGCGCATTCTTCTTAAGAGAGAAAAATCTCCGCTCTCATTTAAATGCAGTCAGCCATCTTGGTGTCACGAGCGCAGCTGTGTTTATTTACATATCGCGCAAACGAGAACTCATTAAACTCTCATGTATATCGACTGTATTTACAAAGCACCGTATAAGAAATCTGTCATTGTGATAAATGACGATAAACATATATATATAAATATAAAAATCTTTTGACAACGACGTCCGAGAGGAAGTGTATCTCTATAGCAACGCCATCACTTCCGCTTTTAGTTTACCATACCATAACAACATGGAACAGGTAATGTGCTAGCTAGATCTATGATATTTTGATTTAAAAAATAGACCTTTAGTGTCACATACAAAACCCAAACAACTTATATTCGCTTTTTTTCAAGTCTGCTATCGATTTTCTATCATTTTGTTGCTTGAAACCGTCCTAAACAGCGGACGATAACCATCTTAGCTATGTTTGCACGAAGAGTGATGGTCGGTTTTGAGTGCTTTCTTCTTCTCCTCCTTTTTCTGTTCTTGAAGGACCATTAGTCTGCTCTGAAAAATGTTTTGTTTTGAGTGCTTTCTTCTTCTCCTCCTTTTTCTGTTCTTGAAGGACCATTAGTCTGCTCTGAAAAATGTTTTGATCCGTGTATTCTACATTTGTTCACGATTCCTGGTGTCGAACGTGTCTTTCATTTGTTTTGAACAGTGAACATTTTTTTTATTTTTTTATTTTTTTAACAAGGTATTAAAAGAAGAAGGTTATTGTTACTTAAGAAAATATATAAGGAAACTGATTTATTTTCATGGCTGCTCATGGTTTCACCCACCCACACCCACACCCACCCACGCACAGAGCATGCAGATTTACAGCACAAAACAAACATCACATCAAATCTGTATTCACTTGGAATAAAAACACAGAAAGTGAGAGAAAAAAAGGAGAAAATAAATAAATAAAGGACACCTTTCTAATAGAATGAAACTAAACAGCATCCCAATAAGTAAAGTGTTCAGGGAAGACAGCACAACTCTTGAAGTCTGCATGATCACTTTAGGCAAGCAGTTGTGGAACCCGAGTTCAGAATGACTGCATGAGCACACATCATTTGTTCTGTTTTGCAGACGGCTGAAACACAAGAGATAGGACCCGGTGGTGTCCCCAAGGGTGCCCAGACCCACCAGTATTACCGTGCAGAGAATATACCTGCACGCTTTGATAATCCAGGTACCAGGCTGTGTATTATATAGGTGGATGGTCTCACTGGGACCATCATCTGCTGCTGCTGTTGTGGAATGTGTACTGGGGGGCCTGTGTGCCTGTGTGTGTGTGTGTGTGTGTGTGTGTGTGTGTGTGTGTGTGTGTGTGTGTGTGTAAGTGAGTACAGGTATGTTTATGTGGTGTGCATCATGTGTGTGTTAGCGAATACATGTATGTTTATGAGTGTGTGTGTGTGTGTGTGTGTGTGTGTGTGTGTGTGTGTGTGTGTGTGTGTGTGTGTGTGTGTGTGAGTGAGTGAGTGAGTGAGTGAGTGAGTGAGTGAGTGAGTGTGTGTGTGTATGTGTGTGTGTGTGTGTGTTGTTGTTGTGTGTGTGTGTGTGTGTGTGTGTGTGTGTGTGTGTGTGTGTGTGTGTGTGTGTGTGTGTGTGTGTAAGTGGTGGTTGTCCTGGGTTGTAATGGTTGCAGAACAAACACACACACCACACCACACATACACACACACACAGACACACGCACACACACACGCGCACACACACACACACACACACACACACACACACACACACACACACACACACACACACACACACACACACACGCACACTCCAAGAACTGGAGGGATGCAGTAGTGCTGGATTGGACTATTGGCTTTGTGGCTTGGCTAACACTGTCATGAACAGGGGGAATTCAAATGTCCTAATCTTACAGACCTTTCATTCAGAACAGACATCACTCACTGCACACCAGTGGTCTGACATAACTGCTGTGTAAGGTATCTTCTGTGAATGGCAGCACACAGTCCAATAAACATACTGGATCTGATTCAAAAGTATTTTGGTTATGGCTGGTTATGGCCATTATGGCCAGTGTGCAGCCAGAATCACTCCAGATCATATATGCCTGACCCGACTTCCTGCATCCAATTCAGTTCTGTTTTTCCCAAGAAAGCCCTGATCATGTTGTGCAAAACCAATCTGGATCCAGTGTGCATGGCCTGGTCAGGTTTTGGGCAAACGGATCTTGTCTGGAAGCAAGCTGGTGTGCAAAAATCACCGGGCCTGGTTTCTGGCTGAATGCATCCGGCCTGCTACCAGTTTCCATTTTCAGACTTGGATTCTTGCACAGATGGTCCAGATCACGTTATGCAAAACCAGCCTGGATCCGATGGATTCTGGCTGACTGTGTCAGGTTTTGGCCAAATGGACACAGTCCGGAAGCATGCTGGGGTGCAAGAGTCATCTGGCCGCCTTCTGGCCAATGCTTCCGAGCCGATCCAGATCAGATGTGGATTGGATCTGGCATGTTTACTGGGAATCCTCCTGATAATGAACCTGCTATTTATAGTGGATCTCTGGTAGCAGAGTGAACCTTACATGTTGTTTGGCCATGTGTTAACTGTGGATATTATTGTTTGCTGAAAACTGAACCTTAGATTGTGCCTGGCAAAGAGAGAACCAAACAGATTTGGGTGGAAAGTGAATTTTGGATGCCATTTGGTGAAGAATGAGCCACAGGTGTTGTTTGGCTGTTGTTTGGTTGTTTGCTATGTTACTTTACTTGGTGATGGCTGAACCTGAGGCATTCTGAAGCAAATAGTGAGCCTTAGGTGTTGTTTGGCAAAGAATGAACTGTAGGTGTTGTTGGGCAAAGTGTGAACCTGAGGTGTTGTTTGGCAAAGAGTGAACCTGAGGTGTTGTTTGGCAAAGAGTGAACCTGAGGTGTTGTTTGGCAAAGAGTGAACCTGAGATGTTGTTTGGCAAAGAATGAACTGTAGGTGTTGTTGGGCAAAGCTTGAACCTGAGGTGTTGTTTGGCAAAGAGTGAACCTGAGGTGTTGTTTGGCAAAGAGTGAACCTGAGGTGTTGTTTGGCAAAGAGTGAACCTGAGGTGTTGTTTGGCAAAGAGTGAACCTGAGATGTTGTTTGGAGAAGAATGAACTGTAGGTGTTGTTGGGCAAAGCTTGAACCTGAGGTGTTGTTTGGCAAAGAGTGAACCTGAGGTGTTGTTTGGCAAAGAATGAACTGCAGGTGTTGCTGGGCAAAGAGTGAACCTGAGATGTTGTTTGGCAAAGAATGAACTGTAGGTGTTGTTGGGCAAAGCGTGAACCTGAGGTGTTGTTTGGCAAAGAGTGAACCTGAGGTGTTGTTTGGCAAAGAATGAACTGTAGGTGTTGCTGGGCAAAGAGTGAACCTGAGATGTTGTTTGGCAAAGAATGAACTGTAGGTGTTGCTGGGCAAAGAGTGAACCTTGTGTGTTGTTTGGCAAAGAATCAGTTCTCAATGTTCTTGGTCAACAAGTAAACCCTGTGCCTAGGTGCTGCTGTGGAAAGAGTGGACCTTAGGTGTTGCTGAGTGAAGAGTGAGCCATAGGTGTTGTTGGGCAAAGAATGAACTTAGGTGTTGTTGGGCAAAGACTGAACCCTAGATGTTTTTAGGCAAAGGGTGAACTGTAGGTGTTGGATCAAAGAGTGAACTGTAGGTGTTGGATCAAAGAGTGAACTGTAGGTGTTGGATCAAAGAGTGAACTGTCGGTGTTGGATCAAAGAGTGAACTGTAGGTGTTGGATCAAAGAGTGAACTGTAGGTGTTGGATCAAAGAGTGAACTGTAGGTGTTGGATCAAAGAGTGAACTGTAGGTGTTGTTGGGCGAATTAGGGTGAATGAACCTTAGATGCTGTTGGGCAAAGAGTAAACTGTATGTGGTGTTTTTCAAAGAGCGAACCTTAGGTGTTGTTGGGCAGAAGGGGAAACTTAAGGGGTTGCTAGGCAAAGAGTGGACCCTACGTACTGTTGGGCAAAAAGTGAGCCGTAGGTGTTGTTTGGCAAAGACTGACTTCAAGGTATTGCTGGGCAAAGAGTATATCTCAGGTATTGTTAGACAAAGAGCAAAACCTCAGGTGTTGTTGGGCAAAGAGTGAACCTTAAGGAGTTATCAGGCAAAGAGTGAACCAGAAACCTAGAAGGAAAAAAACACAACAACAAAAAAAGAAAAGAAAAAAAGGAAAAAAACAAACACCCCCACCCCCCTGAGCCTTGTTGAATGACGTTGATCAGACGCCCATGAATTCAAATCTAACAATTCGATATAGAATTATCATGAATAATATCAGTATTTGGGGGAATGCCACCTGCCCCCCACCCCCCGCCCTCCACACCCAATTCAGCATTTAAGAGTTTCATTTCCATCCTAGACAGGTGTGAGGTCATCTGCCTCCGTGATGCTGGTGACACTTCTGGGTCTGAGTTCTTAGCCTATCCGGTCTGTCTGCCGTATGTCACTGGCATACGTGCGTTTGCACGATGCTGTTTAATGGGTGTGAGTGATAAAGGTGTTGTGATGATGCTTCTTGGCGCATGCGGAGGGGGGAGAAGAGTACCGGCTAATGAAGGAAAGCGCCTCCTGGCGACGAAATTAATAGGTGTCAACAATTATGGAGTCACCCATAATACAGCGCTTGGAGCTAGAATCAACAGACAAAGATAAATTGCCAGTTTGGGTATATTTTCGGATTTGCTGTCATGTTTTTTAAAAATTTAAAACAAAAAACAAACTTTATTTGTTTGTTTGTTCGTTTTTCAGCCCTTATGAACGATTGCAGAAGTTTAGGTTGTTATGCTTACGTTATTTCAGCTCTTTTTGTCACACATGGCGAAAGCTCTGTTTGTCACTGTCTGTCTCTCTGCTTCTGGCCCCCCCTCCCCCCTCTCTGTCTCTCTGTTCTCACACTCTGTGTGTGTGTGTGTGTGTGTGTGTGTGTGTGTGTGTGTGTGTGTGTGTGTGTGTGTGAGTGTGTGTGTGTGTATGTGTGTGTGTGTGTGTGTGTGTGTGTGTGTGTGTGTGTGTGTGTGTGTGTACTTCTCTCTTTCTTTGCCTCGCTCTCTGTGCTTCATTATGCTTAGAGAAAAAAGACTGTGTACGACTCTGAGAATATAACCCAGTAGTCGCACACACACACACACACACACACACACACACACACACACACACACACACACACACACACACACACACACACACACTCACGCACAAACTCACGAACGCACGCACGCACGCACGCACGCACGCACGCACGCACGCACGCACGCACGCACGCACGCACACACACACACACACACACACACACACACACACACACACACACACACACACACACACTGTCTGTCTGTCTGTCTCTCTCTTACCCCCACCGGAACGTCACCTATGTCTCTGCAGGCTATCAGCCATGCCGCACCCTCGCGTCGACAATGCTTCAGCAGGCGTTTCTTGTTCTTGTTCTTCTTCTGCTTGTTGTTGTTGTTGTTGTTGTTGTTGTTGTTGTTGTTGTTGTTGTTGTTGTTGTTGTTGTTCTTCTTCTTCTTCTTCTTCTTCTTCTTCTTCTTCTTCTTCTTCTTCTTCTTCTTTCGTGTAGCATCCAACTTCAGCATTCTGAAGACTCCGATACTTTTTAGTGCATGCTGTGTTATTTCGGCGTTTCCATCAGCCACCGGACTCTGACATGGACT
>OY757547.1:17493445-17495945 GCA_963584105.1 Alviniconcha strummeri
AGAAAATTCTCCCGCGTTCCAGCAGGGATTCGAACCCGAGACCTTTCAATCACGAGTCCGGTGCTCTAACCACTGAGCGTATCCCGCCCCAATTTTTAAGCACCATGTTTACTTACCTAGAGTTATAGTCACCCACTCTGTCACGTGGCGCCCAGCAGTACCGCGCACGGAGAAGTCATAATAAAAATTAAGTGACTGATTTAAAGGGCCGGGCAACCCTGCGAAGACCAGCTCGGGCTTAAGTGGGCCTGAAAACGTAGAAAATGTGCACATAATTATAGTGTTTCTGGTAGACATTATTTAAGGTTCTGTTTGGTTAAATGTCTGTTAATGTGGGTTGTTGATTAAAAAAAAAAAAAAAAAAAAAAAATATGTGTTTGTACATCGAAGTAAGTTTAACTCTGGTTAAAGAAAGCGTTTATAAGAACTTAGTAGTAGTAGTAGTAGTAGTAGTAACTATTTTTTCATCTGCATGCTTCATTTGGTTGTTCTATCAGTATCATGATATCCAAAACAAATACTCCTTTTTTCTTTTGTTCTCCCCGTCGAATTTCAGCTCCTTTGGGCGCAGCAATTTTTGTTCGCTCTTTTCCAAAGAAGAGCAGAAAAAGGTGGGCTTTGTGACGTCAGTCAGTATCCGATACTCAGTGCCGCATTTCCGGCCCAGTTTTATGTCTGACGTCACTGTTGCCCACTGAAATGGCGGCACTCCAGTCCGGCAGCGGCACGGTCGCGTTTCCGGTATTTGCGACTGACTTTCAAACGTCGATTGTCTCAGTGTTGCCACAAAACAGGACAAAAATGGAGTGGAAAACTGTTGTGGTGTACTATTGTGGTGTACTTAAAAAATAACACACCACACACACACACACACACACACCACACACACACACACACACACGCACGCACGCACACACACGCATGCACGCACACACTCGCATGCCACGCGCACGCACACACACACACACACACACACACACACACACACACACACACACACACACACACACCACACACACACACACACACACACCCTTAAAATTAACTGAGTTCAAGTTCAGTGTTCCTTTACTTCTATGAGGACGGCCACATCGACTTTCACACAACTGATCCTGAGCTCTGACTAAAATTAAGTAAATGAGCATGGCGGTGCTTAACGTCCACAGAAACAATAAGGGCTTAAGGAGAACGGGGAGAAGCGGGCCAAACGGGTATGGAGGTGGGGGGAGAGGGAGATTATATAATAATCATAATAATAAGAATACATAAATTTTCTATAGCGCTATTCCCCGCTGAGCGAGCTCAACGCGCTTGTTCACATACATGTACATAATATATTACATTTACTAACATATGATATATATACAAACAATCTCATAATACATACTTAATAAATTACACTAATATAAAACAAATACTTGTAAAATGGCACATAAAAAATTGCTATAAACATAGAGACGTTATAGAGACGGGGCAGAAGACTGCAGAGATCCTACTGTCAGAAAGCTGTCGTAAACAAGTGAGTTTTGAGTCTGGATTTAAACAGCGGAAGGGTAGAAGAATTTCTGAGGCCGGATGGCAGAGAGTTCCAGACAGAAGGTGCAAGAAAGCTGAAGGAACGCTCTCCGAACGTTTTGGTGTTGCGCTTTGGGACTTTCAGGAGCTTCTCACACGATGAGCGAAGGTTTCGTGTTGGTTCATATCGCACATAGAGTCTGAGAAAGATAACCTGGTAGAGAGCCGTCAAAAAGCGGTAGACAAAAGTGGCTATCTTGTACTGTGGTCGGAATTTCATCGGAAGCCAGTGCAGTTCTTGCGGGAGTGGTGTCACATGATCGTATTTGGACTTTCTAAGAACAAGTTTTGCAGCGTTGTTCTGGACTCTCTGAGCTGCAAGCGTATAATCTGCTTAAGGGTAATCCTGCAAGGATGGAATTGCAGTAGTCAAGCCTGGATGTTATGGCAGATGAAACGAGTTGGGCAGTTGCACTCTGAGTCAAGTATGGTCGGATTGAAGCTATTCTTCTAAATCCTAGGTACGCAGCACGGCATACACTGCTGATGTGTTGCTGCATAGACAGTGTCTGATCGAGATGAACTCCTAAGTTCCTAACTGAAGATCTGAATGGTATGCGCTTGCCACCTATGTCTACGCTATCTCTGCCAACCGAACTAAGGCGGGAGGTAGATGCAACGGGAAGAACTTCAGTCTTTTCTGCATTTAGTTTGAGTTTGTTGCTGTAACATCCAGCCTACAAGACTTTCAATGCAGGTCTGGATATCACAGAGAAGAGACTGAAACTGATCGGGAGGGGAGCCCCTTTTGACAACTGAGTATCATCAGCGTATTTGTGATAATCACACTCGTGGCGACATGTCAAGTCAGATAGGGGCTGAGAGTACAATGTGAACAGGATTGGCCCCAAGACACGAACCCTGTGGAACCCCGAACTGAAGGGGGCTGGGAGAGGGACAAGACAATTGTCAACCTTCACAGACT
>OY757547.1:17500945-17503445 GCA_963584105.1 Alviniconcha strummeri
GCGTGAGTGAGAGATGACCTGTCATCATTATTGCACTTGTAAACCTGCTGAACCTCCTATGGAAAACCAGCTGCTTGGAAGGACCAGTTTTGTCCTCTGGCTCATGGGTGGTTTCCAATAGAATGTTAATTGTTAATGTTATGCTAATCATGTGCTGCATACACATCATGTTGGTGATTCAGTGTTTTGTATTATAAATATATACACATTTAAAAGAATGTTTGCTTCAGTTGTTATTGTGCATAATCTGTGTATTATTGTTGTTGGCATCTTTTAATCGTCTATAGATGTAATTATTGATAATATATAATGTTCACTGTGCACAACTCCTACTGTATTTGAATGTTTTGTTTTTGGCTCACAGTGAACAACACTGCAAAGCTCTCTTTTGTTGACAATGGCCTGATGGGTTTGAAGTCGCCTGATTCATCTATGGACACCTCAGATTCCCTGAAAGGATTGAAACATAATTGTAAGTGACATCATCAGGAAAATCCACAAAACGCGACCAACTGTCTGCTTCAGCTTAGACTAGAGTAGACTCGTGATACTTAATTAAACGTATGATGCATGTTTATGTTTGTCTTGACAGAACAATAATGATAGTAATAATAATAATAATGTACATTTATCATGCACTTATTGACACCCTGAGCTCTCACATGATACATATTAAGCAAAATACAATATACTGTACACATGTGGAGCAAAGCCCTACTGATGCAATTTACGTTTGAAGCTACAGCTACAACAGTAAGTAAGTGCAATGAATTCAAACTGTTTATACACAAACGCGCGTGCACACACACACATATATATACAATGACTGTAGCAAAAACTTGGTACTGATATTATATTAGTTGGGGTGAAAGTGCAGTGAGAAGAGAAATGTTTATAGTTTGGTTTTAAAAAATGATAGGGTTGAGCACTCTTGTGGGAGCGAATTCCAGATGTGGGGTCCAAAGTAAGAGAATACATGTATGAAAGCCAGGAGAACTGGTTTATTGGTTGGGATCTGTCACAGTGAAACACTGCAGTGCTAGGAGCCAGGCCTAAGTAAATACAAGCATTGGCATGTAAAATTAATATGGTCAAGTGAGATAAGGGTTCTAAATTCTTGGATAAAAACAACGACTAATTAGCCGTGTTTTTGTTGGCATGGCTCATAACACTAGGTACATTTATTTTGAAATCAGTAATTTTAGATGCTTTCATTTTAATAGTTTTCATTTTGTGTTTGATACTGATGATAGATACACGTATATTTCTTGTCTTTAAAAAAATTTAAAATGGGGTTAAACTTAATAAAAATCAGTTTACTGCACATATTTTATAGAAGTTACTTCTGAATACATGTCTGTGTTAAGGTGACCATCCAGAACTTTTCTCCGTTCAGTTACAGCCGTGTCCATGTCCAGCAAGAAGAGCAACAACAGCATGCTCAGCAACAGCAACTTCAACTTCAACCCGCCACCGCCCAGTTCTGACGTCAACAACAGCATGAAGTGCCAGGAGAAGGAGAAGCACTATTCAGGCAAGCAGATGCCCGTGGCGACCAGCGTCTCTTCGGCTCTCAGCAGGAGTGAGGCTCCACAGAGCCCTGGCTCCATGCAGGTGCCGGGGATACGGGCCCAGCAACCCTAGTCAGCGTGTTCCCACCAGCAGTGGGGTGAGCCTGATCCAGAGCATGATCAAGCAGATGCCTGACGGGGCGCGGAATTCCAGCCCCTCTGCTGGCCATCCCGTGCCGGGATTCCCGGCCAGCCATTGTGCTTCCGCATCCTCCCCCTCCTCATCCTCCTTCCCCACCTCGGAGAGCCCTTTCTCCTCCAGCCTGTCCTCCCTGCCAGGGCTGGAGAGCAGCCTTGACACGCAGATGGCCGTCATGGGGTCCGCCTGCTTCAGCTACTCAGAGATTTTGGCAGCGACGAATGGCTTTGATGAGCGGAACAAGATTGGCGAGGGGGCGTTTGGGAAAGTTTACTATGGAGTGCTGCGCAAGAACAAGTGTGCTGTGAAGAAAATGTTTGAGGTGCGTTAACTCAGCTGTTTTGGGTTGTTCATCGTAGCAGAGCGTAGGTCACAGGTTGTAGACTTTCTCATGAGTAAGAGAATTCAGGTTGTGGTCCTTAACTGTGCTGGTTTTGTTAAAAAAATAATAGGATATGATTTAAAGTCTTCTCTGATGTGCATCTTGTATATGTATATCACAAAGCCTTGCTGGTGGAACCTGGTGATCATGAGAATCAGTTCCACTATGATGCACTTGCCTAATGACAAAGCAAATTTGTGTTACCTTTCATCTTCCACTTTCAGGTAACCAACTGAACTAGTGGTCATAGCTACCTTAAATCATTAAATTCTTATATGATTAAACATTAATTACAACAACAAAAAAGGAGGGGAAGTGAAGGTGTATCCAAACTTAAAAAAACACCACCACTCACCCAATGACAAAACAAGCGTTACCTTTCATCTTCCACTTTCAGGTAACTAACCG
>OY757547.1:17505945-17525945 GCA_963584105.1 Alviniconcha strummeri
TTGCAATAACCCATATTGAATTTCACACTTTCATACCAGATTCAATGACCATGGTCTGATTTTGAAGGTTACAGAGTATCTAAAACATTATAAAACTATTGAAACTGTCAGTTAGGGTGTATAGTATATAATTATATTAAACTTTATTCCACCAAGTTAAACTTTTCAGCGTTGGATGAGATCTAGTATATAATTATATTAAATTTTATTCCCCCAGGTTAAACTTCTCAGCATTGGATGAGATCTGTGCAAAGCAAGATTCATTTTGGGGCCTGGGGATGATATTTGTCTTGGTACTGACATTAAAATGTGTTCATGATTTCATGACTTGTGTTCCACAGGACAATACAGCTCCCTTGGTGTGGTCTCAGCGATTGAACATTATGCTGGGGACGTGTCAGGGTCTTAACTTTTTGCACAACTTGGGGGAGCAGCCTCTCATTCACGGCGACATCAAAAGGTTAGATAAGGTTTTCTTTATGCCGATTCAGTGTGGAGTTTAACCCCTCCCTAATGCATCAAAAACGATTTGCCATAAATGTTATATCCCTGTGCGCTGTGATTACATAATGCTAACTGTTATGGATAGAATGTTGTGGTCTGAATAGAGATGACAGATGTTCATGTGTAGGTATTTTGTCTGTTTGGGTTGAATTTGATGAGTTGTACAGTAAAAATTCTGTATCTGTATCTGTAACAGATGTGCATGTGAAGAGTCACTGATGCATACCTAAAGTGTCTTGAGAAAAGGTCTGGTTATTATGTTCACAATGCAGAGTCAAGGACATAGCATGAATTTCAGTCAGTTGTGAATATATGTATATACAAAATGGGGTTCAGTATTTCCTAAACTGCTGAATTCTACATGACTAGGTGAGTTTGGTTTTGCACTAGTGCCAGTGGGAATTCATGTGAAGAGATTGGTCATCTTTTTGAAGTCTCACAGGATGAACAGCTCCACCTTTTGATGAGTAGCATAACTTTGTGTGATGAAACTTGTAAATTCTTGACATTGTGGGTCCTTCCTGCAAAAGTGCAGGATGATTGATTGATGTCAAGGTGACAGTCACAGAGAGGGTGTGTGTCCTCTCTGCCCACAAATGTATGACCCAATGATTTAAAAAAAAAAATCTTTGGAGGGTGGCTGCACAAGGCAACAAGATTTTTTTCTTTCCTGGGTGAAGAATTGTGAATGGTAGACGAACTCGCCTTGCCAAATGAAATAATTGACACCTGGTAGACGAGCTCTCCTTGCTGAATGAAGTATTGTCAACATCACGTTTCTGTCTGACAGCGCCAACATCTTGCTGGACAAGCACATGGAAGCCAAAATCAGCGACCTGGGACAGGCTCAGCAGGCTACGGCACATAGCGCTGACAGCAACACCAGCCGCCACACGCACATCACTCGTGAACATACCACCACAAAGTTGTATGGCACTCGAGCATACCAGCCTGCTGAGGTGCAGTCAGGTGGCCGCCCATCAGTCAAGAGTGATGTCTTTTCTATGGGCGTGGTAAGTTCAGCCTTGTTTTCTTGCCATTTTATTAGCTCTTTTGAAAAGGATAAAGTTTCATAATATGTATGAATCAATGGTGGGTGTCAGAGCAAATTTTGCAGAGACGTTCAGACTTCATAAGAGGCCACTAGCATGAAACGATCAGTCGTCTGTCCATTATTTCATGGTACTGTTTTGTTGAGGTACTTGTAACTTTTTCAAGATGAGAGACATGGTGGGGGGTGCACAAAATATGCTTAGACATTACTGTTTTTAGAACTTCTGATAAAATAAGTGTCTGTCAGTCATTATAGTGCTTGTGTGAGTGTGTGTGTGTGTGTGTGTGTGTGTGTGTGTGTGTGTGTGTGTGTGTGTGTGTGTGTAAGAGAAAGAGGGTGAGGAAACATCTGTATGTGTAGATGGAAGTGGGTGGGGGGGATTGTGTGTGTGTGTGTATTAAGTTTGAACTTGACATCTGTGAGTTGGATCTCTGATATTTTTTGTTCTTATCTGCATTCATGCTGACTGGTTCTGATTTGTTCACTGATGCAGGTGCTGCTGGAGGTGTTCAGTGGGGAGCGGGCGTATGATGAGAGACGTGAAGGGGAGAGTTTTCTGGTATGTGGTTATTGGAAAAGCGTGTGTGTGTGTGAGTGAGTGTGTGTCTGTGTGAGTGTGTGCACGTGTTTTGTGTGTGTGAGTGAGTGAGTGTGTGTGTGTGCATGCATGTGTGATCAGATTTAGTCTGGTTGGTAATGTCATGAAGGTTACTATAACTGGAAGTAATCCTCACATTGAAGCCTGAACACAACAAACATTTTGCTAAGTTAGTCCCAGCCGTATGGTTCAGTAGGAATTACATGCATGTGTTTATGAAGCCTTCCACTACACTTCCATTTTTTGGCTGTGCTTTTATACATTTATGAGGTCGAATGGCTTTAATTTCCCGCCGATTTATTTAGTTAGTTAGCTTTCGTATTTTAGCATCCCGTCAGCTGCATCCCATCAGTACAAATTACACATTCAAAGCACTTTTACATTGATTCAAAACACCAGTCACTAAATCAGATGTTTGTCTAATTAACTGTTACAATTACGATGTCAAAAAGCAACCATCCATCTGTTTATTACTGCAGAATAACATGTTTTGGTACATATTTATATTCCATAACCACTTACCACGGGGCCTGCTTGAATTGCTTGGGTGACTTATTTTATTCTGCAGGCCCACATGGGAAGCTAAAATGTAGGGTTAGGATTTGAAAAAAGAAAAAGATGTTGAATTCACCAAGTAGGCAGAAATTTGGACCAAAGAAATTCCTGGCAGTGGGCAAAGCATGCATAGCAACATTCTGACCTACTTTAGGCTTTAAAGGGAGAAAATATGGAGAACATCAGCTGGTTCTCAACAGGGAGGGCCTTAATTTCTGCATCCAGCAGTATCCCACTGCTGTGTTTCCTAGGAGGATGAATAAAGCATTATTGTTTGTTGTTACTGCTGTTATAATCCCTCCCCGATTCCATTTATTTGAATTGCAGCGACTTGGTCCTTTTTCAGGGAGACTATTTCAGCAGCCTGAAGCATGATAGTGGGGACGAGGCATGCCTGAGCAAGATTGACCGACGTGGAGGAGAGTGTCCGCAGGAGGTAGCGCTGGCCTTTTTGAACCTTGCCCACCTGTGCATCAGCCTCCTGAAACGCCAAAGACCTAAAACTGACCAGGTACATCTGCTCTCACAGAACATTCATTGTTTGTGAATCTCTAACAAGAACGGTTCTTGGTTTTGCACTCTGTGACTGTCAGTTTTTTGTTGAAAGCAAGCAGTTGAACATCGGCACTGAGTCAACTATGCAGGTGCTAAAAAGAAAATTCTTCTTAAAGTGTCATGATTACCATGCTGTTTTGCTGATGGTTCATTCTTAGCTGATCGGCTCCTCTGATTAACTCCGTGGAATGAATTGTTGTGAAAAGTTGATTGCATTTTTAATCTGCTTTTTTTTTCTTTTTTCCATGTTAATTTTTAATCTACCTTTTTTTTCCGTCTCATTTCAGCTGCTGCAGAAAATGACAGACATTGATGAAATGTACAGAGAAAAAACAGGAATAAGTGAGTAGACTTCTAACTTTTACAATGTGATGTTAATTCGCCTGTGCATAGTTAGAACAGCAACCCCTGAGTGACCCCAGCTGATCTCCGTCTGAAAGATGCTAGAATAAATATTTTGTTTCAGTGTTATACTGGTAACCTTTCTTTCCTCTCTCTTTCCCTCTCTCTCTCCCCCCCCCTCTCTCTCACTCTCTTTCTCTCTCTCTCACTGTCCCTCTCCCCCCCCCCCCCCCCCTTCTCGCTCTCTCTCCCTCCCTCCCACCCTCTCTCTCCTTCCCTCCATCTCTCTCTCTCTCTCTCTCCCTCTCTTTTCTAATTCTTCCAAGCACTGGACACTGAAACAACGTAGCAAAACAGCTCAGCCAAGGGCAGGTAAGTATCCTACATCTCATTTGTTACTGCGTAACTCTTTTTTTTAAAGTGTTGTTTTGTAGCATGAAAAGGGGGCTTAATTACCCCCAAAATTTGTGTGCAATGTTTTGTCAGAATGAATAGCATTCTTTTCAACCTTAATTTATGTGTTTCCTGTCTCTGTCTTCAGAACACACCAACATGGACAGCTTGCCTGGGTCGGAGCACTCGTGCCACCTGTCACACACAAGTTCTGCAGGCGGCAGCGTGGATAACCTATCTGCGGCGCCCCCTCGCCACCTTCCCCATCCAACCCATCACGGCGCCATCGCGCAGTCCAGCGGCACCTCTGACCTCAACCTGAACAGAGACTCCTCCCATGACTTGAACAGGCCTGACAATCGCCTGGCAGTCAACATAGATGTAGACGCCGCTGCCAAGCATGCGATCCCGGGCAGCCCGTCCTCATTCTCCTCAAGCTTTCTGAAGGGCCTGAGCAAGCCCAATCCAGTCGACAACCCCATGAAGTGCTTGCCTAAAGACCAGCCCTTGCCGCCAGCGTTCTGCCTGCAGCAGGCCTATGACAATCAGAGTCTCAACCAGGCTGAGAGGAGGAGGATCTCCCGGCTCTCGCAGTGCTACCGAATGATGGAGGAGAGGGCTCAGCAGGAGGGAGGTGCTGGCGAGGCCGAGGTTCTGCCGCAGACGGACCCTGTGAAGCTGGCGCAGCTGGAGCAGTTTGACCGCATGAACCTGGGCGGGAGCACTCTCGAGAAGGAGTCCAACAGCCTTCAGTCAGACCCCAAGAAACTCGCCCAGCTGAAGCAGTTTGACGACCAGGCTCACCTTCCAGCCCGGCAGAACATTGCGGGCGATGAAGATCAAGCTGGGTGTGAGGGCGGCAGTCTGGCCTGCGACCCCAGAAAACTTGCCCAGCTCAGACAGTTTGACGAGGACAACATTAAGGCCAGCAACATCATTCAGCAATCGCAGAGAGAGGAAGCGGAAGCCCTGGCGTCGGATCCCCATAAGCTTGCGGCCTTGACACAGTTTGATACTGCGAAAAATGAAAGGTCTGTGGTAATGTCTCCGTCTCCACGTGATGAGGCCATGCATGCTGGGGAGCTGGCCAGTGAGAGTAAAGTAACAAACAATGACTTGGAGGACACGTCCCTAGTGAGTCAGATGGATTATCTAGTCACCTCACAGAGAGAAGCCTTGGAGGCTTGCAACTCCATGATTCAACAACAGGAGCATGTCCCGCAACAGTTGAATGTATTTCAGTCCAGCCTGGCTGAATCAGAGACCTGTGCCAACTCCTGCCCTGAAACACATCGCCCGGAGCCTTCCGCTTTCACTGCTGACAGTCCAGCCCCTAAGCAACAGGACAGTAGTGCTAGCCCCCAGGGGAGCCCCGCGCCCACAGAAAAACTGCTTCTGCGCCAGAAAAACTTCTTTGACCTGTACAACAGGCTTGCAGAAAATGTGGATGACGATGAGGACAGTGACGATGAAGATCTTGAAGATGAAGACTCTGCCGGTGAAGAAAGAGAAACTGATGACGTTGAGGAGCAGGCAGAACAAAACTGCAGCAATGCCGTAGTCTTCGGGTGGGCAGGGGTGGGCCCAAGCTCCTCAACCAGCCAGGACACATTGCCGGTAAAAAAGCAAGTGGCTGCTCGGGCAGCAAGTGGTCTCTGCCACTGTCCCACTCCACCTGCTGAGCAGGACGAGTCCATGCTAAACTCCTTCAAACAAAGGGAGCAGCACTGTGAGAAAACTTTCAAAAAGCCTGCACAAGCTTCCCAGTGTTAAAAGCAGGGACTGCTGTGTGCATACACACCAAAAGAAAGTACCCCCCAAAAGAAAGCATTTGATTTTTAATTGCTGCCATTTTTCATGGCTGATTGCTGCGATGGACTCACAAATTCCTTTGGGGTTTTGTCTTGTTCAGACCCCTGGGCAAAGCAGTCTGTCCTCAGTTGGACTGCATTCTCTGCCTCGAAAACTGACATTGAAAAATCTTCATGATATACGTGTTAGTGGGAGGATGGAGGATGAGTGAAAGAGAAGTTAGTTTGTGCTTTTGTACGAATGCCAGTGAACAGGAGAAACATGATCCCTGTAAACCATACTTTTTTTCTTTCATTCACTGGGTGTAATGTGTATTTGAGTGGGAGATGGGAGACTGATTAGTGCCCATGCCTGTATGTGTGTGTGTGTGTGTGTGAGAGAGAGAGAGAGAGAGAGAGAGTCTGTGTGCATGTGTGTGTGAGAGAGAGAGAGAGTCTGTGTGCATGTGTGAGAGAGAGAGAGTCTGTGTGCATGTGTGTGTGTGTGTGTGTGAGAGAGAGAGAGTCTGTGTGCATGTGTGTGTGTGTGTGTGAGAGAGAGAGAGTCTGTGTGCATGTGTGTGTGTGAGAGAGAGAGAGAGAGTCTGTGTGCATGTGTGTGTGTATATATATAGTTATTGTTTGCTAGGTGATATTTTTATGCTAAAGTACTATACAGTGGTTCTGTTTGTTGAACTGTATTTAAATATGGTTTTTGTCATGAGTTGTTTGTATAGCACAGTGAGTTTAACTCAGTTTAGAGAATGGCACTTTATAGGAATTATTATTATTATTATTACATGTTATACCAAAGTATCAAAATGATGATGGATGCCTTGGAAAATGCGACATTTTGGGGGTGTTACATGTATATATACAAGTCTTACAGCAGTTTAAAGTAGTGAATTTTAGACCTTTTTGAACCATAGTGGACTGCAGTGAAGAACCTGTTGAGTGTGCATGGCTAAATCTTCACTTTTGTTTTTTTGTTTATGTAAATGCACTGGTGCTCTGATTGATGTGAAATGGATTTACTCAGTTGCTAATAACTCCAACATTATATGATATTAGTGTGACACAGCTAGCCATAATAGAAACTTTTTTTAATTTTAAAGAAGTAAAAGTAGAATTCACCTGTTCTGAAGTTTTAATCTAGCTGCTTACCAAAGAGTGAATGGAGTATATCATTTTGGGAGTTTCATGTACTTTTTTGATGGATCATTCCATCTGATTCGGATGTGGAGATGAATTTATGTTTGAACAAGTTGGTCAGCAAGTGCAAGGTAAACAGCAGCATTCATTATTATTATTATTGAACTTCAGTTTGTTTAAATTATTTGTTTATGAGCATGTTATGCTTTCCTGTGTTTTTGTTTTTGTTTTTTTGTCGTTTATGTTGTTTTGGTGTTTTTTTTAAAGCACTACGACAGTATGAGTATGCTGCTGCAACAAAGACATATCTCCAAATTGTTATCATCATCATCACTCCTCATCTTGAGCAGGCCCAACAATCGCCCCCAAAACAAACAAAAATCAGTGTTTTGGGCTGCAGGATAGCTGTTGTGTAACTTGTTCACATTACTGTTACTAATAATGCAACAGTAGCTGGTCATATTGTTCAACGTGGTTTCACCTTTTTGTAAACAGTCGTTTTGTCAGTTGTGACATGCATGATGATGTTGTACAGTTGTAGAATGTTGGCTGAATAGCAGCAGTGTAGGTGTTCCTGGGAGCTTGCCTGGAATGTGCAGGACACGTTGTGCTGGTGCCTTGAGAACAAGAGGTTGTGAAGAGTTCTGTATGCGTGCGTATTTTGCAGTTTTTATTTTTATTTTTTGGCATGGGTCCATTTCCTGTGGGTAGGCAAAAAAAAAAAAAAAAAAAAATTTTTAAAGGAGAAAAGAAAAAAACGAAGTTCGTGCTAAACTGTCTTCAGGTGTTTTTTTGAGGCAAGAAGCCACATCATAACTGGAAGTTCATTAGATTTGCTTTAACCATAAAAAAAACAAAAAACAAAAAATGTATGTGTGCAACAGTTCACGAGCCACAGCAGGATCAGACTTCTGAAGCTGGAATGCAGCTACCTGAACAACAGCTTACATGATCATGCATCATATGTATGTGCAAAATCACATGAGCACGCTTGGGCCAGTCAATAGGATCAAGTGGAGGAACAGAACACAAACTGACTGCCGAGGTTAAAATAAACTTGCACACAATGAGGCATTGTGTTGAGATCATTCATAATGCGCATACAGTTGTGTGTCCCAACGAAAAGGACCAGTATGTCTGCATGATGTGGTGCACCAAACCACAACAAAAAAAGTGCCAACTCTTCAATCTAGTCCAAAGCTGAACTTAAACCCAGCTCTACAAACAATGTTTAGGGTTGCTTGTTTCAAACCTATACTTGCAAATCAATTGAAGCAAGAAGGTAGTTCTGGCGAGGAATTCTCAAATTATGTCTTGTGAAAATATCACTCTTTAAATGTACAGGTGTACTTGAAAATGTATCCAAGAAGCTTTTTTTTTTTTTTTCAAGAGTATTAACATGTTTCTGCATGTGTTCATAACAAGTGTGTGCCTTGATCATGTGACTGTAAAAAAAACACTAAATAATTTCCCCCCCTCCCCCCCCCCCCCCCCCAAGTAATGGCAAGCTTGTATTTATGTGTTGAACAGAATGAAAAATTGTATGTATTGAAGACTCAAAGGTATGGCAGGACAAATTCTTCAAAATGTTGAATCTCATGATTCAGTTTGTTCCTGCTCTCTGGTGGAAGCAACCATCTTAAGACCAGCTCCCCTAAGACATCATTACGCTTCAGGCAAAGTTATTAAAGCAGTAAACATGGTGTTTAATGTCTACAGAAACCATAAGGCTTATTAGGGAAGGGGGTATGGAGGTGGGGGGAGAGGGAGATTATATACCTGTCACTACACTGTCACCACCAGAATGATTCTTGCATTCAGATGGGTAGCGATAAGAGCCATTTTAATGTTTCAGTAGGAAGTGATGGACAAAGTCACAGGACAGTGTCCACAAACCACAACCTTTTTGAAGAGAAAGGAGAGCCGAAGTGGTACTGAACCGAGGTCCTCCCACTTACCAACCCAACGCCTTACCGCTAAGCCAGACCGGCTCACTTTCCGTTTGCTTTTTATTGCTTTTTGAATTTTTTAAATGGCTGGTGTTTGTGGTATTTGCCTTCTTTTTCTTTTTTTGTCTTTTTGTTGTTGTCCAGCAGGTAGAACATGCTGAAACAAAATCCTTACAGCGAAGATATTGTGTTAAACATCTGTTTGGTTCATTTTGGACTGAAGGTAGTAATGACTAATGGGAGCCTAGCTGTGTGCCTCAGTGCCAAATGTCCTACCTCACACATTGCACACACCGCCTTTTCAGTGACACGAGAGGTCATGTTCATGCCACCTGAGAAACAGGTTCATGTCAATCAGATGAACACTGGAACAAAATGAACTCACCAGGAGGTTAAAATACACACACACACACACACACCTGCAAACAGTATATTTTTCCATCCTATTTTTCCAACCCCTTTCAATAATGTGTGTTTTGATGGTAGGTCCTTAATTCACATGCCAATGCGAAAAAGAATCGGATTTCACATTTGTATTGGTTGTTTTTGAGTCACATGGCAGTGAAATGGTTATATGTCCCCACTGATTTTCCTTTTCTAGGGAATTTCTGCTGTATTGATCTGCATTGTGCTGGGACCATTATTTCAGAGGAGTGTGTAAAAAAAAAATTAAACAAACAAAAAGGTAATGGGAATGGGTGAGCTTGTAATACAGCTTTATTGTCTCTGTGTAGAGAAATTTGCCTTAATCATGCCGATGATTGTACAAAATGCCCAGCTTGTTCATATCATAATAATGCCAGTGCTGTGCAACCGCAAGGCCCACAGGGTAATCTCCTTTGTGACCATACACAACTGTTGTTCCTTGTTGTATGCAGTAGGATAGCACCAGTGAGACCCCCCCACCCCCACCCCACACACACTCCCTCTACTCTTCCCCCCCCCCCCCCCTGTTTATTTTAATCTACACAGCCTGTTGTATATTTTTGGCACTTTCAATTCCATATTTGCAGGGTTCTTTGTTATTTGTATTACTCCTGACTAATGCTGAAGATAACAGCATTTTTTTTTTACATCTATGTGGAATATCAAGGGTTTGTAACTTTCAGGTTTTGTTCCCCCCCTACCTACCTACCTCCCCTCCACACACCAGCCTACTGCCATTTCCAAGTGCGATCAAATTTTAAAAATGATAAAAGCTTGTCATAAAACGGTGTTTGGTGATTAAAAAGATTTTGCCTGTGGAGATACCTGTGTGAGAACAGCCAGTTTGTTGACTCTTTGAAATGCTCTGTGATTGCATTGCATCCATGATATACTGTAACTGTTCAGATTTAAAAAAAAAAAAGTATGTCTTTTACAAAATAAAACTGAAAAGTCACAGTGAAGAAAATGCATCTCTTTGTGTGTGTGTGTGTTTAACACAAAATGCGTAAGTCTGTCCAATACATCTTGAGGATGTTTCTGTGTCAGTTCCGACAAGAATAACTAGTTCACACACACATGCACACACATTTGTTTCTCTTTTTGGACAGCTATTATGCTTCCATAACTTTCACAGGGGATCAGAGAGTGAAACTGGTCTGAACATCTGAAGCACATCAGAAGTAATGATTATACATAAAATCTCAAAGATCCTGCATAATAATGATAATATTAGGGAATTCATAGAGCGCTTTTGGAGACTCAAAGTGCTTTACAACTTAAAACAAATATACAATGTGCAAAAATATCCATAATTAAACAAATCAATGGTATATAAACAAGCAAACAAAACATTTTCATACACAATATATGGCAAAACATGCACCCACAAGCTCACTCACACACGCACGCATGCACACACACACACACACACACACACACACACACACACACAGGATCATGTGAACACACAATGCCAATAAAAAGTAACAGATGGAATCTGGAGGAAAAAAACCAACGTTAAGGTGTTGCTATGGTAGAAGACTTGCTGTTTAAGTACCTTACAGTTACGCACATACCAAAATCACCAAAAGTACACTGCATGTCCATGGATGCAACAATCCTATAACTTTGACCCTGACTGGAAAACCATCTTCTGAAGGAAATACAAAGTTCAGTTTTACCTTTCTCACTGAAGCTACCACCTGTTGTTGTTGTTGTTTTTGTTTTTTAAAGTACATTTTCTCAGCTCTTTTTTTAAAATTACCTACTGTGGTTTATGCTGAAGTTACTTAAAGCTGTATATCCTCTTGATCAAGACTATGATATAATTATGCAACAATATATAATGTTTGAACTTGACCGGATAATACCAAGAAAGGTCCATTTTTGTGTGTTGTCTTTCTAATGTAGTTGTGAACCCTAAAATTTGATCAGGGTCACCAAAACTAGTATGAAATTTTATAACTCTAACAAGATTATCATCATGCAAAGTTTTGAAAAGATCTCGAAAGCCAATGAAAGTCTGTAGAAACATGCCAACTAGTTACCTCCCTTAAATACACACCAAAGTCAGAAAAACTATTTTGCACATGACTGTATGTATGTATGTATGTATGTATGTATGCAACAACCAAAGTTTTAACCTGACCAACTGAAAGCTTGCACAGAAATAAAACATGCAATTTTACCTTCCAAACTGATCAGCCTCACCACGGCATCGACAATGGGTCCAGGCAGTAAAAATGGGTATGTAAGTAACTCTATGCTTTATGCTTGGTCACCCCGCACAGTTATGTCAGGGTGAGAAAAAAACTGGTGCAAAAGTAAAGCTCAGTGGAGATTAACAGACGCAGTTAGAATGATCTCACTTACACAACTGCCAGAGTCACAGTTTTTCAAAGAAAAGAAAGGGGTGCAAAAGCAAAGCTCAAATGAGATTAACAGATATAATTGGCAGGAGCTGCCGCAATACAAGTATAATTTTTGTCACAACAAAACTTTTGTCGCAACAAACATGTGTTTGTCACACTAAATATTTGTCCCGACAAAACTTTTGTCACGCCAACAATATTTTGTCACAACAAGTATAATTCCATCATGACAAAAGCTGTCACAGCAAGCATACTGTTGTCGCGACAAAAGATGTGTTTTGTCACCACAAAAACACATTTGTCACGACTAAAGTAAGCTTTCGCGACCAAACGTTTGTCAGGACAAAAATGTTACTTGCGGCAGCTCCCGCCAATGATGGTTAGAATGATCTCACTTACATAACCCGTGAGAAACTGCCCGAGGCACAGTTTTTGCCAAGGATGACCGTGGGCCAGGCAGATGGAAGAACAGGTCATCACACGCACACACGTCCACCCAATGTGGAGACATGATTAGTAACATAATTATCGTTGATCTTGCAAAGCGGGGTGTGCTCAGTCTTGTCAGAGATATGGCACCACAGAAATGACTGCTATTAGCGTCATTATTATAACTATTATTATTCTGAATAGGGCAAATGTTTGTGATCAACCTTGTGGGTGAGACAGAAATGACAGCTGTTATCATTATTATTTTTAATATTCTGAATACGGCAAATGTACAGTGTGCTCAACCTTGTCAGTGAGATACGGCACTATAGAAATGACTGCGATTATTATTATTCTCAATAGGGCAAATGTACAGCGTGCTCAACCTTGTCGGTGAGATATGGCACTACAGATATGACTACTATTATTATGATTATTATTCTCAATAGGGCAAATGTACAAACTTTCACTGTGCCTGATCTGCAGGTCAGCACAACAAACATTTCTGTGGAATGTGCTTCACCTGTAAAACACCTTCTTAGCTTAGGTGACCTTCAATGCACATGGTAAAAAAACATAATTCTCACAAACTGCAATTGCAAACAACAATGGTTATATATATCTGCGTTACACAAACTACAATTGCAAACATAATGTACATGGGGTTCATTCAGGAGTGTCGCCTCAAAATTCCATAACTTTCCCAAACCGGAAGAGTACTTACTGAGACCACGCTACTGCTCAGTTACACCCAAAATGTAAACACTTTTAGTGTTACACCATCAGAGAACACTTCATCTGTCGCATGTAGCACACAACATCAATCAAAACCAGGTCCAGGAGCAGTTAAATCTTTTTGTTTCCTTTTATTATCCACCATTTGGCCTCCAAGTCTGTTTGTTTGTTGTTGTTGTCAGGTGTGTTTGTGTGTGTTTTGTGTTATTTTGCTGAATGCCTCCGTTAGCAGATTATTTTGCAATCCATTATTATGAAGTTCCCAAACTTTCAAAGACCATGGCCAAAATTCTCACACTTCCAGGCCTGGACAAAGGTGCCCCATCATTGCCTGTTTTTTGTTGTTGTTTTTTGAAGACCATATGAACAAGCTGCACAGTACAGTGGAACCCTACCAGAGACTACCCCTCCTTTAAAAACCACCAAGATCTGAAGTGTTGAGGAGCTTGAGACACTACCTGCTGGCACAAAGCCAAGGACACCACACATCATTGATCGTTTGGAGGAGAAAGGCATGGAAAAAGGAAGCACTCAGTGATCTTCCTTGAAAGGATGAGAGAAGGTCATCATCAATTCGACAAACACTGGAAAAAACAAAGGCAATTTTGGGGAAACTTCTGAGAGACAGGGTTGAGTGCATAGGGCTTTTCCAAGCACATCAATATCATCTGGAACTGAACTGATCTAAAACTACTTTTCCTCATGCCTTATCCATCCTGATTCTGTGGAAATGATATGAACCACACACCAAAGACTGACCACCACTTTCAACTGATTTTCACTGTGGCCTTTCCTCAGGGTTTCCACTGTGTTGCTGTAATAATTTTTACATCAAGGTTTTACAAAGATACTGATTTTCACAGACATCAAATTTATGCTTGTTAAAACATTTTGACATCAGTGTGGTTTTGCAGACTTTCTTCAAGCAAACATCACCACACTGCCCCATTGTGTGTGTGTGTGTGTGTGTGTGTGTGTTTGTAGAGCGTTTTTGTGTGTGTATAATACTTTATGTAAATTGTTTTGGTAGGACTATGCTCTACATGTGTATAGAATATCATATTTAGGTTAATATGTATCATGTGAGAGCTCAGGGCATTGATGAGTGCATGATAAACGTACATTATTATTATTATTATGTGCGTGCCTAAACTATCTCTGCTGACAATTTACCGCTAACATGCATAGACACACATACTTTGTCAATTGCCTACACTCAATATTTTACTCAGACTATCACAGACATCAAGTTTATGCCTGTTAAAAACATTTGGACATCAGTTTGGTTTTACAGACTTTTCTTACACAAACATCAACACACTGTTCCACAGTGTGTATACTTAAGACTGTCCCTGTTGAACCCCCAACATACACACACACACACACACACACACACACACACACACACACACACACACACACACACACACACACACACACTGTTAAATGCCTGCACCACTTCTATCTTCTCCTTTCACACACACACACATCTTCATACCACATGTTCATGCTTCCCTCCATCTTCTGCAGAAAGCCCAGACACACAGACAGACAAATGCACAGGCAGACACACACACACAGGTTCCAGCATACCATCCCCAAATGTTGCCAGGATGATCTTTGACAAGCGGGCTCCAATATTCAAGGATGTCCACTTCCAGAATAAAAGCTAGTGCCAACAGAGCTTGCAGAAGGAAGTGACTGTGAACACACTTGGCCATGTCCACAAATAATGTGATCCTTTGTGGGTTATTTGTTGTTTCACAATCAAAATATGTCCTGTACCACCATCCGCACTTTGTCATAAATACCCAGAAATATGGCTCCACCAATAGAAATCCATGTTACTCTTGGCACAACTCCAGAAAATAACCTGAAAAGGAAAGAAGGAACATTCAGGGTTTGGGAAACAACACCAAAAATATTGTGAAAAAGAGCAAAAATTCCTGACAACAAAGGAAGTTCACTTGAAATAAATGTTAAAGTTATTCAGATTTCAAAGCATGTGCATAACCATGTCCAAAACAGAGAGAAAACCTGCAAACTGAAAGAACTGAACATTTTCATGATGTTTTCATGCAGACTTGCATATATTCAGGTTGCCTTGAAATCTTTCACATAGGCAGCATCTGAGCCAGCCAGATGAACGTTCATCAGGGCACAAGTCACATTCTTTTTTATTTATTGTGACAGTGATCGCACTAGACATTTTTCAAACCATTGTGACATCTATAAGGTGGTAAAAGTGGTTCACAGAAACCGGTCACACAATCACTACCGCTGGTCAGATACACGGCCTTCTATTCTACTACCAGAGCTCTACTAGCAAATAACCTCTTTTCTCCCATGCCTAGAACGCACACACACACACACACACACACACACACACACACATACACACACACACACATACACACACTCTATGCACACTCCCTCTGTGCTGCATTTTTTGTTTTGAGAACCAATCACACCAAAAATATGGTTGGTATGTCTGACTGATTGCCAACTTTTGCTCCGGTACCTGCTGATTTCAACCAGTAAAGTACCAGAGATTACCGGTTAATGCAAACCCTTTGCGAGTCAACGATATGCATCCAACCGTCAAAATTATGAACGCAACCTACCTGCCCACGCCCTCTTGCGAATACAGCTGCCTGATCACCATGAAGGTGTTGCCCTGTGCTGTGCTGCTACCCTTCTGAAAGCAAAAAAAGGAGGCCCAAGCAACTGAACGTTATTATTATTGTCATCATGACTAAATATGTCCCCCCCCCCCCCACCCTTCAAAAATGCTTATACATGCACTCACACAAGTATGGCCAACAATGATCAGAAACATATACATCATGACAGCACCTTCCTCTTTCTGATATCAAGAAGTGCATTTTGTTCAATCTTAAAAATGGAAGCTGCCTTTGAAAATAAACTGTGGTGAGAAAGTGGCGTAATATCCGACTCCTTTCAAAAGGCAGGGTCACAAACATGGGAAGCACTTTGTCAAGGACTTCACAGGATGAACTAATGGGTTAACCGTTGAACAAACTACTAATAGCGCTGCATAACAGACCTGCGCCAACATGATTCGTGTCTTGGCCACATCAAGAGGTGTCGTTACAGCTGCTGAAATTCCACCTGTAATGCAAAACGCATTATTTTAAAAGTGTTGAAAAAGAAGAAGAAAACAGAAGATGAAGAAGCAAGTAAGTAAACTGGTGTTTTACGCCCAGTCAACCGGTGCAGTTATATCAGGGCAATGAAGAAGCCAGTAACAGACCAAAAGCAAGTGCGGGAACGACAACACAGAATTAGGTCGCTTTCAGAACCTTTCCAGTGTAAAGGTGATACTTAAGCTGTTATGCTATTTCTCACATTACGATTGCCAGGTAATAATTTGGCGCTGTAATTATCCTGTTCAGGCAACCAACCAGAACATTGTTCCCAACTAACCCTTACCTAACCAGGATCATCTGTGCTCCTCGAATATGTAAATGTAAAAGAATATTCATAAAGCACTTACACCTGAAGCCACAGACATGATTTTTTATTATTATTATTTTTATTAATTCTTTTTAATTATTCCTTGCTATTGTCTGCTCTTGGGCAGACTCACTGCACTCTTGTCACATGTGATTCTGAATGACTGAAGCTGCTTATAATATAGTACCTTCTGAATACCCACTGAAGTGGTGTACTTACAGTGCTATCAGATTGTTACACAACTGGTGCCATGTTAAAATGCTGCTGTCTTGTCACAGGTTTTGTGGATGCCATACAACTATGCACCAGTTGTATCTCTTCATTTGAAGCCACATTCATAGGGTGCATGTGTGTTTAGCTGTAACCTGTCAGCTGCACTTTCAGCTGAATGATTTGGATCTTTTATCTGCTAGTGTGGTAAAATGAGGGTAGAATGGATACTGAAATAAGAGTCAGTACAGAAATTTGACTGGAGAAGCAAATGTTCCTACTGCTCCACACACCTTTCGATCACTACCACTGAGCTATCCCTGTTCCCCAATTTGGCTCAATAACATTTTATTCATCAGAGGCAATTCCATTAGATGGAATCACCCTGAGGGTAAAGGACCACTTAAATAAACATTTTATTCATCAGAGGCAATTCCATTAGATGGAATCACCCTGAGGGTAAAGGACCACTTAAATAAACATTTTATTCATCAGAGGCAATTCCATTAGATGGAATCACCCTGAGGGTAAAGGACCACTTAAATAAACACCATACCAAGCCAGCGACTGCTGAAGAAACAAAATAAACTTGGTATACACAAAAATTCAAAAGACGTTTTTAACTTAAAAAAATCCCTAAAAAAATCTCTGAAAATGAGTGCAAATCTGCTGTACCCTGAAAAGGAGTTGAGAAACAACAAAATCACCTGCCAGAGCTCCGGAGAGAGATGACTGCCAGGCCGCCACTGGCTGCTGAGTTTTCTGGGACCAGCTTTTCTGAAACGTGGGCAGTAACAGCAAACCTTCTCTTAAAATAAGCACATAACAGTCCTACTGGATAAATATTAGGCTGACATACATATATATATATATATACCAGTGATTGTGCTAGACATGTTTCAAACTGGTGTGACATTTATAAGGTAGTAAAAATGGTTCATGGAAACTGGTCAGAAACTTACTATAACCATTCAGATAGTGAAATACATTGCCATCTATACGACCAGAGCTGTACTAGCAAACATCCTGTTCCCTTCTGCACACACCACTCTCTCTCTCTCTGTGTCTCTGATGCATTTAAAAAAAAAAAAAAAAAAATCATCTGAGAACCAGTCAAGCAAAATTACAGCCGGTCTGACCAATTGCTAATAATCACTTTTTCCGGTATATATTAATCTTATCCTGTAAAATATCAGAAATTACCAGTTAACACAAACCATGATGTACGTCAGTTTAATCCAACCTTTTCTGCAAGTTCAAAAGCACAAATTACATTTATTTTGAAGCTGTACAATTGCCACCACTGTAGTTATGATGTCACAGTGAGAAATGCCCCACTCTCCCTGAGAACGTATTCAGCGGAATCTGAGTTAAAGTTGAATGCATATGCATGTGGTCTTTAAGCACAGTAGGCAGAATCAGAAGTACAATCAGCTGACGCAAATGTTAGAATTCACTTTACTTGTGATGGCACAAACAGCTGCAACCTTTAACTAAGCAGATACACTTTTCTTTAAGCATCCATCATGCATCACATTTATTACCCCCATCATGAAGAAAAAATAAAATAATAATAATAATCTGAAAAAGAATGACTGCTAGCATTTTAAAACAAGATCCAAACACAAAAAGGTTCAAATGAATGCTTATTTAACACGGAAACACAGTATGCACATTTTCGGGGAAATCACAAAACTATAACTTTGGCAGGATAGTCCTGTGCTTCAAACATGCAGATTTGTTTCATTGTCATCACTGTCTAGAAGATAAACGTGATTAAGGGGGCTATTTGCTCTTCATACATATAGGCCCAGATCAATACAGCATTTCCATCTCACCATTTTTACTTCTTTTTATTTGTTTGTATGGCAGCTTGCATGCAATAAGGTATATAAGTTATGACTAGTAAAAAGCTCTTCTGAAAGTGAAACATGCACACAGACAGACATGTATATTTATATATATACAAAGTCAATGTACAACTGTACCGCTAGTTCTGCGAGCAGCCCATGGACATGATGACAGATGGCAAATGCCCCAGTAAAATTATGGATGCTTAATATAACTAACATTCAACAAGAAAAAAAGAAAAAGAAAATAACAAGCGCAATCATGCATCACTAAAAACCTGTTTCCTTTTCTGTTTGCTAAAGGAATGGTTGGGTCTTAATGACATCATGCTGCAGTGTATACATTTTGCAGAGCTACAAATACAACAGGCACACTCTTTGATGACATACTTTGAAAAACTCCCAGAGAGGAAACTGGATGAACGAGAATGGGATTTCTCTGGCAACAGTGCTGGCATAGCCTCTGAACAATCCCCGAAAGCCCTGAAAAGACAAACGAGACCATGTGAGTACGAATCATTCTGACCCTTTCGCTCTGCACACTATGTAAAACAAAATCAAATGGTCATTTCATCGTACAGTTGCACCCTACTTGAATGATAAGAAGAATTTTTTTTTTTTAAATTGTGTAAACAGCTGGAACAATTATAAATAAAAATTAGAAGAGTGCATAATCAAGCTGAAGCTTCAAAACTGAGCGGTAAACTTTTTATTTCTGAAGACAAACAACTCTAGGGAAGCGGGATGGGGAGTGAAGGAAGCAAGTTGGAAGCATAAGTGAGAAGCATAAATGAAGAGTGACAAGTCAGTGATTGCTGTAACATAACTTTTATTTACACCAACCAGGAAACAGTGTAGGCTCTCCCCTGAATCCAATGCATTGGTGCCCAGTCAGCAGCTCAAACTAAATGATCTGCTTCTGCAGGGACACTGGGAGAAAGAGGATGCGACGGGCCCAGTGCACAAGTCTTAACACTTCAAATAATTAAGGCCATAAAACTCCCACCCAATCAAAAAAGAGAAAGGACGACAGAAAAAAAGGTTAAGGGGGCGTGGCCTGGAACACACACAATACACTCGGTTACATAACAAAAACTAAATATCACGTAAATGCGAAGAATAACAATAATATTAATAATAATAAAGAATATTTCTGGCGGATAAGCCCAAGTCATTGACAAAGAAACAAAACAAAACCCCACTGATGATTAAGATTAAAAGGGGTGGGGAGTGCAGGGGATGGGGGGTGGAGTGTCATACTAAGTGAAGTTCATACACATTTACACAACTACACTACCAACAATACTATACAAACACTCTGAGTCATTCAACAGCAAATACACAAATACACACACTACATAACTTAATAACTTAGTAATAAGTTAGAACAACAATTAAGCAGCATTACAAATAATTAAAACAGTGCTAGGCTTTGCACCTGCACCAAGATTTCTCCAGTCAAATTTTGCTCTGACTCTACAAAAAAATTCAGATGACACTACAAACTGAAGTTCCCCATGCATATGATGCATGCATGCAAAAAACATCACATATATGCATGTTAACATTCTGTGGTCCATGTCAGAGTTTGCTGGATTATAATAATAAT
>OY757547.1:17528445-17538073 GCA_963584105.1 Alviniconcha strummeri
CGCATTTCAGTACCAAATTAGAAACATACGTGAAAGCTGAATGGGGATATAATTGCTTTTTTGCATCTTACAGCTCTAATTCAAGGGGAGTAGCAGTAATGTTTATGAACAATTTTGAATTCAAAATCAACGATGTAAAGCGAGATAGGAACGGAAATTTCATTTTTATTTCCTTCTCAATGAAGGATACAGATATTTTGCTTGTCAATGTTTATGGACCGAACCGGGATACACCTGCTTTTTATGAAGAGCTAACGGAAATGGTTAAAGAATACCAAAACCATAATATAATTATAGTAGGCTATTGGAATTTAGTGTTAGACCCCCAGTTAGACAGTTATAATTATAAACATATATTTTTTTATAAACAACCCAAAAGCCAAAGAGTCCGTTGAAAATATGATGTTAGAACTAGGTTTAACCGACATTTGGAGAGAAGCTAATCCTGAGTGCAAACATTATACGTGGAGAAAAACGAAACCACTTAAGCAAAGTAGGCTTGATTATTTTCTACTCTCTGACTACTTAGTCTCCAGTTTTGAAGATACAGACATTCTTCCTGGATATCGGTCTGACCATTCAATGGTTACCCTTAAGCTTCGCTTTGGAAAAGAAATGAAACGAAACACCTTCTGGAAATTTAATTGCTCCCTACTGAAAGATAAAAAGTACATTGATGAAATAAATGATGAAATAAATAATGTTATAGAACAGTATGCAGCCCCCCACTATGATAAAGCAAGTATCTCGGGCATTGCCAAATCTGACCTTGAACTTACAGTTTCTGACAAGGTTTTTCTAGATTTTTTGCTCATGAAAATAAGAGCACGAACAATTTCTTATGCGACAATGAAAAAGAAAAAAACACGAGAGAAAGAAGACAGTTTGTTAAGAGACATTAAATTATTTGAAGAGAAAGAAAGTAAAACAGAGACGGATATTAAGCATATTGCAGAGAAAAATAAAGAACTAGTTTCACTAAGGAAGAAAACAATGGAGGGTGTACTACTGCGATCAAAAGCGAGGTGGGTGGCAGAAGGAGAAAAGATATCAAAATACTTCTGTAACCTGGAGAAAAGGCACTATGTTAGTAAACAAATGATAAAACTAACTGACGCAAAAGGTGAGGAAATTAAAGAACAACTTGACATAAATAAAGCAGTTAACAATTTTTATAGTAATTTGTATAAAGCCAAGGACCTAGAAGAGTGTGAGATTGAACAGTTGGTAACGGAAATTCCCAAACTATCTGAGGAGGAATCAAGATCATTAGAAGGGAAAATAACAATAGAGGAGGCAGGAACAGCGTTGAAACATATGAAACATGAAAAAAGCCCTGGTACAGATGGTTTTGGGGCAGAATTTTTCAAGTGCTTTTGGAAGCAGCTTGGACCATTTGTTGTTAGAGCTTTAAATAAGGCATTTGAAGATGGCGAACTATCCACCACTCAAAAGGAAGGCATTATTACTTGCATTCCCAAGGGCGATAAACCTAGAGATAACATTAAAAACTGGAGACCAATCTCTCTCCTTAATGTCATATACAAAATTGGATCTTCCTGTATCGCTAACAGAATTAAAAGAGTACTACCATCATTAATTGATGATGATCAGACAGGTTTCATTTCCAACAGATACATGAGTGATAACGTTCGGTTGATTTATGTTTTGATAAACTATTTGAATACAAAAAATAAGCTGGATTGTTGCTATGCCTCGACTTCGAGAAAGCGTTTGACTCTCTTGACTGGCGGTTCATGTTTAGGGCTCTTCGAGCATTCGGTTTTGGAAAAGACCTTTGTAGATGGATATAGATACTTTTTATAAAAACATAAAATCAATGGTAATAGTGAATGGACAGACAACCCAATGGTTTACAGTAGAGCGTGGGTGCCGACAGGGCGACCCGATATCACCATACATATTTATTTTGTGTGTTGAAATTTTAGCAATCATGATTCGAGAAGATAGTGATATCAAGGGAATCTGGATAAACAAAGTAGAACACAAAATATCTCAATTCGCAGACGACACACAACTAATGAACAATGGGGAGAAAAAATCATTTGAAAAATCAATAGATGCAATTAATAAATTTGGAAAAGTATCTGGCCTGTTTTTGAATGCGGACAAAACGCAGGCCATATGGTTAGGTAGCAAAAAATATTCAAGAGTAAAATATATGCCGCATTTGAAAATGGTATGGAATCCAACCATGTTTAAGATCCTTGGCATATGGTTTACCCAGGATTAAAAAGAGTGTGGAGCAATAAATTACATCAAAAATGTCGATGAAGTTAAAAAATCTTTTAAAAGTTGGTCACTTAGGATTATTACTCCGCTAGGAAGAGTTACTATACTGAAGTCACTGATTCTGTCAAAACTGATCCATTTGTGGATTTTGTTGCCTGACCCCCCTGATAACTTTGTGAAAGATCTTCAATTTTTTTTTCAATTTGTTTGTAATGGAAAACAAGACAGAATTGCCAGAAAGACGACAATAAAAGATGTAAAAAGTGGAGGTCTAAATATTCCAGATATTAAAACGTATATTCTAGCTCTAAAACTCACATGGATAAAAAAAAAAAATTAAAGATATCGAACCATAAATGGAGAAATATTCCAATGGAGTTGTATCCATTTCTTCATCAATTAGAGTGCTACGGCCCCTGATTTTTCAACCAAACTGTCAAAAATAATTCCTTCTGGTCAGACGTCTTCAAAGCTTATGGAATTTTCTGTAGTAAAGTGAAACCAAACTCGACATCTCAACTTCTTTCTGAACCTGTTTTCTATAACAAGAATATGATGATCGGAAACAAGATGATCAAATACACACGGTGGGTTGACAATGGAGTGTACTGTATCGCTCATTTTATAAAAGAAAATGGGCAGTTTTGCACTCTTGCAGAATTTAATACAAAGTTTGGCATGACGGTTGATTTCTTGACTTTTATTAGTTGCACCAGTTCAATAAAACAGTATATTAAGAAGTCTACGATACTTATTAGTAATAATATGGCAGATGAGGTAAATATCTCGCTGAGTACAATCTACTCTGCACCAAAGGGTGCAAGGCTCTATTACAACATTCTTGTAAACGACAACTGTATGCCAAATTGTTGCCTGAAATGGAGCGAAAAACTGAAGTCAAATATTTCTTGGAATACAGTTTTCATAAAAGTACAAAAAAATTAAAGATGTAAAACTTAAATGGTTACAAATGCGCATTATACATAGAATAATAGCTACTAATATAGTATTAAACAAAATGGGAGTCACTGCTAACACTCAGTGTGGCTTCTGCAATGACGAAAAAGATAGCGCTGAACATATCTTTTGGAAATGTGCTTGTATCAGACGTTTTTGGACTTCGCTGGAAACAATATTGAAAGAAAAATGTGAGACAGCGTTAAATGTAAAATTTACACAAAATCTGGTATTGTTTGGAACAGAAATAGACATCAAAACTGACACTGTCTTTGACTTAGTGATACTTCAAGCTAAGCAATTTATATACAAATGCAAACTCGACAAGTGCTTGCCAACTCTCTCCTGCTTCCTTCAACAACTGATGCTGAAATACAAATAGATAAATACAATGCAAAGATCAGCGGCGAACTGCCCACCTTTACCGTGAACTGGCTCTGTTACAAGCCTATTTTGAAAACAGAAAACTGATAACCTCATGGCATATGTAGTTATTTTAGATTTAGAATATATGCACATATGTGACAGGCAGTCAATCACTCTTTGTGCAAGGCAAATATCTGTCTATGAAGTACTTTGTCCAACTCTTTGTCTGTATGGATGTATCTTTTTTGTCTATTATGTATGTATAACATGAGCATGTATATTTTTATACGTAGGTTATCCACTGTTGGAACGGGTGTACTGATATGTTGTATTATTGTGTTATATTTGTTATACTGAATTTTAAAGAAGAAAAGAAAAAGAAAAAAAAGTACATTGCTTTCAGTAGCCATTCAAACGTAAAAAAAAGATGTTTGTTCTAGGTTCATTTGCCTTCATTTTTTTTTCTTTTTTCTTTTTTCAAATCCTCTGGAAGTATAGAGTTAGATGGATCATAACAGTGAATCTGATTTTGCTCTATGTATTATAGTACTTGTCCTTTTTCTTTAACGTTATAATTTGGTTGTTGTTAATTATGGGTAGATAGTAATATAATGAAATTATTTTCTTCTTTGTCTATTGCTGCTTCTCACACGGCACATGTACATTATTTTTCTTGTGTCTTTACAGTGATAGTTTTCATATATGTATTGATTTCTTGAACATGTTGCCTTCCATTCCCCCCCCCCCCCCCCCCCCCTTCTCTCACTTAGAAAATGTGGAAAATGTTGTAAAGCGCAGTGAGTTTGTGTACACCAGAGAATAACTATACAAAAGTTATCTATGGCTATCTGTCTATCTGTCTATCTATCTATCTATCTATCTATCTATCTGTCTGTCTATCTATCTATCTATCTATCTATCTAGCTGTCTGTCTGTCTATCTATCTATCTATCTATCTATCTATCTATCTATCTATCTATCTATCTATCTATGTATCTATCTATCTATCTATCTGTTATTATTGCTGTTGTTGTTGAGTGTACATAGCCTTGAGTTCATAATTTCTTTTAAAGAATACTGCGCTATGCAATAAAAAAAAAAGGGGGGGGGGGGGTGGGGAAGAACTAAATTGCCTATGTTAACTCTCGCCTGGCATACGATTAACTAGACGGTAAATACACAGCGTATTTAAATACACGGTAAATACACTCTACCGGCAAAGGTACATCCTCTAAGGTATTGAAGGCTAGAAGCCGTTGCAGTATGTAAAAGAGGACAGCGTGTACCGTACTCATAGCGACCCCGTTCTCTATTCAGAATAAAACATCGATAACCGCCAACGCGGTTTGTTCACTTTACTTAAATCATTCTCACACTTCAGTCCTCATTTTGCTTTCAACGTTGTCGCGTCAGTGTCTGTAAATAAAATCAAACTTCACATTGTTGCTGCTTCTGTTCAGGTTGAAACTGGCACGCAACTCTCTCTCTCTCTCCCCCTCTCTCTCTCCCTGTCTCCTTTCTCTCTCCCCCCTTCTCTCTGTCTCTCTGTCTCTGTCTCTGTCTCTGTCTCTGTCTCTCTCTCTCTCTCTCTCTGTCTGTCTCTCCCCCCTCTCTCTCTCCCTCTCTTTCTCTCTCTCTCCCCCCCCCCCTCTCTCTCATTTCCAGCCTCTCTTACCCTTTCTCCCAGACCGAAGCAAAACGGTCTATGCCCCGACCACACTGCATGTACACTGACAAGTCCCACAGCTGCCTTCTTGACAACAGATGCATATCCCTCCATCCATTCCGCAGAGGGGCTGAGGCTGGCAGAACCACCCCACAGGTACCCAACGACTAAGTCCCCCCCCCCCCCACTCTCCCTCAACCCTCTCCCCTGTGTCAGTTTCTCTCTGACTTTGCGTGTTTGTTTGCTTGTTTGCGTCTCTCTCTCTCTCTCTCTCTCTCTCTCTCTCTCTCTCTCTCTCTCTCTCTCTCTCTCTCTCTCTCTCTCTCTCTCACACACACACACACACACACATGCACACAAACATACGCAGAGAGAGAGAGTGAGAGTGAGAGAGAGAGTGAGAGAGAGAGAGAGAGAGAGAGAGAGAGAGAGAGAGAGAGAGAGAGAGTGTGTGTGTGTGTGTGTGTGTGTGTGTGTGTGTGTGTGTGTGTGTGTGTGAGTGTGTGTGTGTGTGTGTGTGTGTGTGTGTGTGTGTGTGTGTGTGCGTGACATGCATGAATGCTAGAAGGAATTGTTCTTTATTATTTTGGAGAAAGTAATGATTATCAAACTAAAAACAGAAAAGAATGATTTCCAACAAAAAACAGGCGGCATTCCCGTGGCGTTTGTCAAACCGTATCCACCATTCACCAGAGCTGCAGCAAGAGTTTTTGACCAGCTCCTTGTCCACCTCGTCAAAGCTAAGCTCCCCAAGGCCCCCCACCTCTCCCCGGGCGCCACGGCCCACACTCGGGTGACATTGAAGGGGTTAATCGCTGGCTAACCTTTCTTTCCGGGCTGTCAGAGCCAGCCGTGTATTCCGGTGTGATGGACGTCGAGCACCTTGTCCTGCCAATCATCGCTCTCCGCCCCGAGACGTCGTCGGCGGGCTGTTGGACCCTGTGTTTGGTCCTGGGGTTTTTGAAGCGTGTTCATGCCCAGTTCAAAGTGCACGTCTTCATCTGCACCTGGCAGGAGTTTCCCTGCATATAATTGCTCGCGGACTCTTGCCGCCAATGTTGCCCACTTGATAGTACAACTAGCAATGTACTCTTTTGTGTGTTTGTTCTCCAGATTGAAGCACATAGCCCATTACAAAGCAAAGAACCAATGCACAGTCAAAACAAACACGCACGCACGCAACTCCCTCCCCCCTCCACACACACACTCACAGAGTCAGTAGGATAGCTTGGAGAGGTGTGATTTGAAAGGTGGCAGTGTGTTTGATGACCCAGCTTTACAAGGGAGGCAGCTAAGGAACTAAAGTATCAGAAGAAGAGCGGAGTACTACTATTGCCGAAACGTTCGCTGCGAGTGGCGTGTCGCTGTATTCTTTCTTCGTTAAGAGAGAGAGGAGGGGGTGGGGGCTTTTAAACTAATATGAGACTTCATAAACCTGTCCACTCTCACCTCATTCTCTACCCTCAAGTATGGGAAATAAGAAAAAAAAATCGGGATGGGTAGGAGGGTGTAGCCTCATTAGTATAAGCCTCTGACTGGCTAGGATTTATTTCCCGCGCATTTTGATTGAGAGAATCAAGTGGTCCATTGTGAAAGATGGAGACAAGCAAATATTGTGTGTTTTGCGGTGTGTGTGTGTGTGTGTGTGTGTGTGTGTGTGTGTGTGTGTGTGTGTGTGTGTGTGTGTGTTTGTGTGTGTGTGTGTGTGTGTGTGTGTGTGTGTGTGTGTGTGTGTGTGTGTGTGTGTGTGTGTGCACGCGCGCTCGTTGGAGAGAATAAACTGAAGAAAAAGCAATCGTACCGAAAGGCTGTTTCCACTTTCGTCAGCGTGACCGCAGACATTGTTTGACTGCTGAGGATGAGGCATTTAGTGCTTGGTTTGTTCCAGCCAAAGACATCTTTTCAACGCTGAGAATGAGGCATTCAGTGCTTGGTTTGCTCCAGCCATAACCATTGTTTCGCTGCCGAGGACGAGGCCATTCCGTGCGGGGTTTGTTGCAGCCATCGTGGTTGCGGATGCAGACGGATTTTGTAACGCTGTTTGTGGGGCTGTGTAATAGGGCCATAACTCACCGCTGTCCCCTCGCCGTCCATTGTGCACCGGATCTCGACGAGCTGCCAGGCAAGGCCCAGAAACCGACGAGACACAATGGTCTGCAGCTGAGAAGATAATGCTCCAATTGACGATAATGGCTGTGACAGGGATCCTGCGGATGCCGAAGACGGCGTGGAGACTTGGGCGACCATATCATCAGTCTCCTGGCACTTGGGTAGAGCACTTGGGCAGGGCACTGATGAGCCCGGGCTTGTGCGGCGCTTGTGTTGTTGGCTTACATGTCCGATTTACGGTTTGCCGCTGAAAGCTTGGAGCTGGCATCGTAAGGATATTAGGTGTATCGACATTTTCCTCTCATCCCCAGTCTCTCTATTTCTTGGGCTCCAATTTTCTTCTCTTTGATTATATGACAGCGCTCACGATTGGTTAAATGTACTTTTCGCCGCGGTGGGGTACTGTAGACGCATAAAAGTAGAGTCTCTTTTACTGAAGACCCAGTGCTGTTAGACGTTTCTTTACAACGACTGGATCAGAACGTAGCATTGCATGTTTCGCCTTCTGCCTTCCCAACTTTTAGCTTTCCCTCTCATTCAACGTCTTCCTTCCTTCAGACGTTCCCGCCAGCGATGTGCTGGAGCTGTTTGGCAAGATGTTCTTCGACTACTGCAAGGAGTCTGGCTACGACAAGATCCTGCAGGTGCTGGGCGCCACCACCACCGACTTCCTGCAGAACCTCGACGCCCTGCACGACCACCTGTCCAGCATCTACCCGGGCATGCGCGCTCCCTCTTTCCGGTGCACGGTGCGGGAGTCGGACGGGGCCACCATCCTGCACTACTACTCGGAGAGGCCGGGGCTGGAGCACATCGTGATCGGCATCGTGAAGGCGGTGGCCAGCGAGCTGCACAACTCCACCGTCAACGTGGACGTGATCCGGGCCAAGTCGGACGAGTGCGACCACGTGCAGTTCGCCATCACGGAGAACAACAAGGACTCGGAGACGCGCAAAGCGGACCTGGAGACGTGTCACGAGTTCCTGACGTACGAGCACAAGATCAGCCCGGCCACCTTCTGCAGCGCCTTCCCTTTCCACGTCATGTTCGACCGCCAGCTGAGGATCCACCAGGCAGGCACCTCCATTACCAGGGTCATCCCCAGGGTGGTCAACAACTGCAAAATGACAGATCTCTTTGATGTAAGTGTCTGATGAATATCAGGTACCCAGGGTGGTCAACCATTGCAAAATGACAGATCTCTTTGATTAAGTGTCTGATAAATATCAGGTGCACAGGGTGGCCCACCATTGCAAAATGACAGATCTCTTTGATGTAAGTGTCTGATGATAATCAGGTACCCAGTGTGGCCAACAATTGCAAAATGACAGATCTCTTTGATGTGAGTTTCTGCTAGTAATCAGGTACCCAGAGTGGTCAACCATTGATTAATTAAAATCGATCGCGTTGAGGTAAGGGTTATGCTGATAACCATGCTGGCTAATCATTGCAGAATGTCTGAGGTGGTTCCTTCCTGGGGGAAATAAGGGTCAGTCATACAGTATCGTCTAACTATTGGGGTTATGCATGTGGTATCTGATGCAGATGAGGTCCATACCCAGGTGGGCATGTCGGTGTACAATTACAAATCTGAGGGTGAGTTCACGATTTTAAAAAAAATGGGAGGGAGGTGATCAGTTTAAAATGACGGGGGTCGTTGAGGTGGGTGGGTTAGTCAGCATAAAACTGTCTAGTTCCTTGGGGTTAGCGTGTGAATAAAATAAGGGTTAGTCAGCATAAAACCCTTAAGCTCCTTTGGGTTAGCGTGCGAATAAAATACGATCCACCCCCAGGCAGAGCGCGTGGTACTGAACACAGGTACGGGTCAGTAAGTGGCAGATCCCTGACTGGAGTGGCTCACTGACTGGTCCTGTGCTGTCCTCCTGCAGATGATCCGTCCCCACATGGAGCTGGAGTTCACGCACATCCTCTCCCACATCAACACCGTCTACGTGCTGGCCACGCGTCCCGGCGTCCTCACCTCCCACCACCACAACGGCGACGTCACCGACGCCATCAGCTCGCACCAGGACCACCACACCAAGGACCGCGACACCTCCGTCATGCGCCTGAAGGGGCAGATGATCTACGTGGCCGAGTCGGACTCCATCCTCTTCCTGTGCTCGCCCAGCGTGACCAGTCTGGACGACCTGTGTCGGCGCGGCCTCTTCCTCAGCGACATCCCGCTCCACGACGCCACGCGGGACCTGGTGCTGCTGTCCGAGCAATTCGAGCAGGAGTACAAGCTCGCCCAGAAGCTGGAGGTCCTCACGGAGG
>OY757547.1:17538273-17540773 GCA_963584105.1 Alviniconcha strummeri
GTCCTTGCTTTAGATTGTGGGCGAAACATGATGGCTATTCTTCAGGCTTTTCCAGCGAAATATTTCATGCGACGTTCCGATTGGTTGAAAATATTCGAGTGATTGGCAGCACGTAAAAACTCCACTATGTCAAGGAAACCCCTTCTTCCCCTCCTGGACGCCACGTCGGGAGCACGCGCACGGGTTTGCATCAACATCCTTGCTACCTGTTTGTCTTCTCTGTAATCCCAGTTTACACTCTGAGACTAAGGAGAGGAAGATGCCGGGATAAAAGCCAAGCTGGAGTAGAACCACTAACTCCTCAACCTGGCGTCAGCGTCTCGATGATAACCGCTTGGCCTCATGTTTCGTGCCAAAGAAGGGTTCCAGCATTGGCAGTGTAGTTTCCGTGCAAGATCAGACCTCACAATACGTTATAATTGACTGCTGCCTCTGGGACATAACAATCAGGAATGCTAGTCGCCACCAGATACACTTTACCGGTAGTGTAAGTGAAAGCGCTATTTCTACGCTGACGGTCATCCTGCTTATTGCCAGAAATCGGTTTCTTGTAGTTATGCATTAAAACAAAAAACAACAAAACAACAAAACAAAACAAAAAACAAATCAGGATAGAACGTAACTGAAGCGAGTAATGACAGTTGAAACTAGAATATCGATAACAATGATATTCTGCTTTTGTTTCTTTATCGTTCTTCAAGCTCACCTTGTCATCATCTGCTTAATGTCTGTCCTTTCCTATATGCTCACCTTTGACCTAAATCGTGTTTGACCCCTAGCCGACAGTCATGCCGGAGCTTACTCTCATGGCATAGAGTCGACGCGAAGAGAGTTACGGTTCTTGATAAGTCAACTTTCACGATCTCTGCTCCAATGCTGTTTTTGACACGATTCTTTGCAGATAACCTCTTAGTCACATTTCGTGTTGAGAAGCTTGCAGTCATGGTTGCTGTGGAAAATATTGTGTTCTGACAGATGGGTTCTTTCACGAAACAACAAACAAAATAAAAACACGGACGTAATTTTGGTTATTTGTCTTTTTAAGAGCTATGCTTTCTCATGATTGTATCTTCCTTGAGCTGCAAATGACACTTTGTAATAATGCTACTATTTTTTCTAAGCTAAAATATTTGAGCATTTGCATGGATTCAGTAGAAGTGCAGACACATAATATATAGCATACCAGCACACGTAAATACAGACACATACAAGCACAAGTAAAACATTCTTACTCTATCTGCAATACTTCTCTGTCTCTGTCTCTGTCTGTCTGTCTGTCTGTCTGTCTCTCAGTTCTTCTTCTTCTTCTTCTTCTTCTTCTTCTTCTTCTTCTTCTTCTCTGTTTTTTTCCCCCCTTCTCGTTTAGTGTTATTATTATAATTATAGTCTGCTTAGTTGGCATGCATTGCTTATTCAGTCTGTTTTTGTTGTTGTTGCTTTCATGTTGCTTTTGTTGCTTTTTTTTTTTTTTTTTTTTGCTGTTTTTTTCTTCTTTCTTTGTGTCTTTGTTGTTGTTGTTGCTGTTGTTGTTTTTGTGTGTGTGTGTGTGGGGGGGGGGGGGGGGGGGGGGCAGGGTATTGCGTTTGACGGTTCATTCGTTCATTGTTGTTTTACGTCCACAGTGTGTGCGTGCGTGCGTGCGTGCGTGCGTGCGTGCGTGCGTGCGTGCGTGCGTGTGTGTGTGTGTGTGTGTGTGTGTGTGTGTGTGTGTTTGTGTGCGTGTGTGCGTGTGTGTGTGTGTGTGTGTCTACGTGCGTGTGTGTGTTGTGTGCGTGCGTGCGTGCGTGAGTGCGTGCGTGCGTGTGTGGGGGGGGGGGGGGAGGGCGCGTGCGCGCACACGCGCGAGTATGACCACGCGTGTTCTTTTCTTTGCCCTGGTTTTTCCGTTTGCTTGCCTGCTTGCTCGCTTGTTAGCAATTTTCCACTACCGACAAAAAGGCAAAGCCGGCAGCTGCAGGAAGGTTCCCCGAAGCTCTCTGCTCTCCCCCCACTGAAGTGATCACTTCCGGCGAGGTCAGAGGTGGCGTGGCAGCCGACGCAGAGCGCTGAGGCAGACGACAGGAGCGAGAGGCGTTATCAAGTCTCGCTCACCGAGACGGCGTCTCCCGCCTCCACCGCCATGCATCTTCGTCGTGGCGAAGCGGGCCGAGGTTTGATGTCGCTTGTTTCCCCTGTCGATACTCGTTAGCTTCGGGAGGCGGAAAAGGTATAATACAGGGGTTAGGTGAAACGGAGGGGTAAAGTGGGGAGGTGGAGGGGGGGGGGGGAGGGGCGTGCCTGGAGAGAGAGGCGGTGGGGTGAGGGTGGGTGTGGGGATAGGGGTGTGGGGTGGGGGTGGGGTGGAGAGGGAGGGATTAGAGAGAGGGAGAAGGGTGGTGTCATTTTTCAACTCTTAAAAAAAAGAAAAAAAAAAAGCTTCATTCAAACTTGAAAAACAAGTAACTCTTGGCAATTTATTGCAGCTCGCTTTTAAGCCGAAAGGTGTGGGGGTGGGAGTGGG
>OY757547.1:17545773-17566791 GCA_963584105.1 Alviniconcha strummeri
AGGAGTTTGCCCTGGTTAAGCAGCTGAGCCAAATTTGCAGTTCAAATCTCAAAGTATGAAGCTCCAACACCATTGCTAATAGTAGGACTTCTGTTTATTTTTGTGCATCTATCGTGTGTCCATTGTGAATCACAACTTTGAATATTCACAGCATCTCTCAAACTCCTTTGAACAAAATTGGTATTTTTATGATTTTAGTGGAGAAATAGCACTGATTACCTCATCATGTTCGAGGGGCATTGTGATTATGATTGCATGTTTCTGTGTACCTCCATCAGTTTTTATACTCTTCCACATTGAGGGAATTTTCAGGACTTTATGAATCTAATAAATATCAGACTTTGCAGAGCTCAAATGAGCCTGGTTTTCAATCCCTAAACAAAGTACTAACAGTTCTGCCCCTTTGCAGACTCAGTGCAAGCATTGGAATATGCCCTCAGCTGCATATTCCAATGCTAGTAGAAAGAGAAAGAAAGTAAATGCTTGTGTTATGTCTTGGCCTCAGAAATGTGATGTGTGGCCTGCTTCATGTTCCAACGTAAATAGAGAGAGGGTAAACATTTGCGTGATGTCTTGCCCTCATAAAGTGATATGTGGCCTGATGAATATCCTGACACAAGTAGAGAGAGAGAGAGAGAGAGAGAGAGAGAGAGAGAGAGAGAGAGAGAGATTTAATGTTTGTGTGATGTCTTGCCATCAGAATAGACAGAAATGTGATGTGAGGCCAGCTGCATATTCTAACACTTGTAGAGAGTAAGTAAGTAAATAAGTAAGTTGTTTTATGCCCAGCCAGCCAGACTTGTAGAGGGAGAGTTAACGTTTGTGTGATGTCTTGCCATCAGAATAGACAGAAACGTGATGTGAGGCCAGCTGCATATTCTAACACTTGTAGAGAGTAAGTAAGTAAGTTGTTGTTTTACGCCCAGCCAACCAGACTTGTAGAGAGAGTGTTAATGTTTGTGTGATGTCTTGCCATCAGAATAGACAGAAACGTGATGTGAGGCCAGTTGCATATTCTAACACTTGTAGAGAGTAAGTAAGTAAGTTGCTGTTTTACGCCCAGCCAACCAGACTTGTAGAGAGAGAGTTAACGTTTGTGTGATGTCTTGCCATCAGAATAGACAGAAACGTGATGTGAGGCTGGCTGCATATTCCAGCGCTTGTAGAGGGAGAGTTAATGTTTGGTGATCTCTTGCCCCCAGAAATGTGATGTGCGGCCTGCTGCACTGTGTGCACCTGAATGAGAAGCTGATGTTCTGGCGGGACAACCTGGCACTGGACATGCAGGCCAACTTCCTGACACGCGGCAACACGCAGTACGTCTGCCGCTCCACCATGCTGGATGTCGGGCTGGACATGCCTGACCCGGGGCTCGTGCCTGACGGAGCCAAGTGTGAGGACAACAAGGTCAGCCCATCATCACTAGCTTTTTAAAATACAATTTAAAACATTTCAGACGTTCCTTGGCTTGGTTTCAAAGGTCCACCTGGCAGAACAGGAAGGGGAGGGTTTTGGTTCAGAAGCAGCCAGTCTTTCACTCTGCTGCTGTGCTTTGTTTGCTTGTGAGAAAAACATGTCTCCATGCTGGATGTCGGGCTGGACATGCCTGACCCGGGGCTCGTGCCCGACGGAGCCAAGTGTGAGGACAAGGTCAGCCCATCGTCACTAGCTTTTTAAATGAAATTTAAAACGTTTCAGGCTTCCTTGGCTTGGTTTCAAAGGTCCACCTGGCAAAATGGGGGAAGGTTTTGCAGAACAGGGGGGATGGTTTTGGTTCAGAAGCAACCAGTCTTTCACTCTGCTGCTGCGCTTTTTTTTGCATGTGAGGAAAACATGTCTCTGTGCTGACTGGTATGCGTGTATGTCTCCAGATCTGCATCAAGCAGACTTGCACACCACTGATGAAGCTCCGGATACCTAAATGTCCAGACTGCCACAGTAATGGGGTAAGTGGTTCATCCGTCTTTTTTTCCGGAGACATCACATCAGGCAGCCAGACTTCAGTAAGGGAGAAAATACAGAGCGGAAGTGAGTGCCAGTGTTGTTGAACAGACGTCGTGGTTCAGTTGGCATGAAACACTCTGCCACTCTTCTTCCTCTTCAGAATGTCACCCACAGCTGAAACACTGCTGCTCTTGATTCGTCTTCCTCTTCAGCATGTCACCCACAAAACCTATCTGTCCAAAGCTGTTTTAGAACTGTCTTTCACAGCCTTTTTGTTTTATTTTTTTATCCCAGCCATCCATAAGTGGTGCGTCTGTGTGTGCGCATGAGCATGCGCGTGTGTGTGTATGCTTGCATGCATGCGTGCGCATGTGTACATGTATGTGTGTTGCTAGTGTTATTGTAAAGTGCTCTGCACTCCCACTTTATGTGGAAGCTGTATCAGGTGTGTAACAGTGGTTGAATGTGACCGGTGTATAATGGTGGTTGAATGTGACAGGTGTGTAACGGTGGTTGAATGTGACAGGTGTGTAACAGCTGTTGAATGTGACAGGTGTGTAACAGCTGTTGAATGTGACAGGTGTGTAACAGCTGTTGAATGTGACAGGTGTGTAACAGCAGTTGAATGTGACAGGTGTGTAACAGTGAGGGCAACTGCCACTGCCATGTGGGCTATTCACCACCTCTGTGTGACCGACCTGGCTATGGAGGGAGTGTTGACAGCGGCCCAGCCACCAATGAATATGGTGAGTGCACATCCAGGTCACGGGTAGGTGTGAGCTGTTTGGCCTAGCAGTAAGGTGATAGATAGGCTGTTTGGCTCTCCTTTCTCGTCAAAAGTTGTGGTTATAGACACTGCCTTGTGACTTTGCCTCTCACAAGTAGGACAACATAAAATGGCTTTCACCACTATGCCCATTGGTGTGTTAATATTGTTCCTGATGATCTTACCCATCATGCTATGGTTTGTTTTTTTCAGCCAGGCGTGACCTGCTGATTGGTCTTTGTTACCGTTACTGATGAGCCTACCCGTAATGCTATGGTGTGTTTGCAAGCCAAGCTTGACCTGCTGATTGGTCCACTGATGCTGTTCTCGGTGATCCTACCCATCATGCTGTGATCTGTTTTTGCAGCCATGCATGACCTGCTGATCAGTAATGTTACTGGGATACTTATTTTTTAACCAAGTTGACCTGCTGAAGAGTCTGCTCCTGCAGATCCTGCCCATCACACTGTGATGTGTTTGTAAGCCAAGCGTGACCTGCTGATAGGTCTGTTGGTGCTGTTCCTGGTGACTGTACCCATCAGGCTGTGATTTTTTCACCAGCTCGGCATGACCTGCTGAATGGTGTGTTTACTGCCGTTACTGTTGATCCTACCTGTCATGCCCTGACAGGTTTTTTTTTCTTTTTTTTCTGCCAGGCATGACGTGCGGACTGGTTTGTTGGTACTCTTCCTGGAGATCTTACCCATTATGCTATGATGTATTTTTCAGCCAAGTGTGACCGGTTCCTGGAGATCCTGCCCATCATGCTGTTATGCATTTGTAAAGCAAGGGTGACATGCCGATCAGTTGTTCTGCATGGTCCTCATCATGCTATGATGCGCCTTTACAGGCAGTTGTGACCTGCTGATTTGGTCTGTTGATCTGAATCCTGGTGAGCGTACTCATCAAGCTGCAATTTGTTTTCCAGCCAAGCGTGACCTGCTGATTGGTCTGTTGATCTGAATCCTGGTGAGCGTACTCATCAAGCTGCAATTTGTTTTCCAGCCAAGCGTGACCTGCTGATTGGTCTGTTGGTACTGTTCCTGGTGATCCTGCCTCTGGTGGCGCTGGCCTTTCTGGCCTACATCAATCGCCAGCGCCTGCTGTCGTGGTGGCAGCTGGGACCTCGAATCAAGTTTGGGTGAGTAGTCTGGAGTTTGGGTGAGTGGTCTGGGGTTTTGTGAGTAGTCTGGAGTTTGGGTGAGTGATCTGGGGTTTTGTGAGTAGTCTGGAGTTTGGGTGAGTGGTCTGGGGTTTTGTGAGTAGTCTGGAGTTTGGGTGAGTGATCTGGGGTTTTGTGAGTAGTCTGGAGTTTGGGTGAGTGGTCTGGGGTTTTGTGAGTAGTCTGGAGTTTGGGTGAGTGATCTGGGGTTTTGTGAGTAGTCTGGAGTTTGGGTGAGTGGTCTGGGGTTTTGTGAGTAGTCTGGAGTTTGGGTGAGTGGTCTGGGGTTTTGTGAGTAGTCTGGAGTTTGGGTGAGTAATCTGGAGTTTGGGTGAGTAGCCTGGAATTTGGTGAGTAGTTTGGAGTTTGGGTGAGTAGTTTGGAGTTTGGGTGAGTAGTCTGGAGTTTGGGTGAGTAGTTTGGAGTTTGGGTGAGTAGTCTGGAGTTTGGGTGAGTAGTTTGAAGTTTGGGTGAGGAGTCTGGAGTTTGGGTGAGGAGTCTGGGCTGGTGCTTTGGTTGACACTGTCAGATGTAGCTCATCATCATTCACTTCATTGTTAACTGAGCTCTTAAGTCTTCCATATGGTTGTCTGCTGCTGGTTGCAAGCGTTTATGTTTGATTGGATGGACAGGTCATGTTGTATGTTTGTGCATGTGGGTGTTTTTGAGAGAGGGTATTTTGGGTGAGTATGTTTGATTGTTTGGGTGTGTGTGTGTGTTAGAGGGGGGGGGGAGAGAACTGATTAAGAAAGGTTGATCAATACAAATTGCACACAAATTCCATTTTGACACTGGTGTCCATTACAGCCAGCCTGCGCCCAGTTCGCCTGATGCAGCTTCTGTCTTTGTGTGCAGCGTTCTCAAGAAGTCGCAGTCCCCTCCCCAACCACCACAGCCACGGCCCAGTGCCAGCTTCTCGGAGAAGCGCTGGTCCTCAGCTCCGTCCAAGCCCAGCACCACTCTGGACATCTCTGGCCCGCTCATAGAGGATCCCCCTTCGTATGACAGTTATGTTCGCGATGCAAGGGTGACCCCGTCCCTGCCCGCACCTCCACCCAGTGCTCCCTCGAGGCCTATTTTCAAGCCCTCAGCCAACAAGCCTTCAGCCTTGCCCGCCAAGCCCCACCCCCCGACTGCTCGGCCGACTCCGTTGCCACTGCCTGCTGCTGCTGCCGCCCCTGTTCCAGCCGTTGCCATCGCTGGCAGAGATCGCAAGAGCTTCCTGGGTGCCAATACTGCTGCACCCACCCCTCACCAAACTGTGGGAGATAAATCAGTGCTGGGCTCTGCCACAGAGACAAACAGCCTGTCCCGATTGTTGCCTGTGAGCAGCGTGGCCTCCGAGTCCACTCTGAAGCGACAGCAGAGGAGGCGAGAGGACAGACCCACTCAGAGCCCCCCCACCTCCCCCACCAAAGGGGACAGGAAGGTTGCCCACTCCCAGTCCCTGCAGGAACCGCACGAGAAAGAACAGCTGGGTGCCAGGGAGAAGATTGTCAAACGGGAGTCGTTCCGTGGGGCAGAGATCTCCAACCCCATCCTGGTCAGCACCACCAACCGTGACTCGCAGGTCTTCGCTGACTTTGAGCTGGACCAGTCTGGCATCGTGGCGCGCCCTGTTAGCAAGCAGCACTCGGTCCATGGTTCCAACCCTGCCTCGGAAGGTGCGCGTGATGGGTGTCGCAGCCCCATCAGACGCAGCCAGTCGGACAGACCTCTGTCACCCAAGAGGTTCGGGGGAACCGCAGATGCCACCAAGAAGACGGCGCCGCAGGCACAAGGTTTCACACCCCGCCCATTGCCTCCGGAGCCTGTTCTGGAGACTGAGCCGCTCTACATCAACGAGGATCTGAGTGACCTAGGCGACCTGGAGGCGCAAATCAGCAGCGCTTTTGAAGGGATCAAGCTGGATGTCCCTGCCACAAACAGCAGTGCAGCTGGCACTGCTAAGACCACCACTGCTTCAAAACCTGCAGCATCAGTCTCCAGCAGTGTGCTTGACAGAGCTAGTCGTAATCCAGCGCCTTCCGCCAGCAGTGGCAGCAGCAGTTCCGCAAAACCCACAGCATCCAGCAAAGCTGGTCCTGTGAGGCCCACGCCAGGGCCAGCCCGTGCATCCTCCAAGCCATCGGAGAGTGGTGAAGTCAGCGGCCGAAAAGCCACGCCCCTGGACAGGGTGCTCGGCAATCCCATCAAGAGTCCCTTTGGCGCCGGGGCTGCCGCATCCTCCCCAGCCTCCTCCACCAGCGCTGAGCCCAGCAAGGGGCCCACAGCCGCAGGGTCTTTGGCAGGAGGCAAGACACCAGCCATGGCAAGTTCCGGAAGCAAGCCCTCCTCTGCAGCTGCACCCAGCTCTGCAGGCACAGTCAGGGGCCCGCTGGGCAGCTATCGCAACAAGAGCTCCAACAGTGTTGACACCGGCAAGGAACCCGCAGGCTCGACAGTCAGCCAGGGTCCAGCAGCATCTGCTGCCGGCAAAGCCCCCTCGATGACCACAGCCAGTAACAGAGGGCCTGCCCTCAACGCCGTTAACAAGGGAGCCACACCCAATGCTGCTGCTAGCAGAGCACCCCCCCTCAGTGCTGTCGGCAGAGGGGCTGCCCCCTCCCAGGCCAGTAAAGGACCCACCCACAGCACCTCCAGCAAAGTGCCAACCGCTTCCAGTAGTGCCGCCGGCAGAGGGTCTTCCAGTGGACTGTCAAGCACCACGAATAAACCAGCTGTTGGTGGTAAGTTCTCTGCCACCAGCGCCCCTGCTAAGGGGCCAGCTTCCAGTGCTTCATCCGTCAGAGGCCCTGCAACGACAAACAGCAGTGGTGCATCAAAGGTTGCTGGAGTGGCGGGCGCTCCGTTAAAACCTGCGGGACGCGGGGCTGGCGGTGGTGCCAACCTGCAGAGGAGTGAATCTGGTGCGAGCCGACCTGCTGTGGCGCCCAAGCCTGGGGCGGGTAAGTCTGTGAGAAGCTACAATTTCTAGGGCGCGTTGTCGTCAGTTTTGAGCTGCCTGACTGTGCTGACTCTGTGCACCAATGTTGATTGTTGTGGCATCTGCTGCTAGGGATGGAGGTCAATGAAACGTGGCCCATGATAAAGCATTGCCTGGTTACTGAGTGATAGAGATGATCGTGAGTGTCGTTATACTGATGGTCTTTGCAGAATGGTTCATGTGGCGAATGTTCCACCTTGCTGACAGTGTGTGTTTACAGCTGGCGTACAGTGCCAGGAGATTTGTGCTTTCAGTTGTTGTGTTTTTTTTGCTTGGAAGGATACATTCTGGGTTTTTTTGACATGTGAGAAAGAGCCATACCTCATATTTTTGTAGCCTTTATTTTGATAGTGTGAATTAAGTTTTATTTCTGAGCCTAGGCTTTGAGTGGCAGTTACTGGTTTGAATTTTAGAGTTTTTTTCATTTGAAATCATGAAAACACCTTTTGACCAATCTTTTTCATTTGTACTTGCGCCATGGTATAATTTACATTGTGCATTTGATTTTGTGTGTATCAAACATATGAGCATGATGATGGAATTAATCAAGTGACTTACTATTACACGTGGGTAGCATTTGGTATGACATGTTCAGCATTGACAAGTGAGGTCTTTAAATTTAATCTTCATTTGCCTTGTTGTATTATGCGTATCACACATGCTCAGTCCAGGTTTTTGAGACTGCTAATCTTTCTTAGTTTTGAGTTTTTCATAATTATAAATCAGAGTGACCTTTGGTGTGAATATCACTATCAGTGAGTAATCTAGTATGTTGAAACAGGGGGGTGGGGGTGGAAGAGAGACACTGTGTGTGGGGGTGGGGGGGGGGGGGGGGTGGGGGGGAGGAGAAACTGGTCACTAAATTTCAAGAGTATTGCACACATATAACTGTACATTTTAGCAGTGATTTTGTGATTCCCCTCCAAGCTGTTACATAATCTTCTACTGATATTATTATTCCAGCATAACATTTGTTTTTGGTTGTATTATCTTGAAATAGTATCCATTCCCAGTGTATTTTTCATATGTTTGTATTCTGTTGCACAGTAATTACAGTACACTCATACACACCTGCCTTTACTGCCTTTGATTCATTTATCCACACTCCCGTATTATATAAACGTGTATGGGTTTTGTAATGTTGTTTTATTTTGATCTTGTGATTGCCATGTGTTTTATCATCTTAACATTAAGTGGTTTCCTCGTCAGTCATGTTATAGTTCTCTGGGGTGAAAGAAGATCTCATGAAGTGAATCTCTGGATTTGTTTTTCTTCATCAGTTCACCATCTTCAACAAACTAGATTATGCTGCATTTTTGTTTTTAGGAAGGGGGTGGGGGGGGGGGGGGGGGGGGGGGAATGGAGGTGATCACCAACTTTACCAAGAGGGAGGGAGGAAAGAGCAATTCTTTGGACTGTCTTCTGGGCATGGGCAGGATCTGGTAACAACTGACATGACCTGAGTGGTTCCAAAACAATTGCAGTGATCTGAACATGCATAGTAATCTGATCTGAAGGCATGGTGATGAGGATGACTGCCAATTTCTACAGCACTCCAAACGTCCACAGGAAATCCATGCTTGTGACACATACTTTGGCGGTCTAGAGACAGAGAAAGAAATTGTGCATCAAAAATTCCACTTAAAATACTTTATTTATTTTTAAATCTTTTGTCCTGTGGTAACTCCGAAGTATATGTTTTGAACTGCCGTGATAAGATGTACATAGTTGCCTGGACATTAAAACCAAATATCTGTTTATCTTATAGATGAATCTTTTGATTTTGAGGGTAACTAACTCAAATAGTGTAGTCTTTGAGCAAGTCAGTCTTTTACTTTGAGGGGAAGTAACTCTTTAAAAGTATTTAGTCTGAGTGAACCTGTGGATGTTAAATACCCTTGATTAGCATATTCTATTTGGACAGTGAACTTGCTTTGGAGAGGAAGAGCCTCTATTAAGTAAAAGAAACAAAAAATGGAAGCAAAGTCTCAAGCACTGGTAAATATGCCAGTACTTCTCTGGAGACAACCTGGCACTAAAGTCTAACAAGCAAACGAAATGCACTGGTACTGTGATGTGAACCAGACTGCACAATGTGCAATTCACAGGTGCATCCTAGTGCTCCCAGCATCCCTGTGGCCAAAGATCCCTAGACTCTGACAACAGTAATCATAATTATAGTCATGTTTGCATTTTTCATGTCTGTTTACGTTTAAAGCACCTCAGGGCTGGTAGCTGTGATTCCTGAGGCTGGTGGCCATTGGGTGGTTTTCTCATTGTCAGCCTGTACAGGAGTGTAACTGGGATACATCCTGAGGTCATCCTAAGCACTTAACGGGATGTTAAACTCCAAGAACTAACTTGGTAATTGCACAGATTTAGTCTGTTGTTTTTAACTCCAGGTGAATAGCTCTTTATGTAGGAGTGGTTGCCAGGGCTTTTTTTAATTTTTATCAGGAGTTCCCAGAAAGAAAAAAAGAAAGAAAAAAGTGTTGTGATGAAAAGAATCCCACCTCACCTACTAGCCTTGATGATCAATGCAGAAGGTTGCAATATAAATAATGCAAACTTTGTTGCCAAGTGGCAGAGTTGTTGCATGCACAGGCTTCAACCAGATGAGTTTATAAATAATGCAAACTTTGTTGCCAAGTGGCAGAGTTATTGCATGCACAGGCTTCAACCAGATGAGTTAATTACTACTGGCCACAGACAGTGCATTATTTGTCTGTTCCCTTCATCTTGATAAATTATCTGTCAGGTTGTGCTCTGCTGAAGATGAAACAAACAACAACAACAAAAAAAGGGGGGGGGGGGGGGGGGGGAGGGGGAATGACAACAAAAACTGTGAAACAAGGGAAAAAAGGAAACCTCAACGAAAACTGTCAGGCCTGACACAGTGGATGGAGCACTGGGATGATGTCCAACTTGCTGATCTGAAATCCATTCAGTTGATTATACTGGAATCACTGTGTCTGTCTGTCCTTCTGTCTGTCTTTCATTGTGTCTGGGCTTTGTCCAGAAGCTAGCTTCTTAATTGCTGAACCTTTTGTAACCAAATCTGTTTCAGCTTGATTGATGCATTAGTTTGATTTTTTTTCAGGTTTTCTGTACATCTTAACCTTAAAAAAAGAAATTGAAACAAATCTTTACTTGCAGTATCATTTCATTTTTGTAGTTTTAGTTAGCCTGCTTTTTAGTCCTAGTTGATTAGAAAGGATAAATTAATTCATAAGGATTACTTGTTTGTTTGTTTGTTTTTGTGTAGGCTGTTTTTTTGTTTGTTTTTGTGTAGGCTGTTAAAAAACAAAACAACTTTTCTTCTGTACATGAACAGTCACACTTTTGTTTATATGTGTAATGTCAAAACTGCAATCACATTTAGTCACAGTTTTTGTTGGTGTATTGTTCATGCTATATATTAATACCAGTATTGCAAAACATTGCTTTCAGGTAATGGCAATGTTTTGTTTATAGTCTGTTTGTCAGTAAGATGAAAGTCACCTTTGAAATGATTAGAATGGGCATCCTTATTATTTAGTCCTGATGCAATCGCTTGAAATTTAAATGAACTCCATCTTATTTGTGCTTGATGTTTGTGTATGTACATTTTGTTACTTTTTTTTCTTTTATCTTTTTTTTGTTTTGATATTTGTGTATGGATTAATTTTGTAGATCTGACTTGAGAAAGGGTTCACATTATGATGAGAAAATGTGCATTTGCTTATCACAGAGATTGATCATCCTAAGGAGACCTTGTGCGGTTATTAGGGCATTAAAGTCCAATTACAGTCTATTTCATATGTATTTTGGGGGCCTTTTTTGGGCATGTGTTAATCCAGACGAGCCCATCTTTTAAGACCACCAGGGAATCAGGCAGAAATGGTCAGAGGGTGGTCCTCAGGCAGGGCTCAGTTTATTTGAGAATGTGAAGGGGAAGGTTTCAGAAAAAAATGGGTTTAAAGGAACTGGCCTTCTCAGAGTAGGTTAAAAAAAGAAAAGGAAAAAAGAAAGATGTTTTTGGGATGAATGTTTGTTCTTTTAGTGATAATTTGTCTGTTGCATTGTATTTTTTCATCTGCCGGCTAATTTTACCTCAAAATTACCAATCTGTGGTACAAATAGATTGTGTGGTAAAATCCAAAAGACCATGCATTTTCTCATGGACTTACATTTTTTCTAGAGCACTGCAATACATCATCAAAAGCTCACGAAAATAGAGACATTCAGCAAAAGAAAATGATTGCAATACCCATTTTAACATGCTCCAGGCCCACGAGAAGTTTAGCCATTGGGAAGGCTGGTTCTTTAGAGAGGAGTGATCTCCCAACAGAGAACCCTGTCGTTAGGGGTTCCACAGTATTTACTGTAAGGTTTTGTTATGCAGTGCAGGGTGGGAGGTGTTCAGGAATGGGATGTAGGTGGGGTTAGTGGGTGGGGCTGTGTTATGTGCTTCTGTTTTTTAGCAGCATTTGTGTACAGTGGAATCCCATCTTTAAGCGCCCCCTCCCTCCCCTCCTCCCCACCATCATCCTGTGACCCCCATCCCCCTGCCACCAGTCTGCAAAAAGTGGTCTTCGAAGAGAGATGGTGGTCCATGGTCAGGGCTTCATTTACACAGAACTGGAAATATATGGGGTTATTTCTGATGAAATGGTCTTTTATCAGGATGGTCTTTCATTGGGGTGGTCTCTCATCAGGGTGGTCTTTCATTAGGATGGTCTTTCATCAAGGTAGTCTTTTACCAGGGCAGTCTCATTTAGGGGTTCCACTGTTCTTGTCCCCATTTTCTTTTCTATGAGGAATCTGGGTCACTGCCAGAGAGATCTATGAAAGCCAGCTGCTCCCAACAGAGTCTCAATACCCAGCCTTACAAGATTCCACAGTTTTCGTGGACTTTTTACAGGCCTTTTCCACTGCCGTGGGTCCTTTAGCTGTGTGATCTAGCCACTCGCACGACCTCTCATGTAGGGGTTTTGTGTTGTTGTTTTCTGTTTTTTTTAGTTTTTTTTTTATAGGTTTTGTGTGTGTGTGTGTTTTTAAAAATGTTTTTGTAGGGGTTTTGTGTTGCTGCCTGTGTTTTTGTTGTTGTTGTGTGTGTGTGTGTGTGTGTTTTCTGTGCGTTTGTGTGTTTTGTGTTTTGATCTAGCTGAAGGACTAGACACTAAATCCACCTGCTTCAGACTAAGCAGGAGGGGCAGAAGGGTCGTACCTGGAACCAGGAACCAAACCTTCAGCCTCTCGGCCCCAAAGTCTAGTGTTTGGGTTTGGGAGTGACACCGTGCACGATCTCCAAACGTGAGCCAATTAGAACAAATTGGATTTGGACCTTGCCTGCATTACACAGTGGGGTGGTCACTGTCATTGTTAGTGGTAGGGGAGACCTGAACTGGGGAGTATGTCTCAAACATAGGTCGGTACCCACATAAAGGGGGATGGGTAGGGTCCTATTGTGTGGGGGAAGCATGTAGGAGTGGTTCTTGACTTCATCTTGTCGTTTTTAAACAAGGTGGAAAGTGTCTCTAGATTTGTACGAGCTGGAGTTTGTTCCATGAAATGCAGCCTGTGAGTGTCCAGTCAAAAAAGTGCAATATCATTACCACAGGCCCTTGACATCAGTTGATTTTTTTCCTTGTTTTGTTGGTTTGGTGCACGTTGTTTTTGTTCTTCCAAAGTGATACAATTGTGATCTGAACCGACAATCTCTGCCACAGTTCAGTTGTTGCTGCTGCAGACATTTTTGGCTGCAAAGGGCTATTTTGCAGAATCTGCAAGTGTACGCTTTGCATCAGTGTCTTTACAGTTTACTTTTGCAGCTGCAGAAATGACAGGCAGTTTTGCAAATGGAAAATCTACTTTCCTGCAGCTAAGCTGCCTCCTGTTTTTGTGACAGGTGTTCCAAGTGTTCACGACTGTAAATGAGCAGATGATGAAGTTGTAATTATTGTACTGCAGTTTTGTTTTGTTTTTGTAGTTGCAGACTTGCTTCAAGGTTTGCAGGTGTTGAAAGCATGCAGCTTAGTTGCTGCAGAGTTAGTTTTGTTGCTTCAGAAGTTTAAAAAAGAAAAAGATGAAGAAGAAAAAAGAAAAGAAAAAGAAATTCACATTTTTGCAGCTGCACTAGTGAATTTATCGCTGCAAAGTACATGTTCACAGCTACAAGCTCACAGTTAGCAGCAGCAGAATTGTGCAGTTGCAACTCTCAAGTTGTGGCAGCCACTTCCAATCGATGAATTATATGTGATTCCCCCCCCCACTCCCCCGCCACTCCTCCCCCACAAAAACAAAACAAAAACTAAACAACAACAAAAGCAATAATAATAAAATGGGCAGAATAAAAAAACTGATGGATGTCAGGTGCCTGTGGTTCCCACTTTACTGCTGTGCCATGGTGTCAGGATTCCCGCAGTGCGGGGATGCTGCAAGGTGTACATGTTTATCATCAGAATTCCACACAGCTTCTAGAATTTGGAATGATGAGAATGTTTTGCGTTACACAGATGTCTTTGCTTTCCAAGGCTGTATTTGTTTATCCATTGTGTGCATATGATAGTTTTGCAGTGTTGGCAATCCTTTTTTTTTTCTGGTCTTTTTTAAAAACAACCAACCTTTTTTGGTTTGTGGTTGATTTTAATTTTATTGCATGCTTGGCCCATTTTTAGAGTCAAGGAGATTGAGCATTTTGTTTTTGCGAGTTACTCTGTTCTAAAATGTTCATACTGTGTGTGTGTTGGACTGTTCAGTGCATGCTGTCTTTGTTGAAGGAAAGAAGCACGAAGTGTTCTAGAAGATCAACAAAGAAGATCAAGTTTCTGTCAGAATTTTCTCTCATACATCCGTTCATCCAACCATCCGGTTTCGCCTTATTTCAGCGAGCGTTTCAAGTGTATTAGTCTGCTGTTACTGAAATTTCAAAGGCTTCCTTTCACAGGACGTCGTTGCTATTAATACATAGCCGTTACATACATACACTCAAACTTTTGATGGTGTAAAGAGAAGGCTTGCAGTGTGTGTGTGTGTGTGTATTTGTCTGACCAGAACAGTGAGTGCGTATTTGTGTGTGTGTGTGTTTGTCTGACCAGAACAGTGTGTGTGTGTATTTGTGTATGTGTGTGGTGTCTGACCAGAGCAATTTGTGTGTGTGTGTGTTGTCTGACCACAACAGTGTGTGCGTGTACCTGTAGCGTGTGTGTGTGCGTGGGTATCTGTGTGTGTTGTCTGACCAATGCACTGTTGTTGGTTTTTCAGACTTTACGGAGTGGAGGCGATGTTTTTCTTTGTTGGTTGGTTGTTATTGCCTGGCTGTATGTCTGTCTGTTGCGAGCCATATAGATCAAAAAGCTGTGGTCCAATCTGTACAGTGCTCGATACACTGGTTTTCCGTGTTCAAGGCGATCATAATATATAATTATATACATCACCAAACTGTGTAAGACCTTCCGTTGATTTACCTACAAAATCTTTCTTTGGAAGTTTTCTGTTGAACTTGAAACCATTGCTCTCTGCAGTCATTCGCAGTGGTGTTGCACACATGTATGTATAGTCTCGGTCACGAAGTCTAACGGGCGAGAATAGGGTAGGGGGGTGGGTGGGTGTGGGTGTGAGGAGTTTGTAAATAGGTTCGAACCACCAGTCGACATACGAGGTTACCACCAAACTCCTAGGGCTGGTTTACGACATCCTTCCTCTGGAGTTTGGAGGAAGAGTGCCGGAAAGCTCAGAGCTCAGGAGCAGTGTGAAAGTCGAGGTGAACGTCCTGGGCCGCCGTCCCTATTAAGCCTATGGTTTCTGTGGACGTAAAGCAACACTCAACCAACATAAAAGGTTCAGAGCTCAGGAGCTGTGTGAAAGTCGAGGTGGCCACCCTGGGCTGCCGTCCCTAATAAGCCTACGGTTTCTGTGGACGTAAAGCAACACTCAACCAACCGAAAAGCAAGGCTTGGAGTGCGGGAGAGTGGGTTAACTCCGGACGAACTGTGGACGGGGCTATTGGGCCACCTGGGGCCATGGCAACGGAAAGTTCCGCGCTGAGCTCTCAGCCGCGCCGCAAGCTTTCTACCTGACCGCCACAGGGTACTGTGTTGGCTGGTGGAAGGCCGCACGACCTTCAGTTGTTGAAGCGTTTTGCTTTACGGCCACAGAAACTGTAGGCTTATTAGGGACGGGAGCCCAGGTCGGCCACCTCGACTTTCACGCAGCTCCCGAGCTCTGAACCTTTAGTTTGATCGTGCCCACCTTTTAAACACACATCACTGCAGGACTTGCAACGCTCTGACAGAGTTCAGTCCTTGGCAGGAAGATGTGACCGCCACGTGGAACTGTGCTGGCTGCTGGAACTCACGATGGCTGGAGTCTGATTCCAGCTTTCAGATGAATGCCAGTTGCCGGCTAGTGCAGATAATCTCGTCGTTGGTTGATTGGCTGAAGTGTTGCTTTTCGTCCACAGAAACCGTAGGTGTATTAGGGACGGGAGCCAGGACGTCCACCTCGACTTTCACACAGCTCCTGAGCTCTGATTCTCGTCGTCAGTCAAGGCGCGTCGTTACTTAGCTCTGAAGGCTTTGTTCGGAATCACCAGCCCTTCGCTCCGTTGCTGTGCTTGAGATTGTGAGACAAACTTCAGCGGCAAAGTTTGCCGATTTTCCGATTGGCTAATTTAAATTTATATATCGCAAAGCTCAGCGGCAAAGTTTGCCTCTTTTCCGATTGGCTAATTTAAATTTATCATGCCACAAAGCTGAGTGGCAAAGTTTGCCTTATTTTCCGGATTGGTTAAGTTCACACACACACACACGCACGCACGCACGCACGCACGCACACTGAAATCTAGTATGACTGGGAGCCTCTGTGTTGCAATGACTGAATGAGACGAAAACGTTTCAGATACGATACTAATAGCTAGCTTTGATGGTGTGCTATCTAAGCCCCCTGAACAATCAAAACAAAACGAAAAACCGACAGCAAACACGTAACAATAAAGTGTCACACCTGATCGATCTGACGGTCACATTATTTTGATCAGTTCGAATGACCATCTGTCATTTCTCTACTTATTTTTGGTGTTTTTTCTTCGGACATTTTGATGGTTTGGTATTGTGTAGGAGTATTTTAACCAGTCTTACTTGTTGCTGGATTCGTTGATCTCCTGAACACGCAAGTGCTTCTTTTTTTGACTTTTTGTCTGTCTTCCTTTGCAAGGATTTATAGTCACACGCAGCCTTTAAGAGAAAAAAAAAAAAGAGAAAAAAAAGGAAAAACTAGTCACAAATTGTATTATGTTGTATTATTTCCTGAAATTAGCAAGAAGATGCCTTTTGAGTTATGTGTACTTCTTGTCCACTTTTTTTTTTTTTTTTAGCAGTCTGGCCTGTTTGGAAGGTTTACTTGTATGGCTGTAATTATTATACACGCATATAATTATGAGATAATGTTTGTATGTGTACATTTACAGTGCACATGTCAGTATTTCATTCATCAAGGTAATTTATTGTTGAGTTTTTGGCCATTACATGTTGTTGTTTTAATTTATAATATATATGTAAACAGACAAGGCGTTGTGGATTCCATTGTCCCTCCATCTGGCCTTTCCCGCTTTCTTTTTCTAGTCGTCTCCACTGTGTGTGTGTGTGTGTGTGTGTGTGTGTGTGTGTGTGTGTGTGTGTGTGTGTGTGCGTGCGTGCGTGCGTGCGTGCGTGCGTGCGTGCGTTTACGTGCGTGTCATGTGTGTGTGTGTGTGTGTGTGTGTGTGTGTGTGTGTGTGTGTGTGTGTGTGTGTGTGTGACTGCTTGCGTGCATACAGTATCCTTTTATGTTGTTTGTACCTGTCACGTGTGTGCGTGTCACGTGTGTGTGTTTGTCCGCGTGCATACATGCACCCTTCCATGCATACTTGCGTGTATGCATGCTTTAGACATGTTAGACATGTTACGCTCAGTAACAAGCAGAGACAGGGGAGCAAACTCTGAACCGTTTTCCGCGTCCTTCCTTCAAGGGTGCCGGACAGCTAGGCTAGGGGCGTGGCAGTGGCGGTGATCTCGTTAGTGCGAGTAGCGACCAAAAGTGGGGGAACACGCACACCCCCAAACTCCAAGCACTGGTTTACGACATCCTTCCTTCAACCACTGCCGTATTTAGTTACGCCATAGGTTCCAGAAAACTGTCAGCTAACGAGCAGTTTTTTTGTTTGTTGGTGCTCAAACAGTAGTAAGTTTGTTACATACAACTCGGACGTTTGTTTTATAATTGACCATGTTGTTTACGCCAGCTCAAATAAAACCAAAATAATTTGAATCGAGAGGGAACCTTTTTTTTCTTTTTTTCTGTTTTTTACCCGGGGTGGATGCATCTCATGTTTACGTAGGTGCTTGGGCACTAGGTTGCTTCCACAGTCTTATCAGTACCCAAACTCCAAGCACCGGTTTACGACATCCTTCCTGGAGGAAGGTGCCGAAAAGCGACGCTCGGAGTATGATCAGTACCCAAACCTTTCGGAAGGTGCCGACCGCGTCGGTAGAGAGCTGCGCGGAGATAAAGAGTGCCCCTTCAGTGGCGTAACCAAATCTGGCAGAGTTTGGAGGAAGGTGCCGGAAAGCGATGCTCGGAGTGTGACACACCCTTAGCCAAACTCCAAGCACTGGTTTACGACATCCTTCCTTCAACCACTGCCGTATTTAGTTACGCCATAGGGTCCAGAAAACTGTCAGCTAACGAGCATTTTTTTTTTTTTTTGTACTCAAACAGTAGTAAGTTTGTTACAAACGACTCACATAAAACAAGGCGTGTCATTTATAGCCGCCAACAAAGTTTTCATCAGCACAAATAAAACCACAATCATTTGAATCGAGACGGAACTCTTTTTTCTTTCTTTTTTACACGGGGTGGATGTCTCTGATATTTACGTGCGTGCTTTGGCGCTAGGTTGCTTCTACAGTCATATCAGTACCCGAACTTTTCGGAGGGCGCTGACCGCGTCGCTGGACAGCTGCGCGGAGAGAAAGAGTGCCCCTTCAGTGGCGTAACTAAATCTGGCAGAGTTTGGAGGAAGGTGCCGGAAAGCGATGCTCGGAGTGTGACCCCCCCACTAGCCTCGCTTTTCTGCTCACTGCCTCCTTGCACGAAGGATGTCGTGAGCCGATGTTCGGTGTGGAGGTCAAAGACCCACAGCGTTACGCCCTGGGTTATACACGCGCTTTCACACTCCGAGCCAAACTCCAAGCACTGGTTTACGACATCCCTCCTTCAACCACCGCCGTATTTAGTTACGCCATAGGGTCCAGAAAACTGTCAGCTGACGAGCAGTTTTTTGTTGGTACTCAAACAGTAGTAGGTTTGTTACAAATAACTCGGATTATGTCAGACGTTTGTTTTATAACTGACCACGTTGCTACGCCAGCTCAAATAAAACCACAATCGGTTGAATCGAGACGGAACTCTTTTTTTTACCCGGGGTGGATGCGTCTCATGTTTACGTGCGTGCTTTGGCGCTAGCTTGCTTCTACAGTCGTATTAGTACCCGAACCTTTCGTAGGGCGCTGACCGCGCCGCCGGACAGCTGCGCGGAGATAAAGAGTACCCCTTCAGTGGCGTAACTAAATCTGGCAGAGTTTGGAGGAGGGTGCCGGAAAGCGATGTTCGGAGTGTGTGACTCCGTGCATCGCAATAGGGCACCTTCCTCCAAACTCTGACAGAATTGGTTACGCCATTGAAGGGGCAGCTCGATCTCCACAAAGTGTGGGTGCTAATAAGATGGTGGAAGCAACATAGCGTCCAAGCACGCACGTAAACATGAGGCGCGTCCGTCCCAGGGGGGGAAAAAAAGAAGAAAAAGAAAAAAGAAAAAAAAGAGCGTTCCGTCTAGATTCAAACGATTTTCGGTTTGTTTGCGCTGGCGTACCCAGCGTGGGTGGATACAAAAAAAACAACAAAAAAACGCCTCCTGATATAATGTGGGTTATCTGTTACAACCGTACTTCTGTGTGAGTACCAGACAGTAATGTTAGCCTAAACAGTAATGTTATCAGCACCAAAAATACTACATTAATTTGTCAACAACAACAACAACAACAACAATCCACGCTCTTCTCATGTTTCTTATAAGCCTGTGTATTTTATTTATAAGTATCGTGCTTTTTCTTTGCTGATTCGCATGAAAAACGAGTCCACGTCAAGATAAGTGTTCATCAAGGCGACCGTCGCTAAACTTCAAGGTTGTGTTTTCTCGGACGCTTCCAAAACAAGGTCCTTCAACTGTGCATATTAATGACCTCCACTGAGCTTATTTACGCTTTCATTGTGCTGACTTTTTACTTTTTATACTGTGTGTGTGTGTGTGTGTGTGTGTGTGTGTGTGTGTGTGTGTGTGTGTGTGTGTGTGTGTGTGCGCGCGCGCGTGTGTGTGCACACCTTTAGCTAATTAATGCAAGCAGTCATACGAATAGGGATATTGAAAAGATGAAACTGCTCTTCTGATTAAGTTCCAAGTGTGTATGATATTGATTGGTGTGTGTGTGTGTATATGTGCGTGCATGCGTGCGTGCCTGAGTGTGTATGCGCGCGCGCGTTTGTGTGTATATGTGCGTGTGTAATGCGTGTGTGTGTGTGTGTGTGTGTGTGTGTGTGTGTGTGTGTGTGAGTATGCGTGCGTGCGTGCGTGCGTGCGTGAGTGTTCTTGTGGTAGATGAGACGGAGTATAAACTGGGGTTGGGTGGGGTGGGTGGAATGAGGAGCGGGAATACGATCAAATGACAACGTAAACGGAATTGTTCGAACTGTTTCAGCAGACCCCTTACTTCGAACTGAGCTGTGGTCCATGGATACTGTCTGTTGACTTTGTCTCCCACCTTTTACCTCCTTTCACAATCCCTCCCCGTCTCCCCCCCCCCCCCCACACTTCCGTAAAAAACAACAACAACCAACCTTTAGACATTAACGACTCACACCGTTGCCCATCTTATCATCGTGAACTCATCAGGCGACAGTGCAGGGTAAAATCCAAGGAGACGGTCGGAAGTTCCTGGACCGTTTTAAAAGTTAGTTTGGGTCACAAATATTATCACACTTATTAAATGAGGTCTATATGTACCGATTACAGCCAAAATCCGCAAAAAGTGAGTTTTATCATATTTTTTTTTTTTGTCTTTGATTGTTTCGAGTCGGCGCATCATGTTGCCCTTTGACGTTTGACCGAGTTTCCCAGTAACAATGTGAACGGTTCCTTAGTGCCCAAGTTGGCAAGGCAATCGTACTCGCGACTCAACGTCCTCAGATTGCAATTTTTTCAGTAAATTTTCCGTGGTTTTTAATTGCCGTAGATTGTTAACGAGGCCGTTTACCTAGCAGCACTTCGTCGGCTTCGTTCGCCATTTGCAATCCGTGACGCCGAGTCGAAACAACCAAAGACACAAATATATGATAAAACTCACCTTTTGTTGCGGAATTTGGCTGTAATCGGTAGATATGGACCTTGTTTAATGATTGTGACGATATTTGTGACCCAAATTAACTTCTAAAACGGTCCAGGAATTTCCGACCGTCTCCTTGGATTTTACCCAGTGTAGCGTTAGGTATAATTTCCCTTCGTCCCCCACCTTCTGCTGTTTCCGTCTCTGCAGACCCTATTCACAAAGCTGAACTACACTTTTCTAAGGTACGAATATTTATATATTTATTGTGCACCATATATTTTTCGTTACATTTTATCAATTCAAATAAATCTTTATTCATCAATACACAAAACATAAAAATGAAAATTTTCCTTTAACACATGGGTTCAAGACTCAAGAAAGTACATTTTATTCAAATGACATACTTGTCTGAAATACATATACCGAAAGGGGGAAGTATATACACACGTATAAAGGAGTTATGGGGAGAAGTAAAGCCAGGCAGACTGGGAACAATTAACATTAAGCCTTTTTTTCATATATATATACACGCAAACCGAACAAAAATAATGCAGTTGAGCTTTAAGCAAATCTTAAGTAGGTACCTGAACTATAAAGTAACTGTAATCTACACTAAAACATCAGAGCTCAGGAGCTGTGTGAAAGTCGAGGTGGACGTCCTGGGCTCCCGTCCCTAATAAACCTACGGTTTCTGTCGACGTAAAGCAACACTTCAGCAACTAAAACAGACTGACTGATACACCAACAGCCTAACCTGCTA
>OY757547.1:17566991-17576991 GCA_963584105.1 Alviniconcha strummeri
AGTTGCGTAACAGTCTGATTGCAGACAACTGTGCCTAGACTCTCATGCCTGTGAAGTTGTCCAAAATCCCCAAACACCCCTTTCTTACCTACTGGGACAGAAGGATCTGCAAGATGAGTTTACACTCGCAAAACAATCTGATTGTAGACAACTGTGCCTACTCTCACTCGTGGGAAGTTGTCCAAAATCCCCAAACACCCCTTTCTTACCTACCAGGAGAGAAGGATCTGCAAGATACGTTTACACTTGCAAAACAGTCTGATTGCAGACAACTATGCCTAGACTCTCAGGCCTGGGAAGATGTTCAAAAACAGACAAAACTCAGGGCAGGTCGTCACCATACAAAAGAGTGGTGCAGCGGACCCTAACAGCAACATAAATGTTGTTAGGACGAACGCTCATTCTTGGGGCCGACAGTACCAGTGAAGCTGTTGCCAGGTTGCCTACCCGCTGGTGGCGGCCATGATGCACTTGTCCTGAGGACAGCTGCACTTGGTGTCGTTGTCATGCTCCATGCCAAAGTTGTGTCCCATCTCGTGAGCCATCGTCGTGGCCACCAGGGTCACCAGGCCATCATAGTCCTGGCAGTGACAACAAGACACCTCAGTGAGTGAGTGAGTAAATGAGAGTGAGTGAGAGAGAGAGTGAGTGAGTGAGTGAGTGAGTGAGTGAGTGAGTGAGTGAGTGAGTGAGTGAGTGGAGTAAGTGATGGTTTAATGAATGAGTGAGTAAGTGAGTGAGTGAGTGAGTTGAGTAAGTGATGGTTTAATGAATAAAGGCCACTGGTCCATTTCATTGGGAGAACAATCAAGTCAGATTCAGTAGTAGTACAAGACAGCACTGGACATATTAAAATTTTAACTGCATCATTTCTTCCCTCCATTCACTTTCCTTTCACTCCAAGATTCATCCCTCATTCATCCGCTACGAACTTTCCTTCCGATGCAACCCTTCAGATATTTATGTGCAACGTGCCCCTTACTCTGTCATCTCTCTATCCAGTCTTCATTTATTCACATGAATTTGAGTGAATGAGTGAATGAGTGAGTGAGTGAGTGAGTGAGTGAGTGAGTGAGTCAGTCAGTCAGTCAGTCAGTCAGTCAGTCAGTCAGTCAGTCAGTCAGTCAGTCAGTCAGTCAGTCAGTCAGTCAGTCAGTCAGTCAGTCAGTCAGTCAGTCAGTCAGTCAGTCAGTCAGTCAGTCAGTCAATCAGTGATAAGAGCGAAACATGAATGCCTGAAAAACAGTCCTTAAAAAGGGCTTGGTATGGATGCCTGCTGGACAATCTGGGCTGCCGTAGGCTGGGTGTTTTGTCAAATGCATCATCCCGTTAAAGACTGCCGTGCAGACTCCCAGCAGATCTAGGGGTGCAAACAGGGCCTTTAAGAACTAGTTCCCCAAATCTCCCCACCCAACTCCCCAAAAGAGAGCTGCATATATTGATGAGATTTTGCTCATGCTCCCCTCCCCCTGCTTTCCTTATTTAAGACTCACCATGCTGACTCCCCCATGTGAGCTGGTTTGGCCTAGTGGTAAGGCATTAGGCTGGTAACTAGAGGGACCTCAGTTCAAATCCACTTCAGCTCTCCTTTCTTTTCAAAAGGTGTGGTCTGTGGACACTGTCTTGTGACTTTGTCCCTCACAATTATGAAACATTAAAACGTCTCACACCGCTGCCCACCTTAATGCAGAACTCATTCTGGTGGCGACAGTGTAGCGATAGGTATATAATCTCCCTCTCCCCCACCTCCATAACCCCTCCCCCTCCCCATCCCTAATAAGCCTTTTATTGTTTCTGTGGATGTTTAGCACCATGTTTACTTACTTTCTCCCCCATAAAACTGACGCATACAGATAGGCTGACACCCCCACCCTCACCCCAATCCCCTTATTCAAGACTCACCATGCTGACTCCCCTCCCCTACAGAACTGGTGCCTATAAAAGGTTGCCCTCCCACCCCCATACCGTCTACCCTAGAAAGAATGTGCATACAAGATGTGATGTATATGGATTAACATTTGCTCATCCCATCCCCCACCCCCCACCCCCTCTTTTCTTGTTCAATACTCACCATGCTGACTCCTCCGGAGAACTGATGTGTACAGATAGGGCCTTTGATAGCTTTGCCAACCACCCCATGGTCAAAGAAAATGCCCCTGTGAAGCACAGCAAAATCCACAACTACATCAGTGCCTCGCACATCATCTCCTAAAAGACCTTGCCACACCGTACAACCACATCAGTGTCTCGCACATCATCTCCTAAAAGACCTTGCCACACCGTACAACCACATCAGTGTCTCGCACATCTTCTCCTAAAAGACCTTGCCACACCGCACAACCACATCAGTGTCTCGCACATCATCTCCTAAAAGACCTTGCCACACCGCACAACCACATCAGTGTCTCGCACATCATCTCCTAAAAGACTTTGCCACACCACACAACCATATCGGTGTCTCGCACATCTTCTCCTAAAAGACCTTGCCACACCACACAACCACATCAGTGTCTCGCACATCTTCTCCTAAAAGACCTTGCCACACTGCACAACCACATCAGTGTCTCGCACATCTCCTGCAAGACTTTCCCACACCACACCACCACATCAGTGTCTCACACATCTTCTCCTAAAAGACCTTGCCACATCATACAACCACATCAGTGTCTCACACATCTTCTCCTAAAAGACCTTGCTACACCACGCAACACACAACCACATTTTCTCACAGTTACCACACAAACAGCAGATGGTGATGGTCAAGCAAGCAGACCGTTCTAGGACCTACGTGATGAGCTGTGCGTTGTCGTTGGGATGGTAGGGGTTGATGCGCTCCTTGCGGTAGCGCAGGAAGTTCTCCATGGTGGTGTCTGCGCTGGAGGTGATGCTGATCTTGTCGCCCGTGCTCCACACCTCTACCCCCACCAACACAATGTAGATGTTCAGCTGGCGGTACAACTGCCACAGCAACAAGATGCGTCCAGTGAGCAACAAACTTCAAATTCATTGGAACCCACTGTAATCTCTGCATCCACTGTAAAGTGAACTCTGTGTCCAGTCAGAAACAACAACAAAATTCAGTGGAACCCACTATAAAGTAAACTATGTGTCCAGTCTGAAACAACAACAAAATTCAGTGGAACCCACTGTAAACTCTGCATCCAGTCAGCAACAGAATAAAAATTCAATGAAACCCACTCTAAAGTGAATTCTGCATCCAGTCAGCAACACAATAAGGATTCAATGGAACCCACAGTAAAGTAAATTCTGTGTCCAGTCATTAACAGAATAAAAATTCAGTGGAACCCACTGTAAAGCAAACTCCTCGCAGATGAAATGATGCTAAAAACAAAGTGATTAAAAGATCCTTGCTACCCACTTTCTTTGCAATCCCACATCCCACCCACCCCCACCCCTTCCTTAAAATATTCAAGTTTCAGCAGAAGCACAACTTCCTCCAGTTAGTTTTTGCTAAAACCTGAAGATATGCCCAGATCTGGGTGAGATTTTCCAACCCTAACTGCTGTAATGACTAATACACTTGAATAAATGCTTAGGCAATGCCCCCTTCCCTTTAAGGCAGTTGCACGCTACTTCTGGGGTATTCCGTAGAATCTGATGTTCCACTGTGCTTCATTTAAGAGCGGTCCCAGAAAGTAAGTAAGTAAATTGATGTTTTACACCTAGTCAACCAGTGTGGTTATGTCAGGGGCAAGAAGGGGTTCCAATGCAGATGAAAAACAACAAAGACAAAGAACAAAATACTGAAAGCTGATGTTTCAGAGTTCCATCTGGCTACCAGTGAACGCCTCCCTTCCCAAGCATCGCCCTGATATAACTGTACAGGTTGACTGGGCGTAAAACACCAACTTGCTTACTTACTTACCCTTCCCAAGCACACCTGAGGAAACACTGACCAACTCTATTATGCTGTCAAATATTTCAAGTAAACTGAAATTCTAATGACCAGGCATTAAAAGTGTCACAGTTTTACTCTACATACTCATTCCAGGTTTCTGTGATGCAATGGCATTCACTGACAGTGGTACCGGTCTGCTTCACTCTCACAGTCTCAGGGAGATTATCAGCAAGTCAGTTCTTGGATTTAAACATTCTGTCCAATGTACACAGTTACATCCCACAGTGTCAGATTTGGTTTGACTAAAAGTCTTTGAAATCTTGCATGCAATTGTAAACATTCACTTACACTGTTGACAATATTTGCAATGTCCTGTGACCTCTTGAAGACAACTGTGGCATTTGATTTATGCTTGTTATACTGAAAAACAAAACACAGCAAGTATTTCAGTACTCAGAACTGAAGAGTAAGTCATTGCAAGGCAACAAAATCAAGGTCTTACTTCACAACAAAAACTAAAGTAGGAGCAAATTACACAGTAATATTAATTATTATGGGGTGGTGGTATTGTTTTTTAGTTCAATATTCTTATTCCACTTACAGTTTCACAGGTAATGTCAATATACACACTGCAAATAACAATGCCGCACTATATGATTTGCACTAAACTCTCTCTCTCTCTCTCTCTCTCTCTCTCTCTCTCTCTCTCTCTCTCTCTCTCTCTCTCTCACACACACACACACACACACACACACACACTTTTAACTTTCATGCCATAATCCAGCCCCTAATCCTACAACTCATGTCACATGAATTGCACAAAAGCATCGTCTCTGAACTTCCAATTGCTGTCATAATCAAAATCAGTATACAAGAGCATATTTTCTGAACTTCCAAATGCTCTCATAACCAAAATCAATCTAGATACCAAAGTATGGTAGCACAGGCATATTAAATGTGACTTCATAAAATATGTGATCCATAAAATGTTAAAAAAGCACTCTCTCTCTCTCTCTCTCTCGGTTGCTGGCTTACTGTTCTGAAATCATTGACAAGATAGAGTTCCACATAACGGGTGAACTGGTTGGAGTCATAAGGCTCACGAATGCTTCTTTTTCTCTGAAACATAACAAACAGTCAGGAATACTAATTACAGTGCCTCGTAAATGCCAGCTGATTGTTCAAAGGAAAACTGAAGTGAAATTAGCATGGAAGCAGATCAGCTGCCACACACCAGGCCTGTACTTAATCAGTTCATGCTAAAGGCCTTTGTCCATGCAGCCTCCGTGGCTTTTCAGTTGGATGCTCTACCAACTGAGCTATCCCTGCCCCATATTTACCAAATGACCAGCTTTGAGGATATCACCCCACCCCACCCCCCACCCCCACACAACACACACCTCAGGAATTTCCCTTACCAGTCTTCCACCTAGACGTGCAAACCTTTATTCTAGACTGGGGTCAGAATGCTGTCTCTTATCAGGTCAGCCTACACATGCATGCGCAATCAAAAACTCCTCTCGTCCACAGGCCACAGCATGACAAGGACAATTAGCAATATTTACCCTTTCAAACATGGACAAATCAGCAGCCACTGGTTTTACTGGAGCCATTTTTTTTTAAGCTGTCAATATTATCAGCTTTACTAATATCATAATTATGGTGGTGAATATCACTATTATTATTGGCAGTACCATTCGGATCACAGTTGTAGTTTTCTTTTTAATATCACCAAGGTCATCATTAGTTCAAGGATCTTAATTACTGTTTGCAATGAGACAATCAGCCATGAGCAGTCAAAAAGTAGAGGCAGAGCTGCGAAGAAAGTAAATGTGATTTCTCATTGCCTGTCTTACCCTTGTGTGCTGAGCAAAGAACTGTGTTGGTGGGTGGTAAACATCATGTCCTTCAGTGCCTGAAACAAAGCAGCAGCAATATGTACAGTCCAACTCAGAGAAATGTCAACATCATGTCCTTCAGTGCCTGAAACAAAGCAGCAGCAATATGTACAGTCCAACTCAGAGAAATGTCAACATCATGTCCTTCAGTGCCTGAAACAAAGCAGCAGCAATATGTACAGTCCAACTCGGAGAAATGTCAACATCATGTCCTTCAGTGCCTGAAACAAAGCAGCAACAATATATGCAGTCCAACTGCTCCAACACAGAGAAATGTCACAATGCCAGTGACTTGCAATTCTTGCAGTGAGATAATGCAACTTTAGTGTCTCTGTGAATAGAAATTTGTCTTCTGGTATGTCATTTACCTACAAATTCAATACATTTTACAATAAAACATCAACTATTCAATAAAACACAGTGCTAAAAGAAAAAACTCTAATACAAAAGCAAAATACTTAACAATAACAATGTGCACACATACATATGTACATATACACACACACACACACACATCATTCTTCTGGCTCACCAATCACTTAAAACAGTCAATAAAGATTACAATAAAACAAACATTCCTTAGGCACCAAAACACTAAATCTGACCGCAACATATATACGCAGCATTTATGGAGCAACATATTAAATCCAGGCAGCATATAAATTTCACACACACACGCACACACACACACACACACAAGAAAAGAGTGTGCGCACATGCATGCAGGCCGCTCTTGATAAGGGGGCCTTGTCCCCACTGACCTTCATGGAAGGACAATGGGTGCTACATTGATATTTAGTCTTTACAAAGATGGAATGACTCCATTCTTGGGCAGGAGGGACCATCAAACAGAATACATGACACAAACACTATACTTTGAACAACTACCAAAGTCCTCTGCGCTGAGCAACGCAGAAATAAGACACTGAACCAGTGTTAGACAAAGAATCAGACAGAATACATGATAAACACTATACTTTGAACAACTACCAGAGTCCTCTGCACTAAGCAAAAAAAAAGCAGAAATGAGACACTGAAAGTGAAAGAGTGTCAGACAAAAAATCAGACAGAATACATGATAAACACTATACTTTGAACACCTACCAGAGTCCTCCACACTAAGCAAAGATGAAAACAGACCCTGAACCAGTGTTAGACAAAGAATCACACATGTTTGTAACTTACCACACTTGAAGGGTAATTTCTTTCTGTCCCTGTTTCTGAACAATCTGTGCAAAGTGCCATTGACTGGGTCAACGTGATACGTTTCTTGTCCATCAAAAATGTAGCCCCTGTAACATATGGCACAACATGAGAAGTCTACACTCACTGTATAAGGTTTCGCACCATGCAGTTACATATATCATATACACTATACTTTGAACAACCAGTTGTTTACATTTGGCAAGATGTCAAAATCAGCTGATGCGGTTGTGGGTTGGTGGTCCATTAGTGGGTTGGTGGTCTCCTGATGGAATGGTGGTCTTCTAGTGAGCTGGTGGTCTACTGGTGGGTGGGTGGGTGGGTGGTCCTTTAGTGGATTGGTGGGTTGGTGGTCCATTAGAGGGCTGGTGGTCTTTAGTGGGTTGGTGGGTGGTCCATTAGTGGGCTGGTCTACTGGTGTTTTGGTGGACTGCTGGTGGGTTTGTGGTCCAATAGTGGGTTAGTGGTCTGCTGGTCAGTTGGTGGTCCATTAGTGGGTTGGTCTACTGGTCAGATGGTGGTCCATTAGTGGGTTGGTCTACTGGTCAGTTGGTGGTTCATTGATGGGTTGGTCTACTGGTGAGATGCTGGTCCATTAGTGGACTGGACTGCTGGTGAGTTGGTGGTCCATTAGTGGGTTGGTGGTCTACTGGTGGGTTGGTGGTCCATTAGTGGGCTGGTGGTCCATTAGTGGGTTGGTGGTCTACTGGTGGGATGGTGGTCTATTAGTGGGTTGGTGGTGGTCTATTAGTGGGTTGGTGGTCTACTGGTGGGTTGGTGGTCCATTAGTGGGTTGGTGGTCTACTGGTGGGTTGGTGGTCCATTAGTGGGTTGGTGGTCTACTGGTGGGTTGGTGGTCCATTAGTGGGTTGGTGGTCTACTGGTGGGTTGGTGGTACCTCTGTGAAGTAAGCAGGTGGCAGCTCCATTTCCAAGGCTGTATCCCTAAGCATACATATGACTTAGTGCCAAAAGGTGCGCATGCAAGGGGTTATGCACTTCAGTTAAAAATAAAACATTGTTGAAAACTGTTTTTATTTGAAATGTTGTGTTGTGTACTTGCATGAATGAATGTATATATAGTACAGATAATTTCAGCAACCAGGCTTTGGTTGATTTCAAGATACAGTCATCACACACTGAAAAAGCGCCAAAAAATGACCGCCAAAAACGGACATCCATGTACTGAGTGATTTTCGTCACTTTACTTACAAACAAATCAAAAGCACATGGAGAACCAATCACTGTTTTGTACGCGGAAAACATCGTTTTATACGGATAATATAACATCAACACTCACGACAGTTGTATTTTCGATCAATTGATCGCGAATGTTTGCCCTGTATGTACGTCAGATGTGTTGCAAACTCAAACTGAAAACTTTGAACAACCGAAAAACGACAGCATCGATTCAGAATCACCAGAAACGTCGCGTGTGTTCCGATCCCTGCATTTGCACTACACAGCGATACTCGTTTTTTTTCAGCGAAGTTTTGCACGAAATCTGAAGAACATTTCCCCGATCGTTTGATATTGTTGTAATATCTGACATCCCTACAAGACATCTAATATTTTGTACAAAACAAACGAGAAAGCAGTCTCTTTTTTATCGACAACATCCAGAACGTCACGTGACCTTTCCCGAGTGCAATCATTTTCCCGGCCGCATGGCGTGTCTTTGTTCGGAAACATCGAAACGTGTGTTGTAGTCTCCTTCAGTGGTGCGACGTCGGTACAGTGGTCTGACGTAGAACATGCACTGTGCGCTTTTTCAGGAGTTTGTTAAGATTATTTTCAAGTTTTCCGCCGATTTGGGTGTGCGAAATGAAAGTACTATGAAAAGTGGCATCTTCCCGCGCCGAAGATTTGAAACCTGTTTTTTATACTTAGCCGAGTACAGTGTGAAGAATTTCATTACGACATGGCAATATCTTGTAAATCTTACATGCAACTGTTGATTCAGGATGTGTGCTCAGTTTCATCAAAAACTTATCAGTTATAAGTGTATGCTTTTTGTAGACTGTTTAGTGGTGTTGCGAGAATATTTTGTTAACTGAGCGAGAGTGACGAAGTTATAGTTTTTTTCATGGAAGTAATCTCCGTCGTGAAAGTTATGTTAGACGTCATGTTTGCCACACAACTGTTGTTGTAATATGACGTAAAACGTTAAACTTTTAAAATTTAATTAAGCCCAGCAGATGTTAGTAATACTAATAGCAGTTCTGAGAACTGAGTACTGATTTGTGTAGAAGTCATGGTGTGTAGGTTTGACATGTTTGTACTGAGCATATCAGTATTGGGACAGTTGCAGGTTATTGGGTTAATAATTTCATATTCAGAACACTTCAAATTCATTGACAAGACCATGGTATGCTGAACTGAGTGTACTCCTGAGCCAAGTGGTACAGCAAGGAGGAAAACATCAAACACAGATAGTTGCAGATGGTACAGAGAGAGGCTGGCCGCAGAGAATCCACATCTCAGTCAAAGAGCTGGGGTGGGGGGGGGGGGGGGGGGGGGGGGGTTCTGGACTTAATTGTTAATTACCTTGATTACATTCTGATTTGTTTTTGTTAGACTGATCTGAGCAAACAGAATGTTTTCTATGCTAAAAATTGGGGAAATGTTATTTTGTTGTAATAGTGGTGTAATACAGAAATTTGTTTCATTTAATTTTTATGACTTGTTATTAAATGCAAACAGAAAAAAATCTTCTCACTGTGTTTTTGCATGCACTTGTATGGCTGATTATAGTAGATTGCATGAAAGGGTGTGTTACTTGTTATATAAAAAAATGTTGAGTTATGGGTTTATGTCGCCCATCAGATATTACAACAATCAACATGTCATAATCATGTGTAAAATTATATGAGTGTACAAAATTTGGCACAAACATAGTAGGGGAGATGTGCACTAATAGTGTGACTTGATTTTGTGCATATTTGTGCAAAACTGAAGACACAATTAACTATGCATGTTGTAATATCTGATGTACAACATGCAGCCTTTTATGACCTTTGTCAGCAAATATCTCCAAAAGT
>OY757547.1:17579491-17639491 GCA_963584105.1 Alviniconcha strummeri
CACACACACACACACACACACACACACTTTTATTTGTTTCATCACACACACACACACACACACACACACACACACACACACTCACAGTCATGCAAGGATGCAAACCTATTCTTACCTTGTGAGATGAAGATCAACTGTAAATCTTTTTCCAAAGGCCACAAATTGCAGTGTTAGGTTTTCTATATGATCAGCCTGCAACAAACATGACATGAAAAGGGCTCTTTTTAAAATTTTGTACTAAACAATTACAAATACAATATCACATTCTTCAAAATCATCAACTCATCAAAATAATGCAGTCAGATGCTTGCCCTGCTGTTACCATAATGGTTGACTGGGTGTAAATCACTGAGTTACCTACCCAGCAGTCACATGACACATACATGTACTTATAAGTTATATCATAATATATATATATTTAATGAATAGACAGTTGCACTCAGAGTAACAGACCTGTATCAATGTGTGCAGTATGGTTCTCTGGTCAGCAAATGTGGTGAAGTTACAGTCTTCGTACTGGTGAAACATGGCCACACCAGGCTGTGTGTCTCTGTACAGACTGCTAGGCAAAGAAAACCCATCTGCAAATAGGAAGGAATGCATTCATGAAACTTTTTTTCTTTTTTCTTTTTTTCTTCCTTTTTTTGGGGGTGGGGGTGGGGGTGGGAGGAGGGGGGTCTTAAACTAAACATCAGAACAAGATTCCAGAAATCAAAAGCAAGCTTCAGCAAGCACAGCATTGACCTAGGTTGTTCATAACAATTTTATCAAATAAGCTAGGTCTCAGCAGGTCAGCTCAGAGAAAACATTCTATACCTTGCTCAAACTGTGCATCATCATCTCATCAGATCTTGTTTAACCACTCCTTCATATCACTTTTCAGCCTCCAAAGCAAATTTGTAAGAGAAAAGCATACTGTTTTCATCTACATATTTGGAGACAGAAGTGTGATGCAGAACTTCAGTGTTGGGACTGTTACAACAAATACTGTTTCAGTGTTTATGCTTGTTTCTTTTTCTTTTTTTCCAACCCTGATAGATTGCTCAACCATGTTGTGATTCACATACAAGAACTACATTCCAACCTTGCTTTTGAATTTGATTTCATGACATGCAATGTTCTAGCTCATTAATAATGACTCCAGGTCAACACTGTGCCCATTCTCACTTTTGATTTCATCACCCACCTTGACCTCATTAAGACTAAGAGTAAGAGTGCACCACGAAAAGGTAAATGTACAACACAAACAGTGTGCCTTCTTTTCTTTGTACAAATACAGACAAAGAGTATACTTTGTAATTGTATGAATACAGACAGACAGGCACATCAGACATAGAAAGAACTATAATTATAAATATCAGAGAGAGAGAGAGAGAAAGAGAGAGAAACAAACAAACAAAATTCCTGTCACAAAACATACATTCATGATACTGTCAACAATCTTACACTATAATTTTTTTTGCTATTGTTCTCTTCATTTTGTTGTTGTTTTGGGTTGTAGCTAGTGTGTGTGTGTGTGTGTGTGTGTGTGTGTGTGTGTGTGTGTGTGTGTGTGTGTGTGTGTGTGTGTGTGTGTTCATGTGTTCTCCCCCTCTCACAGACTCATAGAGGCAACCAAAATCATTGTGCTATTTATTCCTTCTCCTTCTGTATACATATAATATATATGGGACCAACAATCTTATGATTCTTTGTGTATGCGGTACACAAGGCACTAAGTCTAAGAGTAACAGTTCTGTACATGCATGGGCTCAATTTTTTTTTTTTTTTTTTTTTAATGGTTCCTTATCCTGCCTCAACCAGAGGCTGCACCCAGCTAGTTGCTTGCACTGGATTTCACTTACACCAGACACAGTGCTGAACGTAAGTGCTTTGTTAGAAACTGTGTAAGTATGTCAAGACACTCTGGGTCACGGCAGTGTGTTTTTCAAGCCTGGAAAAGCCGAGTGCGCCAATCCTCAACCCTAGACCAGTTGACAAACTTGTGCCAAGTACATGAGGGAGAAACCCGTGATCTGCCAAACTGCACGAGTCTCACACACAGTTGACTCCGCCCCCTTTCACTGGACTGGACGATGGATCTCCGATAACGATGACCAATAGTCAAAACACCCATTTTCACATTATTACTAATATTAGTTACGTCAGACAACAAATTCCGCTGAATGTACAGATTGCTTTCACTTCTTGTCTGTCGCTACTGGTACGGTACTTGAAACAGCATTCGTCTTATTATTTTGACGTCTGCTTCGAGTTCGAACAGCAGCATTATTCAAGGATTGAAATTGTGAAAACCTCCGATATCAATTTCTGCAAAGCTTACGCTAAAGAGAGTCAATATACAACAGTTCCAGCAGCAGTCGCCAACTTAAAAGGCAACATATATATTCCTTTACTCTTACTCCCCATCCTTTATTATGATGAGCACCAGACACCAGGTGATAATCAAAACCATTGTTAGGGATGCTCCCAAAGCATGAATCATACACACATCTTTGTGTTCACAACCGATCTAGCCAGTAAGTCACAAAAATAAGGACACTGTATGAGACGGCTGACTCACCTTCTATTGTCTGTTCCAACTCCAGGACGTTTGTTTTAACTAAAGCTGTGCAGATCCTACAAATAAAAACTAACATAAAAAGACATACATCAAGTGTGGCCATGTTTGTAAGAACTTCCGTTGTTATTTCCCTTGGCATTAGGGGAGTGCCACGCTAGGGGCGCTCCGTCCTGAAAAGTTCGGTAATCTTCGGGTTAAATCGCCTCGTTCCGCTGCTCGGGAGCCTGTTCGACTGGCCCATAACAGCTCTCTGCACAACAAGTTATCATAGGCATTTACGTTACTGTACGAGCGTGTTTGTTTCCTTGTCTTCCTTCTCCCATTGCGTGGTTCTGTTTCAGTTAATTTCATGATTCTGTTGCAATTTTGTTTGGCGCCCTCTTTATGCAAACGTGCTTTCTCCGAGTGTTATATGTTGCTTCCTTCACTAGTCTTTTTCTTTATGGCTACGGTCAGTTGCGCGCTGGTCATAACGGCCCGACTTGCCAACATCATAGTTCTTCCAGACACTCCAGGTACGCACAAACCTTAACAAGATAATTATATTCATTTATCATCGTTTAACTGCCGTTTTGTCGCTTAGAAAAAGGCGCTTAGTCCCGAACTTGAAATTTACACAGCGGCGGCCCGCGACTCAGCCGCTGCCGCTTGTCCGGCCGCGGCATTAGCTGACTTGACTGATGATGAGTTAGCGGGGACGTTGCTTTTCAATCAACGCTAATACAAAGGAGTTAATTAGCGCTCGAAATACGTCACACAAGCACAACAACAAAGACCTCAGTCGTCTACGGTAATTCTCACCGCATGTGTGTAAACAAGGTACAGCCAGAAACTCCACCAGAGGAGTTACGTACGACGGTTAGTACTGAGTTTACACTGACTCGACTGAGGACATGACGGTACCCAGTCAGGTGGAGTACTGTACCTTCATGTAGGATATTTACGTCTGCATGCAAGGGGAGAGTTACTAGACCCGCGTAGTTGACTCCGTTCGGTTGTATTGTGTGACGTATTTCGAGCCGCTAACTGAATTAACTCCCTTGTGTGTCAAGTCGATCCTACGAGTGACACTCCGGCCGAGCGCTCGGCCGCTGGGCCTCGTTCGTCAGTTCAAAATTATGACGTTCCGCTTTTTCAGTCAGTTAACCGCGGGCCGTGTGTTTGGATCTAATTTTGTCAGTAAGAGACAACTCATTAAGTAAGTAAGTAAACATGGTGCAACGTCTAGAGAAACCATAAGGCTTATTAGGGACGGGGAGAAGCCGGGGCGGGGAGGGGGTATGGAGGTGGGGGGAGAGGGAGATTATATACCTATTGCTTCTACTCTGTCACCACCAGAATGATTCCCGCATTAAGATGGGCAGCGATGAGAGCCATTTTAATGTTTCAGTAGGAAGTGATGGACAAAGTCACAACTCAGTGTCAACAAACCACAACCTTTTTGAAGAGAAAGGAGAGCCGAAGCGGTATCGAACGGAGGTCCTTCCGCTTACCAACCCGCTAACGCCTTACCGCTAGGCCAAACCGGCTCACTTCAACTCAAGTTGATGAAGTGATGCTTAATGTCCTCAGATGTCAGTTGACATATTAGGGACAAGTTGTGACCAATGCCGAAGCATGGTTCAGTAATTCTTTATGTCCACGGAAACCAGAAGGCTCGTTAGGACGGACAGCACAGGACAGCCACATCGACTCTCACACAGCTCCTGAACTCTGACATCTCAGGTTATATGAGGCAGTATAGCGACACCCACTGACACTGAATAATACGCCAGTAAATTTAAAACCAGTACTGCGGATCGAATCGAGATGGAGCTAGTCAAGTTTTACTGACCCGGCCGGGTGAATGACTGACTGACGCGCATGCTCAGTGTTTTGGTGCCGCGAGCTTCGACGCTCGGAATGTTGCTTCCACGATCTTTCAGCCGCACCCAAACTTTTCAGAGGACGAGGACAGCGTCGGTGGACGGCGGATGCGACAGATGTGCGGCGACAAGTGTCCGTTCCAGCAGTGCTTAGGTCTAACCCGCAGTCACGGCATTTTTATATATATTTTTTTTTTCTTCTTTTTTTCTCCGTGTTTTATTCCAGTTTTTGTGCAACGTACAGCAATATTGTGATAGTGAATACAATAAACTAAATAGTCATAAGCAAAAATAGTTACATAAACATAACAAGACTCAACTGTATTGGGGGTGAAATCGGAGAGAGAGAGGGAGACGCAGAGAGAGACACGCACACACACACACACACACACACACACACACACACACACACACACACACACACACACACACACACACACACACACCGCACACACACACACACACACACACACACACACACACACACACACACACACACACACACACACACACACACACAACAACAACAACAACAATAACAACAATCCTGCCCAAAAAAGCACTTACATAGTACGTGCATGCGAACAATGTATAAATGCATGAATGCGTGTATCTGTGTTGTACATCGTGTCACCTAACATTTACCATCAATGACATGGCAGAGTTTGGCCTGAGGAGCCGGCCGGATGCCGGAAAGTGAGGGAGTGCGTGCTGCAGGTGGGTAGGGCTGATGCAGTGTTTCTGTTGATGAAGTGATGCTTAATGTCCTCGGATGTCGGTTGACATATTAGGGACAAGCTGTGACCAATGCCGAAGCATGGTTTAATACAGCTTTAGGTCCACGGAAACCAGAAGGCTCGTTAGGACGGACAGCCCAGGACGGCCACTTCGACTCTCACACAGCTCCTGAACTATGATGAACAGGCAGGTAGGTAGTGTTGCTTAATGTCCTCTGATGTCAGCTGACATATTAGGGACAAGCTGTGACCAGTGCCGAAACATGGTTCAATACAGCTTTACGTCCACGGAAACCAGAAGGCTCGTTAGGACGGACAGCCCAGGACGGCCACCGTCGACTCTCACACAGCTCCTGAACTATGACAGTGTTTTTGTTTAGTATTTGCCCTGATATAATCGTCATGGTTGACTGGGCGCTAAAAGTAAGTAAGTGAACATGGTGCTTAACGTCCACAGCAACCATAAGGCTTGATTAGGGACGGGGCGAAAAGGTGGGGGGCATGCAGGTGGGGGTTGTGGAGAGATCTATCGCTACACTGTCACCACCAGAATGACTCCTGCATTAAGATGGGCAGCGATGAGAGCCATTTTAATGTTTCATTAAATGTGAGGGACAAAGTCACAAGACGGTGTCCACAGACCACAACTTTTGAAGAGGAGAGCGGAAGCCGATGGAATCGAACCGAGGTCCCGGCCTTACCGCTAGGCCAAACAGGCTCACAAGCGTTAAAAGCCGATTATTCGCCTTTTTGTTTGCTCAGTCACAGTGTTTGTTTCTTGTTTCTCTCTCTCTCTCTCTCTCTCTCTCTCTCTCTCTCTCTCTCTCTCTCTCTCTCTCTCTCTCTCTCTCTCTCTCTCTCTCTCTCTCTCTCAGTGTCAGTGTCTCTCTATCTCTCTCGCGCGTGCGACTTTTTTGTTGTTGTTGTTGTTGTTGTTGTTGTTGTCGTTGTTGTCTTCTTCTTTTCTCTCTCCGTGCATTCTTGTACGTGTTGTACGTGTTGCAGCCGCAGATTTCTGAAAAAACTCCAAGCACTGCCGGTTTACGACATCCGTATACGTGTTGCAACCGCAGACCGTTGAACAAACTCTGGGCACTGGTCTACGACATCCTTGTCCGTGTTGCAACCGCAGACCGTTGAACAAACTCCACGCACTGGTCTACGACATCCTTGTCCGTGTTGCAGCCGCAGACCGTTGAACAAACTCCACGCACTGGTCTACGACATCCTTGTCCGTGTTGCAGCCGCAGACCGTTGAACAAACTCCACGCACTGGTCTACGACATCCTTGTCCGTGTTGCAGCCGCAGACCGTTGAACAAACTCCACGCACTGGTCTACGACATCCTTGTCCGTGTTGCAGCCGCAGACCGTTGAACAAACTCCACGCACTGGTCTACGACATCCTTGTCCGTGTTGCAGCCCCAAACCGTTGAATAAACTCCAAACGCTGCCGGTTTCCGTGTCTTTCTGAGTGTGTCCTAAACTGTCACTTAACTGACAGTTTTTCGTTGATGCCCAAATGGCAATTAATTTTGTAACAAAAACTCAAATTGTATCAGGCGTTTCTTTTCTAACCTTCCATAACGTTCCTTACGCCAGCACAGGTGTGCACGCAGACCCACCAAAAGTGCAGCAATATCTCCCAGCAGTTTTCTGCTCATTGGAAGGTGGCTGCCTAACACAAATAAAAAGAAGAAGAAGAAGAAATAAAACAGAATCGTTCCAGTTGAGAAAGAACTAGTTCGATTTTTGTTGTTGTTTTTACCCGAAGTGGACGCGCCTGAAGTTTACGTGAAATCTTCGACGCCACATCCAACTTTTCACGTCCAACCGCCAAATCCAACCTTTCAGAGGGTGGCGTCGCTGGACTAACTGATGCGGAGAGGTACATGTAAAGAACGGAAATAAAAAACAAAATAAAAATGAGGTCACTGTACAACGATTCAAGCCCGAAACGCCTCGACCGGAGGCCGAACGGGCCGAGCTCGCTCTGCTGCATTTACGTGACACCGGTGATCTGGACCTTACACTTTTGACGTCGTCATCGCCCCAAACGCCTATCTGCCATGATTCGAACAGGGGAACCGAGCCGACGACATATCACGAGCCGTATCGACAGCAATGAACAAAGGATACGTCCACAACAGTTTTTCTGACGAAGTTATGGTCCAGTTCATTTAAAATCAACGTATGAAAGCAGCGCCGAACGCGGATGCGGAGGCTGCTATTTTTACTCAAGCCGGCTTTGCCCGGAGACCTCCCTGATCCCGATTTGGACGTCACTGAAATTTTCCAAGCACGTCATGAAAAAAAAAATATTAAAAAATGGAGAAAGAAATCTGAAACAGAATGACAAGCACGTCATGAACAGTGTAGAGTTCTTAGTGGTGACGTCATCGGAAGAAAGCTTAAACATTATGTCGTCACGATACAGTGCGGTATGAGGCAACGAAAAAAAGGCGTGAGCTTGAGGCATGGAGACGCGGGCGTGGTCCAAACGATGGGGCAGTCGCCCGGCCCAATGGCAAGCGCTGCCGCCGGAGTTGCTGTGCCGCGTTTTCCATTACCTGCCGGATGTCGACCGCTGCAACGCGCGCCAGTCGTGTCGCGAATGGGACGAGGTGTTCCGCACACCTCAGCTGTGGAGGCATCGGCTCTTCAAGTTCCGCGGGCAGGATGAAGCGGAAGGCTGGCGCGCCGCCCGCTACCTGGACAGTCTGGGAACTCACCTCCGCCACCTGGAGCTGGAGATCGGCATGCCGGTGGTGCAGAACGCCCGGATCATCTCGCTGGCGGTGGAGAAGTTCCTCAACACCAAGCCGCGAGGCATGAGGCTCCAGACGTTCGCCTGCTCGGGGCTGGAGTTCTTCCAGACGCCTCTCTACCGCATCGCCCGCCACCGGGTGCGGATGGTTCGCGCCCTGTGCTCCACCCTCAGACGCCACAAGTGGCTGGAACGGGTGAACCTGGCCTGCTGCCAGATGGGCAGAGAGGACGGGTCCCGGGTGCTGAAGGCGCTGACCTTTCACTGCCGGGGTCCGAGGCCCGGCAGCAACAAGGCCTCCAGCAGCTGTCTGTCCGCGCTGGAGCTCCGGGACTTCTTCATGGAGGATGTCAACGTGGTGGAGCTCCTGCCCTTCCTGGAGGAGATCGGCCGCTTCTCGGCGCTCAGGCACATCGGCTTGAACTACACCTACCTCAGCGACGCGGTTCTGGAGCGCCTGACGCAGTCGACGATGGCGTTGGAGACCCTGTCGCTGTCGTTGGACGGGTCCCACCTCCTCCTCATCACTCACATGACTCACAACAACCTCACGGTCAGCACCGCCGGCTGGCAGGCGGCCGCTGAGAGGTGTCCGCAGTTGCGGGTCTTGGTGGACATGAGGGGGCGGTTCCGGCTGATGGATTTCCAGCGCGTGCTGCTCCCGGGGATGCCATTGGCCAGCCTCAGCATCCGGACGCTGATCGCCTCGCTGTTCTTTGGGTCGGAGGATATGCTGGCCCATATTGCCGGCCTTCTCGGCTACCTCGGCAGTCACTTCTGTCACACACTGGGTACACGGTCGCGACGATCCGTGTGTGTGTGTGTGTGTGTGTGTGTGTGTGTGTGTGTGTGTGTGTGTGTGTGTGTGTGTGTGTGTGTGTGTGTGTGTGTGTGTGTGTGTGTGTGTGTGTGTGTTTGAGAGATATACAGACAGACAGAGAACCTATGGGGTGACCGGGGGCGGGATGGGGGGAAATAAAGAGCAAGTGTGTGTGTGTGTGTGTGTGTGTGTGTGTGTGTGTGTGTGTGTGTGTGTGTGTGTGTGTGTGTGTGCATGCGTGCGTAGCGTGCGTGCGTGCGTGTGTGTGTGTGTGCGTGTGTGTGCGTGTGAGTGCGTGTGTGAGTGTGTGTCTGTGTGTGCGTGTACGTGTGTGGGGGGGGGGGGTGCGCGCGCGTATGTGTGTGTGAGACACCACATTAATAACCTAGACTTCAGTTTTACTAGCTGCTAGCTACGTATCGCATGACTGCGAGCTTTTGCAGACTCCTTGCTTGTGGCCATAGGCACATACATACATACATACATACATACATACATACATACATACATACATACATACATACATACATACATACATACACGAGTGTTGACTATTTTCCTGTGCGCACAGAGACGTTCCACTTGGGCTGGTGGGACTATGCCGCCACGTGGTCCCACCGCGAGGCCTTGGTACGCTTGGTACATGCATGTACGTCCCTACGCTGCCTCTCACTGGCCATGAACGTACCGTTGGACACCCTACTACAAGTGGCCCTCGCTGCTTCCAAACGCTCATTGACAGGTGAGTGCATGCATTAAATGGACAGTTCAGCCAAGCTGGTTTGCACGAGTGAAGTCCCTTCGTAATCTTTCGCGCAAGAAGTCGCGAAGGATCGCAGCTGCCACTTCCGGGTCGATTTCTAGGCGTTGCTTCGTGCTGTGTATAACAATGGAAATTGAAACTACCATGTATTCGCGTCGGAACAAAACGTCAGTCCACGTAAACTAGGCCGATTTACGCCGAATAGTAGATGTAACACCTCTAACTGATCGTCATGATTGGAACAAAGGTGCTTTACCGTGCACTGTCATGTAGATTTCTTGATCCAAACACAAAAAGGTTAAAAAGAACGCTTATTTATTATGACACGGACAGACAAACATGATTTCTTGGCAAGAGGTTTCTTGTACACTTCACAATCAGCACTTTCATTCTTGATTTCAAACTTTTGCAGACAAATTTCACTTTCTTGGAAAACTGCAGGAAAAGGCAAGCAATCGGTGCATTACGGTTATCGTCAGGTGATTAATGAATACATCACCAGTGATATGATGGAAATTACCGTTTAAGAGTATCTAGAGGGGACGTTACAAGAATGTGAAAACACTCACACAGTTTTCTGTCTTCCCAGCGAGAGTGCATGGCTCTTTCGATCCCGAGCCGTGTTTGTTCCGACCCCGTTCATCTTCGGGGAGTTTCATCGTCATGAACATTAACATAACGTCATTTTCTTCTTCTTCTTCTTCTTCTTCTTCTTCTTCTTCTTCTTCTTCTTCTTCTTCTTCTTCTTCTTCTTCTTCTTCTTTATAGTGTCCAGTTTGAACACTCAGACGATTCCGACGTCTGCCATTTGAGGACTTTGTTCTATGGCTGGATGCAAGTGTCTGCAGTGACTGAGGGAAGTCTTATGCTGCCACTCCCGAGGTCGAAGTGAAAATAACGAACCATCCATTGATGATTAATACTCGGCAAAACCAGCCGCCTGTCAAACGGCAGACAGTCGACTGGCGAGGCTTGAGGATTCCGTGTTAAAGACGGGGGCACGTAGCGCCAATTTAATTGGACTAATTTGTCAATTTTCGTCGAATTGAGATACTACACCAGTCGAGACACCGACATTTAATGATATCATTTGGTGCAAGAATTCAATAACGAAAGGTGAACCTTTCTGAACAAATTCGCACTTTCAACATAAACCATAGGAAAATGCCATCCTTTGGAGTCCTTTCGAGTGTTTGTGACCTCACCTCATATTTTGGCTACAAGCGGACCCCACTTCTGTTGTTTATGTTGTTATTGACGTCAGAAGAAAAAGAAATCTGTGTGTGTGTGTGTGTGTGTGTGTGTGTGTGTGTGTGTGTGTGTGTGTGTGTGTGTCTGTGTCTGTGTCTGTGTGTCTGTCTGTCTGTCTGTCTGTCTGTCTCTCTCTCTCTCTCTCTCTCTCTCTCTCTCTCTCTCGATAATATGTGTGTGTGTGTGTGTGTGTGTGTGTGTGTGTGTGTGTGTGTGTGTGTGTGTGTGTGTGTGTGTGTGTGTGTGTGTGTGTGTAAACGGTCGGTGGTGGTAGTTGCAAGTTGGAAGTAAGGAACAACAAACGAGCCACAGCCAGAGGTTCCTGATTTTATTTCTTCTTTTCTTTTGATGTTACATGCGAGAGGTAGTTGTTCTTCCCTCTCGCCTTCTCTCGCTCTTACTTATAATGACGTCTCATAGTGACGTCTAAATCACAACACGTAACACATGCGTAAAAGATCGAATGACGAACACACACGAAAGAACACCGACAGAGCGACACACACAGAGTACATACAACAACAACACAATGTGCAGATGCACTCGGTTACATCCCCCGCAGCTCAATCACCACCAGCGTCCTCGCTGGTGAATTAATTAACAGTAACATCATTCAAAGGCTACTAAGGGTTGAAATTTATCAGATCATCTAAGTAGAACCTTACCGATACTGAGCGACTACCAATGCCTTCATTGCTGGAACACACGACAGAAGATCATTCTAGAGCTAGATCTTCTAAGAGTTCAATTAACAAACCGTCGAAGTAGAAACTAGGCAGAACGACGATACACTGAGGGGATGTAAGTAAGTAATGTGGTGTTTTACGCCCAGTCAACCATTACGGTTATCTCAGGGCGTTACATATTTTGTCGATACACAATATCTGTTAAAAATATGTCCATGTTAAAAACTTATACGTATTCAGATTTTTTTTTTAAAGTCGTAAGAAGTGGGTAAAACAACCTGGAAACCTTTTCTCAAATATATATATGCTTTCTCAAGTCAATCTAGAAAACCAATCACTTCGCAAACATAAAACAAAAATCCATGTATAAAAATCAGACATCAATTTTCAAACCGTTAGTCCCTTCAGTATGACCCCTGTTTAGAGAGCGCATAAGGCTAGGACATGCTGATATCGTCGACCATTCCGTCTAATTTATCGATACCAGGTTAAAGAAAAGTTTGTTTGTTTTTAAAGAAGAAAAAAAGAAGAAGGAATGGATAAATGTAATACAAAATTTAAAAATGTTATATAAATGGTTAATGGCAAATACCAGTGCCATATGGCAGGGAGCTGCACATACCACCTACCAACTATCATCTTCTAGCTGCTCAACAGGAGCCATATCAAGAGGCCTAACTCCCAACAAATATTTGCGAGGTTTTTGGAAAAAGTCATAAGAATGGACTATTCGCATATAAATGACCAGATAAAAAGAGCAAGAGGGTTATGCAGAAAAACAAGTTTCCTGCACTTCAATAATAGCTCCTTTGTACCATCTTGCGAGTGGATTTGTTTCTTCAAAGTTAATTAATTTTTTTAAAAACCTCTAAAAAATCACAGAATAATGCAATAAACCATTATTTGATCTTTAAAGAATTGATGACGATTCCATTTCATCATCTGACAGGCAGAGTATAGTATTGGAAGCCTGAGTTCCTGTCAATATCGATCCGGGTCCGCCAGAAGAACGCACGTTTGATTCAGTCGTCCTGAGTGGACAATCTGAAAACATCCAGGTTAACGTGGTTTGACACTGAACAGATTTGGATTCTCTTCTGGTGGAAGCGGCAGCGGCGTAGGTCTTGCCTCCAGTGATCACAGTCGGCATCTTGGCCTCTACCAACTGTTTGGCTTCCGGAAAGGATATGCGTTTCTCAACGCGGACACGTTGAATCTCCTTCTCTTTCTGCCAGACCGGGCAATCTTTAGCCGATGAAGCATGGGGACCATTGCAATTAGAGCACGGCTTAGGTCCCTCACATTGACCTACATGCATATCTTTTCCACACCCCGTACACTTCGTACACCTTGCAACGTTGGCTCGTGTGTCCAAACTTTTTGCAGTTGAAGCAACGCATAGGGTTAGGACCAAATAAGGCCACCTTCACCTTTAGATAGCCGACCGTGATCTCTTTCGGGAGTTCCGGGGAACCGAACGTCAAGAAAAGAGTGTTGGTGGGGATCACCTTCCCCTCCTTCTTCAGTGTCACTCGGTTCACCCCAGCCACACCCTGATCTTTCAGTTCATCCCGGATCTCAACCTCCGACATGTCAGCGAGGTCCCGACATCTGATTACTCCCCGAGAGGAGTTCAGGGTCTTGTGATTTGAGACTGACTGGTCTGTCTCTAAATCTGTTTGTTCGGAGTAGGTTTTGGGCCTGGGCCCTTTTGCCACACTCCACCAGGAAAGATCCATCCCTCAACCTTTTAATGATTTTGAGGGTTCCGGCGACCGCCTGGAAACCCTTCTGAACAACAAAAGGTGACAGTTTGCTCAGCGGGAGGTCGTCACTTGTTGTTACAGTTGTAGGAGCGTTCGTTTTCAGAGTCCGAGTCCGAATCTTGGTCATTGTCCCGTAATCTTTTATTGTTTTAATTTGTGGGTGCCATGTTATGTTTCTGAAAGATTCATTACGTTTTGTCCCCACCCGCCACCGAGTCCACAAAGGGGATGCACACAAGCGGCATTCCAGCAAGTGTGCACCAGGGCTCAAAACGCAACATACTCAGGTGATAAAACAAAACAAAGTTTACTTCTATCCCGTGACTGACCCTGAGCAGCTGCCTTCTAATCGAAATGAAGGCGAAGCACGACCAGCCGATTGATTGGGTCGGGCCAACCCAACCACCCGTCTAGGGGAAGTCCGGGCCGAAGAAGTGTGTTGGACCCCACGGGGGACCTCAGCCACCAGGATCCCATCCTCCCCCGACACGGGATGCAGCGCACGGCAAACACGCTGGGTCTGAAGGTGACCGCAGAGAGCAAGAAGAACTATATAAAGAAGAGTTGTGTTGTAGATAACTGCAGGAGAGTGGCCGGTTAGGTAGAAATAAGCTATAAGAAGGGAACTGAAAACGGAGCTATTGTGGAGAGTTTTTGGAATGAAATATAGTTGAAAGGGCCGGTAGACAGAATCTAGACGTAAGAACAGAGTGAAAGGGGTGGAGCAGCTTGGTTTAAACACCCCCGGCGCGAGAAGCTCCACGGGGGCTCTCCACGTAAGTTCTAATGTCCATATCGACATGAAATTATCCATTTCCAGCTCCAGTTGATTTTTCTCCTCATGCATGTCTATTCAGCCTGGCTCCCCTTTACTTGTTGAGCTAACATCTGGCTTCCCATATTTAACTTTCACCCACGCCTACTCGTTCAAAGTTACATTCATACATAACCACCGTCATTCACCAAAAAAGAATAAATTTAACATCATCCGGCTGATACAGGTTTTCAAAAATACCAATACAAGTCTTTTCGTGTTGTTGTGAAGATTACTTTGCATTTTTTATTGCTACACTGGATAAGTTGTTTCAGAGATGATGTAGCTGGTTACTTGGTTACCTGGCCGGTAACAAGGTAGACTTAGAGCATTGGTATTTTTGAAAACCTGTATCAGCCGGATGATGTTAAATTTATTCCACCCCAAACCCGCTTCCACTCCACCCCCCCCCCCCCAAACACCCACCTTCGCCCCACCCCACCACCAACAAAAAGAAAGAAAGAAAGAAAAGTGCAGCAAAGCCTCTACTTAACTCTGGGACTTTGAATGTCGCCAGAATCCAAGCAACAAAGGGCGAAGTGGCGGGTGGCTCTGTTTGGTGTAATAGCAGGCATGCTGATCACCATACAGGATGTGCCTAACCACGTCGACTACAACGTGGTCCTGCTATTTGGTGTAATTGCAGGCATGCTGATCACCATACAGTATGTGCCTAACCACGTCGGCTACAACGTGGTCCTGCTTGTCCAGCCTCGGCTTCCTGTAAACGTACTGCCGAACTAATCTAGTGTACAGATGTAAGCCATGCCTACTGCTCCACGGATACGTCGGGGTCTTCTTCCTGTTGAAATATGCCACGATTTCCATATAATTTGGATGGAAAAAAGTGTCCACCACCCGGACCAGGTGCGGGAAGTCTATGGCCAGTAGGTGAGGTCTTCTGGTGGAGTGGACTGCCCACTGGCCATCCTGGAAGTCTGTGTAGTTACTCAACCAGATACGCAGAAATTCTGCCCCAGGTTCTGCTATCAGGAATCCGTTGCCGATTTGCTTATTCGTCTCTCTGCCGACGACTGTCGATCTGTTCAGAAAGTCGTCCAGAGAATGCAGAACGAGATGGTCGGTGTCCGCGTACACTCCTCCGTACTCTGTCAACAAAGACGTGAACAGTGTCAGCTGTCAGCAAACAAAGACGTAAACAATGTCGGCTGTCAGCCAACAAAGACGTGAACATTGTCAGCTGCCAGTAAACAAAGACGTGAGCATTGTCAGCTGCCAGCAAACAAAGACGTGAACAGTGTCAGCTGTCAGCAAGCAAAGACTTAAACAGTGTCAGCTGCCAGCAAACAAAGACGTGAACAGTGTCAGCTGCCAGCAAACAAAGACGGGAACAGTGTCAGCTGCCAGCAAACAAAGACGGGAACAGTGTCAGTGTGGTCTAGAGATACCAGAACAAGGTGGTCGCTATTCATCCCCCCTCCCATCCACCTCCACCACCAACTCTACCAACAAAGACATGAATAGATTAAGGCTCTACAAGTACCTTGACGGGGTACTCGATGTCCAGATATACCGCTCCCCAAGCCCCCTGCCCCCCCCCCCCCCACCACACACACACACACATCGCATACGCTGCCAACAAAGACATGGTTATAGTGTCAGCAGCATCGACAAGTACCAGGACGAGGTGTTCTCTGTCCAGGTATCACCCCCCCCCACCCCCCCCACCCCCGCCACCATTCTCTCCCAACAAAGACATGGTTATAAAGTCAGCGCGGTCTACAGTTACCAGGAGCCGGTTTAACAGCGGTTTTAACGCCATTTACGCCGTCCTAAGCGATGGTTATAAACTATAACAGCGCAAAGTGATATTTCTGCGGCCATTGAAGTGGTTGCAGTGGCTACCGATATCCTTATCATGGTCATAGTTTAGAACACATCCCGGCCTACACACTGCAGTTTTAGTACATGTATACATGAGAGAGAAAAATTCTGTCCTTTTAATTTGAGTCACTTTAGAAGTGTGCATTCCTTGAACTGCATAACAGAAGAAAAGAAATCAGGCAAAGTGGAGATCACGGCCCCCCTCATTTTGTTACTGTAGATTTGGCCGACTTTGTCGCACGATGGCCCGGGTCTCAGATTCTCACAATTCCACAATGATTTTTGCTTTGATCTGGAAGCCAAATAATCGATTGCAATTACCGTTTTTTGCGATAATTACTCCATTATTTTGCTTCCTTCGCCGACTTTGTTTTTTATATCAGAGCAGCCACGGAACAGCCTCAGTTTAGTTCGAGGTTGTTCCGAAGGAAAACTGCACATCAGTGAAGGAAGAAAGTACAAAAGTAATCGCAAAAACGGTAATTATAATCAATTAGTTGGCTGTCAGGGCGAAGAGTAGATCGCTGTGGAATTGTAAGATCCATTTGCGACCGAGGAGTAGTAAAAGTGAGGGAGGCCGTTATCTCCATGTTTGACTAAATTCAGTCTCAATACGCTACCGACTTCAGTTGCACCAGCCGAACGTATACTAGCGACAACAGTTGCGCTAAGATCTTTTTCAGCTGCGTTATACCCCCCGCCCCTCTCCCTCTGTCAACGACAGTATTGTCATCAGACTTTGCTGCCGAGCGCGTCTTCGCACGTGTAAGCCAGATAAAGGCGACATGTTTTCAACCGAAGGGAAAACAAAGGCGTAGAAAGGAAGTGACAACGTACCGGAAGCGACATTTAAACCAATCAGCATTACGGACAGGAATGTGGTTAGGCATTACGGACAGGAATGTGGAACTCGAATCTGTGCGTCGAAATTCAAATATGTACGTAACAGACCCATAGCTGTGCGTTATCGGGAACACTGAAATCACAAGTGGTATAATGGCACGCGGTCTGATGCTCCATTCGTCACCCATAGTTTAGGAGCTGTGTGAGTCGAGGTGGCCGTCCTGGGCTGTCCGTCCTAACGAGCCTTCTGGTTTCCGTGGACGTAAAGCTGTACTGAACCATGCTTCGGCATTGGTCTCAGCTTGTCCCTAATATGTCAGCCGACATCCTACCTAGCTCCACTCGACTCACGGATATCGACAGTCGAGATTTTACTGGGGCTGGAAAAGAATGGTGCTGGCGATTTAGACAGTACACAGTGCAGCATAGCGTTAAGTAGACGTTGAAGACCGCACTCTTTCTTCCGATAACGCGTCCGTCTGTCAAATTCAGAGATCGCTGTCATAGTTTTTGATATCGATGTGAACAGAACGTGACGATAGGACTTTAGTTATATTTCTCTAGCTCTCTCTCTTGTAGGCTGAGAGCGTCACTCTGCCCCAGAAAAAATAATGGGGCATGATTCCATGACAGATAAAAGGGTGCAGCACCTCCACGCAACTGTCTCCCTGTCTCATAGTGTGTGTGTGTGTGTGTGTGTGTGTGTGTGTGTGTGTGTGTGTGTGTGTGTGTGTGTGTGTGTGTGTGTGTCCCCGCGCACCTGTATCATAATGTGTGTGTGTGTGTGCGTGCGTGCGTGCGTGCGTGCGTGCGTGCGTGTTTGTGTGTGTGTGTGTGTGTGTGTGTGTGAGAGAGAGAGAGAGAGAGAGAGAGAGAGAGAGAGAGAGAGAGAGAGAGAGAGAGAGAGAGAGAGAGAGAGAGAGAGAGAGAGAGAGAGAGCCTTTTGTGAACGTTAAGTTCAGGCACGAAAGGGGCACGCGAGCAGTGCATAGATACTGAAATAAATGGCAGCTTGATTTATCCAAAGACCTCACGCTTCTGCGTGTAGTGGTCGTGCAGTGTTTCGGGTGCATGTCAGGTAGCGTTTTCCTTCTAACCACCGAACCCACGGTGCTGCAGTTTATTAAAACCCTTGTCTGGTACGGACTAGAGCTCTCAAGTTGGGATTTCTTTCCTGTTGGGCCTGGACTACGTCAGCATACAGCCGTGCATTTTACGAAACATTTCTGCCTTTCCGATTTTCCGAAACGCGTCTGGTCACTGAAGGGGAATCTAACACTGTATTTTTCGCTGTGGTGTCAATACCGTGCACTAACCAGCCACAACAACTTGTAACCGCAGGTACCGAGAGGGTTGCCTGCACGTATATGTGTTTGGGTGGTGAGGATGGAGGGGTGATTGGGGGGGGGGGGGGGGGGAGGGGTTGAGGATGGAGAGAAAGAGAGAAAGAGCCAGACAGACAGATAGAGACGGAGACAGACAGACAGGGACAGAGAGACAGAGACAGAGAGACAGAGACAGAGGGAACTCTAACTCGAAAACTTTATTTTACAAAGATTATAGTTTAGGTTCAGTCAAAACCTGCTTTGCGACTAGTAAAAAGACTAGGTTTCACGCGTTTTTAAGATTTTCGTTTCTGAAATGTATGTTAATGTGGTTTTTGTGATGTTTGTACTGCGCAGTGAGTTTAACTCTGGTTAAAGAATAGAGCTTTATAAGAATTATTTATTATTTATTTATTATCAAGCTGCTCTGCGCAGGCGTTAGCTTGCTGCTGGGTACAAACTCCAGCTGTTTGATATGAGATTCACGATGGCCGCCAATCTGACTCGAAGAGATTGGTGACGGGATAAATCCACTGGACATGTACACAATGATCTAGGATTATTTCAGCATTTTTGGTTTCCACGCCGTGAGTGCCTTGAGGTAATCGATGAGTTTAACGATGGTTTGCATTACCTCGCATCCACAAATGGGAGTTCGTCTGCTCTTGTTGATGGCAGGAGCTGTACTTGGTGTGTTTCATATATATATATATGTGTGTGTGTGTGTGTGTGTGTGTGTGTGTGTGTGTGTGTGTGTGTGTGTGTGTGTGTGTGTGTGTGTGTGTGTGTGTGTGTGTGTGTGTGTGTTACAGGCAATCCGTGAAGCTAAAAATGTCAGGCATTTCATGAAGTGGCGAAAAGCTATAGGCAATACACGTAATGCCTAAATGTTGTAGGCAATACGTGGATTACCTGAAATTTACCTCTAGGCATTTCATGTATTGCCTGAGCGTTTCGAAGGAACAGAAGGAAGTGTTTCAAATTTCTTTTTATCTTTATTGTGTAACGTCTCTGTGCGTGAAGAGATCAAAATTTAATGTCGTCGAGCGATTCTGTGGGGCCACACAACTGAGAACGCTAGCAGGTTAGGTTATAAACATGTCTGCGTTAATTATTAGCACGTGGCATCTCATGACTATCAGAAAGTGATCCAGCACACACACACACACACACACACACACACACACACACACACACACACACACACACACACACACACACACACACACACACACACACACACACACACACATCCACACTCACTCACTCACAGAATCGTTCTGCTTTTTCTCGTTAAATTTCCACCTCTCTTTCAACACGAATTCTAGCGGAGAATGAAAGTTCCAAATATTATTGAATCAAAAACGTAAGTCACAAGCATGCCATAAACAGACAAAAGATGGGGTTTGAAAACACAAAGGTTCGAAAAGCCAATATAGCTAAGTAAACTTTATCTGGTTGTCTCAATCCCTGAAAATTAACGTAAACAACTATTAAATCAGCACAAAACCGTTCATGGGGGTTACGAAAGTCTGAGCTATTAAACTGAAAAGACAGTTCACAACCGGTGTATCATCAAAAACATCGCCTCACTTTATAATTTCTCAGTAGGGTCTTACACTGAATTTACGGGAAAAAACTTTAAGGTATCTCACAAGTCCGTGGATAGTGGAAGATGGAATACACAAGAAAATTATTTACGGAAAAGTCAAACCAAAGCTAATCGCGGACTATCGCGGAGCTGACCTTTTCACATAATATTAAATAGTAAAGTCGAACCTGTTAATCGCGGATAGGCGGAACAGGCCTTTCCTAACCAGTAGAATAAAGGAACTCCATTAGGAGGTTTAGATCAGAATGGATAAGAATGGAGCCAGGCTCGGATAACGAAGCTGACCTCTCAGTCAGAACATCTGTACTTAATCATTTAAGCGAACGTGTAAAATAATGAAACATCAGCGACGCCAGATCAAACCATAAAAACTACAACAATCAAACAACAATAAAACATCAGTCAGGAACTAGGAAGGTAAAAGATAGTCAAACCAACCTGTTGAATGTGGATTACATTGAGCCAAAACACTAGTTGTACGAATAAAAAAAACTTTGACTTGGAGACTTAGAGACTGACTTGGAGACTGACTTGGAGATTGACCTGGAGACTTGACTTGGAGACTGACCTGGAGACTTGGCAAAGTGACTACAATAAGGGCACACGGTCCTTAAATTTCTGTGAGGGCGAGTGGTGTGGGGATTAAAATGGAGGGTCTTTTATACCTTCAAAAATACGGCGTCGGTGGCCCAGAATTTGGAATAAAAGAAGAATTTGTAACAGAAAAGGGAAGGCAGCTCTTCCATGCCCGTGCATGAACAGGGAGGCTTGTTGTCTACAGCTCAGCCAACTGACCGGCGCTAATTGGAACCGATCCTTTGGTCAGTGGCTTCACACGGGAAAGGAGACTACTGCACCCCACGACCGCACTAAGACCCAGCACCAACGAACTATTGACTGAACTGAAAACATTCTCATCTTTTCAACTTCAAAACTTACAAAGACCATTTCACCAACAGTCTGACTAAAGTTGAACGTAGATTTTTTAATTTTATTTTTTAAAGGGATCGGTAACCCGATGTACTTTAATAGAAGGGCTTTTCTCCACAACTGTACACTCACTGAAGTAAAACAAATATAAGAAATGCTTTAATTTGCAATACACACTAACTTCTAAAAAGGCAAATATGCTTACAACATATGATCAATTGAAATCATTTCCACTGATAAATTACATTCTGCTCATTTCATTTCATGCGTACTAAAATACACCGGAAAATGTTTTAAATGGCAACTTACACACAGTACAAATAATTTATACGAAAATTCAGAGATATATTCTTTAACCGTAATTCACTCACAGTAACAAGTTATGAAAATGCATTAGAACAAGCTTTGCAAAGTACATATGTGACTCGTTCTCACGAACTTAGTCTTAACTCGCAGCCGGCTTACTGTGCTACAGGCAAAGGCAGTCAGTGGGGGTCTACTTGGGTGTTTTCAGGTTTTTGCAAAATTAAAGTCTCTCTCTATATATATGCATTAAACTTTGGTGTGTTTGCACTGATGTGCTCTGAAAACTTTAAAGCTGATTTTCTAAAAATGGCCTCGGCCACACCTGCATCCTTTAAAAAGACGTCACATCCACTTTTTTTGGTGTGTTTTTTAGTTGTTGTTTTTTAGTAGAAACGTGATTTAAGTATTATTATTATTGATCGCTTTTATATTGGGCGATTCAGGCGGGGTTGTTAACTCCCTTGACTTTTGCCCGGCATCGCTTAAGTCCCTTGGCTGCTTTTACTTCCGGTGCGTACTTTCTTCACACTGGTAGGCGGTGACAGTGAATTTGCGAATTTTACACTGCCAACTGTAAAGGCATTTTTTGAGGCCCATAGTCATAATGTGTCTGGAAATAAGCAATAACTTGTTGCTCGTACTATAGGATGCCCCAAAACGCTTTTTTTCTTCTACGAACTCGCAATCTTCTGGTCAGCCAGAAAACAACGCAAAGACACTTTTTTTCCATCCTCTCTTTCCACGGTAATTTTTGCAACTGCAGCAGTATTGACATTTGTACTGCTTAGCAATTCTAGGTTCAACTTCCACTGTTATTCACAGCGTGAAGCAACGCCTACTCAGAAATCGGCCCGGAAGTGCGCTGCGACCTCTCGTGACTTCTTGCACGAAAGATTACAAAGCGCATTCACTCTAGCAAACCAGCTTCGCTGAATCGCCCAACAGCGCTATTCTATGTTCTGGAGCAGACTCACTGCGCTCGCATGTGATTCTACATGAGTGAATAGCATTTTATAGCGCATTTTTGAATATCCACCGAAGTGGTGTACTACAGCGCTGGCATGGCTGGTGCCACATGAAACTGCTGCAATCTAGGCGCGTTCTGTGTACACCACACAACCATGCACCATATCACCTCATGCAAAGCCACATACGTAAGGCGTATGCGTGTTTAGCTGTAACCTGCCACCTACACTTTTGGCAGAATGACCAGGATATTTTACGTGCTACTGCGGTAAATATCAAAATAACAAGCGGAACTTGCAGATTTGAGACAGGCAGATATCTCCAATTGCCAAATTTTAAGTTAAGACTCATTTCGTGAGAACGGGTCACATATTCAATTCTGTTCCACAAAGTAATCAAAGTTCTCATCCCTCTCTCACGCACGCACGCACGCACGCTCGCTCGCACGCACGCACACAAACACACAGACACACACACACGCACGCACAGAGGCACAGAATCATACACAGTTTGCCTGAATACAGAAATTGGCAGTCAGGCAAACTGGGAAATCTCGAGAACTATTTTTCAGGCGATACTCGTATTGCCTACAAAATTTAGGCATTACGTGTATTGCCTATAGCTTTTCGCCACTTCATGAAATGCCTGACATTTTTAGGCATTTCATGAAATGCCTTACTTCACGGATTGCCTGTAACATATATACTGGTGTCAAAACTAAAGCTTCTTTTTTTTCTTTTTCTTTTTTTTCGTACTCCCTCCCCACCCCCCTCCCCCCGCACCCCCACCCCCAGTCTTCATTTCGTTGTTGTCTTGTTTTGCGAGTAATAAAAATGACGTTTTTTTGTTTGTTTTGTTTTAAATTATATATTACTTTACTTTATTATTCTTATTCTTATAGTCAATGCAAATAATGAACGCTTTGAGGTTTTATGCAACTGATACTTTTTAGCGTGTAATTGGAGATTCATTTGGTGTCAGTTTATACCGGATGTGAAGTGAAATCCTGGGAGGGTTCCAGTCACAGTTAAATGTAGACCGTCTTGCCGTTGTAACCAACATCATTTTTTTGCATTCGCATTCTAAAACCGGTTTATGCGCAGGCGCTGGCAACTGTTCTAAGGCACCCACCCGTAGAATCATCGGTTGCAGGGCTGAAAGAGTTACAGGATTTGCAGGGAAATCAAGTAAGCGAAAAATTTACCCACCAATCAGTAGCTGCAGTCTCGCCACGTCCGCGCTGTGCTCCACTCTTTTGATGTCCCGTTTGAAGATCCGTCGCGGCCTCTCGGTCATCACGTGCAGGATGTTGGGGACCAGATGCAGTAGCCCGCGCCAGTAGGGCCCCGACGGGACGATGTCGCCGTGAAACAAGAACAGACACGGCTGGAGGAACTTAACCATGCTGAGCACACTGAGGAAGCCGTCCAACGTCATGTTGTAAGAGCCGAACCGAACGTAGTGCCCGACTCGCGGCACCCGTCGTCCGACGTCTGTGCAATGCTCTCGGATGACGCGTTTCAGGCAAGGGACGTCATCCGAGGACAGTGTCGGTACAGACGGTGTTACGTCAGAGCTGACCTCCTGGAAGGAAATGGTAGCGGGTTTCTGGTCGCAGTGCAAAAAGGTCATGGTTCGCTTTGGTTTCAGGAAGGTTTGGAGTGTCCAGTTGCAAGGCAGAGGCATTGGGGTGAGGGGCTGGTGGTGATTTTCCCATGGTATCAAACTGGTGTGATGAACGCGAAGAGGCGTCGGTTCACCTGGACCTCTATTGAGGTTGGAGAGGGTGAGATCATTTTCTGAAACACACACGCGCCGGGGCACACGCACACACACACACACACACACACACACACACACACACACACACACACACACACACACACACACACACACACACACACACACACACACACACACACACACACACACACACACACACACACTAAATAAGATAGTACTTAATCCAGACTATCCAAATTATAGCCGAGTATAAGTAACACGGTTCGTCAAAATATATGTTATAAATTTAAGAAGAAGACAAAGGAAAAGAGTAAAAGAAGAACAGAAATCACCATCTCGACCGCAGGAATAAAAAAAGTTTTTAAGACATATATGTGTACGTACCCGTTTAATGTGAATCTTCTATTAGTGGTATAGTTATGATTATCTATTATTTCAATCCGGTATATCCAAATTAAAAGCGAGCATAAGTAGCACGTTAGAAAGGAGAGAGAAAGAAAAAGGAGAGAGAAAGAAAAGTAGCAAATTCCATTTTCTGGAGCATGTATTTAATTTTGTTTTAAATCAAGTCTTCAAAATACACTACGTGAGATAGTACTTTTCCTTCCTCATTTAGAAAGTGTGCAATACAATGAACACCCTTATGAATCAGGTGTTTATGCATAAGAAATGTGTTCCCAACTCTAATCCTCTGGTTGAAACAGATTGGTTCCGAAAGTACTTCTCCTGCGTTTGTCAGTTTTATTTTGTTGTAAAATTCATCATACACCTTGAAGACTTGGGTCCAGAATGCGTTGTATTTAGAGTAGCCATTCGTCACTCTAGGTCCATAGTGCTCTTTGTTCTTAACGAGTGGATATTTCACCAGTGCTGTATTTTCCCACTTATGATTAGTATCATGTTGATGAATTTTTCCAATCCACGTTAGCTTCAAAGTAGAAATAAACGTTTTCAGATGTGGAAGACCTAGGCCTCCTTCTTGTGCGCTTTTATGAACTGTTTTCTATTAATCTTGTCTAGTACTTTAAATTTAGGTGGGTTCCATTCCATTCCGAGGTGTTGCAATTATGTAACTACCAAGTCAAACTGCACTAGTCTTTCCTGCATTCATATATAGACCGGATTTTGTTCCAAAATTATCAGTAACTGTAATGCAGCTTTCAATCTGTCAATACTTTGTCGTCTTTATCAATACGCTTGGCCATATATTTACTAATTTAGTGTCGTTTCTACAAGCTACCAAAATAGCTAGTAACCTTTTCACTGTGAGGTATCCCTCTGGCTTTAGAATGCAATAATGCACCTTCAAGTTTTTCCCCTCGTATCGCTTTCAGCTCAGTTTTCTTACCATTCATAATATTACAGTCTTCTTGACTTTTGTTACTTTTCTCTAATTTCTGAATGTCTTTCTCTTTTTCTTCATTGTTGCATATGCAATCATTTTAGACCGAATTTTCATCAAAAGGAAGTCCAAAAGTGTGTCATTAAAAACCAAAAATTGTATTTCATTTTTAGGTATATTGTTAGTTGAGTCCCTTGCATATGGGAAAATTGCATATTCAACTATAATACTATCTATCGATTCGTTGATTTTATCTAAATATTGTTTATCTTGTAGCAGAGCGGTATTAAATTTCCAAAACGTGTTATGTGTTGTTAAATTTCAATTTTAGCAGTATTACTCAATGTCCAGTCCTATATCCGCAGTTGATATCAGAATCCTCAGCAAGAGAGACATTTGAATCAGTAACGAGAAAAAAGTCAAGTCTAGCCTGTTGAAATGGAGCTGTTCTTCGCCAGGTGTAACGCTGACAATCTGGATTCAGATCTCTCCATATATCACACAGGTTAAGGTCGGTAATCATACTGTCAACAACTTCTCTTGCTTTAGGGTTATTTACATGCCTATAGTTCTGATAAGTCAAGAAAGAAGAAAAAGAAAAAAAAAGAAAAAAAAAAAAGAAAAAAAAAAAGAAAGAAAGGAGAATGGTGAAAGGAGAGAGGGAGCTGCTACCAGTCTGGGTATATAAGAATACAAGTTCCGTAATTGTTTATCAGTGGTGGAAACCGTCAATTCAATGTATAAACAGGATTATGTTCCTTTTTGCAATGAGAATAAAAACAACCTTAGCAAATGGCTTGCGATTCTACACTTCGATTGTTTTCTGTTAACATTCGGGGGCTCCGATCAAAACTGAAACGAAAATCTATGTTTACATATTTCAGAGAGAGAAAATATGACATTATTTGTTTGCAGGAAACATACATAACTAAAGATGTAAGTGAGGGATGGGAAAAAGAGTGGGGTAGGAAACTGATCTATAATGAGTGTACCTCCCACAGCTCTGGTCAAGTGATTTTGTTCAGAAATGGTGTTACTATAAGTGAGGTCAACATCGTGTATAATTCTAGAAGAATTCTTATTACTAAGTTTGAAATGGTGAGTAACCAGATTGCAGTGGTAAACGTGTATGCTCCTGCTGGGTCACAAGAAAAAATATCTGTTTTTGACGAACTTGCCTGTGCTATTAAAGATATTAACGTGGATCATATTTTAGTCTGTGGAGACTTTAACTGTGTCTTAAAAAATGATTTAGACATTATTTCTGGTGAAAAACATGTTGAAAGGGTTGTGTTGAAATTTAACGATTTGCTTAGTGACTGTGACTTGCATGATACAGATCAGAGAGGATGTTCTGTTTTAGTCAAGTTTGCAGAGATTGAAAGAGGCCCAGGCTACTGGAAATTGAATAATTCTCTTCTGAAAGATACCATATTTGTTAATCAAGTGAACACCACACCGCTGGCTTAGATAGCAAATCAGATAATCAGTTGGAGTGGGAACGTCTAAAGGTGAAAATTTAAAACTTTATACGAAACTATAGTAAACAGAAATCATTCACAATAGAAATACACTGGCAGAATTGTATGGTAAACTGAATGACACCGACTCAGCCCTTGCCGCTAACCCAGAATGTGTCGCTACCAAAAACCAGCGTGACCAGGTCAAAATAAAAATACAAATGCTCGAACAACAAAAATCCCGTGCAGCGCAGTTGCGTTCTCGGGTCAAGTGGGTAGAACAATCTAGGGCTAATTCAAAGATGATGGAAAGGGTGACGGACGACAAGGGGCGGACATTTACGAAGCAGGTAGACATTTGATTGTTCAAAGAGACTTCTTTTTTTCTTCTTCTAATTTGTATAAAAAGAAGATAGACAAGGAAGGGATGGAAGAAACAATAACCGCTTTTATGGGAAACACAACAACACCAACAATCTCTGCAGCACAGAAAGATAAATGTGAAGGGGTGGTGGTCGAAAGTGAACTTTTATAGGCATTAAAACAAATGAAAAACGGCTCAGCGCCGCGGTGTGATGGGATTACAGTCGAGTTTTTGAAAATGTTCTGGGCACGCATTAGTAAACTTTTGACCTTGTCGTTTAATTCCACGTTTGAAAATGGAAATTTATCTTCATCACAAAGAAAAACTGTTATTACTTTGATACACAAAGGAAAAGACTTAGCAAGAGATAACCTAAAGAACTGGCGACCCATATCGCTAACAAACAGTGATTATAAACTGTTAGCAAAATGCTTAGCTCTCCGTTTAGGAGACGTCATAAATGATGTTGTCAGCGGTGATCAGGTTGGCTATATAAAGGGGCGCAGAGTGTCGATGCTACTGAGACTGATCGATGATGTTACTGATCAACTGAATGTACGGCAGAAACCAGGACTTTTGCTTGCGATTGATTATTGTCAAGCTTTTGACAGAATATCAACATACGTTTAAAAAAAATGGATTTGGGCCTGATTTTGTGAAATAGGTTAGTATTCTTATGGCAGACGCCAAAAGCTGCGTTGCCTACTGCGGTTGGTTATCCGAATATTTTGCCGTAGAGGCTGGAATACGTCAGGGCTCCCCCTTTTCACCACTAGCCTTTGTTCTTGCGGTAGAACTGCTTACAATAAAAATACGACATTGTGAGAACATCAAAGAATTAAATTATTGGAAAGCAAGAAACAGCCTCTTAGAAAGTATCATAAAAAATGCACTATATGCAGACGATTTAACGTTGTTTTTAAAAGATGAGCAGGATATGCAACAGACACTTGAAATTTGGCTGAGTTTTCCACATTCTCAGGCCTGGAAATAAATCGGATGTAATCAGAAGCAATGTGGCTCGGTAGTAAACAAAACTAAGAGGAAACTCAAAATTCTTGGTGTGTATTTTGCCTGTGACAAATGTGCTTCTCAAGTTGAATAGAACTGGACGGGAAGGGTGGAAAACATTAAAAGAATAATTAATGCATGGGAAAAAAAGAAACCTGAGCATTGCTGGCAAAGTCTGCATTATAAAAACATTTTTAATTTCACAGTTTGTATATATCATGCAAGCATTGGTAGTCCCAGATCCTGTTCTCACTCAGGTAAACAGAATATTATTTAGATTTTTGTGGCGTAAGAAAGACTGTAATCGCAAGGCCTTTGAGAAAGTGAAGAGAACTGTTGTTTGTGGTGCTTTGGAAAATGGTGGACTCAACATGATCGATTTCAAAAAGATGCGAGCAGCGTTCTTGCTGCAGTGGGTTGGACGGCTGTTCCAAGCATGCTCTCGATAAGTGGAATCATGTGCCTAAAAGTTTTTTTGCTCGCTTTGGAGACAGGTACTTGTGTTTCTTTTCGAATCTAAAAAGTCGTGCTTTTAAAGGGTTACAGATGATTACCTCTTACTTTTGGAACTCTGTGTTAAAAACGTGGCTAGACTTGAACTATCACGACCCTTCTATGCCTGTACCAACTCTGTTACAGAACAACAGCCACATTAAGTATCAAGGAAATGTACTCATATTTAGGGATTGGTTAATTGTGAAAATATTGTATGTAAAAGACATTAAGGGACCTAGTAGATTCATAACATTTCAGGACATATGTAACAAAATAGGGAACTCTCCCAGCCGGATTCTTGAATATAATGTCGTGAGAGCGGCTGTGTACACGTCTGTACACAGTCATAATGTTTGTACACAGTCATAATGTTTGTACACAGTCATAATATTTGTACACAGTCATAATGTTTGTGATACAGCAGACCCTGGGTTGTCAGACCGGCCACTTTTCTGTTACAGAAAAATAAACACAGCGAAAGACTTTAGAAAGGCGCTTATTTTTATGCACGACTCTGTTCCGTGTGCAAATGTCTTCTGGAGCAGGAAGTTTGGATTAGAAATAGACGAACACGTATGGTCAGTACCACCATTAGTAACGAAAGAAACAAGGCTACGGGTTCTACAGTGGAAAATTCTGCATAATATTTATCCCACAAACATATTACTGTGCAAGATGAAAGTGACAGATGATCAGATGTGCTCATATTGTAATGATGTAGTAGATTACATTGACCACTTCTTTTTCGACTGTCCGACGGTTAAGAAATTTTGGAATTACATTGAACAATATATTCTAATTACTTTTGACATTCAGACCCATTTAACTGTTGTTGATATTTTGTACGGAATAATACAGCATAACTACGGGAAGGTCAAAACTAAACGAATAAATCATGTTATATTGATAGAGAAAATGTGTATAAGTATGTACAAAAAAACTAACGCCTTCCTTACATTGTCCATGATATTCGAAAATCAGCTCAGGCTCCGAAATGTTTAATAATTATTGTGAAAGGCTTAAAAACGAAAATTCTGCACACTGTAACCAAGGGGAACAGGCATAGTGCGGGGTGTACATGTGAGGAAAAAAAATCATACAAAGACGTGTGAAAGCGTGAGTGAGATGAATGTTGTAACGATGGATGAATGTTTCTGAATAAATGCCCCACAGTGTTGTGCTTGGCAAAAAACAAAAACAAAAACTTAGCAAAACCAGCCTGCTGAATTACAAACAAGCAATACACACACACGCACGCATGCACGCACGCACGCACGCACGCACGCACTCACACACACACACACACACTCACACACACACACACACACACACACACACACACACACACACACACACACACACACACACACACACACACACACACACACACAGGAAGCTTGAAGTGCACCAAACCATTACTTCTAAACCATTTGTAAATCTGTGTTCTAAAACAGGTGAGTGATTTGGATGTTTTTATCTGAGTTCCAGATGGATGCGCCCGAAAAGGAGAAGCTAGTTTTGAAAAGGTCTATTCTAGGTTTGGGAAAAAAAATCTTCGTGATGAGGAACGACTATTTGAACAGAAAAAAGAAAAAGAAAAAAAGAAAAAAAAAAGGATGTGAGATACTGAGGCACAAGATTTCTGCATGCTTTGAATATTAGTACTCTGAATAAATATCAGAAAGACAGACAGACAGTGATATAGACACACAGAGAGGGAGATAGAGACCAAATAAAAAAAAAGTAAAAAAGAAAAAGAATGAGACAAAGCATTCCACTTTTATCATCGAGGAACGTTGGTTTTTAAACTCAGCACGAAATGACGAAACAGCAATATTCCAATAACCAGAACTGACTAAAATCCCCAAACACAGAGTGGCCAGTACAAGCACACGCATTACCCGCAGCAATCGGAACAATGGCCGTTTCATGGTTAACGTAGGGCAAAAAACAACAATACGAATGCCTTCAAGATCTTGTTATCAGAAAAAGGCGGAGTTGTATTTGCAGGGCTAACCAGCGTCACGTCCTGCACTCTTTCAGCCGTGCACGTCAGCAGTTCGTCTACCCGATATTTGCGTGTAAACAACACTGTTTGAGTTACAGCTTGGTGCAATGTTGCCTTTTAGCGAGACATGCGTCCTGTATTGGGCGATTCAGCGGAGCTGGTTTGCTAGAGTGAATGCGCTTTGTAATCTTTCGCGAAAGAAGTCGCGAGAGGTCGCAGCGCACTTCTTGGCCGATTTCCGAGTAGGCGTTGCTTCACGCTGTGTATAACAGTGGAAGTTGAAATTAGAATTGCGAAGAAGTACAAATGCTAATACTGTTGCAGTTGCAAACATTACCGTGGAAAGGGGATGGAGGGTGGAAAAAAAGTGTCTTTGAGTCGTTTTTGGGCTGATCAGAAGATCGCGAGTTCGTAGAAAAAATGCGTTTTGGGGCATCCTAAAGCACGAGCAACAAGTTATTGCTTATTTCCAGACACATTATGACTACGTGCCTCGAAAAATGCATTTAACGCTGGCAGTGTAAAATTCGCAAATTCACTGTCACCGCCTTCCATTGTGACAAAAGTACGCATCGGAAATAAAAGCAGCCAAGGGACTTAAGCGATGCCGGGCAAAAGTCAAGGGAGTTAACAACCCCGCCTGAATCGCCCAATAGTTTGATAGCGCACTAGATTGTGTTCACTATACTCGTTCATAGCAAAACCCTCCGGTAGACTACCGTCGTGAGTCAGACGCACTGACTCATCGTCTTTGGGTATGACCTGCAAGGGGATGGTTACGGTTAGCGTTTCACTCGCGAAGTAAACAGGGTGCTTAAAAGAAAAGTCCAAGGTTTTTAAATATGCAAAATGACCTTCGAAATGATTGACAAATGAGTCACTAGATTGAGATTTAATGAAATAAAAAATAATAATAAATGTTTATGTTGGTTTTTAATTGATTTTATTTTCTGTAGGCTTGCCGAGACTGCTGTCTCGGGTTCTCCATCAGTCACGTGACTTTCTCGGAAGTGACGTCACTCTGGGGAGTCAGTCCGGTGCCATCTTAGATTGTTCATTGAATGTGTATGCGTGTGGTCGACAGAAAGCTCTAACCATGCCGGCCTACTGTGTTGCAGCAAACTGTAACAACTCACAAGCGACTCAAAACATAACTATACACGAGTTCCCACGGAATCGACCCACTCTGAGGCGAAAATGGATCAAATTTGTACAATTCAAACGAGCTGACTTTGATACTGCACCTCAGTCACGCCCATTTGTGTAGCGAGCACTTCGTTGAGTGCGATTTTGTAAACTTTATAGCAGAATACCAAATGTCGTTTGCTTTAAAGCGGAATTTGTAGAGCTGTCCACAGAGTAACCGACCTGGAAAAAAATCCAGTTCGAATCTCCAAGGATGAAGCTGAGGAGCAGCAAGCGCACAGCGTGATATCAAAAACTGAGAGATACCCTGATACCCTGAAACAAGCGCTAACAAGGCAGAGACCAAAAAGTCTAACACGAATGCCTACGGCAAAAAAGGCCGTAAAAAAGAGAGACTGCACACAAATGCCTGTGGCAAAGAAATAAAGAATAGTCCACAAATGCCTGTGGCAAAGAAAGAAAGACCAAACCACAAATGCTGGTGGCAAACAAAAAATGGCTGCCTTGATCAGGCAAGCAAACAGCTGACACCAAATGAAAGAAACAAAACAGATGAAACCACCTCGAAACGCCAAATGATTGCCTACTTCAAGCATAAGGTAGAAAAAACACTCACACACAAACATCACCAAATTACAACAGTCTAATATAGACTACTGTCTGCAACAAAGGAGTGGACGACTACAGTCATAAGAGCACAGAGCAAAAATAACTGTGTCATCGACAAACAGATGGAAAGCCAACACTTTCTGAAAAGAAAGAAGAAGCAAGTAATGTCAGCGAGCAACTGGACAAAGACTGGATACACGTAATCCGTGTACACGATACAACCCACTTAGCAGTGACAACAACAGACGCAGGGCAACAGACGCTGACAAACTACCCCACACAAAGAAAGAATGAGCAAATAACAAAAAAGTAAAAAAGAAAAAGAATGAGACAAAGCATTCCACTTTTATCATCGAGAAACGTTGGTTTTTAAACTTACCACAAAATGACGGAACAGCAATATTACAATAACCAGAAATGACTAAAATCCCCAAACACAGAGTGGCCAGTACAAGCACACACATTACCCGCAGCAATCGGAACAATGGCTTTTTCATGGTTAACACAGGGTAAGAAAAAGAAAAGAAAAAAGAAGAAGAAAAAAAAAAGAAGAAAAAAAACCCAGAAAAAACACACGAACGTCCTCAGGATCTTCTTATTAGAAAGGCGGAAATATATTTGCAGGGCTAACCAGCGTCACGTCCTGCTCTCTTTCAGCCGCGCATGTCACTGCAGTTCGTCTACCCGATATTTGCATGTAAAAAACACTGTTCCAGTTACAGCTTGGAGCAAGACTTGATAGCGCACTAAATTGTGTTCATTATACCCGTCCCTAGCAGTAGCAAAACCCTCCGGTAGACTGCCGTCGTGAGTCAGAAGCGCTGACTCATTGTCTTTGGGTATGACCTCCAAGGGGACGGTTACAGCTTGCGTTTCACCCGCGAAGTAAACATGGTGCTTAACGTCCACAGAAACCATAAGGTTTATGAGGGACATGGAAGGGGGGGGGGGGGGGGGGGGGCGAGGGATTATATACCTATCGCTACACTGTCACCACCAGAATGATTTCTGCATTAAGATGGGCAGCGATGAAAGTCAGTTTAATGTTTCAGTAGGAAGTGATGGACAAAGTCACAAGACAGTGTCCACAAACCACACAGCCTTTTTGAAGAGAGAGGAGAGCCGGAGCGGTATTGAACCGAGGTCCTTCTGCTTACCAGCCTAACGCCTTACCGCTGGGCCAAACCGGCTCACTCGCTCGCGACAGCTACTTGAGTTTTTTTTTTTTTTTTTTTTTAATGTTTGTTTTTAGAGAACCGGTTTGGCCTAGCGGTAAGGCGGTAAACTGGTAAGCGGAAGGACAATCATTGATACACATACAAACAAACACACACACACACTCACATAATCACACACACACACATACACACACAGATACACACACGCGCGCGCGCGCGCGTATGCACACACACACACACACACACACACACACACTCTCTCTCTCTCTCTCTCTCTCTCTCTCTCTCTCTCTCACACATGTGGCAGAGTGGTATTTTCAATGTGTGGTCGTTTCGTCACAAATTGTGGAGATTATATTTAATACTAACTTTAAGTAAACATGATGCTTAGGCATTTACAGGCTTAGTATCAATTTAATTATGTCTAGTCAAGAATTGAGTCTTGATTATTAACTGTATTTAATATGATATTTTATTGGATTTTGTCATTAGAATCTGGATGTAGTTTTTGATTATTAGTGCAGTAATTAATGGTGAATATTGTCTTAAAAAGGAGTAAATGAATCTGGTTATATTAAAGTAGAAATTATAATGTTTGGTATCTTAAAAAGTTATGGCGACAGAGTTCTGTCCCATGTATAGCATAGGATTTTTAACAAGTTCAGAGTTTCTTGTCTTGTTGCAAGTGCAACAAGAGAAAAGCATGAGTTTCATGTTTAGTAGGCTCTAGAAGTTCTGAGCTCACAGCTCACTATATATATGATCTAGCAACAGGTTTTGTGGGCAGTTACAGAAATTATTTATCTGAAAGAAGAAGGAGCCTTTGTCAAATTGAGAAGGTATGTGAATCTATATATTTTCTTAATGTAATACTGATATTTTTTCATATTGTATTTGACAGGTTTAATTTTATGATTCCTTCGCTTACTTTGTTCTATGTATTTATTTTATTATTTTGTTATTTCATTTCCTTAGCTGATAAAGTGTTATAATCATGGTTTATGCAGCCTTGAAGTAAGTTTTGTGACTTTTTGTCTGCTGTCATATTTTGGAATGTTACGGTCAACATTAGTCTTTGTAATGCTAAGAGTGCTGCGGGTATTGACCAGGATTGTTTTTATCAGTTACCATGTGTTGTATATTTTTCTGCTCCCAGTGTTTGTCTCGATGGTTTTCTAGGAAGCTTGTATTCCTGCTATTTTATAATGCTGATATAATTCCTGTTAGCAAGTTCTTATATTTCTTTTTGGACAGGGCAACATCTGCCTACAAATGCTACTGTTACACATCTGTCTACAAATGCTACTGTTACACATCTGTCTACAAATACTACTGTTACACATCTGTCTGCCAATACTACTGTACTTCAACCTTGAAATAAACAGCCATGGTTCCCCTTGCTTCGCCTCATGTTTTTCCCACGAACCCGCCAGGGGCATATATATATATATATACACAAACTTGTATCATAACCCGGCCACGCACGCTCAACACACACACACACACACACACACACACACACACACACACACACACACACACACACACACACACACACACACACACACACACACACACACACACACACGTCGAGAGCGAGGCTCATCCCGCGATAGGGTACAGCGGATGCAAAGCTACGTCCCCTCAGTAGGAAACCATGAGCTACCAGACTATTCTCACTTGTTCACTGACGTTTAGTATCAGTTTGCTGAGTCTGCTTGTTTGTTTTCCTTTCACAGACTCTGAGGGGTCACCAGAACTATCGGTACCAGGACCAAGTACCCAGTATAGAGAGAATTCCTTTACCGTTTGACCTTTTGACCTTTATGCGTTGGCATGCGGGGCGATGACCTTGACCGTGGTGTTGTAGGGTTAGGGTGAAGTGGAGTGTGTTGTCAGGTGGTTGTTTTGGATTGATGGTTGGGGGTTATTGTTTGGTTGTCATTTGTTAATTGGGTGGTTATTGTGTGGGGTATTTTGTTTATTGGGTTAATTGGTGGTTATTGTGCGGGGTCTTTGGTGGTGTGTGTGTGTTGTTGCTGTCGGAGGTTTGGAGTGCGGGTTGATGAGCTTGAGCTTGTTAGTGTTGTTGGGGGGGGGGGGGGGTGAAGTGGTGTGTGTTGATTTGGAGGGGGGGGGGTATTGTGTGGTGTCTTTCGGTTGTTTTGTTAATATGGTGGGGGGTTATTGTGTGGTGTCTTTCGGTTGTTTTGTTAATATGGTGGGGGTTATTGTGTGGTGTCTTTTGGTTGTTTTGTTAATATGGTGGGGGGGTTATCGTGTGGTGTCTTTTGGTTGTTTTGTTAATATGGTGGGGAGTTATTGTGTGGTGTCTTTCGGTTGTTTTGTTAATATGGTGGGGGTTATCGTGTGGTGTCTTTTGGTTGTTTTGTTAATATGGTGGTGGGTTATTGTGTGGTGTCTTTTGTGAGGTGTGTGAGGCTTTGAGTGGCTTATTGAAAGGGGAGGGGAGGTTTTATTGTGTGTGTTTTTCTTTGCGTGTGTGTGAGGCTTTGAGTGAGGAAGTGATGGGTGTTATTGTGTGGGGTCTTGCGCGCGCCGGCGTTGTGTGCTGGATTGGAGAGAGACAGAGAGATGATAGTAAATATTAGAGAGAGAGAGAGAGTGTGAGAGTGAGAGAGAGAGTGAGAGTGAGAGTGAGAGAGAGAGAGAGAGAGAGAGAGAGAGAGAGAGAGAGAGAGAGAGAGAGAGAGAGAGAGAGAGAGAGAGAGAGAGAGAGAGAGAGAGAGAGAGAGAGCTCACATCATTCATATGAAAAAAGTGACATGACCCAAACAAGGCTGTTGTTTTGTTTTTGTTTTAATTTTTCCTCTTACCCCCCCCCCCCCCCCCCCCTCGTTTATATCATCAATGGACGGAAACGGTCCGACCACAAACGATAATGGCGGGAAGCACACAGTCGACAGGGACTTGGGATGGAGAGGTGATCATTCAATTGACATGGTACAAAGATTAAATTCTGATGTTCTTTTAAAGCATTTGAAAGCTGAAAACACTGTTATTTTTAATTACTTTGCCTGTACTATCACAGAAGAGAAGTTTAAATGATGATCACAAAACAAGCAACAAAGTAAGTTTGAATGATTATCACAACGATATGTACAACCTGAGAAACAAGAGGATCATAGAGATTTACAAGTCGAGAGGGATGGTAGAGATTACGTCATCAAGAACTTTTCTTTTGGGTTAGAAGAAAGTGAGTCCTCGTTTGAATTGTTGATAGGTTGAGAGCTGATGGTGAGAGTCTAAGCGGAATCCGATGTTTTTCCCCATCAAATCTTTGTTTTGTGAGCAAAGTATGCAGGTAGTTTTGAAAGCCCAGGTGGTTTTGTTTTTGTGAAAGTCCTTTGCTAGAACGTTTGGTTTGGTTTTCAGAGCATATCACATACGATTTGCTGCACAAGGCAACCATCCGTTCTCCTTGAAATTCTAGCTTGAATTTACCAGGAGTCTTTTTGTCATAAGCAGAAAACTGTTGACAACACGATCTCCCTGCCCCCCCCCCCTCCCCCTTCATTGAAAAGATGATGATGGGAGGGACAAGTAGGGGCTGCGAGCCGGTCATACACACACTGTTTGTATTCGTCTCGCAGTTCTGGTTTGACCATGTCATGTAGACTTTCTCCACTGATGGAAAAATACAGCGAGTCTGTGTCACGCTGGATCAAGGCAAAATCACGCCGCGAAAAGAAGTGATCGAGAAATTCAAAATAAAATCTGAGCAAGACGAGCTTTGCGTAACCGTAAACGAAAAACCCTAAGTGCAGCGGCAGATCGTAGCAGATGCTTTGTTTTGAACATTTGACTTCGTATATATCAGAGTCCAGTTCAGGGAAGCTGAGAAAACAGGGATCATTAACTGATGCTTTGGCTTCGGCTTCTGCGCACACCGAAACAGTAATGAATTTGGTCTGATTAGTCACAGTTTTTTTTCTTCCGTAACTAGAATTTCCTAATGTTTTCATGGACTCAGCAATTACTTTTTTCTTTGGATCAAAATCTGCTTCTCGGCGAGCTTGGATCACTTGATCTACAAAGCCTTTGAAGCGTGGCTTTCTTTCAAATTGCACTACTTCGTAAATACGGGTGACTTTTAAGCCCAACCTCAGATAATATTGCAGGAGAGGGGTGATGAGCAAAAGATCACCACCAAAGTAATTGCTGATGAGAGACCGTTGAGGTTGTTTCATAAACCCATGCTCTTCTCCATACTGTTTCATGTAAGGGCCAACATCACCGAGACGGATGTCTACATTTTTGAATATGGGACACATTTCCGAAAACATTTCCTTTAAATGTTCGGGAGTTTCAATATCAACGCGAAGTATGCCGAATAGTTCTTCTGTTTGCACGAGCTCGAGAATGTCTGAAGTGGTGAGAGGCCCCGGGTGTAAAGAAGGTTCGTTTTGAAAAAACGATTGCACTCGCCCATTTTGCTGTTTTAACTGGCGCCACTGACACTCTATCATGTCCACCAGGTGTTGGATGTATGCATGTTTTTGTTGCGTACGCTCTGCTTTGACGGCCATTCTTGTTTTTTGGCGTCGTCTGACTTGCAGTCAAGGATACACGAGCACACATGAGAAAAATACCCGTCAAACTCATAGACTGTGTTTGAAGGGGCATGAAATCTGTCCACGGGTACGTTCTTTCCTCCGATGTTTTTTCCTGCGCACTATTGCCTTCGTGCTGAATGAAAATGTGCTCGGTAGCGCTTACATAGTTTAACCAGTCCAGCGCAGCTTGGCTTTGAGGACAGCTTTTTTCCAGCCTAAAATTGCACTCCGCCCGCCGTCGGTGAAAGTAGCCCCATGCAATATAAATACAGCGAGGAAGCATCATACCCCAAGTTTCTTTTAACTGCTTGGGCATTAGGGTAATTATGTCGGCGAATTTTTGTTTCGTTTCTGACGGCCGGTCTGTTCCAAATAATGGACGGGCCACCCACAATATTTTTTTTTTATCCGAATGTGTAGGTCTACGTGTTTGTTATTGACCAAAACCAAAAAAACTAGTGTCCTGATCTTTGAGTTGAAACAGCAGTTCAAGCGACAATCCAAGAAGCGACAGTGCGTCTTCTTAAAACGTCATGCCTCTAGCGCGTAAGAAATCTCTTTGTTGATAGCGTGAAGAAATCCAGTCACATCTTTCATGTTGTAATAGATCAGAAAATCTTGAACCGTTTCTATGTTTTCACGTTTCCAGACAGACAGGCATTCTCCGTACTGTTCATCGGAAATGTTGTTTCTTGTGAGTGTCGGAAAAAAGGCGGAATGCGGGGGCAGAGAAGATTCTTTTAGTTTCTTGGCTGAATCGAACCACTTATAAGGAAAGCAGCCTTTGGAATCTGGTACATCAAAGGCTTTATGGTAGGATTCGTAGCTGTGCCCAACAGCGATGAAATTTGAAATATCCAAAAAGCGGAATTTGTTGGTAGATATCATGAGATAATTGTTGTCACGTTTGATGATGGAAGGTTGGTAGCCTGCTTGTTTTAGCCACTTGAACAAGTATGCCCTGTAAAGATTGAGGTCATATTTGTCACTATTAAAGCCACACAAAGTGAGAACGCGCAGACGCTGTTGGACTCAAAACAAAGCGCCCGACGTCAATCATTTTGAAAGTTGAAGCCCCTCCAGAATGCCACGCCCCCTCCCCCTATTTAAATAATAAAACAATAGGGCGTGTTATTAACTACCAGACATTAAAAAGACAGTGCTTACTGATTAATAGGGAAGTTCCCCTCCTCCAAAGGCTCCATTTCATCCTTTTCTTCGTCTTCTTCTTCCGCTTCTTCTTCTTCCTCGCTTCTATTTCGTCCTCGTCAATGTATTCTTTTTCCTCTTCCTCTTCGTCATCGTTGTTGCCTTCATCAATTTCTCCAAAAGACATGTACTTTTGGAATTGAAACAAATAAAATAGTATGGGTTTTGTTTTAGCATATTATTTTAGGTGTAAAGAAAAATAAATATAAACTCAACAAAAGTCGAAATATCTAAGTATTTGATGATATAAAACAAAATAATTAATAAGCTGGTGACAAAGTACATTAATTAAAAGAAGAAATATACAAAAGTACTCAAAAACAACAAAATATAAATATTCTGTAACACGAGACTTACTTCTTCTTGGTTAAATGGTGGAACGGGACACCACCCATCATACTGAATATACATTGACCCCGCGACAGTGTGCCCGTTTCTTCTCACCAACTTCATATGCTCCAATAAGAGCCTTAGGCGACATAATACATCCGAAAAATCTTCATTTTTACATGTGGTGGATGCTTCCATTTTCGCTCAAAGTGTGTTTTAATGTTTTGGGAGGGAGAGCTGATACCGTATTTATGTAGTGTGTTTTTCCGCCAAAATAGGATCCTGCTGATACCTGCAGCTGAAATGAACACAAAACAAGTCTACTAGTTTGTTAGAGCTGCTTGTCCTGCCAATAACTCCCCCCCCCCCCCCCCCCACTGATCTATTTTCTTCTTCTCATTTAGGGAAATGATGGATGGTCCCGTTCTTTTAGATCTGATGTCTTTTTTTTTTTTTTTTTCTCAGCTTCATGAATGGTTGACGGTTTGTCCTAAAGGTTCTGTCTTTATTGTACACCATGCCTGTTTTTGATTTTGCCGACCTCCGACGAGGGCAATGTTATGCAAGAGACTGGTGTGGAAGGTGCGTGGCTACAGCTCCGCTGAAAGCGTGTTATTCAAACTACCCCGGAGGACCTAAGGGGGCAAAAAAGAGGATAAGAAGGATGGGGAAGGAGACAAGTCATTAACAAAGTTAGTTGAATCATTTTAAAGCCGGTACCACGGCTCAGTCCGTCTTTTTTTGTTGTCTTTTTGTCTTCTTCTTTTTTCAGTGTGTGAGTGTGTGTGTGTGTGTGTGGGGGGGGGGGGGGGTGGGGGGGTGGGGGGGGGGGGGGGCTGCTCTAGCAATCGGTACCGACCTGTGAGGCTAAAGAGACAAAGAACAACAACAACAGAAGCTAAACATAAGGGTTTGCTTCCAAAACACCATCTGACGTTAGTCTAAAGTTATATATATTTTTTAGATGGATTTTTTTGTTCCTTTAGATTGAAAGTATGATCCATGCTCAGATCAACGTGTTCTTTTACGACAACCTATTTTTACGTTGTTATTTTTAAATACAACAAGAACTTATATTTTATTTCAAAGCAAATAGTGTCAAAAAATAAAGCAAAGGAGTTTGGTGTGGGATCTGAGTGTATTAATCAACCCTGCTCAGTTGTTTTTAAATCAAAAAAACAAGTGAGCTCGTTTTCCGTCTCTCACCACGTGGAGGTCGGGCTGAACGAGAGACATTATTCACACACACACACACACACACACACACACACACACACACACACACACACACACACACACACACACACACACACACACACACACACACACACACACAGAGGCCCGCACGCCCACGTAGACATGAGCGCCTCTTTGTCAGGACACGTGCGCTGGTTGCTTCCTTGGAAGTCCAACACAATCACCTCAAAGTCTTGGTCTATGTTTCCATGGGTCCTTTGGGTGGCCTTTTGCCTGCGAAGACCGGGCGTCAATGTACTCATGATCGACAACGAGTTCATTCCAAGACAGTCGCCTAAATGTCTTTGGAGGTCTTTGTTGTCGCGATCACCCGCATCTTCTTCCAAAACTTTGGTAAGTCACTGCGTTTTCAAAATGAATAAAACACTTTGTTTGCTCGTCTACTTTGTTATGTCGACCTTCAGACAATAATGCTTTACTCAGGTACCCTCTGCCGGAGCCACGTGCGCGCGGATCGCTTACTCAAGTATTATCACCATTTTGTTAGTCTGCGCAGACCGCGCGTCAGTGAAGGGATGGCTTTCTCATGATTCAGTGATTACTGGTTAATTCCAAGACAGTCGCCTAAAGGACTCTGGAGGTCTTTGTTTTTGGAATCACACGCGTGAGTAGCATTGGGCGTCATGAAAAACTTTGACAAGCCATTGCGTTTTCAAAATGAATAAATCTCTTTTGTTTTCTCGTCTTCTTTGTTATGTCGACCTTCAGGCTATGATGCTTTACTGAGATACCATCTGTCAGAGCAACGTGGCGTGGATTGCTTGCTCAAGTAGTATCACCATTTTGTTAGTTTTTTGTTTTTGTTTTGTATAATATTTATTCAAACAAAAACACCAAAACACAACCAAGACATCAAAGCATGTTCTTCAAGCTAAAGCACAAAATATATCTTAGCAGGAGGGTCTATGAAAGGTCAAAATAAAAACTTGAAGCCCCACATTATCATCATCTTTAAACTAGTGTACAGTAATCAACAACAACAATAACGAAAAAAAGGCAAAGTTTGAAAATGTTTTGTCACAGTTGACTCTTATGGAACAAACTGTCCTGATGGGGGCTGTATGGCAGAGAAGAGGAGAAGGACATTGTGTCGATGCGTGTCGTGTTGTGCTGTCGGCATTACGGCCTGTGTGGCTGCTCTGGCGGTCGGCTCTGTCACTATGAAAGGGACTTGCTTTTGCTTTATCTCTGTCAGACAGGTCTTGCGTCGAACTTGTTTGGAGGGAGCCGTCGGGTTTATGACAGCTTTCACCGCAGGAGACGAGGCTTGTTCATGGTATAATTCAAACAGCTTGCGCTGTACTCAAAAGAAGCGCTCACATTGCTTCAAAGACATGGCTACCCCTTTTTGTGTTGGTTTGACTTTTCCTCCTTTGGTGCTAGTCGGGGCAGCATAATGTCTCACATGTATTTTCACAGAACCTCGCCGCGTTTTGACAGAGGCGTGAAGGTTTTCACCCAAAGGAAACAGCATAGGTTTGGTGCTAGCAGTAGTAGTAGTAGTGGCCATGACGAGTTGTCTCTGATGTTGCTGCTATCACTGCTGCTGGGGCACTGACAGGCGCGCGTCGAATGTAGTTAACATTTATAAATACACCTCTCCGTGTGTCTCAAGTCGCTTGGCACACACATATACACGCACACACACGCGCGCTCTCGCGCGTACACAGCACATCTTAAGCCGTTTTCATTGGTTTCGTAGCAAGGCTGCAACTTTACGATCATTAAACCAAAGTTTGTGAGGGTGAAACGTGGATAGTAGTCTTTCCATCGAAAATCCACGGCTTTTTTTCAGAACATAATACATACAATAGAGCCCGCACGTTGAACTAAGCGGGTCTTGAAGGACGCGTTGATTATAACGATACGACTGGCAATGTCGTAAAATAAAGTCTTCAATGTCTCGATAAACAGCTAGTAGGCCAAAGCTGTCAAAATATTCTCCTCTTCCTTGGCCGTCAAACCACACCACCACCACCCAGTGTTCTCCCGGTCCCTCTTGTCTATTTGTGCTGATGACGTAAGCGGACGAACGTCGTGTATTTACCCGGAAAGGGAGCCTGTCTCTGAGAAACACACCTAGAAACGTTCGTCGGGCGTATGGGTCGTTGAGAAGCCGATGAGTCAGCTGTCTGCCATTTATGATGTGAAGTCGGTGAGAAGTTGACGACTGCGATCAATTTCCAGCAGGGAGTCCAGCTCGGCATAGGCGATGACGTGCACTGGCTCGGGCAGAGCTGCTTTGAATTTGAGCTCCAGACGCAGACTGCCACTCTTCACCAGCTCCACTTGGTTTCCGTCCAGGAGGGAGGGGGACAGGTCAAAGGCGTACAGCGCCTAGCCACCAGGAAAGTCTCGGTACTCGAAGTAGTTCCCATCGTCCGTGTTTACCAACCCTGTACCCGTAAACAGGTTGAAAAACGAGCGGACCTACAGCTTGTTGTCAAAATCTGGGTTCAGGGGCTTGGCGGGGATCTGCTTTCCCTCCAAAAACAAGGAAAGAAAGGACAGACCATTGGGTCTGAAATTGAAGGGGTTCTTGGCGTAATGCCCGTTGAAGGCGGCGCTGTCGTCCAGACCGATGACGATGCGTGTGGGCAGCTGACTCAGAAAGAGATTGTCCTGCACAGCACTCAAGTTGTTCTGGGGGATGGAAAAGGTCTTGAGGACGACCCTTTTCAAGGGGTACTTGGCGGTTCCTTTCTCCAGAGCTTTGGCGTGAGCCAGCGTCACGGCTGGGTTCAGCTTGCATTCGCGAACAAAGAGAGAAGCGTGTATAATGGTGCTCACAAACGTTGGGTTAGCTCCATGAACCATCAGGTTGAAGGCGTTCTTGGACGGGATCAAACGAATCTTGACGTTCACCCCGTTCAAGAGACACCTGTCTTGCGCCATGATGTCTGTGTGCAGGCGTCCCGGCATGTTCATTTCCCGGCTCCGGGCCGCCAGCTCTCGTCTGACTTTCAACCCGCTGTTGTCATTGCCTTGGGTGTCGTCAAAGTGATGCGAAGAGTCCCGATAATAGAGAGCTGACGTCAGCTGACTTTTTGGCATCTCGTCCGTAGCTGGGGGTAGATTCTATGTAGGCCCTGTAGGGGGTAGGTATTTTCGCTGGGGGAGATCAGGGTGTCGTTGAGACCGACGTCCACTTGAGAAAGTAGAGTATGCAGCCAGTAGTTGACCGAGGCGACGTCGGTATTGTCGGCCAAAGCCACCCCATTAGCCCGGGTGATTTTTGCTCGCACGTGAAGATAGGTGTTGTTGAAATCCAGATACTCGGCCCCTCCCCCACTGATGGTAAATTCAATGGGCGCAGAAGGAGACAACGAAGACAAGGGATGAAATTCCACAAATTGTCCTTCTTCCACCGCAGTCTGGGTAGGGGGTATGGAAAACGAGTCTAACCCCGTGTCCACACTTTCACAACAGTGGGGGTGCAGCAGCGCCATGATCTGTTAGCCAAAAATGTCTTGTGGCTGTGACGTCGTTACCTTCCTCCTCTTCTTCTTCCTCCCATCCCGTTCAGCTTTCTGCAGTCGTCTCTTTGAGAGTGTTGATTTTATACGCTTTCTAGCCGGTTCTCCACGAGGCACTGCTGCTCCTCCTCGCAACAGGCGGCCCACTGCTTGATGGAACAGTCGTTTTCCCGCTTCCTGCGATCGCTGCTTGGCGGCTGATTTCAAATCCTGACCGGACAAGACATCTTGAGCCAGTTGCATGCCAGTTTGAGCACCTTCTTTCAACAGAGCTTTCCCGCCACTTTTTAAAAAGGGTGGGGGTGGGGGTGGGGGGGGAGGCGGGGGGAGGGCTAATCCCTGTGGCCTAACATTTAAGTGAAACGCATTCCGATTCACAGTTCACAATGCTTTGTGTTGTTAGAGGACTGAGAAAAAGCTAAAAGCAGGCATCAAGAACATTGTGTGCGACGCTTCTGGCACAGTATACCCGACAATGGCATGTTCTGTTCAGTGTGTCAACTGACAAGCAGCTCTTTTCTCTCTTTTAATTTTTTTTTTTAATCATATACATACTTGCACTGCGTTCTACATGTACACTGACCTATTTATATCATTCTGATTCTGGATAATTAGGTGTGAACTGGATTGATACTAACTCGCTGAGTACAAGGGTATGCGTCCGATGAAAAAGGCTGAAAACAGCAAAAACACGAGACGGTATGGAGGTGAGGGAAGAGGGAGAGTATATACCTATTGCTACACTGTCACCACCAGAATGACGTGCAGCAATGAGAACCGTTTTAATGTTTCATTAATTGTGAGGGACAAAGTCACAAGACCGTGTCCACAAACCACAACTTTTGAAGAGAAAGGAGAGCAGAAGCAATATCGAACTGAGGTCCTTCCGCTTACCAGCCTAACGCCTTACCACTAGGCCAAACCAGCTCTCGCAGATGATGTACTCTTTGGTGGAGTTTATGTACCTTGTACCGATTTACACGCAAGCCAAGTGAGAGTTACCGTAGGCGACTCAGTCAGGTCTTTGTTGTTGTGTTACGTATTTTGAGCATTAATTAACTCCCTTGTGTGTTGATTCTGCACGAACGCTATGCCGGATCCTCGCTCTCTTTCGGCAGATCAGCGCTGTAAGACTGAGCGGGTAGGCTTACCTCAGTTTTCAGTGCCTTCAAACGTGTCAGTCGTCCAGCGCGTGCGTGTGTCACGTGTGTGTGTGTGTGTGTGTGTGTGTGTGTGTGTGTGTGTGTGTGTGTGTGTGTGTGTGTGTGTGTGTGTGTGTGTGTGTGTGTGTGTGTGTGCGTGCGTGCGTGTGTGTCCGATGTGTGTGTTGTGCTGGGCCTCAAGCCCAGACTGACTACACGCAAGTTAACGCCGTCAAAAGCTATTACTTAGTAATGTCTAACCCCTTTCAGCCACCGACAATGGCCTGGTCGATGAGCACCTCTCAGTCCTTATATTTTAAAGGACAAGTCCAAGGTTGGGGGTGATTGTTGACACGATTTCCGTTAAAGTTCGCTAAGAACAATGATGTAGGTGAAATTGTGATCTGAGGGTCATAAATGCACGAAAACAGGCATTTTCTGTCGTACCGAAAGCGTCGCTATGACGCTGAAAATTATGTGCACATATGCGCACTACGTCTCTTGGGAATCGCTGCCATTTTTTTAAAAAGACGCCTGCCTTTTAAGTAGTCTTATTTGATTTTCCCAATTTATCCTTGTTTACATAATTATGTAAAACGTGAAAAAGTTTGGTTCGTTCTAGTTCAGTAGACTAGCGATTTCGAGGCCTCCATGAGTTAGGGTTTGAGGATGGGCTAGTTACCGGTTCTTGCCACTCACTGTTTTTTCTCTTGGCTTGCCTTTTTGTTTCTCGAGATATATCGTTCATTTACGATGTACGAGAGAGAGGGGTAGTCTCGATGTTTAACGAGACCGCTCATTCTTTTTTTGTGTGTGGGGTCGTTCGTCAACGTCTGTTGCCCTGCCGTGTTGTTGTCACTGCTAAGTGGGTTGTATCGTGTACACGGATTACGTGTATCCAGTCTTTGTCCCGTTGCTCGCTGACATTACTTGTCTCCTCTTTCTTTTCAGAAAGTGTTGTTGTTTTTTCTCATTTTTCCCCTTCTTTTTCACCATGCGTTCTTTTTATCTTTTTTATCTTTGGCTTATTGGCCATTTCGTACCCGCTTGCTAGCTTGCCTGATTAGGGCAGCCATTTTGCATTTCTCTTGTCGTCTGCATTTGTTTACATCCCGATGCTTTGTCATCGGTAGTCCTGATTAGCGTTTTGCTTTATCAGTCTGCAGCCTTCGTTTTTCTAGATGGAAGCCGGGTTAGTGAGGGGTTAGTTAGAGTTAGTTATGGTTAGTTTGGCTTTCCATCTGTTTGTCGATGGCACAGTTATTTTTGCTCTGTGCTCTTATGACTGTAGTCGTCCACTCCTTTGTTTCAGACAGTAGTCTATATTAGACTGTTGTGATTTGGTGGTGTTTTTGTGTTGTTTGTTTTTCTACCTTATGCTTGAAGTAGGCAACCATTTGGCATTTTGAGGTGGTTTCATCTGTTTTGTTTCTTTCATTTGGTGTCAGCTGTTTGCTTGCCTGATCAAGGCAGCCATTTTTTGTTTGCCACCAGCATTTGTGGTTTGGTCTTTCTTTCTTTGCCACAGGCATTTGTGGTCTATTCTTTATTTCTTTGCCACAGGCATTTGTGTGCAGTCTCTTTTTCACGGCCTTTTCTGCCGTAGGCATTCGTGTTAGACTTTTTGGTCTCTGCCTTGTTAGCGCTTGTTTCAGGGCATCAGGGTATCTCTCGGTTTTTGGTATCATGCTGTGCGCTTGCTGCTCGTCAGCTTCATCCTTGGAGATTCGAACTGGATTTTTTTCCAGGTCGGTTACTCTGTGGACAGATCTACAAATTCAAAAGCTTGACAATAATCAATCGCAAGCAAAAGTCCTGGTTTCTGCCGTACATTCAGTTGATCAGTAACATCATCGATCAGTCTCAGTAGCATCGACACTCTGCGCCCCTTTATATAGCCAACTTGATCACCGCTGACAACATCATTTATGACGTCTCCTAAACGGAGAGCTAAGCATTTTGCTAACAGTTTATAATCACTGTTTGTTAGCGATATGGGTCGCCAGTTCTTTAGGTTATCTCTTACTAAGTCTTTTCCTTTGTGTATCAGAGTAATAACAGCTTTTCTTTGTGATGAAGATAAATTTCCATTTTCAAACGCAGAATTAAACGACAAGGTCAAAAGTTTACTAATGCGTGCCCAGAACATTTTCAAAAACTCGACTGTAATCCCATCACACCGCGGCGCTGAGCCGTTTTTCATTTGTTTTAATGCATATAAAAGTTCGCTTTCGACCACCACCCCTTCACATTTATCTTTCTGTGCTGCAGAGATTGTTAGTGTTGTTGTGTTTCCCATAAAAGTGGTTATTGTTTCTTCCATCCCTTCCTTGTCTATCTTCTTTTTATACAAATTAGAAGAAAAGAAGAAGTATCTCTGAACAACCAAATGTCTACTTGCTTCGTAAATGTCCGTCCCTTGTCGTCCGTCACCCTTTCCATCATCTTTGAATTAGCCCTAGATTGTTCTACCCACTTGACCCGAGAACGTACTTGTACTGCACGGGATTTTTGTTGCTCGAGAAGTTCTATTTTTAATTTGACCTGGTCACACTGGTTTTGGGTAACGACACATTCTGGGTTAGCGGCAAGGGCTTAGTCGGTGTCGTTCAGTGTGTGTGTGTGTGTGTGTGTGTGTGTGTGTGTGTGTGTGTGTGTGTGTGTGTGTGTGTGTGTGTGTGTGTGTGTGTGTGTGTGTTGCTTGTTTGTAATTCAGCAGGCTGGTTTTTATTTTTTATTCTCCTTGCAGAAAGGAACATAATCCTGTTTATACATTGAATTGACGGTTTTCACCACTGCTAAACAATTACGGAACTTGTATTCTTATATACCCAGATTGATAGCGGCTCTCTCTCTCTCCTTTCACAATGTACTTATTTAACGACCTGCGCTGGGTCCTAAAGCAAGAGAAGTTGTTGAATGTATGATTACCGACCTTAACCTGTGTGATATATGGAGAGATCAGAATCCAGATTGTCAGCGTTACACCTAAGGATTCTGATATCAACTGCGGATATGGGACTGCTCGTTGAATAATACCGCTAAAATTGAAATTTAGCGAAAAGACTACGCATAACAAATTTCGGAAATTTAATACCGCTCTGCTACAGGATAAACAATATTTAGATAAAATCAACGAATTGATAGATAGCATTATAGTTGAATATGCAGTTTTCCCATATGCAAGAGACTCAACTAACAATATACCTAAAAATGAAATAAAATGTTTGGTATCTGATGACACACTTTTGGACTTCCTTTTGATGAAAATTCGGTCTGAAATGATTGCATATGCAACAATGAAGAAGAAGAGAAAGACATTCAGAAATTAGAGAAAAGTAACAAAATCAAGAATACTGTAATATTATGAATGGTAAGAAAACTGATCTTAAAGTGATACGGGGAAAACAAAACTGAAGGTGCACTATTACGTTCTAAAGCCAGAGGGATAGCACATGGTGAAAAGGTTACTAGCTATTTTGGTAGCTTGTAGAAACGACACTAAATTAGTAAATATATGGCCAAGCGTATTGATAAAGACGCCAAAGTATTGACAGATTGAAAGCTGCATTACAGTTACTGATAATTTTGCAAAAGAAATCCGGTCTATATATGAATGCAGGAAAGACTAGTGCAGTTTGACTTGGTAGTTACATAATTGCAACACCTCGGAATGGAATGGAACCCGCCTAAACTTAAAGTACTAGACAAGATTAATAGAAAACAGTTCATAAAAGCGTACAAGAAGGAGGCCTAGGTCTTCCACATCTGAAAACGTTTATTTCTACTTTGAAGCTAACGTGGATTGGAAAATTCATAAATACTAATCATAAGTGGGAAAATACAGCACTGGTGAAATATCCACTCGTTAAGAACAAAGAGCACTATGGACCTAGAGTGACAAATGGCTACTCTAAATACAACGCATTCAGGACCCAAGTCTTCAAGGTGTATGATGAATTTTACCAAACAAACAAACAAACAAACAAACAAACAAACAACAAAAACAACAACAACAACAACAACAACAAAACTGACAAACGCAGGAGATGCACTTTCGGAACTAATCTGTTTCAACCAGAGGATTAGAGCTGGGAACACATTTCTTATGCATAAACACCTGATTCATGAGGGTGTTCACTGTGTTGCACACTTTCTAAATGAGGAAGGAAAAGTACTATCTCACATAGTGTATTTTGAAGACTTGATTCAAAACAAAATTAAATACATGCTCCAGAAAATGGATTTTGTTACTTTTCTTTCTCTCTCCTTTCTACCGTGCTACTTATGCTCGCTTTTAATTCGGATATACCGGATTAAAATAATAGATAATCATAAGTATACCACTAATAGAAGATTCACATTAAATGGGTACGTACACATATATGTTGATTTTTGTTCTTCTTTTCCTCTTTTCCTTTGTCTTCTTTGTCTTCTTAAATTTATAACATATTTTGACAATCTGTGTTACTTATACTCGGCTATAATTTGGATAGCCTGGATTAAGTACTATCTTATTTAGTGTGTGTGTGTGTGTGTGTGTGTGTGTGTGTGTGTGTGTGTGTGTGTGTGTGCGCGCGCGCATGTGTGTGTGTGTGTGTGTGTGTGTGTGTGTGTGTGTGTGTGTGTGTGCGTGCCCCCGCGCGTGTGTGTTTCAGAAAATTATTTCACCCTCTCCAACCTCATTAGAGGTCAAGGTGAACCGACGCCTCGTACGCCAGGTGAACCGACGCGTCCTCGCGTTCATCACACCAGTTTGATACCATGGGAACATCACCACCAGCCCCTCACCCCAATGCCTCTGCCTTGCAACTGGACACTCCAAACCTTCCTCAAACCAAAGCGAACCATGGCCTTTTTGCACTGCGATCAGCAGCCCGCTACCATTTCCTTCCAGGAGGTCAGCTCTGACGTAACACCGTCTGTACCGACACTGTCCTCGGATGACGTCCCTTGCCTGAAACGCATCATCCGACAGCATTGCACAGACGCCGGACGACGGGTGCCGCGAGTCGGGCACTACGTTCGGTTCGGCTCCTACAACATGACGTTGGACGGCTTCCTCAGTGTGCTCAGCGTGGTCAAGTTCCTCCAGCCGTGTCTGGTCTTGTTTCACGGCGACATCGTCCCGTCGGGGCCCTACTGGCGCGGGCTACTGCATCTGGTCCCCAACATCCTGCACGTGATGACCGAGCGGCCGCGACGGATCTTCAAACGGGACATCAAAAGAGTGGAGCACAGCGCGGACGTGGCGAGACTACAGCTACTGATTGGTGGGTACATTTTTCGCTGACTTGATTTCCCGGCAAATCCTGTAACTCTTTCAGCCTTGCAACCGATGATTCTACGGGTGGGTGCCTCAGAACGGTTGCTAGCGCCTGCGCATAAACCGGTTTTAGAATGCGAATGTAAAAAAACAAAAAAACAAAAAAAAGCTGTTGGTTACAACGGTAAGGTGGTCTATATTTAACTGTAATTGGACACCCCCCCCCCCTCCGGATTTCCCTTCACATCCGCTACAAACTGACACCAAATGAATCTCCAATCACACGCTGAAAGGTATATGTTGCATAAAACCGCAAAGCGATCATTATTTGCATTGACTATAATAATAATAATAAAGTAATGTAATATATAAATAAATAAAAATAAAAAATAAAAAAGCGTCATTTTTATTACTCGCGAAACAAAACAACAAAAGAAAGACTGGGGGAATGGGGGGGGGGGGGGGGGGGGGGAAGGGGAGGAAGTGCGGAAAAAAAGAGCTTTAGTTTTGACACCAGTATATATATATATTACAGGCTATCCGTGAAGTGAGGCATTTCATGAAATGCCTAAAAATGTCAGGCATTTCATGAAGTGGCGAAAAGCTATAGGCAATACACGTAATGCCTAAATAGTGCTCAAGATTTCACAGTTTGCCTGACAGCCAGTTTCTGTATTCAGGCAAACTGTGTATTGATTCTGTGTGTGTGTGTGTGTGTGTGTGTGTGTGTGTGTGTGTGTGTGTGTGTGTGTGTGTGTGTGTGTGTGTGTGTGTGTGTGAGTGCGTGCGTGCATGAGTGCGTGCGTGCGTGCGTGCGTGAGAGAGAGAGAGAGAGAGAGAGAGAGAGAGAGAGAGGGAGGGAGGAGAACTTTGATTACTTTGTGGAACATAATTGAATATGTGACCCGTTCTCACGAAATGAGTCTTAACTTAAAATTTGGCAACTGGAGATATATGCCTGTCTCAAATCTACAAGTTCTGCTCGTTATTTTGATATTTACCGCAGTAGCACGTAAAATACCCTGGTCATTCTGCCAAAAGTGCAGGTGGCCGGTTACAGCTAAACAAGCATACACTTACGTATGTGGCTTTGCATGAAGTGACATGGTGTATGTTGTATGGTGTACACAGAACGCGCCGAAATGGCAGCAGTTCCATGTGGCAGTGTGAAGTGTTTTTAAAGGATGCAGGTGTGACGGAGGCCATTTTTAGAAAATCAGCTTTAAAGTTTTCAGAGCACATCAGTGCAAACACACCAAAGTTTAATGCGTATAGATTTTAATTTTGCAAAAACCTGAAAACACCCAGATAGACCCCCCACTGACTGCTTTTGCCTGTAGCACAGTAAGCCGGCTGCGAGTTAAGACTAAGTTCGTGAGAACGGGACACATATGTACTTTGCAAAGCTTGCTCTAGTTAATTTTCATAACTTGTTACTGTGAGTGAATTACGGTTAAAAAAATTATCTCGAATTTTCGTATAAATTATTTGTACTGTGTGTAAGTTGCCATTTAAAACATTTCCCTGTGTATCAGTTTAGTACACATGAAATGAGCAGAATGTAATTCATCAGTGGAAATGATTTCAATTGATATGTTGTAAGCATATTTGCCTTTTTAGAAGTTAGTGTATATTGCAAATTAAAGTATTTCTTACATTTTTTTACTTCAGTGAGTGTACAATTGTGGAGAAAATCCCTTCTATTAAAGTACATCGGGTTACCGATCCCTTAGTACGGTCGTGGGGTGCAGTAGTCTCCTTTCCCGTGTGAAGCCACTGACCAAAGGATCGGTTCCAATTAGCGCCGGTTGGTTGGCCGAGCTGTAGACAACAAGCCTCCCTGTTCATGCACGGGCAATAAAACCTTGAAACCTTGAACCTTGCATGGAAGAGCTGTTACAAATTCTTCTTTTGTTCCAAATTCTGGGCCACCGATGCCGTATTTTTGAAGGTATAAAAGACCCTCCATATTAATCCCCGCACCACTCGCCCTCACAGAAATTTAAGGACCGTGTGCCCTCATTGTAGTCACTTTGCCAAGTCTCCAGGTCAGTCTCCAAGTCAAGTCTCCGGGTCAGTCTCCAAGTCAGTCTCCAAGTCAAAGTTTTTCATTCGTACAACTAGTGTTTTGGCTCAATTTAATCCACATTCAACAGGTTGGTTTGACTATCTTTTACCTTCCTAGTTCCTGGCTGATGTTTTATTGTTGTAGTTTTTATGTTTTGATCTTGCCGTAAGATCTGGCGTCACTGATGTTTCATTATTTTTCACGTTCGCTTAAATGATTAAGTACAGGGGCCAGCTTCGTGGTAGCCACGAGTTGTTTCAGATATATGGGTTATAACACTTCTTTTTTCATTTCATGATTGATGTGTTCAGTTGAATCTTAAACTGTGTTTCGCTACAGATGTTCTGACTGAGAGGTCAGGTTGGCTCCATTTGTATCCATTCTGATCTAAACCTCCTAATGGAGTTCCTTTATTTTACTGGTTAGGAAAGGCCTGTTCCGCCTATCCGCGATTAACAGGTTCGACTTTTCTATTCAATATTATGTGAAAAGGCCAGCTCCGCGATAGTCCGCGATTAGCTTTGGTTTGGCTTTTCTATAAATAATTAGATTGTGTATTCCATCTTTCACTATCCACGGACTTGGGAGATACGTTAAAGTTTTCTTCCATGAATTCAGTGTAAGACCCTACTGAGAAATTATAAAGTGAAGCGATGGTTTTGATGATATTATTATCGATCGCTTTTATATAGCGCTATTCTCCGCTCTTGAGCAGACTCACTGCGCTCGCATGTGATTCTACATGAGTGTAGCTTTTTATAGCGCGTTTTTGAATATCCACCGAAGTGGTGTACTTACAGCGCTGGCATTGCTGGTGCCACAAGAATCTGCTGCCAGGGAGAGTCAGTCTCGGCGCGTTCTGTGTACACCATACAACCATGCACCGTGTCACTTCATGCAAAGCCACATACGTAAGGTGTATGCGTGTTTAGCTGTAACCTGCCACCTGCGCTTTTGGCAGAATGACCGTGGTCTTTTACGTGCTACTGCGGTAACACGGGGGTGGAACGGATACCGAAATAAGAGTCAGCACAGAACGTTGACCCTGGAGAAGAAAATTTGCCCGCCGCTCCAGCAGGGATTCAAATCCGCGACCTTTCGATCACGAGTCCGGCGCTCTAACCACTGAGCTATTCCCGCTCACCGGTTGTAAACTGTCTTTTCACAGGTTTATAGCTCAGACTTTCGTAACCCGCATGGACGGTTCCGTGCTGATTTAACAGCTGTTTACGTTAATTTTCAGGGAATAAGACAACCAGATAAAGTTTACTTGACGAAGTACAATTGGCTTTTCGAACCTTTGTGCTTTCAAACCCCATCTTTTTTTCTGTTTATGACATGCTTGTGACTTACGTTTTTGATTCAATAATATTTGGAACTATCATTCTCCACTTGAATTCGTGTTGAAAGAGAGGTGGAAGTTTAACGAGAAAAAGTAGGACGATTCTGTGAGTGAGTGAGTCTCTCTCTGTGTGTGTGTGTGTGTGTGTGTGTGTGTGTGTGTGTGTGTGTGTGTGTGTGTGTGTGTGTGTGTGTGTGTGTGTGTGTGTGTGTGTGATCACTTTCTGATATTCTTGATATGCCACGTGTAAGTAATTAACGCAGACATGTTTATAACCTAACCTGCTAGCGTTCTCAGTCGTGTGGTCACAGAATCGCTGGATCGACATTTGATCTCTCCGCGCACTAGAGACGTTACACAATAAAGATAAAAAGAAATTTGAAACACTTCCTTCTGTTCCTTCGAAACGCTCAGGCAATACATGAAATGCCCAGAGGTAAATTTCAGGCAATTAATGCACGTATTGCCTACAACATTTAGGCATTACGTGTATTGCCTATAACTTTCCCCCACTTCATGAAATGCCTGACATTTTTAGGCATTTCATGAAATCCTTACTTCACGGATTGCCTGTACATATATATAATATATCTTTTTTATTTGTTTTTAAAGAGGCTCTAACGAAGTACAATGAAACACACCAAGTACAGCTCCGGCCACAACAAGAGCATACGAACTCCCCTTTGTGGATGCGAAGGTACTGCAAACCGTCGTTAAACTCATCGATTACCTCAAGGCACTCACGGCTTTGAAACCAAAAATGCTGAAATAATCCTAGATCATTGTGTAAATGTTCAGTGGATTTATTTCGTCACCAAATTTACGATCTCTTCGAGTCAGACTGTGCACGTGTACCGAACCGGTCTTTTGGCGGCATCGTGAATCTCGTATCAACAGCTGGAGTTTGTGCCCAGCAGCAAGCTAACGCCGGCGCAGAGCAGCTTGATAATAAATAAATAAGAAATAATTCTTATGATGCGCTATTCTTTAACCAGAGTTAAACTCACTGCGCAGTACAAAATCACAAAACCCACAGCAACATACATTTCAGCAAAGAAAACCTAAAAAACGCGTGTACCTCTGTCTTAGTAGCTTCAGTAGCCTGGCAAGGACTAGTCGCAAAGCAGGTTTTTGACTGAACCTAAACTATAACCTTTGTAAAATAAAGTTTTCGAGTTAGAGTTCTCTGTCTCTCTGTCTCTGTCTGTCTGTTTGTCTGTCTGTCTGCCTGTCAGGTATGTCTGTCTGTCTGCCTGTCTGTCTCTGTATGCTCAACCCCCCCACCCCCCCTCCATCCTCACCACCCAAACACTAAATCGTGTAGGCAGCTCTCTCGGTACCTGCGGTTACAAGTTGTTGTCGTTTGGTTAGTACACTGTATTGACACCACAGCGAAAATACAGTGTTAGATTCCCCTTCAGTGACCAGACGCGTTTTTGTATAACTGCTCTCTGCATAAGTTCTTTCTAAGATAAAAATCGGAAAGGCAGAATCGTTCGCAACATGCAAGGGTGGATGCTGACGTAGTCCCGGACCAACAGGAAAGAAATCCCATCTTGATAGCTCTAGACTGTCACAAGATAAGGGATTTAATAAATGCTGCACCGTGGGTTCGGTGGCTAGAAGGAAAACGCTACCCTGACATGCACCCGAAACACTGCACGACCACTACACGCAGAAGCGTGAGGTCTTTGGATAAATCAAGCTGTCATTTATTTCAGTATCTATGCACTGCCCCGTGCCCCGTTTCGTACATAACCGGTTTTAGAATGCAAATGTAAAAAAAAATATATATAAAAATGCTGTTGGGTTTATAACGGTAAGGTGGTCTATATTTTAACCGTAAATGGGAGCAGGAGTTCGAAAAAAGAAAGAAACTTTCTTTAGTTTTGGCACCAGTATATTAATAAAAAAATAATTAAAAAAAGTTCAGGAGCTGTGTGAGAGTCGAGGTGGACGTCCTGGGCTGTCCGTCCTAACGAGCCTTCTGGTTTCCGTGGACGTAAAGATTTATTGAACCGTGCTTCGGCATTGGTCACAACTTGTCCCTAATATGTCAACTGACATCTGAGGACATTAAGCATCAACTCATCATCATAAAAAATAAAAAAATAAAAAAGAGGCTCTAACGAAGTACAATGAAAACATACCAACAAGAACAGACGAACTCCCATTTGTGGATGCGAGGTACTGCAAAACCACATTAAACTCATCGATTACCTCAAGGCACTCACGGCGTGGAAACCAAACACGCTGAAATAATCCTAGATCATTGTGTACATGTCCAGTGGATTTATTCCCGTCACCAAATTTACAATCTCTTCGAGTCAGATTGTGCACGTGTACCGAACCGGGTCTTTTGGCGGCCATCGTGAAGCTGCTCTCTACATAACTTCTTTCTAAGACAAAAATTGGAAAGGCAGAATTGTTCGCAACATGCAAGGCTGTATGCTGACTTAGTCCCGGACCAACAGGAAAAATCCCAACTTGAGAGCTCTAGATTGTCACAAGATAATGGGGATGGGGATAGCTCAGTGGTTGGAGCGCCGGACTCGTGACTGAGAGGTTCCGGGTTCAATCCCCGCAGGAGCGGCGGGAGAATTTTCTTCTCCAGGGTCGACTTTCTGTGCTGATTCTAATTTCGGTATCCGTTCCACCCCCGTGTTACCGCAGTAGCACGTAAAAGATCCCGGTCATTCTGCCAAAAGTGCAGGTGGCAGGTTGCAGCTAAACACGCATACACCTTACGTATGTGGCTTTGCGTGAAGTGACATGGTGCATGGTTGTATGGTGTACACTAGAATTGCGCCGAGATGCTGCAGTTTCATGTGGCACCAGCCATGCCAGCGATGGTAAGTACACCACTTCGGTGGATATTCAAAAACGCGCTATAAAAAGCTTGTCACTCATGTAGAACCACAGGCTGAGCGCAGTGAGTCTGCTCAAGAGAGCGGAGAATAGCGCTATATAAGTGATCATCAATCAATCAATCAATCAATAAGGGTTTTAATAAACTGCTGCACCGTGGGTTCGGTGGCTAGAAGGAAAACGCTACCTGACATGCACCGGAAACACTGCACGACCACTACACGCAGAAGTGTGAGGTCTTTGGATAAATCAAGCTGTCATTTATTTCAGTATCTATGCACTGCTCGCGTGACCCGTGTTTCGTGCCTGAACTTAACGTTCACAAAAGGCTCTCGCACACGCACACACACACACACACACGCACGCACGCACGCACGCACGCACGCACGCACGCACGCACGCACGCACGCACGCACGCCACGCACGCACGCACGCACGCACGCACGCACGCACGCACGCACGCACGCACGCACGCACGCACGCACGCACGCAAGCACGCACGCAAGCACGCACGCACGCACGCACACACACACACACCACACACACACACACACACACACACACACACTTTATGATACAGGCGCGGGGGACACACACACACACACACACACACACACACACACACACACACACACACACACACACACACACACACGCACGCACGCACGCACACACACACACACACACACACACACACGCACGCACGCACGCACACACACACACATTATGATACATGCGTGCGGACACACACACACACACACACACACACACACACACACACACACACACACACACACACACACACACACACACACACACACACACACTATGAGACCGGGAGACAGTTGCGTGGAGGTGCTGCACTCTTTTATCTGTCATGAAATAATGCCCCATTATCTTTTGGGGGGGCAGAGTGACGCTCTCAACCTAAGAAAGTCAAGAGAGTGCAAGCATTATTAAGACAGAGCAAGAGAAGTATAACCAAAGTCCTATCGTCACGTTCTGTTCACATCCATATCAAAAACTATGACAGCGATCTCTGATTTTTGACAGACGGACGCATGATCGGAAGAAAGAGTGCGGTCTTCAACGTCTACTTAACGCTATGCTGCAATGTGTACTGTCTAATCTCCAGCACCGTTCTTTTTCAGCCCCAGTAAAATCTCGACTGTCGACATCAGTGGGTCGAGTGGGAGTAGGTAGGTAGTGTTGCTTAATGTCCTCGGATGTCGGCTGACATATTAGGGACAAGCTGAGACCAATGCCGAAGCATGGTTCAGTATAGCTTTACGTCCACGGAAGCCAGAATGCTCGTTAGGACGGACAGCTCAGGACGGCCACCTCGACTCTCACACAGCTCCTGAACTATGGGTGACGAGTGGAGCATCAGACTGCGTGCCATTATACCACTTGCGATTCAGTGTTCCCGATTAAACGCATAGCTGCGGGTCTTTACGTAGATATTTGAATTTTGACGCACAGATTTGAGTTCCCTGCGTCATCTTGACGCATACGTATTTTTAAAGCGATCGAGGTAGTCGACGATCATTTAGCGGATCAGCGAAACCAGATCGGCAAAATTCGGAACGCAAAACTCTGCTTGCCTAACCACATTCCTGTCCGCAATGCTGATTGTTTAAATGTCGCTTCCGGCAGTTGTTCGCCCTTAGTTCGGTTAGCAGAGATAGCGTAGACATAGGTGGCAAGCGCATACCATTCAGATCTTCAGTTAGGAACCTAAGAGTTCATCTCGATCAGACACTGTCTATGCAGCAACACATCAGCAGTGTATGCCGTGCAGCATACCTAGAACTTAGAAGAATAGCTTCAATCCGACCCATACTTGACTCAGAGTGCAACTGCCCAACTCGTTTCATCTGCCATAACATCCAGGCTTGACTACTGCAATTCATCCTTGCAGGATTACCCTAGAAGCAGATTTCACGCTTGCAGAGAGTCCCACAACAACGCTGCAAACTTGTTTTTAGAAAGTCCAAATACGATCATGTGACACCACTCCTACAATAACTGCACTGGCTTCCGATGAAATTCCGACACAGTACAAGATAGCCACTTTTGTCTACCGCTTTTTGACGGCTCTCTACCAGGTTATCTTTCTCAGACTCTATGTGCATATGAACCAACACGAAACCTTATCTCATCGTGTGAGAAGCTCCTGAAAGTCCCAAAGCGCAACACCAAAACGTTCGGAGAGCGTTCCTGTCAGCTTTCTTGCACCTTCTGTCTGGAACTCTCTGCCATCCGGCCTCAGAAATTCTTCTACCCTTCCGCTGTTTAAATCCAGACTCAAAACTCACTTGTTTACGGACAGCTTCCTGCCAGTAGGACCTCTGCAGTCTTCAGCCCCCGCCTTCCCCCCCCCTTCACCTTCCACCTCTTCCCCCCCAACCCCCCACACTAAACCCCGCATGAATGTGTTTCCTGAGTGTTTTTAACTGTCACGGTTGTTAAGAGAGCGAGAGTGAGAGAGAAGCAGGGAGCGGGAGAGATGGTGGGTAGGGAGAGAGAGAGTATATCTGCATGTGAGACAAAGAGAGGGGCAGAGGGAGAGGGGGGGAGGAGGGGGAGGTGTGTGTGTGTGTGTGTGTGTGTGTGTGTGTGTGTGTGTGTGTGTGTGTGTGTGTGTGTGTGTGTGTGTGTGTGTGTGTGTGTGTTTAGCAGAGTAATAATAATGCTTAGAACACAGCTTTATAATTATGTACCTGTTTTAAATTATTGTAACGTCTCTATGTTTTATAGCAGTGTTTTAGTTTTTTTGTTTTATGTGCCATTTTACAAGTATTTTGTTTTATATTAGTGTAATTTATTAAGTATGTATTATGAGATTGTTTGTGTATAATATGTTAGTGAATGTAAATGTAATATCTTATGTACATGTATGTGAACAAGCGCCGTTGAGCTCGCTCAGCGGCGAATAGCGCTATAGAAAATTTATTTATTATTTTTTATTCTTTTTATTGTTTTTAATCTTACTGGTCGAAAATTCACTTCCTTTTCTACGCTGTCACTTCCTTTCGACGCCTTTGTTTTCCCTTCGGCTGAAAACATGTCGCCTTTATCTGGCTTACACGTGCGAAGACGCGCCAGGGCAGCAAAGTCTGATGACAATATTGTCGTTGAGAGAGAGAGAGAGAGAGAGAGAGAGAGAGAGAGAGAGAGAGAGAGAGAGAGAGAGAGAGAGAGAGAGAGAGAGAGAGAGAGAATGAGAGAGAGAGAGAGAGAGAGAGAGA
>OY757547.1:17643280-17666675 GCA_963584105.1 Alviniconcha strummeri
CTATCTCTCTCTCTCTCTCTCTCTCATTCTCTCTCTCTCTCTCACACACACACACACATACACCTATCTCTCTCTCTCTCCTCTCTCTCCTCTCTCTCTCTCTCACACACACACACACACACACACACACACACACACACACACACACACACACACACACACACCACCTCTCTCTCTCTCTCTCTCTCTCTCTCACACACACACACACATACACCTCTCTCTCTCTCTCTCTCTCTCTCTCTCTCACACACACACACATACATACATACACCTCTCTCTCTCTCTCTCTCTCTCTCTCACACACACACACACACACAACACACACACACACATACACCTCTCTCTCTCTCTCTCTCTCTCTGTCTCTCTCTCTCTCTCTCTCTCTCTCTCTCTCACACACACACACACATACACCTCTCTCTCTCTCTCTCTCACACACACACACACACACATACACCCCTCTCTCTCTCTCTCTCTCTCACACACACACACATACACCTCTCTCTCTGTCTGTCTGTCTGTCTGTCTGTCTGTCTGTCTGTCTGTCTCTCTCTCTCTCTCTCTCACACACACACACACACACACACATACACCTCTGTCTCTCTGTCTCTGTCTCTCTCTCTCACACACACACATACACCCCTCTCTCTCTCTCTCTCTCACCACACACACACACACATACACCTCTCTCTCTCTCTCTCTCTCTCTTCTCTCTCTTTCACACACACACACACACACACACACACACACACACACACACACACACCAGACACACACACACACACACACACACACACACACACACACACACACACACACACACACACACACTGTGACTGAAACGCACGCCGTACGGCGCGAGGCACACCTGCACCCACCCACCGACACGACATGACACACGCACACATTTCGTGGCATTTGCCACTCAGCGATTATTTTTTTTTACGAACTACTTTTGCCGCGACTCACTGTGAGTAATGTATACCAGATTAAAAAAAGAAACTTCCGGAAAGTTCCCCCCCCCCCCCCCCCCCATATATATATATACCTGACCCAGCAGCATCTGTGACTGTTGACATTAATTTATGTTTGCAAGCCATGACTTGGGTTTCATTAGGAATCCTTCCCGGCAGTTCACTAACGATGTCAAAATTCATAGTAAAGCACCGCTTACCTGTTGAAAAGGTCTCCCCTGTTATATCTTTATGTGGGCGAACATGTCAAACCGAAACTGCCATGTGGGGAGCCATGTTTTTTCAGCAACGATCACACTTGTTCCTCCAGTAACATTAGTATTACATGGATTACTTCCCTTGCATACTCTATATAACATACATGTGTTGCTTCACAATATATGACACCCCCTTTCTTTTGAGCAAATTTCTTTCACCCAAATTTACAAAGTAAACCATACACTTATCAAAACAATAAACTTGCAACTGTTTCTTTTACATGAAAAACATTAAGGCTTTTCATTATGATCCATTCACACAACAATAATTATTCTTGTTTTTTTCCACACAAAAATATTTTGTTTCTTACATCTGTTAAAATTCTGTGGGCTTAAAATTATTGCTGAACATTTTAATAAACTGAATAGTTTGACACTTGTTGATTTCAATAGTCATAACTTTAAATGTTCATATACTATGTGAAGACACTTCTAAACAATTAAAATATAAAATCACATCATATAACTATCCTTATAGGAGTTCTTGTTTCAGCATTTGTAAAAATAAAATCATATCACTTTCAAACACAACTAATTTAAATCAGAACTAAACTTCTTATGCATCTGCAATGTCTTTGCACCCTAAACAGTTTTCAATGTTCACTTTTCTTTAGTGACACACATTGCTATTCATAAACATTCTATCATGTAATGTTTTGCAAATGTATGAAAATTCAGTTCTTTCAAACTTATCTGTCTCTGTAATATAAAACACAATCACTTTGATCAAATACTCAATTATTAATTTACAGGAAAATAATACTGATCAAACAGCACTTCACTGTCCTAATTCAGTTCTTCATCACAATCACTAGACAACTGGTCACAGGCCATGCGCATACTTATGGAAGACCTTATGCGTCATCATCACGAAACCTAGCTGGAATTTTGACGACTCTGCCTGATCTGGTTTTCACCACATTTTCTTTTCTGACCATTTGGCTGTTGTCATCTGATTGTGATGGAGTCTGACCACTTGTTTGATTAGCCACACATTGTTTCACTCTGTGATGGAACAGTCACTGGCAAATCACGGTCTCTTGAGGCAACCACTGTAGGCCTCAGCATCTTCCTGTTTCTTCTGTACTGTTTACGCTCATCTCTGACTACATAGGATCTAGGAGTCGAGTGAGGAGTCACTACTTCAGCTCTCTTCCAGGTGTCCCCGAACTTCAGCATGACTGGATCACCGGTTCGAAATGTCGACAGGTTTCCGCTCGCCTTCTTGTCGAAGTAGAATTTCTGCTTCTGCTGACGAGAGACCATTTCAGCGTGACGCTCCTCGGAATTGCCATGTCCTGGTTGTAGGAGTTTGGATGTTGTCGGTAACGTTGTCTTCAGCCGTTTGCCCAGGAACAGCTGAGCAGGAGAGAATCCAGTGTCTAGAGGACTGTTTCTGTAGTCAAGTAGTGCTTTGTAAGGATCTTTCGCCTTCACCATGTACCAGTAAGCGTTTGACAGTTTGTACAATTCTTTCTGCTTGCCCGTTTGCTTGCAGGTGGTAAGGACTGGATGTTGTGTGTTTGATGTCGTAGTCCTTCATGAACTGAACGAATTCCTCACAAGCAAACTGAGGTCCGTTGTCAGATATCAGCTCATCGGGAATTCCATACCTGGAGATCTGACTCTTCATGTATGAAATAACGTTCTTGGCTGACAGATTGTCCAGTTTGGAGATTTCTGGCCACTTTGAGAAGTAGTCCACTATGAGCAGATAATGTTGGTTGTTGAACTCAAAAAGATCTGCTCCGACCTTCGCTCAAGGTCGTTCTGGAATCTCCATCGGAATCAATGGCTCCTTTGCGTTTGCTCTCGAGTGCTCTGCACACAATGCGCAGGCTGCAACAGTCTCTTCTATGCGTGCAGACATTCCTGGCCAGAACAAGACTTGCCTTGCTCTATTCTTGCACTTGACGATGCCCAGGTGTGTCTCGTGGATCTTCTCCAACATCTCCGACTGAAGTGTTTTGGGTACTATGATCTTATCTCCCTTGAACAGCAAACCGTCCAGACAGGTGAGTTCATCTCTGTAAGACCAGTACTGTCTGACAGCTGGAGATACATCTTCTCTGTTGTCGGGCCATCCTTTGAGAATCACACTGCTCAGGGCTTTCAGTTCCAAGTCTTTTGCCGTTTCTCGTTGGAACTGTGTGTACTTTTCTGGTGAGATGGGTAAATACGACTTGGGGTTGATCGCATTATCTCTGTCTCTGAGACAAGTTGCTCTTTTGTCTCTTGGAGGTATGATCGACTCAGAGTCTCAGCAACATACACGTGCTTTCCTGGCTTGTAGGTCACTTGCAGGTCATACTTCTGTAGTTGCAGCAGAAAGCGTTGGAGTCTCGCTGGCGCTTGATGTAGTGGTTTATTGAAGATTGACTGCAGGGGTCTGTGGTCTGTTTCTACCTCTACAGTTCGACCATACACAAACTGATGGAACTTTTCGCACCCAAACACGACTGCCAGTGTCTCTTTTTCAATTTGTGCGTACTTCTGCTGCGTTTTGGTCAGTGCCCGTGAGGCGTATGCTATTGGTTGGCCTTCCTGCATGATGACACAACCAAGACCTGTAGATGACGAGTCGACTGAGAGTGTGAGAGGTAATGTAGGGTCGTAGAACCTGAGTACTGGAGCTTCTGTTGCCAGTTTCTTCAGCTTGTTGAAACTGTTCTCTTCGGTCTCAGTCCACTTCCACTCAACATCCTTCTCTGTCAGTTTTCTGAGAGGAGCACTGATGTCTACCATGTTGGGCATGAATTTCTTCAGATATTGAATGAATCCGAGAATGTCATCAGTTCTCTCTGGCTCTACGGTCGCTTCATGTCTTGAACTGCTGTGATCTTCTCTGGAACTGCTTTCAGACCTTCCCCAGACAATACATGTCCGACATAGGAAATCTGGTTCTGTCGAAACTTGCGCTTGCCTTTGTTGAACTTCAGACCACATGCCTTTGCCTTGTCCATGACCTGCTTCAGGCGCATGTCGTGTTCTGCTTGGTCTTTTCCCCACATCACTATATCATCCATGATGGCTTCACTTCCATCAATGTCTTCGACCATCTGAGACATCACTCGCTGAAATATTTCACTTGCCGAGACAATGCCAAATGGAACACGAAGGAAGCGATAACGTCCGAATGGAGTGTTGAACGTACACAGCTTGGAGCTTTCTTCGTCAAGTTTCAACTGCCAGTAACCTGAAGTTGCATCAAGTTTTGAAAACACCTTTGCTCCCGGCATGTTCTGTACGACTTCTTCAATCGTCTTCATGGGAAAATGTTCTCGCTTGATCGCTTTGTTCATGTCTCTTGGGTCTATGCAGATTCCCAGTTTCTTGGGTGTCTCTACAATGACCATGTTGTTCACCCAGTCTGTTGGCTCTTCTTGCTTCTTGATCACGCCATCATTCTCCATCCTCTGGAGTTCTTCCTTGACACGATCATGGAGTGCTACTGGTAGCTTTCTTGGAGCATGTACCACAGGTGGAACACTTGGGTCGAGCTTGATTTTGTATTCTCCAGGAATCCAACCTAATCCCTTGAATGAGTCTGCGTACTCTTCTGTGATATCAACACCAACTGAACAAAGTCTCTCAATGAGTCCTAGTCTCTGGCACGCCTCAACACCTAGGATTGCTGTGCTGTCCATTTCTGTCACGAAAAATTGGGCATTGTGTTCTACATTCTTGCAAACACATGTGAGGTTTGTTGTCCCTAGTGTCTTGATGTGATGTCCAGAATATGATGTTAGTCTTGCTCTTGACTTCGTCATCTTCTTGTCACTGACTCAACTGAGTGTTTTGAATACTCTGTGCGAAATGATATTGTACTTAGCACCTGTGTCTAGCTGAAAGTTCACTTTGACCCCTTCAACCTCTATGGTTTTGTACCAGCCTGTGTTCACAGCACTAATGTCTTTCTGATTTATTGTCCCAACAAAGTATTCTGTGTCTGAGCTATCAGAGTCATCAGCTGTGTTCACTCTTTATTTGTGTGAGCGATTGGACACTTTCTTCTTTGTCCTACACATCTTCTCGAAGTGATTCTTTGCGTAACACTTCTGGCAGTCTTTACCCATTGCTGGACAGGGGGCATCACCATGTTGCCTACCACATCTACCACATGTATGTGTAACTGCACTGGACTTTGATTCTTTGTGTCTCCAGTTCTTCTTCTTCACTGCTTGTACACCTTGTTCAGTTTCATCTGTCATTTCTTTGAGTTGCTGAACTGAAACTTCGTCCACTCTAGCTACCTCTATGGCTCTTTCTAGAGTTAAATCTGAACCAATGTCAATAAGCTTCTCACGCACTTTGGCGGATTTTGTGCCAAACACGATTCTGTCTCGCACAATGTCATCTTCTGCTTGTCCATACTCACAGTCTTTCACCAGCAGTTTTAATGCGGTCACGAACTGTTGGACAGTCTCACCTGGTTCTTGAATCTTGCTGTGCAGTTTGTATCTTGGAAAAATTGGGTTTGACTTGGGTTGTACGTAGGCCTGGAACCTATCATAGTATTCTTGCAGGACTTTCTGTTGTGCATCAGTCATGTCCCATGTGGAAAATATTCTTCTTCCTTTCTCGCCTACCCACAGCATCGAATAACAGCATCGCTCTTCTTCGTTCTTCGCCCTCAATGGGCCTTTGAACATGAACTCTACATGCTGTCTAAAGGCTTTCCATTCTCCCACCAGATCAGTACTATCCCAATTAAATTTAGGATTACTTGACGCAGTATCCATTTTACTGTTCATCTGTGTACTTATCTGGCTTCATATGGGTTCCGTTCATCAGGATTTTCTGGATTGAAACATATACCACTTCTGACACCATGTTATATCTTTATGTGGGCGAACATATCAAACCGAAACAGCCATGTGGGGAGCCATGTTTTTTTCCCCGCAACGATCACCCTTGTTCCTCCAGTAACATTAGTATTACATGGATTACTTCCCTTGCATACTCTATATAACATACATGTGTTGCTTCACAATATATGACATCCCCTGACGCAGTGCCTGAACTTGTTAATTCACCCCCGTGGGAACGTGCGTCTCGTCATTTTTCTTGATCCATGCAAGTGTTGATGTTGCTGGCGCTTGGGCTGTGTGAGCACTGACTGCACAATACCTACGTGCCGGAGTAATCAGTAAAGGTACGCAGCGACCAAACTGGCGCACCCCACGCAGGAGGGAATTCCCTTAAAATCGACCCAGGGGAAACTACTCTGCCTGACACGGTAGCCAAAGATTACGCTACTTCGTTCCCTTTATAATTCGGTACATAGAGCGTTACTAGCCGCTTCTATTGGGTGTCGCCTGAGCGAAGGTAGTTTCGATCAACCGCCCATTTTATATCTTTATTATTAATATTACTGACTGAATTAAACTTATCATAAGTAGTCAATATATTCAAAGTGTAGATATACATCTTTACAAGTCTATAATAATGTGAAGGTGAAGAAATTGCAAATTGTACAAATCTCCCTCTCCTCCTCACCTCCCTCCTCTCTCCCTCTCTCTGGCTCAGTGTTATGAGAAAAAATCTTCTTCCACTCACTTTGTTCAGAAGTTTAATTGGATCAATCATAATGAGAAATGTATTGCAAACTATTTCAATGACTGGGTACTTGGATTTCTAGTAAACAGTCAAGTCCCTAGTAGAGTAGCAGTGTTGTCTGACATTGTACAGTGTACATATTCATCCTTCATGAGAATTTATACAGACAAACTGATAGGCAATGCCATTTGTTAAAATGCAGGTTAGGTTGGCTGTTGATGAATTAACTTTAAGAATTAATTTCTCAATGCTGGTAGTCTTGTGTGATTATTTATGTCACTTATTGTAAGTTGAAAATTTTCCACTCTTCTTTGAGTAGCTGTGCTCACTGTCTTTGAAGGAATCACTAGTCAAGCAGCTGAGGATCACATTCAAAAGACTCATAACTTGAGTCTGACAGAAGTGTGTGTGTGTGTGTGTGTGTGTGTGTGTGTGTGTGTGTGTGTGTGTATATGTGTGTGTGTGGTGTGTGTGTATGTATGTGTATGTGTGTTGTTTGTAATTCAGACAGGCTGGTTTTGCTAAAGTTGTTTTTATTCTCCTTGCAGAAAGGAACATAAATCCTGTTTATACATTGAATTGATGGTTTGTGTGTGTGTGTGTGTGTGTGTGTGTGTGTGAAATTTTGCAAATAAACATATGATTTTAAATGTAGTCTTAGTTATTAAATTATACTTGGGATGTGAATTGATCTGATCAAATTGTATCATTAGTTAGGGTGGGGCAGCAATGTCTTCAGTGCTGCATTTATGTGTAATACTTGGTTGTTGCTACAACTATTATGAGTTGTGCCTGTTTCTGTGTGTGTTTAGTGTGAGTACAGCAGCTGTTTACCTGTGTGTTTAGTGTGGATGTGCCTGTTGACCTCAGTGTGTCTTTATATTTTTGTCTATTCTTATTCTCTCTTTATTTTATTTTTATATATTTCATTTTCATCGGTATTTTTGTTTACATTTACTTCTATGTTTTCTTTCTTTGTTGGTTTTCTTATATATATTACATTATTTACTCTTTTTTCTTTTCTTCTTCTTCTTCTTCTTTTCTCTCTGTCTCTTGCTCTCTAAATGATGCCTGTAATTTTATATTTACTCATCAGTAGCTTGGTAAGGACTAGTTGTTAGACAGCTTTTTGAATGAGACTAAACTACAATCCTTGTAAAATAAAGTTTTCAAGTTCGCCGAGTTCTTTGTTCATTCCGAGTTTTTCTCCCTTTTGAAGCTCGTCTAATGAAATTGCTCCTCATTGTGGGAAAATAAAGTATGATAGATTACAACGGACAAGTTCTGCCTTTGTGCCCCTGACCAGCTGTTCATATTTCTTCGCCCATATTTTTTAATCTAAAAATTAATGATCGTCGAGTAAAATGACCGTGCACTCGCCGCTGTTGAACGGCAGCCACAGACGAACCAGTCGGCAAGGGGCGATACTCGTACCAAACTCCCGCCTCGCTCGTGGGAATGGTCTATATTCGGGGTCCAAAAAGCTTCGCACAGCATGTTCTGGGAAATTCGCCCGGCTATCGACGAACATTGCCTCTGGCTGAGAGCAGAGCTCTCCTGTGGATGAGGAAGAAATAAAAATTAAAATGGATGACGGTGTCACTAGGTTCTTCACTCGCTTCGGAGGGAATTTTTTAATTTGTTGACTTGTGGGAGGCTCAGCCTTGTCTCGGAGACCCAGAATGAGATAGTAGTTAGTTGAAATACCCTGTGAGGGATAATGAAAGTATATTGACTTGACTTGACTTTAGCCTACATTTTTGATCATGCTGTCTTCTGCGTGTCTGCCGCAAGTTCGGGCCGAAGCTTGCATCTCATTACAAGCCAGTTGAGAACGAAGTAAAGTTTGGACTGTCCGAACCATATTCGGCGAACTAAAAGTTCAATTAAGAAACGAATCATAGTTCGCTGAACTGTCCGAAGTATGTTCGGCGAACAAACATTCGCTCAGTTAAGAACGGGTTTAAAGCCCGTTGATTATCTCCCCCTGTTGTGTTTTGGAGGAGGCCATCGTTTGCAAGAGCGGGAAGGCTTTTTGCCTCAGGGTATTTAGCGTTAGCAAAATATCTGGGCATATATGGGTTAACTGACTTGCCGCTGCAGAAGCGCAGCACTGAGACAGCATGATCCAAAATCAGTGCAGGCTAAAGTCAAGTCAGTATACTTTAATCATCCCTCACAGGGTAATTCAACTAAGTGCTATATCATTCTGGATCCCAGAGACAAGGCTGCACCTCCCACGAGTCACTGAGCATGAGTAGTCAAATTGAGAAAGTTGTCTATGAACTGCTTTGTTCGACTATTTGTCTGTGTGGCCGTCTATATGTCTGTACCTTTTTGTTATTTATTATGTATGCATAAACTGTACATGTATAGTTGTATATGTCTGTTATCCATTGTTGGAACGGGTGTACTGAATAGGTGCACTGTATTATGCGCTATCACTGTGTTATATTTGCTAGAATGAATAAAAGAAAAAAGTCTACAACAACAAGAAAATTAAAAACAAAACAATACAAAACAAAAACCAGAAACAGCAAACAAACAAACAGACAACAAACAACAACACCCCCCACCCCCCAAAAAACAACAACAACAACAACAACAACAACAACAACAAAAACCACAAACAAGCAAACAAAAACCCAAGAAAAAACAATTAAGCAAACAAAAAAACAAAACAAAAAAAGCTGAAGTAGTCTCCCACATCGCGAGCGAAACGCTAGCCGTTATCTGGAGGTCATACCAAAGACGATGAGTCAGTGCGTCTGACTCACGACGGTAGTCTACCGGTGGGTTTTCCTAGGAACGCGTATAGTGAACACAATCTAGTGCGCTATCAAACTATACAGGACGCCTGTCTAGCTAAAAGGCATCATTGCACCAAGCCGTAACTCAAACAGTGTTTTTTACATGCAAATATCGAGTAGACGAACTGCGCACGAGCGCGGCTGAAAGAGAGCAGGACGTGACGCTGGTTAGTCCTGCAAATATAACTCCGTCTTTTTCTGATCAGAAGATCGTGAGGGCGTTCGTGTTGTAGTTTGTTTTGCCCTGCGTTAACCATGAAACCGCCATTGTTCCGATTGCTGCGGGTAATGTGTGTGCTTGTACTGGCCACTCTGTGTTTGGGAATTTTAGTCAATTCTGGTTATTGGAATATTGCTGTTTCGTCATTTCGTGGTGAGTTTAAAAACCAACGTTCCTCGATGATAAAAATGGAATGCTTTGTCTCATTCTTTTTCTTTTCTACTTTTTATTATTTGGTCTCTGTCTCCCTCTCTCTGTTTCTCTATCACTGTCTGTCTGTCTTTCTGATATTTATTCAGAGTACTAGTATTCAAAGCATGCAGAAATCTTGCGCCTCAGTATCTCACATCCTTTTTTGTTTGTTTTGTTTTTTGTCTTTTCAAATAATCGTTCCTCATCACGAAGAATACTTTTTCCCAAACCTAGAATAGTCCTTTTCAAAACTAGCTTCTCCTTTTCGGGCGCATCCATCTGGAACTCTATTCCAGCTCAAATAAAAACATCCAAATCACTCACCTGTTTTAGAACACAAATTTACAAATGGTTTAGAAGTAATGGTTTGGTGCACTTCAAGCTTCCTGTGTGTGTGTGTGTGTGTGTGTGTGTGTGTGTGTGTGTGTGTGTGTGTGTGTGTGTGTGTGTGTGTGTGTGTGTGTGTGTGTGTGTGTGTATGTATGTGTATGTGTGTTGTTTGTAATTCAGCAGGCTGGTTTTGCTAAAGTTGTTTTTATTCTCCTTGCAGAAAGGAACATAATCCTGTTTATACATTGAATTGATGGTTTCCACCACTGCTAAACAAATACAGAACTTGTATTATTATATACCCAGATTGGTAGCAGCTCTCTCTCTCTCCTTTCACAATGTTGTACTTATTTAACAACATGCGCTGGGTCCTCTAAGGGTTTTTCACCCAAAGTCACCTTTTTGTGAGAATACATTTTTTTCTTCTCCTTTCTTGATTTATCAGAACTATAAGCATGTAAATAACCCTAAAGCAAGAGAAGTTGTTGAAAGTATGATTACCGACCTTAACCTGTGTGATATATGGAGAGATCTGAATCCAGATTGTCAGCGTTACACCTGGCGAAGAACAGCTCCATTTCAACAGGCTAGACTTGACTTTTTTCTCGTTACTGATTCAATTGTCTGTCTTGCTGAGGATTCTGATATCAACTGCGGATATAGGACTGGTCATTGAGTAATACTGCTAAAATTGAAATTTAGCAAAAAGACTACACATAACACGTTTTGGAAATTTAATACCGCTCTGCTACAAGATAAACAATATTTAGATAAAATCAACGAATCGATAGGTAGTATTATAGTTGAATATGCAATTTTCCCATATGCAAGGGACTCAACTAACAATATACCTAAAAATGAAATACAATTTTTGGTTTTTAATGACACACTTTTGGACTTCCTTTTGATGAAAATTCGGTCTAAAATGATTGCATATGCAACAATAAAGAAGAAGAGAAAGACATTCAGAAATTAGAGAAAAGTAACAAAAGTCAAGAAGACTGTAATATTATGAATGGTAAGAAAACTGAGCTGAAAGCGATACGAGGGGAAAAACTTGAAGGTGCATTATTGCATTCTAAAGCCAGAGGGATACCTCACAGTGAAAAGGTTACTAGCTATTTTGGTAGCTTGGAGAAACGACACTAAATTAGTAAATATATGGCCAAGCGTATTGATAAAGACGCCAAAGTATTGACAGATTGAAAGCTGCATTACAGTTACTGATAATTTTGGAACAAAATCCGGTCTATATATAAATGCAGGAAAGACTAGTGCAGTTTGACTTGGTAGTTACATAATTGCAACACCTCGGAATGGAATGGAACCCACCTAAATTTAAAGTACTAGACAAGATTAATAGAAAACAGTTCATAAAAGCATACAAGAAGGAGCTAGGCCTAGGTCTTCCACATCTGAAAACGTTTATTTCTGCTTTGAAGCTAACGTGGATTGGAAAAATTCATAAAAATGATACTAATCATAAGTGGGAAAATACAGCACTGGTGAAATATCCACTCGTTAAGAACAAAGAGCGCTATGGACCTAGAGTGACAAATGCTTACTCTAACTACAACGCATTCTGGACCCAAGTCTTCAAGGTGTATGATGAATTTTACAACAAAATAAAACTGACAAACGCAGGAGAAGTACTTTCGGAACCAATCTGTTTAAACCAGAGGATTAGAGTTGGGAACACATTTCTCATGCATAAACACCTGATTCATAAAGGTGTCCATTGTGTTGCATACTTTCTAAATGAGGAAGGAGAAGTACTATGTCACATAGATTTTCAAAGAAAATTGGACATAACTATTGATTTTGTCACATATTCTGGCTGCATACTGTGTATTTTTTCTTTTTATAATAACAATGTTATGAATCTTACGGCGTGCATGCATAAACTGTATGAAACAAATATGGGTTGCAAATTATATTATGATGTATTAAACCAAAGTGATGTAAAATCCAGCTGCTGCTCAAAATGGCAAGATAAACTTCAAAGAAATATACCGTGACAGTCCTTTTTTTTAATCAGTTAAGTCAAATGACGTTAATATGAAATGGTTTCAAATGAGAATCATGTACAAAATAATTGGAACAAATGTGATTCTTAATGAGATGGGTGTGACCAACAACAATAAGTGCAGCTTTTGTCTAATTGCTAAAGACACTGTACAACACATATTTTGGGAATGTACATACAGCCAACAGTTCTGGACACTGTTTGTGATCCTACTGAATGAGAAATGTGCCTCCTGCCATAGATTAAGACTGAATGTCTAATATTACTTGGAACGGATGATGACATCAAAATAGAACGTTTTTGATTTTATTCTACTACTGGCTAAGCAGTATCTATATGAAAGCAAAATAGAAAAACAGTTTCCGAATATTGATATATTTAGGGGAAAAAAATGCTATACAGATACAAAACAGAGGAATATAATGCTAAGATGAGCCGATCCTGTTCAAAGTTTCTCTTCCAGGTGGGAGTCTTACAAACCTTTTTTTGCACACTAATATTCTCAACAGAAAATGTCCTGGAATCCATGCATGTGTATAATCTTAGGCCTATGTAGTCTTTGGATAGGTATCTACTTTTCATTATCCAATATGTTTTTTCATTTCATGTTTTATATGACTTATGAAATGTTGAATGCACCAATGCCGCATATCTTCAAATGCCCCATGTATGTATCTTTGTAATAAAGATGTTAAAAAAAGAAAAGAAAAAAAAGTGAAACAAAGTTCTCCATTACGAACCGTAATTTTGCCCAAACCTAGAATACACCTTTTTAAAACTAGCCTCTTCTCGGGCGCATCCATCTGGAACTCTGTTCAAGCTCCAATAAAAGCCATCTAAATCACTCACCTGCTTCAGAACACAACTTCACAAATGGTTCAGAAGTAATATGCAGTGCACTTCAAGCTTCCTGATGTTAAGTATGTATCTATATTATGTCTATATTCAGCCATGTTTTTGCTCTTCCTTTTACTTTCCTAATTACTATTCATAAGATTTACTTGCGTTGAAACTTCTGCGCCTCAATGTATTCTAGTCTTGTGTAGTAGTTCTATAGCATTTTTTATATCCAACATACAGTGTCATGTTATGCTATAGATTATATATGTTTCTTTTTTCTTCCCCTTCGTATTCATCTACTGCTATATTTCGGGAAAATGTAATTCATAGTAAGGAACAATATTCTAAAAGACAGAAGCCAGTAACACGATTCATTAGTGTGTTTAGGTAGCTGTTGGTTAGTGTGTTTAGACAGCTGGTTGATATTGATTAGTGTGTTTAGACAGCTGGTTGAGATCTCTCTCTCTCTCTCTCTCTCTCTCTCTCTCTCTCTCTCTCTCTCTCTCTCTCTAATTTACAAAATTCTTTTATTTTTTCTTCTTTAATTCAATATAACGAATATAACACGATTATAGAACATGTCAGTTCACCCGTTCCAACAGTGGACAGCTGGTTGATATTGATTAGTGTGTTTAGATAGCTGATATTGTTTTATGTCTTCTCTCCCACCCACCCCTCTCTCTCCGATTTCATCCTTTGAAATTGATTTGTAATTTTGGTTAGCTGCTTTCTTCTTCTTCTTCTCCCCCCCCCCCCTCTCTCTCTCTCTCTATATATGTATGTCTGTCTGTCTGTCTCTCTCTCTCTGGGGGACACGAGAAATGACTAAACCACGCGTAGCAGGATTAGCGAGCTCTGCTAATAATTATTCACAAAGTACCAGTGCCGGAAGAGATTTTATGATTCAGGACTTGTCATAGTGTCGGCTGATGTATCATACTTTCAGGAAATCTTGACTTTCGAACGGTTTGTGGCCGTTTTGTGTCGGTGTTCATGGTTTTTATGTTGAAGCGAGCCATGGCGGTTAGTTAGTTAGTCGGTGCTTTGAGCCCAGTCAATCGCAAAGTGTTATCGAGCCATGGCGGCAAAGCGTAACCGGTACAATGTTTTGAAACTGAAGTCCATGCTACACGGTGTTACCTGTGGTTTGCTCCTGTCCATATTGTTCTGGGTCAGTAATTTACTGGTACAGTGTGGAGATATTGAACCCAACCCGGGACCTCCGACAGCAGACAGTTGGTGAAGTGTTGCTTAATGTCCTCAGATGTCAGTTGACATATTAGGGACAAGTTGTGACCAACGCCGAAGCACGGTTCAATAAATCTTTACGTCCACGGAAACCAGAAGGCTCGTTAGGACGGACAGCCCAGGACGTCCACCTCGACTCTCACACAGCTCCTGAACTATGACAGCAGACACGATAAAACCATGGACATATAGGTCCGTAATAAGACAGACAAGGCTGGGAAGCGGGACCAGCCCAGCACGCAGCACGGACAACCCTCAGAATGAAGGCAAAGAACCGACCCTGGCTGACGTTATTGCTATGCTTTCTTCAGCAACAATGAATTTAAAGTTTGATCCAAACACATAAGCGGTTCACAAGAACGCTATTTATTAGGACAAAACACAACATGCGAATTTTCGGCGCAATCCCCTTTATCAAGCTACAAAACGACACTTAAACAACAGTTAAACGGTGAAAAACGATGACAAATGAGATGGAGAGCTAATCCACTTAGCTGTTTTTGGTTGGGCTACGTCCAGTGCCCCTTAAAGTTTGATGACATGAAAGGCGATGTCAAAATTCTCAGTGAAGGTTTTGCCAGACTACAGGATGAGGTGAAAGAACTGAGGGAGGACTGCATGTGCATTTATCAACGTCTTCTTCGAGCCGTGTTGATTTTTGTTTGTGGTGACGTTTGGGGAAGGAACCAAAAAACTAAAACAAAAAAGAGAGGGAAAAGGAAAGAGACACCGGTTGTTTGTTTTGCACCAGACAATCGCAGCAAAGAGTGCAGTGTAATGCCCGGACTGACATGAACCGTGTCAGCAGTGACAATGCAAACATGCGCAACACCGAGGCCTATGCAAACATGGACTGTCACGGAGAATTAGAAACCAGTCGTGCTTTGTTGGTTGAAAGTAAGCAGCCTGGTGCAAGCGAAAATAAACCCTTCTCGTTCTTGCAGTGGAATGTGTATGGAGTATTCATGAAGCTGAAGGCATGCCACGTTCTCTCTGTCTGTCTGCCTGCCTGCCTGCCTGCCTGTGTGTCTGTCTGTCTGTCTCTGTCTCTCTTTGTCTCTGTCTGTCTGTCTGTCTCTCTCTCTCTCTCTCTCTCTCGTGTGTGTGTGTGTGTGTGTGTGTGTGTGTGTGTGTGTGTGTGTGTGTGTGTGTGTGTGTGTGTGTGTGTAGGCGTGCGTGCGGGTGTGCGTGTATTCATATGTTATGTTGATCTTTGTTGATTATTCTGACAGCGCAAAACAGTCTCTGCCTTCGACTAAAAGAAGAAGAAGAAGAAGAAGAAGAAGAAGAAGAAGAAGAAGAAGAAGAAGAAGAAGAAGAAGAAGAAGAAGAAGAAGAAGAACAAAAGAGAAGAAGAAGAAGAAGAAGAAGAGGAAAAGAAAAGAAAGGAAAAACGCTGTTAGACCAGACAACACTGGCGAAACCGTGGTTATTCAATAATACTGAACAGTGCAAAATCCATGAAGCACTCTATGAGACTAACAGCTACTCCGTGGTTCTAAAACTGAATTTTTAAAAAGCGCTGACAAGACTGACTCAAATGGGAAAAGTGCAAGAACAAAAAACAAACACTCCCTGAGTCTGAAAGCCCATTATTTAAAACAGCCCCTCCTTCGAACCCACTCGTGAGCCGGTTTGGCCTAGTGGTAAGCGTTAGGCTGTAAGCGGAGGGACCTAGGTTCGATACCGCTTCGGCTCTCCTTTCTCTTAAAAAATAAATAAATTGTGGTTTGTGGACACTGTCTTGTGACTTTGTCCATTACTTCCTACTGAAACATTAAAATGGCTCTCATCGCTGCCCATCTTAATGCAGAAATCATTCTGGTGGTGACAGTGTAGCGATAGGTATATAATCTCCTTCTCCCCCCTCCCCACCTCCATACCCCTGCCCTTCTCCCCGTCCCTAATAAGCCTTACGGTTTCTGTGGACTTTAAGCACCATGTTTACTTATTTTGAACCCACTGGCCGCAGTTTGATGGGGTTGTCTAACTTCAAATCCTGTACTTAACTATAACCGGGCAGTGGGTTGGAGGGACTTCCGCTAGCATAGTTTATAGTCGAGTTCATAAAATCGGTTCCACATAACATATGTAAGGAGAGAGAAAGAAAATTAAATACATGCTCCAGAAAATTGAATTTGTTACTTTTCTTTCTCTCTCCTTTCTAACGTGCTACTTATGCTCGTTTTTAATTTGGCCCGGATTAAAATAATAGATAATCATAAGTGTACCACTAATAGAAGATTCACGTTAAATGGTTACGTACACATATATGTCTTCACTTTTCCTTTGTCTTCTTCTTAAATTTATAACATACATTTTGACGAACCGTGTTACTTACACTCGGCTGTAATTTGAATAGCCTGGATTAAGTACTAGCTTATTTAGTGTGTGTGTGTGTGTGTGTGTGTGTGTGTGTGTGTGTGTGTGTGTGTGTGTGTGTGTGTGTGTGTGTGTGTGTGTGTGTGTGTGTGTGTGTGTGTGTGTGTGTGTGTGTGTGTGTGAGCGTGCCCCCGCGCGTGTGTGTTTCAGAAATGTATTTCAACCTTTCAAACCTCATTAGAGGTCCAGATGAACCGACCCCGCGTACGCCAGGTGAACCGACGCCTCGCGGCGCAGTATATTATCAACATCAAAATCCGCTAGACAATCAAAAAGGTACAAGTACTATAAATGCATACATCAATATCAAAATGACAAAAAAGCCAGGATGAGCAAAGTACCGTAAATGCGTACATCGATATTAAAGCATTTCACATACACTGAAATAATCACAAGTCCTATAAAATATGTTACTATCAACATGACAATCAGAAAAGCACAAGTACTTTCATGACAATCAGAAAAGCACAAAAGTAATACTGTAAATACATACATCAACACTAAAAAGAATTTCACACACATCCACCTACTATATAAATGCACACAGACACCTGCACACTCATTCACCCCCTCACAAGCACACGAGCGCGCGCGCACACACTCACTCACGCGCGCACACACACACACACACACACACACACACACACACACACACACACACACACACACACACACACACACACACACACACAGAAGAAGAAGAAGAAGAAGAAGAAGAAGAAGAAGAAGAAGAAGAAGAAGAAGAAGAAAAGAAAAACAAAACAAAACCGCTGTTTAAAACAGTAAGTAATGTGAGACCAGACATCACTGGAGAAACCGTGGTTACTGAATAATACTGAACAGTGCAAAATCCATGAAGCACTCTATGAGACTAACAGCTACTCCGTGGTTCTAAAACTGAATTTTTAAAAAGCGCTGACAAGACTGACTCAAATGGGAAAAGTGCAAGAACAAAAAACAAAACAAAACAACAACAAAAACACCACTCCCTGAGTCTGAAAGCCCATTATTTAAAACAGCCCCTCCTTCGAACCCACTCGTGAGCCGGTTTGGCCTAGTGGTAAGCGTTAGGCTGTAAGCGGAAGGACCTCGGTTCGATACCGCTTCGGCTCTCCTTTCTCTTAAAAAATAAATAAATTGTGGTTTGTGGACACTGTCTTGTGACTTTGTCCATTACTTCCTACTGAAACATTAAAATGTCTCTCATCGCTGCCCATCTTAATGTAGAAATCATTCTGGTGGTGGCAGTGTAGCGATAGGTATATAATCTCCTCCCCCCACCTCCATACCCCCGCCCTTCTCCCCGTCCCTAATAAGCCTTACGGTTTCTGTGGACCTTAAGCACCATGTTTACTTATTTTGAACCCACTGGCCGCAGTTTGATGGGGTTGTCTAACTTCAAATCCTGGAACTAACTATAACCGGGCAGTGGGTTGGAGGGACTTCCGCTAGCATAGTTTATAATCGGGTTCATAAAATCGGCTCCACATAACATATGAATGAATACAAATACAAGAGCACTGAGCCATCTGTGTTGGCCTGTTTAGCACAGGCGATTGTCATGTGTATTTTGAAGACTTAAAAAAAGAAGAAGAAAAAAAGAAGACATGCTCCAGAAAATGGGATTTGTTACTTTTCTTTCTGTCTCGTTTCAAACGTGCTACTTATGCTCTCTTTTAATTCGGATACCCCGGATTAAAGTAATAGATAATCATAAGTGTACCACTAATAGAAGATTCACATTAAATAGGTATGTACACATATGTGTCTTCAAAACTTTTTCATGCTTCGGTCGAGATGTTGCTTTTTGTTCTTCTTTTACTCTTTTCCTTTGTCTTCTTCTTAAATTTATAACATGTATTTTGACGAACCGTGTTACTTATACTCGGCTGTAATTTGGATAGCCTGGATTAAATACAATCTTATTTAGTGCGTGCGTGCGTGCGTGCGTGCGTGCGTGCGTGCGTGCGTGTGTGTGTGTGTGTGTGCGCGTGCCCACGCGCGTGTGTGTTTCAGAAAATTATTTCAGCCTCTCAAACCTCATTAGAGGTGAACCGACGCCTCGTACGCCAGGTGAACCGACCCCTCGTACGCCAGGTGAACCGACCCCTCGTACGCCAGGTAAACCGACCCCTCGTGCGCCAGGTGAGCCGACCCCTCGTACGCCAGGTAAACCGACACCTCGTACGTCATTTGAACCGACGCCTCGTACGCCAGGTGAACCTACGTCTCGTACACCAGGTGAACCGACCCCTCGTACACCAGGTAAACCGACGCCTCGTACACCAGGTGAACCGACCCCTCGTACGCCAGGTAAACCGACGCCTCGTACGTCATTTGAACCGACGCCTCGTACGCCAGGTGAACCGACGTCTCGTACACCAGCTGAACCGACGCCTTGTACGCCAGGTGAACCGACGCCTCCTCGCGTTCATCACACCAATTTGATACCATGGGAAAATCACCACCAGCCCCTCACCCCAATGCCTCTGCCTTGCAACTGGACACTCCAAACCTTCCTGAAACCAAAGCGAACCATGACCTTTTTGCACTGCGACCAGCAACCCGCTACCATTTCCTTCCAGGAGGTCAGCTCTGACGTAACACCGTCTGTACCGACACTGTCCTCGGATGACATCCCTTGCCTGAAACGCGTCATCCGAGAGCATTGCACAGACGTCGGACGACGGGTGCCGCGAGTCGGGCACTACGTTCGGTTCGGCTCCTACAACATGACGTTGGACGGCTTCCTCAGTGTGCTCAGCGTGGTCAAGTTCCTCCAGCCGTGTCTGGTCTTGTTTCACGGCGACATCGTCCCGTCGGGGCCCTACTGGCGCGGGCTACTGCATCTGGTCCCCAACATCCTGCACGTGATGACCGAGCGGCCGCGACGGATCTTCGAGCGGGACATCAAAAGAGTGGAGCACAGCGCGGACGTGGCGAGACTACAGCTACTGATTGGTGGGTACATTTTTCGCTTACTTGATTTCCCGGCAAATCCTGTAACTCTTTCAGCCTTGCAACCGATGATTCTACGGTGGGTGCCTCAGAACTGTTGCTAGCGCCTGCGCATAAACCGGTTTTAGAATGCAAATGTAATTTTTTTTATATAAAAATGCTGTTGGTTATAACAGTAAGGTGGTCTATATTTAACCGTAACTGGGAGCAGGGAGTTCGAAAAAAGAAGAAACTTTCTTTAGTTTTGGCACCAGTATATTAATAAAAAAATGAAAAAAATAAAGTTGTGTGAGATTCGAGGTGGACATCCTGGGCTGTCCGTCCTAACGAGCCTTCTGGTTTCCGTGGACGTAAAGATTTATTGAACCGTGCTTCGGCATTGGTCACAACTTGTCCCTAATATGTCAAGTGACATCTGAGGACATTAAGCATCAACTCATCATCATAAAAAAGTATTTAAAAAAAAAGTAAAAAAGAGGCTCTAACGAAGTACAATGAAACATACCAACAAGAACAGACGAACTCCCATTTGTGGATGCGAGGTATTGCAAACCATCATTAAACTCATCGATTACCTCAAGGCACTCACGGCGTGGAAACCAAACACGCTGAAATAATCCTAGATCATTGTGTACATGTCCAGCGGATTTATTCCGTCACCAAAGTTACAATCTCTTCGAGTCAGATTGTGCACGTGTACCGAACCGGTCTTTTGGCGGCCATCGTGAAGCTGCTCTCTGCATAACTTCTTTCTAAGACAAAAATTGGAAAGGCAGAATTGTTCGCAACATGCAAGGCTGTATGCTGACTTAGTCCCGGACCAACAGGAAAAATCCCAACTTGATAGCTCTAGATTGTCACAAGATAATGGGGATGGGGATAGCTCAGTGGTTGGAGCGCCGGACTCGTGACTAAGAGGTCCCGGGTTCAAATCCCTGCAGGAGCGGCGGGAGAATTTTCTTCTCCAGGGTCGACTTTCTGTGCTGATTCTTATTTCGGTATCCGTTCCACCCCCGTGTTACCGCAGTAGCACGTAAAAGATCCCGGTCATTCTGCCAAAAGTGCAGGTGGCAGGTTGCAGCTAAACACGCATACACCTTACGTATGTGGCTTTGCGTGAAGTGACATGGTGCATGGTTGTATGGTATACACAATAATTGCGCCGAGATGGCTGCAGTTTCATGTGGCACCAGCCATGCCAGCGATGTAAGTACACCACTTCGGTGGATATTCAAAAACGCGCTATAAAAAGCTTGTCACTCATGTAGAACCACAGGCGAGCGCAGTGAGTCTGCTCAAGAGAGCGGAGAATAGCGCTATATAAGTGATCATCAATCAATCAATCAATCAATAAGGGTTTTAATAAACTGCTGCACCGTGGGTTCGGTGGCTAGAAGGAAAACGTGTAACAAAGCCGTGTCTACACAAGACAATAATAAAACAAAAACTGACAAAAACAATCTTTCGAACAACAAAGTTAACAAAAACACGATAGTCTAGTTTTTCTCTCTTGGTTTGCTATTTCATTTCATAAAATCAACAGTTCACAATTTCAGTATAAAGCTCTTTCTGCATCAATTCAACATACAAAGAAAATCAAAAAGTAATTCAAAATAACCCCTATCCTATCTCTCTGATCTAAGCTGAGCTTGCGCTTTCCCTCTCCAAGAATCAAGAGGTTATATACATTTGGGAACCAATTTCCTCATCACGATCAAATCGATCAAAATAGATCATATTGTCAAATATCAACACGCAAACGAGGGCCCGCGGCGGACGCTGGTCACCATTGTCCCGTGACTGACCTGTCATCTGTCAGTGCCCGATAGCGGACGCCGAATATGGCATGGGGTGGCCGAGTTACAAAACTCATCACGATCTTATAAATCAGAACAGATTCTTTTGTCAAGTGTTAATTATCAAAGAGACCCGTGGCAGACTTGGCCGCCACTGCCCCCCTCCATTTGTCAATCGCTGACAGCGGACACTCGGGGCAGCGCGTCACGGCGTCATACCGTCACGGCGTCATACCGTAGATCATGCACCCCCTCCCCAGCTCCTCAGGGCAACGTCAGTAAGGGGCGATTAGTAGTCTCACGACTTACCTCCCCCTGCTATCGCCACTGACACTGCGTCATCTTTGACGGGCCTCGCTTGCTTAATCGACTGTCCTCCAAAAAGAAGTCAGCCGACACACAACAATATAGGGAAGGAGGGGGGCCAGAGGCCATTGTGTTACAAACGCTACCTGACATGCACCGGAAACACTGCACGACCACTACACGCAGAAGTGTGAGGTCTTTGGATAAATCAAGCTGTCATTTATTTCAGTATCTATGCACTGCTCGCGTGCCCCGTTTCGTGCCTGAACTTAACGTTCACAAAAGGCTCTCGCACACGCACGCACACACACACACACACACACACACACACACACACACACACACACACACACACACACACACACACACGCACGCACGCACGCACGCACGCACGCACGCACGCACGCACGCACGCACGCACGCACGCACGCGCGCGCGCGCGCACGCACGCACGCACGCAAGCACGCACACACACACACACACATTATGATACAGGCGCGGGGACACACACACACACACACACACACACACACACACACACACACACACACACACACACACACAAACACACACACACACGCACGCACGCACGCACGCGCGCGCGCACGCACGCACGCACGCAAGCACGCACACACACACACACATTATGATACAGGCGCGGGACACACACACACACACACACACACACACACACACACACACACACACACACACACACACACACACACACACACACACGCACGCACACACACACACACACACACACACATTATGATACAGGCGTGCGGACACACACACACACACACACACACACACACACACACACACACACACACACACACACACACACTATGAGACCGGGAGACAGTTGCGTGGAGGTGCTGCACACTTTTATCTGTCATGAAATCATGCCCCATTATCTTTTGGGGGGGGCAGAGGGACGCTCTCAACCTAAGAAAGTCAAGAGAGTGCAAGCATTGTTAAGACAGAGCAAGAGAAGTATAACTAAAGTCCTATCGTCACGTTCTGTTCACATCGATATTAAAATCTATGACAGCGATCTCTGATTTTTGACAGACGGACGCGTGATCCGAAGAAAGAGTGAGGTCTTCAACGTCTACTTAACGCTATGCTGCAATGTGTACTGTCTAAATCGCCAGCACCGTTCTTTTCCAGCCCCAGTAAAATCTCGACTGTCGACATCAGTGGGTCGAGTGGAGTAGGTAGGTAGTGTTGCTTGATGTCCCCGGATGTCGGCTGACATGTTAGGGACAAGCTGAGACCAATGCCGAAGGATGGTTCAATATAGCTTTACGTCCACGGAAACCATAAGGCTCGTTAGGACGGACAGCCCAGGACGGCCACCTCGACTCTCACACAGCTCCTGAACTATGGGTGGCGAGTGGAGCATCAGACCGCGTGCCATTATACCACTTGTGATAACGCATAGCTGCGGGTCTATTACATACAGATTTGAATTTTGACGCACAGATTTGA
>OY757547.1:17666875-17671875 GCA_963584105.1 Alviniconcha strummeri
GTTTTAACGCCATTTACGCCGTCCTAAGCGATGGTTATAAACTATAACAGCGCAAAGTGATATTTCTGCGGCCAATGAAGTGGTTGCAGTGGCTACCGATGTCCTTATCACGGTCATAGTTTATAACACATCCCGGCCTTCACACTAAAGTTTTAGTACATGTATACATGAGAGAAAAACATTCTGTCCTTTTAATTTGAGTCACTTTAGAAGTGTGCATTCTTTGAACTGTATAACAGAAGAAAAGAAATCAGGCAAAGTGGAGATCGCTGCCCCCCTCATTTTGTTACTGTAGATTTGGCCGACTTTGTCGCACGATGGCCCGGGTCTCAGATTCTCACGATTTCCACAATGATTTTTGCTTTGATCTCGAAGCCAAATAATTAATTGTAATTACCGTTTTGGTGACAATTACTTCATTATTTTGCTTCCTTCGCCGACTTTTTTTTTTTTTATAACAGAGCAGTCACGGAATAGCCTCAGTTTCGTTCGAGGTTGTTCCGAAGGAAAACTACACATCAGTGAAGGAAGCAAGTACAAAAGTAATTGTCGCAAAAACGGTAATTATAATCAATTAGTTGGCTGTCAGGGCGAAGAGTATCGCTGTGGAATTGTAAGATCTATTTGCGACCGAGGAGTAGTAAAAATGAGGGAGGCCGTGATCTCCACGTTTGACTAAATTCAGTCTCAATACGCTACCGACTTCAGTTGCACCAGCCGAACGTATGCTAGCGACAACAGTTGCGCTAAGATCTTTTTCAGCTGCTCTCTCTCTCTCTCTCTCTCTCTCTCTCTCTCTCTCTCTCTCTCTCTCTCTCTCTCTCTCTCTCTCTCTCTCAACGACAATATTGTCATCAGACTTTGCTGCCGAGCGCGTCTTTGCACGTGTAAGCCAGATAAAGGCGACATGTTTTCAGCCGAAGGGAAAACAAAGGCGTCGAAAGGAAGTGACAGCGTAGAAAGGAAGTGAATTTTCGACCAGTAAGCTTTAAAATACAACTGCCGGAAGCGACATTTAAACCAATCAGCATTGCGGACAGGAATGTGGTTAGGCAAGCAGAGTTTTGCGTTCCGAACTTTGCCGATCTGGTTTCGCTGATCCGCTAAATGTCGTCGACTATCTCGATCGCTTTAAAAATACGTATGCGTCAAGATGACGCATGGAACTCAAATCTGTGCGTCAAAATTCAAATCTGTACGTAATAGACCCGCAGCTATGCGTTATCGGGAACACTGAAATCACAAGTGGTATAATGGCACGCGGTCTGATGCTCCACTCGCCACCCATAGTTCAGGAGCTGTGTGAGAGTCGAGGTGGCCGTCCTGGGCTGTCCGTCCTAACGAGCCTTATGGTTTCCGTGGACGTAAAGCTATATTGAACCATCCTCCGGCATTGGTCTCAGCTTGTCCCTAACATGTCAGCCGACATCCGGGGACATCAAGCAACACTACCTACCTACTCCACTCGACCCACTGATGTCGACAGTCGAGATGGGCTGGAAAAGAACGGTGCTGGCGATTTAGACAGTACACATTGCAGCATAGCGTTAAGTAGACGTTGAATACCTCACTCTTTCTTCGGATCACGCGTCCGTCTGTCAAAAATCAGAGATCGCTGTCATAGATTTTGATATCGATGTGAACAGAACGTGACGATAGGACTTTAGTTATACTTCTCTTGCTCTGTCTTAATAATGCTTGCACTCTCTTGACTTTCTTAGGTTGAGAGCGTCCCTCTGCCCCCCCCCAAAAGATAATGGGGCATGATTTCATGACAGATAAAAGTGTGCAGCACCTCCACGCAACTGTCTCCCGGTCTCATAGTGTGTGTGTGTGTGTGTGTGTGTGTGTGTGTGTGTGTGTGTGTGTCCGCACGCCTGTATCATAATGCGTGTGTGTGTGTGTGTGTGTGTGTGTGTGTGTGTGTGTGTGTGTGTGTGTGTGTGTGTGTGTGTGTGTGTGTGTCCGCACGCCTGTATCATAATGTGTGTGTGTGTGTGCGTGCGTGTGTGTGTTGTGTGTGTGTGTGTGTGTGTGTGTGTGTGTGTGTGTGTATGTGTGTGTGTCCCCGCGCCTGTATCATAATGTGTGTGTGTGTGTGCGTGCGTGCGTGCGTGCGTGCGTGCGTGCGTGCGTGCGTGCGTGCGTGCGTGCGTGCGTGCGTGCGTGTGTGTGTGTGTGTGTGTGTGTGTGTGTGTGTGTGTGTGTGTGTGTGCGTGCGTGTGCGAGAGCCTTTTGTGAACGTTAAGTTCAGGCACGAAACGGGGCACGCGAGCAGTGCATAGATACTGAAATAAATGACAGCTTGATTTATCCAAAGACCTCACACTTCTGCGTGTAGTGGTCGTGCAGTGTTTCCGGTGCGTGTCAGGTAGCGTTTTCCTTCTAGCCACCGAACCCACGGTGCAGCAGTTTATTAAAACCCTTATTGATTGATTGATTGATTGATTGATTGATGATCACTTATATAGCGCTATTCTCCGCTCTCTTGGGCAGACTCACTGCGCTCGCCTGTGGTTCTACATGAGTAACAAGCTTTTTATAGCGCGTTTTTGAATATCCACCGAAGTGGTGTACTTACATCGCTGGCATGGCTGGTGCCACATGAAACTGCAGCCATCTCGGCGCAATTATTGTGTATACCATACAACCATGCACCATGTCACTTCACGCAAAGCCACATACGTAAGGTGTATGCGTGTTTAGCTGCAACCTGCCACCTGCACTTTTGGCAGAATGACCGGGATCTTTTACGTGCTACTGCGGTAACACGGGGGTGGAACGGATACCGAAATAAGAATCAGCACAGAAAGTCGACCCTGGAGAAGAAAATTCTCCCGCCGCTCCTGCAGGGATTTGAACCCGGGACCTCTCAGTCACGAGTCCGGCGCTCCAACCACTGAGCTATCCCCATCCCCATTATCTTGTGACAATCTAGAGCTATCAAGTTGGGATTTTTCCTGTTGGTCCGGGACTAAGTCAGCATACAGCCTTGCATGTTGCGAACAATTCTGCCTTTCCAATTTTTGTCTTAGAAAGAAGTTATGCAGAGAGCAGCTTCACGATGGCCGCCAAAAGACCGGTTCGGTACACGTGCACAATCTGACTCGAAGAGATTGTAAATTTGGTGACGGAATAAATCCGCTGGACATGTACACAATGATCTAGGATTATTTCAGCGTGTTTGGTTTCCACGCCGTGAGTGCCTTGAGGTAATCGATGAGTTTAATGATGGTTTGCAATACCTCGCATCCACAAATGGGAGTTCGTCTGTTCTTGTTGGTATGTTTCATTGTACTTCGTTAGAGCCTCTTTTTTACTTTTTTTTAAATACTTTTTTATGATGATGAGTTGATGCTTAATGTCCTCAGATGTCACTTGACATATTAGGGACAAGTTGTGACCAATGCCGAAGCACGGTTCAATAAATCTTTACGTCCACGGAAACCAGAAGGCTCGTTAGGACGGACAGCCCAGGATGTCCACCTCGAATCTCACACAACTTTATTTTTTTTATTTTATTAATATACTGGTGCCAAAACTAAAGAAAGTTTCTTCTTTTTTCGAACTCCCTGCTCCCAGTTACGGTTAAATATAGACCACCTTACTGTTATAACCAACAGCATTTTTATATAATTTTTTTTTTTACATTTGCATTCTAAAACCGGTTTATGTGCAGGCGCTAGCAACCGTTCTGAGGCACCCACCGTAGAATCATCGGTTGCAAGGCTGAAAGAGTTACAGGATTTGCCGGGAAATCAAGTCAGCGAAAAATTTACCCACCAATCAGTAGCTGTAGTCTCGCCACGTCCGCGCTGTGCTCCACTCTTTTGATGTCCCGCTGGAAGATCCGTCGCGGCCGCTCGGTCATCACGTGCAGGATGTTGGGGACCAGATGCAGCAGCCCGCGCCAGTAGGGCCCCGACGGGACGATGTCGCCGTGAAACAAGACCAGACACGGCTGGAGGAACTTGACCACGCTGAGCACACTGAGGAAGCCGTCCAACGTCATGTTGTAGGAGCCGAACCGAACGTAGTGCCCGACTCGCGGCACCCGTCGTCCGACGTCTGTGCAATGCTCTCGGATGACGCGTTTCAGGCAAGGGACGTCATCCGAGGACAGTGTCGGTACAGATGGTGTTACGTTAGAGCTGACCTCCTGGAAGGAAATGGTAGCGGGTTGCTGGTCGCAGTGCAAAAAGGTCATGCTTCGCTTTGGTTTGAGGAAGGTTTGGAGTGTCCAGTTGCAAGGCAGAGGCATTGGGGTGAGGGGCTGGTGGTGATTTTCCCATGGTATCAAACTGGTGTGATGAACGCGAGGAGGCGTCGGTTCACCTGGCGTACAAGGCGTCGGTTCAGCTGGTGTACGAGACGTCGGTTCACCTGGCGTACGAGGCGTCGGTTCAAATGACGTACGAGGCGTCGGTTTACCTGGCGTACGAGGGGTCGGTTCACCTGGTGTACGAGGCGTCGGTTTACCTGGTGTACGAGGGGTCGGTTCACCTGGTGTACGAGGGGTCGGTTCACCTGGTGTACGAGATGTAGGTTCACCTGGCGTACAAGGCGTCGGTTCAAATGACGTACGAGGCGTCGGTTTACCTGGCGTACGAGGGGTCGGCTCACCTGGCGCACGAGGGGTCGGTTTACCTGGCGTACGAGGCGTCGGTTCACCTGGACCTCTAATGAGGTTTGAGAGGCTGAAATAATTTTCTGAAACACACAGGCGCGGGGGCACGCACGCACACACACACACACACACACACACACACGCACGCACGCACGCACGCACGCACGCACGCACGCACGCACGCACGCACGCACGCACGCACGCACGCACGCACGCACGCAAGCACGCACGCACGCACATACACACAAACACACACACACACACACACACACACACACACACACACACACACACACACACACACACACACACACACTAAATAAGATTGTATTTGATCCAGGCTATCCAAATTACAGCCGAGTATAAGTAACAC
>OY757547.1:17676875-17710756 GCA_963584105.1 Alviniconcha strummeri
GGATGAAAAAGAGGATTCCTTGCGTTAATGATGAAAACTCCAAAAGAAACATCTGTTCTTATTGCCTTTCAAAAACCTACTGCCATCTGGGATTTAAAAATGGAGGACATTCCACAATTGGCCGTACAAGACCTCAAAACAACATGGTCGAAAAAAATAAAACAACACAGCGCACATTGCAACAATCGAATACTACACATTGCATGTCATTTACAACACGAACGGCACACAAGTGATGTCTGCCATCTCAAACCATGATTTCAGTACCAAGCCTTATGTGAAGGACCTGCGGTACGATAAAACGTTTCGCTAGAGAAATGCCCACACGAGAATACAGGGCCTTATATAAAGGTTAACACGTATACTCGAAATAAACATAACTCTCACTCACAGACAACACAACGCTCAGTGACCTGATGTGGACTCTGGCCCGTTACTACTCAAATGAACATATATAATGCTATGAAGTAATACCAGATTAGCGGTCAAGCCATCAAAGTTCGATCATGATGAAATAAATATACACAGTAGTGCAACGCAACATTATGGTCGCCACACTGCTCTTCGAGGTAGGTTGGCAGCATTGGGGTTTACCCCTTTGTTCACACGGGTGGAGCGCCTGAGTGCAAGTTTGGCTCTGACTGGCGGTGCGTCAGCTGCAGGAATGGGTGCAGCGGGAACGGGACCAACAGGAATGGGGACAGCATTGGGGTTTACCCCTTTATTCAGTCGGGTGGAACGCCTGAGTGTAGGTTTGACTGGCGGTGCGTCAGCTGCGGGAATGGGTGCAATGGGAACGGGACCAAGAGGAATGGGGGCAGCAGGAATGGGTGCGGGAAGAGGCATGGGTGCGGCAGGAGGCAAGCCAACAGTCGCAGGCCGACCCAGCCAGAACTCACCCCGATCAGGGTACTGTGGGTTGGCCTGAGCAGGTGTTTCCCGTGTCGGCGGTTCCCCCGCGGCAGCAGCCAGCGGTGCCCTGGCAGGCAACAGGTCATCTCTACTGAGGGTCCGCTCCTGCCCGCCAGAGAATGGTTTGACCCCATACACATGTATGCCGGGGTAGGGACGTGCGGTCACGACGTGCAGTTCAGGACGCCACCGGTCTTGGATCTTGCTCCTGCCGAGGACACGGTTTCTCAGGTAAACCAGGTCACCAACGTGTAGTGGGTGGTCGGCAGCTTTCTGGTCCGTCTGCTTTCGTCTCTCCGCTGCAGCTTCTTGGAGATGCTTCAGTGCCCTGGCGTGTGAAGCCTGCAGGCGCAGCCGGTGCTGTCGTACCCAGTCGGTGGGTCCAACCGCGGACGTGGTTGTGCGCCCAAGCAGGTGGTCAACTGGTAGCTGCGGTTTCTGGCCGAACAGAAGGAAGTGGGGCGAAAACCCGGTGGAAGCGTGAGGCGTATTGTTAAACGCCTGCACGAGCTCCGGGAGGTACTGTGGCCACTTGGACTTCTTTTCCGGGGGCAGGGTTCGAAGCAGATCATGCAACGAGCGATTGAATCGCTTGCACTGCGCGTTGCCACGGGGATGGTATGGAGTGGTCCGGGTCTTCTTGATGCCGTACAGCTCACACAGGGATTTTACCAGCTTAGACTCAAAGTCCCTACCCTGGTCACTGTGGATTTTCTGGGGTACCCCGTAGCGCTGGAACCACTCGTGGACCAACACCTTGGCCACTGTCCCTGCCTCCTGGTTGCGCGTCGGTATGGCCCGCCTGGGTGAACTTCGAGAAAACATCGGTTAGAACAAGAACATTTTCTCGCCCATCACTAGCAGTCTCAAGCTTCGTGAAGTCGATTGCCAGGATTTCAAGAGGACGGCTGGCAAGCAGATGACTGGAAGTGGTGTGGAGCGCTGGTGCATGGCCCATCGTGCACCGCTCACAGCTGCTGATGTAGTCTCTGACTTCTCTGTACATGGCGGGCCAGTAGACACGAGGCCTCAGCAACTCCATGGTGCGCTCATAACCTTGGTGGCCCATATCGTCATGGAGCGACGCCAGGACATCAGGCCGAAGTGAGCTGGGAAGAACCAGCTGCTCGAGAGTACCCCGCCGCTGGTCGGCCTGCCTACGATGGAGTACCCCCTTCTTTAGGAACAGTCGAGGGTACTGCTGCACCAATGCTCGCATGGAGCGTTCCTTGGTGTCGGAGGGCTTGGCTGGCCAGGCTGCGAGCACCGGGCCAAGGACTGGATCCTGTTGCTGTAGCTGCTGCAAGTCAGCCAGAGACAGTCTGGGGAGTACCTCAGTTGCAGCCTCGGGAGCAGCCGTTTGATCAGGTTCCTCCTCCTTGTCCAGGGGCAGCACAGGAGCCATGGTGTCGCCAAGGACACCAGCAGTGGGGGTGGGGTCGACAGCCAGCTGCTCGCACTGGAGAGCATTGATAGTGGCTACCTCTGGTGGCATCACTGTCAGGAGGGGTTCATGAGAGGGTTCGAGGGGCATGCAGGAAAGGGCATCCGCAGGGTTGATCTTCCCCGGTCTGTACTGGATGTCAAAATCGAACTGTGCGAGCTGTGAGGCCCATCTTTGCTCTAACGCGCCTAATTTCGCGGAGTGAAAGTAGGTCAGCGGATTGTTGTCGGTGATGACCTTGAACTTTCCTCCCAACAGGTAATGCCGGAATTTGTCCGTTATTGCCCATTTCATGGCAAGAAACTCCAGCTTCATGCTGCTGTAGAGTGAACTGTTTTTCTCACTGGGCCGGAGGCGTCGGCTGGCGAAGGCAAGCACTCTTGACTTCCCATCCTGTTCCTGGGACAGGATGGCGCTGAGCCCGTCATGGCTGGCATCCGTCTCCAAAATGAAAGGCTTGGTGTAGTCAGCGTAGCCAAGTACAGGAGCTGTTGTCATAGCCTCCTTCAAGGAGTCGAAGGCCTCTTGGTGCTTGGGACCCCAAAGCCTGGATATGTCAGCTGCCTTCTTCTTGGAGCGCTTGGCTCCGTCGCTCACCAGGTCATGGAGCGGCCCGGCAATCCTGGCAAACCCGCTGACGAACCGCCGGTAATAACTGGCAAAGCCAAGAAAGCTGCGCAGCTCTGTCTGGGTTGGGGCTCAAGTAGCAGGCCAGACTCTCATCCCAGCCCATTCCCTCGTCACCCTCCGCGTCACAGGAGTGCAGCGGCCATCAAGACACCTGTTGGCCTCACCCTTGGCCCAACCCCTCCCCCGAGGGCTACTCCTCATTCCCACCCTTGTGAGCGGCGATGCGACACAGAGGTGTGTGCGCCTCGCTAACCTGTCGGCAGAGGATTACATCCTTGCCAGACGCACGCCTGTGGCAGTGTTACATGCAGTGGACGGCATTGAAAGCGATGAAGGTGTGCAGATTACGACGACCTGCAACGAGATGACCGTCTCCATGGAACCCTCCATCGCAGAGTCTGCGCCCTCGGATGCTGTTCCCTGCCCTGCATTTGCCCCTACTTCCAATCCTGCTCGCAAGCGCCAGCTTTTGTAGGGGAGTGGGGATGGGGAAGCAGATTGGAAGCATGGATGAAGAGTCACAGTGACACGGGTGACTTTCCATCTCGTTGTGTGCTTAAGTGGAACTGCTGTAACGATTATCTCACGCTTCCTGTTTAGTTAAGAATGAGCCTGGTAATCCACATTCTTCACTGTTACTTTATTGTATACTTCATTATACTGAGAGTTCATCAGTTAATTGACTGGCCGTCTCTTGTATACTCACCGTGACTCTGTGAGGTACAGGTTTTAAGTGTAAGTCAAGCACACGATTTATGTGCTTTATTATTCATCATTTTGTCATGTATTATAGTAACCTTCAGGTAAACTACATGGTTACTGTATTATTTAGATAATTGCTGTGTTGCTTAGACTTTACATTTGCTTTCATGTTCTAAATGTTTTGTTTGCTCGTGTCTTTTCTAAAACAGACACTGTTTCCTGGTTGGTTGGTGTACAAATAAAAGTTATGTTATAGCAACCTCTGACTTGTGACTCTTCATCCATGCTTCCAACCTGCTTCCCCATCCCCACTCCCCTACATAATAATAATAATAATGTACATTTATCATGCGCTCATCAACGCTCTGAGCGCTCACATGATACATATTAACCTAAATATGATATTCTATACACATCTAGAGCATAGTCCTACCAAAACAATTCACATAAAGCATTACAGAAAAGAACAGATAAACGCACTACAACCACACACACACGCACGCACGCACGCACGCACGCACGCACGCACCCCCCCCCCACCCACCCACGCGCACACACACACGCGCACACACACACACACACACACACACACACACACACACACACACACACACACACACACACACACACACACACACACACACACCTTGACTGTAGCAGAAACTGGGTACTGATGTTAGTTAGGATGGAAATACTGTGAGAAGAGGAAGGTTTTCAGTTTATCTTTAAAAGATGACAGGGTTGAGCAGTCTTGTGGGAGTGAACCATTTGTGAAGCTGTGTTCTGAAGCAGGTGAGTGATTTAGATGCTTTTATTTGAGCTGGAACAGAGTTCCAGATGGATGCACACGAGAAGTAGAAGCTAGTTTTAAAAAGGTCTGTTCTAGGTTTGGTCAAAATTACGGTTCGTGATGAGAAACGACTTTTTTTCACTTACATTTTTTTTTTTTTTTTACATCTTTGTTACAAAGATACATACATGAGGCATTGGAGGACATGCGGCATTATTGCATTCAACATTTCATAAGTCATATAAACATGAAATGAAAAAACGTACTGAATAATGAAAGGTAGATACATATCCAAAGACTACATAGGCCTGAGATTATATACATGCATGGATTCTAGGACATTTTTTGTTGAGAATATTAGTCTGCAAAAAAAGGTTTGTAAGGCTCCCACCTGGAGGAGAAACTTGAACAGGATTGGCTCATCTTAGCATTATATTCCTCTATTTTGTATCTGTATAGCATTTTTCCCCCTAAATATATCAATATTCGGAAACTGTTTTTCTATTTTGCTTTCACATAGATACTGCTTAGCCAGTAGTAGAATAAAATCAAAAACGTTCTATTTTGATATCATCATCAGTTCCAAGTAATATTAGACATTCAGTCTTAATCTATGGCAGGAGGCACATTTCTCATTCAGTAGAATCACAAACAGTGTCCAGAACTGTTGGCTGTGTGTACATTCCCAAAATATGTGTTGTACAGTGTCTTTAGCAATTAGACAAAAGCTGCACTTATTGTTGTTGGTCACACCCATCTCATTAAGAATCACATTTGTTCCATTTATTCTGTACATGATTCTCATTTGAAACCATTTCATATTAACGTCATTTGACTTAACTGATAAAAAAAAAAAAAAAAAAAGGACTGCCACGGTATATTTCTTTGAAGTTTATCTTGCTATTTTGAGCAGCAGCTGGATTTTACATCACTTTGGTTTAATACATCATAATATAATTTGCAACCCATATTTGTTTCATACAGTTTATGCAAGCACGCCGTAAGATTCATAACATTGTTATTATAAAAAGAAAAAAAATACACAGTATGCAGCCAGAATATGTCACAAAATCAATAGTTATGTCCAGTTTTCTTTGAAAATCTATGTGACATAGTACTTCTCCTTCCTCATTTAGAAAGTGTGCAACACAGTGGACACCTTTATCAATCCAGTGTTTATGCATAAGAAATGTGTTCCCAACTCTAATCCTCTGGTTGAAACAGATTTGTTCCGAAAGTACTTCTCCTGCATTTGTCAGTTTTATTTTGTTATAAAATTCATCATACGCCTTGAAGACTTGGGTCCAGAATGCGTTGTATTTAGAGTAGCCATTCGTCACTCTAGGTCCATAGCGCTCTTTGTTCTTAATGAGTGGATATTTCACCAGTGCTGTATTTTCCCATTTATGATTAGTATCATGTTGATGAATTTTTCCAATCCACGTTAGCTTCAAAGCAGACATAAACGTTTTCAGATGTGGAAGACCTAGGCCTCCTTCTTGTGCGCTTTTATGAACTGTTTTCTATTAATCTTGTCTAGTACTTTAAATTTAGGTGGGTTTCATTCCATTCCGAGGTGTTGCAATTATGTGACTACCAAGTCAAACTGCACTAGTCTTTCCTGCATTCATATATAGACCGGATTTTGTTCCAAAATTATCAGTAACTGTAATGCAGCTTTCAGTCTGTCAATACTTTGTCGTCTTTATCAATACGCTTGGCCATATATTTACTAATTTAGTGTCGTTTCTCCAAGCTACCAAAATAGCTAGTAACCTTTTCACTGTGAGGTATCCCTCTGGCTTTAGAATGCAATAATGCACCTTCAAGTTTTTCCCCTCGTATCGCTTTAAGTTCAGTTTTCTTACCATTCATAATATTACAGTCTTTTTGACTTTTGTTATTTTTCTCTAATTTCTGAATGTCTTTCTCTTCTTCTTCATTGTTGCATATGCAATCAGTTTAGACCGAATTTTCATCAAAAGGAAGTCCAAAAGTGTGTCATTAAAAACCAAAAATTGTATTTCATTTTTAGGTATATTGTTAGTTGAGTCCCTTGCATATGGGAAAATTGCATATTCAACTATAATACTACCTATCGATTAGCTGATTTTATCTAAATATTGTTTATCTTGCAGTATTACTCAATGACCAGTCCTATATCCGCAGTTGATATCAGAATCCTCAGCAAGACAGACAATTGAATCAGTAACGAGAAAAAAGTCAAGTCTAGCCTGTTGAAATGGAGCTGTTCTTCGCCAGGTGTAACGCTGACAATCTGGATTCAGATCTCTCCATATATCACACAGGTTAAGGTCGGTAATCATACTGTCAACAACTTCTCTTGCTTTAGGGTTATTTACATGCTTATAGTTCCGATAAATCAAGAAAGGAGAAAAAAAATATTCTCACAAAAAGGTGACTTTGGGTGAAAAACCCTTAGAGGACCCAGCGCATGTTGTTAAATAAGTACAACATTGTGAAAGGAGAGAGAGAGAGCCGCTACCAATCTGGGTATATAAGAATACAAGTTCTGTATTTGTTTAGCAGTGGTGGAAACCATCAATTCAATGTATAAACAGGATTATATTCCTTTCTGCCAGGAGAATAAAAACAACTTTAGCAAAACCAGCCTGCTGAATTACAAACAAGCAACACACACACACACACACACACACACACACACACACACACACACACACACACACACACACACACACACAGGAAGCTTGAAGTGCACCAAACCATTACTTCTAAACCATTTGTAAATTTGTGTTCTAAAGCAGGTGAGCGATTTGGATGTTTTTATTTGAGCTGGAATAGAGTTCCAGACGGATGCGCCCGAAAAGGAGAAGCTGGTTTTGAAAAGGTCTATTCTAGATTTTGGAAAAATTATTCTTCGTGATGAGGAACGATTATTTGAACAGACACAACAACAACAACAACAACAACAACAACAAAAAGGATGTGAGATACTGAGGCGCAAGATTTCTGCATGCCTTGAATACTAGTACTCTGAATAAATATCAGAAAGACAGACAAACAGTGATAGAGACACACAGAGAGGGAGACAGAGACCAAATAATAAAAAGTAAAAAAGAAAAAGAATGAGACAAAGCATTCCATTTTTATCATCGAGGAACGTTGGTTTTTAAACTCACCACGAAATGACGAAACAGCAATATTCCAATAACCAGAATTGACTAAAATCCCCAAACACAGAGTGGTCAGTACAAGAACACACATTACCCGCAGTAATGAAAACAATGGCGGTTTCATGGTTAACGCAGGGCCAAAAAAACTACAGCAAGAACGCCCTCACGACCTTCTTATCAGAAAAAGGCCTACGTCACGTACTGCTTTCTTTTAGCCGCGCACGTCAGCAGTTCGTCTACCCGATATTTGCGTGTAAAAAACACTGTTTGAGTTACAGCTTGGTGTAATGATGCTCTTTAGCTAGACAGGCGTCCTGTATAGTTCGACAGTGCACATGATGCTCTTTAGCTAGACAGGCGTCCTGTATAGTTCGACAGTGCACTAGATTGTGTTCACTATACTCGTTCATAGCAGACTACCGTCGTGAGTCAGACGCACTGACCCATCGTCTTTGGGTATGATCTCCAAGGGGATGATAACGGATGGCGTTTCGCACGCGATGCGTGCGACTACTTCAGCTTTTTGTTGTTGTTTTTTCTGTTTCTTTGTTTTTTTGTTTTGTTTTTTGTTTCCTTGATTGTTTTTTCTTGGGTTTTTGTTTGGTTGTTGGTGGGTTGGTGTTTGTTTAGGGGGTTTTTTTTGGGGGGGGGTGTTTGTTTGTTTTGTTGTTGTCTGTTTGTTTGTTTGCTATTTTTTGTTTTTGTTTTGTATTGTTTTGTTTTTAATTTCTTGTTGTTGTAAACTTTTTTCTTTTATTCACTCTAGCAAATATAACACAGTGATAGCACATAATACAGTGCACCTATTCAGTACACCCGTTCCAACAATGGATAACAGACATATACAACTATACATGTACAGTTTATGCATACATAATAAATAACACAAAGGTACAGACATGTAGACGGCCACACAGACAAATAGTCGAACAAAGCAGTTCATAGACAACTGTCTCAATTTGACTACTCATGTCCACTTGACTGAACTTCTGGGAATATTCGCCCAGTTCGGCGAATCTTGCCTCTGACTGGTTGAGAGCAAAGGAGCTCTCTTGTGGATGAGGAAGAAAGAAAAAGAAAAATGGATGACGGTGTCGATACTTCAGTCGCTTCGGAGGGAATTGACCTATTTGCTCAGTGACTTGTGGGAGGTGCAGCCTTGTCTCTGGGATCCAGAATGATATAGCACTTAGTTGAATTACCCTGTGAGGGATGATTAAAGTATACTGACTTGACTTTAGTCTCCACTGATTTTGGATCATGCTGTCTCAGTGCTGCGCTTCTGCCGCGGCAAGTCAGTTAACCCATATATGCCCAGATATTTTGCTAACGCTAAATACCCTGAGGCAAAAAGCCTTCCCGCTCTTGCAAACGATGGCCTCCTCCAAAAAAAAAACAGGGGGAGATACTCAACGGGCTTTAAGCCCGTTCTTAACTGGGCGAATGTTTGTTCGCCGAACATACTTCGGACAGTTCAACGAACTATGATTCGTTTCTTAATTCAACTTTTAGTTCGCCGAATATGGTTCGGACAGTCCAAACTTTACTTCGTTCTCAACTGGCTTGTAATGAGATGCAAGCTTCGGCCCGAACTTGCGGCAGACACGCAGACGACAGCAAGATCAAAAATGTAGGCTAAAGTCAAGTCAAGTCAATATGATCAAATACACACAGTGGGTTGACAATGGAGTGTACTGTATCGCGCATTTTATAAAAGAAAATGGGCGGTTTTGCACTCTTGCAGAATTTAATACAAAGTTTGGCATGACGGTTGATTTCTTGACTTTTAATAGTTGCACCAGTTCAATAAAACAGTATATCAAGAAGTCTACGATACTTATTAGTAATAATATGGCAGATGAGGTAAATATCTCGCTGAGTACAATCTACCCTGCACCAAAGGGTGCAAGGCTCTATTACAACATTCTTGTAAACAACTGTATGCCAAATTGTTGCCTGAAATGGAGTGAAAAACTGAAGTCAAATATTTCTTGGAATACAGTTTTCATAAAAGTACAACAAATTAAAGATGTAAAACTTAAATGGTTACAAATGGGCATTATACATAGAATAATAGCTACTAATATAGTATTAAACAAAATGGGAGTCACTGCTAACACTCAGTGTGGCTTCTGCAATGACGAAAAAGATAGCATTGAACATATGTTTTGGAAATGTGCTTGTATCAGACGTTTTTGGACTTCGCTGGAAACAATATTGAAAGAAAAATGTGAGACAGCGTTAAATGAAAAATTTACACAAAATCTTGTATTGTTTGGAACAGAAATAGACATCAAAACTGACACTGTCTTTGACTTAGTGATACTTCAAGCTAAGCAATTTATATACAAATGCAAACTCGACAAGTGCTTGCCAACTCTCTCCTGCTTCCTTCAACAACTGATGCTGAAATACAAAATAGATGAATACAATGCAAAAATCAGCGGCGAACTGCCCACCTTTATCGTGAACTGGCTCTGTTACAAGCCTATTTTGAAAACAGAAAACTGATAACCTCAGGGCATATGTAGTTATTTTAGATTTAGAATATATGCACATATGTGACATTTAGTCAATCACTCTTTGTGCAAGGCAAATGTCTGTCTGTGAAGTACTTTGTCCAACTCTTTGTCTGTATGGATGTCTGTATGGATGTATCTTTTTTGTCTATTATGTATGTATAACATGAGCATGTATATTTGTATACGTATGTTATCCACTGTTGGAACGGGTGTACTGCTATGTTGTATTATTGTGTTATATTTGTTATACTGAATTTAAAAAAAAATCTTCCTCATCTATTTTTATTTCTTCCTCATCCATAGGAGAGCTCTGCTCTCAGCCAGTGGCAATGTTCGTCGATAGCCGGGCAAATGTTCCCAGAACATGTTGTGCGAAGCTTTTTGGACCCCGAATATAGACCATTCCCACGAGCGAGGCGGGAGTTTGGTACGAGTATCGCCCCTTGCCGACTGGTACGTCTGTGGCTGCCGTTCAAAAGCGACGAGTGCACGGTCATTTCACTCGACGATCATTAATGTTTAGATTTAAAAGTATGGGCGAAGAAATATAAACAGCTGGTCAGGGGCACAAAGGCAGAACTTGTCCGTTGTAATCTATCATACTTTATTTTCCCACAGTGAGGAGCAATTTCATTAGACGGGCTTCAAAAGGGAGAAGGAAAAAAAAAAAAAAAAAAAAAGAACTCGGCAAACTTGAAAACTTTATTTACAAGGATTGTAGTTTAGGTTCATTCAAAAAGCTGTCTAACAAGTAGTCCTTAACAAGCTACTGATAAGCAAATATAAAATTACAGGCATCATTTAGAGAGCAACAGACAGAGACAGAGAGACAGAGAGAAAAGAAGAAGAAAAGAAAAAAATAGTATATATATAAGAAAACCAGCAAAGAAAGAAAACATAGAAGTAAATGTAAATAAAAATACTGATGAAAATGAAATATATAAAAATAAAATAAAAAGAGAGAGAGAATAAGAATAGACAAAAATATAAAGACACAGGTCAACAGGCATATCCACACTAAACACACAGGTAAACAGCTGCTGTACTCACACTAAACACACACAGAAACAGTCACAACTCATAATAGTTGTAGCAACAACCAAGTATTACACATAAATGCAGCACTGAAGACCTTGCTAATGATACAATTTGATCAGATCTATTCACATCCCAAGTATAATTTAATAACTAAGACTACATTTAAAATCATGTGTTTATTTGTAAAATTAGCCCCCCCCCCCCCCCCCCCCCCCCCCCCCCCCCCCACCCCACCCCCCCACACACCACACACACACACACTACACACACACACACACACACACACACACACACACACACACACACACACACACACACACACACTCCAGTTTTGCTTTTCTCTTCTCCTCTTACGTATTTGTATTCCGGAAGTGGATCCTGTGCAGCATTTAAAAAAAAAAAAAAAGCGTATTCGAGGTTTGCCCGACTATATAATTATATGGCCCAATAGAGATCTCACCTGTTAATATTAATGTTAGATCGACCTGTTAATATAATGTTAGACCTTCTGCTGATGCCTTTCTTACCAAGGCAGCTAATAATAATTATAATTTGATGATGCATGATATCAACGGCGACAGCAACGAGTAAAAACTATAACCGAGTATTTCCAAATCTAGGTAAACTGTCGGTGAACGAAAAATGTTTTTAAATGAAAAAAATCATTCATTTCGAGCATTTGTTCTGGCAAATGTCTAAAAATATTTTATTTTATTTTTACTTGAGCGGAAAGGCGGGGGTGGGGGGGGGGGGGGGGGTCAAAGATGAAGAGAGGAAAGGGTGCACGAAAAGCGGGAAAGTAAGCACAGAACTGATGATTATCAGAGAGAACGACGGACAAAGATTTGTGATCGGTTGCAGGAAAGTTGACACTGAGTGGCCAGATCAACATGGGAGGGGAGATGGCCGTCACGAACAACCACTTCCACGACAACCGTGTGATCCACAAGCCAGTTCAGCATCACCATGGGGATGTCAACCTTGTAACCAACAAGTTCATCAAGAAAGGCGACATCATTCACCAAACCCAGTACAACACCACAATCGAAACCTGTCGGACTCATATTGAAAGTAATGAGATTTCCGACTAATACTGAAAGTAACAATAACCTCATCTTCTTACTTTCCCCTTTTCTCACCTCCATTTCATCTTCCTCTTGTTTCTCCTCCTCTTCCTTTTTGCTTCTTCTTGATCTTCTTCTTCCTTCTCCTCCTCCCTATCCTCTTCTTCCTCCAGCTAAATTGTTTTTTTTTCAAAAGAGTCTCTCTCCCTCTCTCTCTCTCGGTATATATCTATATCTGTATCTACATATCTACCTACGTATCTATATATAGATACACACACGTGTGTGTGTGTGTGTGTGTGTGTGTGTGTGTGTGTGTGTGTGTGTGTGTGTGTGTGTGTGTGTGTGTGTGTGTGTGTGTGTGTGTTTATATATCTGTCTATCTGTCTGTGTATCTATCTGTCTACAATCTATGGGGTAATCTCTCAACCTCACATCTGTCTGACTGTCGTCAAAGATCGGTTTGGTTTTATATACTGGGCCAAAGCATCTATCTATCTACAGCATGTCTATCTGTCTGCTTCATCTTTCTGCCTTCCTTCCAGGTCAGACCAGACTCGAGATGGCCAGCACCCGTGACGTTTTCGTCGCGACGGAGTCGTACAGGTTAGGGCTACAGCGCCTGGCCAGCGGCCGTGGTAGCGACGGCGACGGCGATGGGGACGACGTGGCCGACGAGGGCGTGGTGGTGCTGCTCATCACGGGACCCCCTGACTCCGGCAAGTCCTGCCTGGCCCACGCTCTGCTGCGTCACTATGCTGAGCACTGCCACTACACGCCACTCATCGTCAAGAGCTACGAGGAATGGCGCCAGCACGTGGGTGCGGACAGCGGCAAGCAGGCGGTGCTCGCGGACCACGCGCTGGGCAGGGAACAGCTGGACCGCTACTGCTTCCACAAGTGGGCAGAAAGTTTCCAGACTCTACGCGCCTTCGCCGCCGGTGGAGGAGACGCGTGCCTGGCTGTCGTCGTCACCGTCAACGACCACGTTCTAGCCGAAGTTGGCGTTGGGAGCAGCGGCGGTGAGCTGTTTGACGCTGTCGTGGACTTATCCGCAGCGCAACCGCCGTACACGGATGACGAGAAGGCCGCGATGTTACTGAAGCATCTGGACAGGAAAGGCAAGTCTATTCCACGACGACGCCTTGACGACATTCTCCGCAAAGACGCCAGTGGCCTCTTTTTTCCTGCGCTGTGCAAGCAGTATGCTAACGCGCTAGGCCGGGACATTGATGCGAACGCCGACAGCCTTTTCACTGACAAACAGCTAAGCAGCAGACACGGCCGAAGACCTAGAACCACGCCCCTGCACACTGCTTGCTACAACGGAGACAGCGAAGCGGTCAGTGCTTTTCTTGAGGCGGGCGCGAACACAGAACTTGTAGACGCGAATGGAAATACCCCTCTTCACATAGCAAGCTGCAGAGGGCATGCCGAAATTGTTGAAAACCTGTCGGCGAAAACTGCATCCGCCACTCTCAGCATGGAGAACTTTGGCGGCCAGACACCACTGAGTCTCGCTTGTAAACCTGGGAACAGCTCAGTGGTGCGTATCCTGCTGAAGCGTGGAGCCAGTGTGAACGAAGCGACAAAAGGGAAAACGCCTCTGCATATTGCTTGTGAAAGAGGCTGTTTGGAAATCGTCAAAACATTGCTGGAGCACAAGGCCGACGTTGACCGTGCGGATATGCTGGGTCAAACGACTTTGCATTGTGTTCTTGAAGACAGGGGCAAATTCCAAGACCCAAACATGTATGACATAGTCAAGCTTTTGCTCCTGTACAACGCTAACGTCAATCTGGCTGATGACTATGGAACCACGCCAGTTGACTTGGTGTTCACGTATTCCCAGAACGAATGCATTCAGAAGACTGTTCTCTTGCATATGGCCAAGAATGACATAAAAACTAGTAACGGTGCTACGGCAGTTCACGTGGCCTGCATGTTTTGCAGTGAGTGTGTCGTCTACTATCTTCTGCAGAAATATCCCAGCCTGGGTGTGGATGTCAGGGACAATAATGGAGCAACTCCTCTACTCACTGCAGTTCAGTCGAGAAGCCCATTTCGAACGAATGTCATCCAGTACTTGTTGGAGAGCGGCGCAGACATCAACGCCATGGATCACACAGGGCTTTGTCCTTTTGAAGAGTACGCCAGAAGAGACTATGAACTGCTGGACCTTTTCGTCAAACACGGTGCGGACGTACACAGACACGACGCCTTTGGAAACACCCTTCTTCATCAAGCATGCAGAACCGAGATGCACAAGCGAGGAGTGTATGTGCTCATAGCGTATGGACTCAGTATCCACGCGAAAAATCAGGACGGTGACACTCCGCTTCATATTGCCTGTGCGGTCGGTAATTCTGAAGGTGCGAGAGTTCTGCTTGGTTTAGGGAGCAGCACTGATGCACAGAATAAAGCTGGAAAATCTCCTATGGACATTGCCTTTGAGAACAATTACCCTGGGCTACTTTCTCTCATGATGTACAGTCAGTTGAACGTTTCGGACCGCAAGGGAAGCGCAAGCGTGTCACGGAACAGCGGAGATGTTTCTGACGAAACAAAAACGGACGAATGTGTCGCAGATGAAAGCATTTCACTTCAAAGCGGGTTAGCTGATCAAATGAGCCTCCAAAAATCTCAAGCCAGGTTGATGGGCACAGACGCAGATCAGTCCAGCTCCTGCCGTCAATGTGCTGAATCCGGCAAAACGGGGATACTGCCTGATAGAAAAGAGGGTCAAAACTTTCTGACAAATCCCGTCGCTTCTTCTCAAACAAGCACTGACAATTTTTATTGTGCAAGTCGTGATATCGATCAGAAATGCAGCAAACGTGCTAGCGACTTTCTTGTCTCGTTGTCAAATGACTGTCAAGACGATAAAACTTGTAAATGTGAAACATCAGATTGTGAAGAGATTGCTGTAAACAGCGAAGACATGGATCCAGGCTTGTGTGACATGGCCCGACCAGCAGAAGGTGATAATGAGGATTTACGTTTCAAATCACACTTCAGACAAACGCGTCTCCATAGTGCCTGTGATACATGTGATCTGCCCGCAGCAGAAACTCTGCTTGAAGAGGAAGGTGACGCCGTCAACCAACAGGATCAAAACGGACGAACGCCTCTGCACTGTGCAGCCACCCGTGGCCACATCGTCATTGTCGACCTCTTGTTGCAGAACGGGTCCAAAGTCAACGTCACAGACAATCATGGACAAAGTCCTCTTCATCTGGCCTGTTCCAATGGCCATTCTTCTGTCGCTGCCATGTTACTGAGCCACGGCGCTGAGGTCAACTGCGTGGACGGCAGTGGTGACACGGCTTTGCTCATGGCTGCTCGCAAAGGCTTCTCGTGCACGGTGGCAGTCCTGGTGGGGCGTGGAGCAGCGCTGAACTGCAGGGACAGAAATTACGGGAATACCGCGCTTCATCTCGCCGCTGTCTACGGTCAGACTGAAGTCGGCCTGCTGCTCTTACATTCGGGATCTCGGACCACGATGCGCAACCGGCAGGGAGACACCGCCATGGCCCTGGCGGCCTCCGCGCAACGTACAGCTTTTGTCAGGATCTTGGAACGCCGTACGTACTCTGCCGGCAGGGTAGACAAACGGCCTCCAAGCTGCGTCTGCTGGAGAGAGCTTTTCCTGTTATGGCCTGCGCTTGTCTTCATCCTCACATGGATGTGTGGCCTTTTGTGAACTGCACGAGTGGACGGAAGAAAATTGTTGCTGGCTTTTAAGCTGTGTGAGAACAGTTCATGTGGATGACCTTCTCGGACTGGTCTTGGTGTGCAACGATAACTCACCCAATAGGGTGATGCTGTTCTATCTATAAACTGATTTTTTTAAATTTATTTTTTAACACTCACTCACTCAGCCACCTTCTGTAACAACAGGACATTAATGGTGTACTTAGCTATTGTACTACCGTGGTGAATGCTCGTGGTTATGAGGGAAGGGATGACTCAGCAAATGGTGCAGTTGATAAGAGGATTACATAGTGAACTCTGATGGTTATTAGGGAAGGGAGGACTTGTCTTCACAGCCGGCTAGCTTCCGGAAGACAGGCTATAACGTTGGACTAAAGTTGTCATTAGTACTGACACCGCACGAGTTAACAGGAATTGACTTCATTTTTTGTTGTTGCACATAGCCGCTTCTTTTGGCTGCATTGCAAAGTGCGACTTTGTACAACTGAAGCAGTTTAGTATGGCACTGTCTGACAGTTTTGCATTGTACTAGGTTCCTCTCGAAGATCTTCAATATATGTGTAAATATAGGAACTGTTGGAACACAGGAAGTTGGGACTAAAACGCTTCCTACTGCTCCGTACTGCATGTCTCGTGTGCCACATAGTGAACAATGAGCCATAACGTTCAGCTTCTTTCTTTCTTCGTGGTGGAGGCATCCCAGTCATCGGGGAACTGACTCTCTCTACAGCTAGGTATCAATCAGTTATGACAATCCATCACCGGTTTCCTTTGAGGATGACGACAAAGCTTTAGGCCTCCATCTCGTCTGTTGCGGGGAGCTTTCACGTTGCTCGTGGATCCTGTTCGGGATTTGCATACATGTCTGTTCGCGGTGACGGCTCAGTGACGGTTCAACTGCTGATGCGGCAGCCTTCCTTCTCTCGTCACTGACTGCACGAGGCGTCTCTCTTGAAGCGGATGCGACGAGTCTCAATAAAAGGTCAGGAGAAAAGAATCAAAAGGTGACGGCTGCCTGTTTTCTGCCGAAATCTTAAAAATAATGGTGCATATGATACTGTGACGGCTGCCGAGCAGCAGCTCAGGGTCGACTGCTTTCCTGCTGAATAAGCCATTCTTACGAACATTCATGAGGGAGGTCACGTCGGGTCACAAGCTATACTGGTTGGGCACGCACGGCATTGACCTGAGGTCCTTCTTAGTAAGCTAGGTCACGGCGGGTCACGAAATCGAAAGCGAAGGTCAGCACGCACGGTATTGACCTGGGTCCTTAGCCGAGCCGCTAGCTGTCACGGCGGGTCAGTCACAGTCACGAGATCGAAAGCGAGGCTGGACTGTGCAAACCCGCTGTGGCAATCCCGGCAACCTCGCTTTTGATCTCGACATCCGACTCAAGGCCCTTACTAGCTCATTAAAGAAAGACTCCGCCAGTTTCAGTACTGGGCCCGGGCCTCGTTTTCGATCGGGCCGTGACTTCAGTATCTCAGTAATGACAAAGTGATGGTCCCTGAGTGAACTGAAACGGACTGAATCACGAATGACAGCGTGGACTGACCACGGCTCTTCACTGGTGACCACTGTTTGTGTGTGTGTGTGTGTGTGTGTGTGTGTGTGTGTGTGTGTGTGTGTGTGTGTGTGTGTGTGTGTGTGTAGCGTGTGTGTGAGTGTGTGTGTGTGTGTGTGTGTGTGTGTGTGTGTAGCGTGTGTGTGAGTGTGTGTGTGTGTGTGTGTGTGTGTGTGTGTGTGTGTGTCCGACGGTGTATCTGGCGCTGTAGTAAACACGCAAGTTTTTTTGTTTTTTGTTGTTTTGTTGTTTTGTTGTTGTGGTGTGTGTGTGTGTGTGTGTGTGTGTGTGTGTGTGTGTGTGTGTGTGTGTGTGTGTGTGTGTGTGTGCTATTTTGTATGCGCTATATATCAATTTTCGATTCATTCACTGATTCAGTCACGGTCACTGGCGGAGTCACTAACTGAAACACACAACACACACTGCACGACGTGGGGCAGCTCACCACAAGAGGCATGTCCCTTCCAAAGCACGGTCTCAGCGCTGTTTCAGCGGCGGCGGCCAACCCGGAAGTCTCGGGGGTCGCTGGCCCTAGCGTTACTGAACTGAATGGCCCAAAGCCGCGCGTACACGTACACAGAAGCCATCGAGGAACCTATTCGACTGTAAGATCGAGTTGTTGTTCGTGGTTGAAGGGAAGTAATTCGTCCAGAATTCACCAATTTCCGGAATTATTTGCACGAGGGTCCGTTGGTCGACTAGTCTTTCCTGCTCCTTCACAGTACCTTACCAACCATGGGAGGAGTTCAGAAGCCTGTGCAGTTTTTCAAAAGCCTCTACTATGATCCTTTCAAATGGTTTGTAAAAGATTATTGTTATGTCAAATTAGGATTGAATGCAGTCTTACGCAATCTTACTGGTTACCGACTCTTGGAAACCAAGATATCCGCTTGAATTGAAAGAAACCACCTTGGGTGTATGAACTCTGCAGAGCTTCTCGTGTTCTTTTGTAACAGTGGGGATGGGACCTTTTTCGGGGATGTTGGCAGAAATGGGTGTAATATAACAGTACTACACACAGACAGTGATGGACAGAGGTATAAATAATTCTAACAGTGTAAGTACGACAGCACACACATTCAATAACACATTCTGACATTGTGATTGTCAGAAAGCCACGCATGAATGTTTATTTATTTATAATACATTTGTCATTTTCCTGTGTAATTGAGTTTTATTAAGTATTAATTTAATTTTTTTAAATGATACATGTATGTAAATTATAATGTCATTGTTCATTGTATTCTGTACAGTTTTCTATTTTCCTGCAGTGATAGTTTTAGTACTGATGCTACTTTTCTTTTCAAAATTTTATCCCACATCAGTTGCCACAAGTGTGCACATTAAGTCAATGTATGAAAAAGCAAACTACTGAATTTATATAGATCTGTATTATAAATTTATATATATACATGTGTCACTTTTTTTTCTTTCTTTTTTCAGGTCCTTAGTGAAGAGCTTCGCTTTCTTTGCTGTAGCTATCTATGCAGCCCGCGAGATGGCAATTGCAGAAAAGGCAGCTCAGCTGGCACCAGGGACAGCATGACACCACCAACACCCTTAGTCGACAGTCCCTTCATTTCATGAATAATATTGATCGAGTGAGTAAGTAAGTTAGTTGGTGTTTACACCCATTCAACCAGTATGGTTATATCAGAGTGATAGAGTAAGTGCAGGAAAAAAGTGAGATCCAAATACATAGAAAAGGTTTGAAAGAATGCTTATTTTTTATGACACAGATACTGCAAATGTTCATGGTAATCCCCTTTGTCAAGCTACAAAATGACACTTGAACAACAGTTAAATGGTTAATGCTGGAATAATCATCAACATGATTGTGGGCATCTAAAAGAAGAAGAAAATGATGAAAAATGAGATGAGAAGCAAAATACCTTTTGGTTTTGTTGTTGTTGTTGGTTAAGCTTGTTTTCTTGTCCAGTGCTTGGAAGACTGTTGGCATGGCACTGACAGTGATGTGTAATAATAGATGTGAGGTAATGAATATTATGTGGCAAGACTCAAATGGCACAGAAGAATAACAGAAAGGTGAGGAGGGGGTGTGGGTGAAAGGGGGGGGGGGGGGGGGAGAGAGAGTTCTGAGTTTTGGAATGTGGATTCATTGGGGGGGGGGGGGGGGGGGGGGGGAGGCATGTCAAAGGAAGGATTGCAGTTCCAAACATCCCAGGTGATAAATGGAAAAGCCGGAGTACCCAGGGGAGAGAAAAAAAACATTAGCTGGATGCAGTGAAAACCCTATGATATTAATCTTGATGAGGGTGTCTGCCATCAAAGCTCAGGAAAACAAAACCAAAATAAAATGAAAAAACAAAAGGAGAGAGTTATACACACACTATTGCAGTTCTATGGTAGACTACAGTGAAGGCATCAGATGGAATGGGAGGACAAAACAAAATAGGCCTACATATTTAACAGCATATTTACAGCCACATACATTCTAAATAGCTACCAGCCGAGTGACAGCCGTTGGTGAAGTCTGGTTTAGTCTTTCATCCATTGCACCTGGTTTCCTGCTGCTGAGTTTATCAATCAAGTGAAATTCCATGTCTTTTCTGTCATTCATACTTTCTGTGAAAAGAAGCCAGTCCTTTTAGTTTTACACAAATGTTGTGGATGGTGTGGTCAGTTTGGTTGAAGTGATCAGCAACAGGTTTGTCTCTCTGGTGTTTAATGTCCGCAGGGTGTTCTTTGAAGCGGGTGTCAATGGTGTGTCCAGTTTCATCAATGTAGAGTTGAGCACATTTGGTGCAATGAATGACGTATACAATGTTATACGTCAGGCAGTTGAACTGCTTCGTGATGTTCATCTGGGACTTAGGGCCAGTAATGCTGGTGTTGGTGCAGATGAAAGGACATATTCCACATTAAATGTTACAAATTTTGTGCTTTTGAGTTAACTGGGTCTTACCCATTCCCTTTAGTTTCAGTAACAGCATCCCGGTTTCCAGATCCACAGTTTACCAGCATTATCTAGGCCAACTTACTTAAATCAGGATGAAGTCATCAAAGTGGCATGTTACAAGCTATATTTGAAAATATTTCCTGCAACTTGATCCAATTGTTCAATAGACTGACATACATTATAAGCACTGTAGCTGGTTTAATTTGCCTCACATAATTATATGCTCACACCAGTGTTGATACCAAGACCATAAACCAAGCCTGGTCTGAAAGAAAGTATAATCATTTTTGTTTATATATATATGTGTGTGTGTGTGTGCATGCACTTTTACGGCTGCCAGTTAGTTTTCAGTTTGTTTTTGGTTTCAAAATTGAAGTACTATCAGTTTTGAATTGGTTTTAATACCCATGCACTTGTAAACACGTTTGATGTGGAATAAACTTTTTGCTTTTGTCAAACTGCATCTTCCCTCTTTTTTCAGATCTTCAGTACAACATTGGAGCTCCTTTCTCTCTGTGACTAGGAGTTCCAGTCATCAACAGTTTATTTTTGTCTCCAGCAACAGAGCAAGTGTAAATGTTGAGTGCTGTACATTTTGCTGTTCCAGCAGTTGTGATTGATATAGACTAGCTGATTGGTTTGCTTGTTTGTTATTTTGCACAAATAAACATACAGTAGATGTATTTCCATGTGTGGAGGTCTTGTTATTTGTATTGGTTTGTGTACTCTGAAAACAGGGAACTACCGGTATCACCTGCAGGTGAAGCAAATCAAATTAAAAGGACAAATAATAATAATACATTATTTATGGCACCTCATCTCGTAAGAACCAGGGGGCTTTTAATGCAGGCATTTCATCACACACACACACACACACACATGTATATGATTGCATGCATGCACGTGTCGCCACACACACACACACACACACACACATGTATATGATTGCATGCATGCACGTGTCCCCACACACACTACAAATAGACACATTACTGGAGGTGGGTTGGTAAAAAAAGAGAAGGAAAAGAAAAATCATGACAGCCGACTGCCCAAACCAAGTACATGTATTATATATATATATATATCTCTAACAGAAGTAAACCTGGAGTTGCAATCAGCCCTCAATACATTAATGGTCTAACACAGTGACAGACATACATGAGGGTGCAGCAGCCCATATTGACAATCTGCAACTGAAAGTGCTACCGTATTTATGCGACTTGTTTTAGTGGCAGCGGTGGTGACTGAATTTGCTGTCAGGCACTATTTGCACATCTTTACCAGGCAAATGGCTACCTCAGGCTCCTATCACTGTATCAGGCTTATTTCAACACAGTGCACTTCACTCTTCCATGATGGCCTCATCATTGCAAGTATTTTATCTTGGGGGTGGGGGGGGGGGGGGGGGACTAAAGTCTGAACACCTTGGGTCACTATGGCTCAATTCCACATTTGTTTGTATTACATTTTTTTTCTTTTCTTTTTTAACAGACTTGTTGTCAAAGGAATGGAAGTAAATTTTGAATTTGGTTACAAAAAGAACATTGGATCCAACAGTACCACAGAGTAATGCACTCTTTATTGGTGATCCAGATGAGTAGATCCAGTATATGATCATTATAGCCTAGTAGTACAGATTGATTCACATACACATTCGCTCATCATTGCTCATACTGACATCAACGCACAGAACTCACAATTTCAGTGTTGTAAAAGCAAACTAAAATTTACTCATTACTGTTCATACTCATACTGACAGACACTGAACACAAACTTGCTGCAATAATTACACAACTGTATCAACAACACTCATAAAACGGCATCAAAATATGATGGTGAACTTGAAGATGAGCTGAATGAATGAAGATGACTGAATGGCTGGAGATGAGATGGCAGAGTGGGGTGATGAGTATGGCAGGTGATGGTTCAGTCTTTCATTTCTCCCTCTTCATCTTCCTCTTCTACACCTCGAATGTACATCACGTTATTACATCTGCAAAACAGCAACAGCACATATACATACTATGTAGTTAATTCAAAAATATTTCATATAAAATATATACTATGTAGTTCATTCAAAAATAGAAATAAATGTGAGGCTACATCACAGCATATAAAGTTTATCCATCACACAATTGTGGGAAAATTCACACAAGATTACAGAATGCTGAGAATGAGATGCACAGCTTTCATAATCAAATACACTTACACTAGTTACTGTACTAACTTACAAGTTACAGTACCACTGCCATGCTGAAAAATATTTTCTTTTCACAACATGGAACCTCAAATCATGCCAATGCCCTGACAGATTTCATCAAAAGTGTAGACCAAAAGATTCTAATAAAAAATAATACCTATTGACTATTGCTCTTTCTTTTTTGAAATTGAAGATTTATTTTACTTAAACTTTCAAAGACACAACAACATAATACTTTTTAACAGCCAAAGCTGATGTACCAATAGTAACACTGTAAATGTAATATCCTATATAACATGTACTAACACAGATGAGTAACACTGTAAACGTAACAGTCCTATATAACATATACTAACACTGTTGAACTTGAAACAAATGTTTGCTACAGCATTAAGCCCGTTCTTAACTGGGCGAATGTTTGTTGGCCAAACATACTTCAGACAGTTTGACAAACTATGATTCGTTTCTTAATTGAACTTTTAGTTCGCCGAATATGGTTCAGACAGTCCAAACTTTACTTCATTCTCAACTGGCTTGTCATGAGATGCAAGCTTCGGCCCAAACTTGCGGCAGACAGCATGACTGAAAATGTAGGCTAAAGTCAAGTCAATATACTTTTATCATCCCTCACAGAGTAATTCAACTAACTACTATCTCATTCTGGGTCTCCGAGACAAGACTGCGCCTCCCACAAGTCAACAAATAAATTTCCTCCGAAGCGAGTGAAGAACCTAGCGACACTGTCAGCCATTTTTATTTTTATTTTTTCTTCATCCACAGTAGAGCTCTGCTCTCAGCCAATCAGAGGCTATGATCATCGAATAAGGCGAATGTTCCCAGAACATGTTGAGCAAAGCTTTTTGGACCCCGAATATAGCTTGGATGAATACTTCCAACTAGGTTCGCAAAGTTCGCCCAATTAAGAACCAACTAGCTTCGCCAAATACTTCCAACTAGGTTCGCGAAGAAACAGTTGCCCAGTTAAGAACAAGCTTTAGTGTCTAATATTTTCTTCTTTTGAATCTCTAGGGAGTTTTGCATTTTGTCAGGACACCTTTTAAAACAACTTTTTTATACTTGTTCTTCCAAATCAAAACATACAATAGGTACATATAAATTAATATAACTATGTTGCAATAGACAGTTTGGCACCTGTTATCTTATTTTCCACCGTGTTTAATAACTTCTTATACTAAGTTATAGCAAAAGGTCATTACAATTTACATGTGTGTTTATGTTGACTATTTTTATTTTTTTATTTTTTAGTAATAAATAAAAACACACAATGTAAGTTATTTGCCCATTTTTATAATCATCAGCATAATTTCTTTTAACCCACTTGGCCCCAGACCAACCACTGCCCTTTCTCTATGAAATCCCATGTGAAGGGAAGTAACTGTGTCAAAGGATCCTGGTACACAACCTTAAAAATCAATAATAAACACCAAATAAAAGTTTCTGCTCACTTAGTACTTATCCCAGTTTGCAAATACATTGTTCTTGTATATCCAACACGTTTTTATTTTTTCACTCAAAAATGGCATAAAATTATTTATATAAAAAAACAAAAAACAAAATCAGAAATGTCCACATCTAAATGTCAGGTTTTATTAGGGTGCCTACAGGGTAACCGACTTAGCAAATTTCCAGTTTGAATCTCTAAAGATGAAGCTCTGTGAGCTTGTTAGGGTGCCTAGGATAAACGATTCAATTAAATTTGCAGTTCAGATCTCAAAGATTAAGCTCCAACCCCATTGCTAACACCGTAACAGTAAGGCTTTTGTTTATCTATCGTGTGTCCATCTCGCAACTTTGAAAATTCACAGTGTCTCTCAGACTCTACAGAACTTCAAACAAAGGACATCACTGGAAGTAGTGAACACTAGCAGAAATGAGGCTAAAAGTCTCACGATAATCCTGTTCCTATTTGCATAAGCTGGGATGCCAGCATGGAGCATCTGCTTACCAGCCGCTACTGGGTGGTCTGAGGTTGTGCAGTAAGAAGAAAAGAGCAGGCAATGACAGGGGGTCTGGGGCAAAGTGGGTTAACACATTCTCTATATGTGCATGCTGCTGCACAACCCAACGTTGGTGTTACATGAATTCATTAACTTGTAAAACAGGTCAGGACATACCTGATAAGAACTTCTCCAAGGTTACCAGCCAGCATACCATCCACATACTCTTCTGTGTTGGCCAACTGAAATCAAAATCACCAAACCTTCCAGTTCCACATTCACTCATGGCACAGGAACAATCACAATAACAAAGATAAGTATCTACATCACTAATTGTCTGATGACAATTACAATGTCACAGTGACAGCACTTTAAAGGTACAACTAATGCCAAGAGAATATTACTGTACATAGTGTTCCTCAGCTGAACACTCTGGGGGTCACCCAGCATATTACTTATTATGCAATGGAACTCTGAATCTGAGACAGAGTGATACTGGTAAACCATTTGTTTCACTTTCAGTGTTTGACCTCAAATTTAAAACAGCCTGCCCTTCACCATGCAGACACCCACACCTGGTCCACACTGTAATATTTAATCATGTATGCAGGCATATCTTAACTTTAAAAAGATGAAAAAGCAGAAGAGTGTGGAAATTGGAACAGTCAAGGGTGTTCGACTGAGTATTTAGGACTCTTCTTCAAGATGGATAATTCCCCACTATTGTATTATTATTAATATTAGACTACTGTATTACCAAGTATTAGTATTGTACTTTTATAGTATACTAGTAATGCTATTATACTAATACAAGGACAGCACTTGCAAAAAGTATTCATCAGCTCACCGGAAACAGTTTTTTTAATTACATACAAATTTGCTCAGATAAGAAAATATTACAATTCATTGAATTTCTGAACACATACCACTTCTTTGTATTATAAAAATTATATATAGTCCTTTTGTACAACAGTTAAAACAAAATCAAAGTACTGCTGTGCACACAATACTGTATCGCTATCAGTGCATGTAAGTTGTAACTGCAAGAAAAAAAAAATCACAATAGCAAACAATTACCTGAAGGTTCATGTAACCATCCACAGACACCAAGTAGCCTTTGTATTCCATGCCCCATTTAAGTTTAACCATCACTGGCTTTCCTGTTAGCCCGTTCAGGAAGGGCTTGGGGTTCATCGGCAAAGTCTGCAATAAAAGTTTAAAACAAAAACAAAACATAATCTGAGTTTCTAGTAATGCACTAGTAAATAGTACTTTTAGTAGTATTCTAATTTTTACTAATGGTAGCACTAAAGCTATTTTAAAAAAAGTATTAATATATTAAAACTATTATTAACACCAAGTGACACACTATATTCTTGTTTGCGTTGTCATATTAAATAATAAACTGGCATCCTTTTTAACCATTTATGTGTTTGAATCTTCTGTAAAGACTACAGTTATAAGTGAACAGCCTTCAGGTTCATGCTATTGCTAATCATAAAGTCAGCAATGAAACAAAACACAAACAAAGGTTGCTCACTACCTCCACACAATGGAAATGGAGGCCCAAGCAACAGAAGCAGATAAGTTATTTTGCCTTTTTGGTTTTCCACTGTTTTACTTTTAGGTTTTATGCTACAAGTTTACACCTCACCAGTCGCATTCTTGTACTTTTTTTCAATTTTTTTTTCAGAAGTTAGTCTTGATCAATCACTAGGAGTAGGAGTAGGCCATCACTTTGTGTTCCATTGTTCCAAGTTACATGACACTATTGACAGTAGCCATCCCCTACACGAACTGAACACAGATGAGTTTCACATGGTCTGCTCCACCCAGATGATTCTGTTAATGAGGAGTCGGATGTTGTCTGCATAATGGTTATAAATAAAATAGTTATACTTTTTTAATGGTGATAATAGTCATGATCTTCGGATAGAAAACACTGCCCATTACTCAAGACCCATGACAAATATTTCCTGTTTCTGGTATGGTCATGACTGTCATAAAAAGCAAAATCCCAACCGACTGGCAATGGGCCTTAAGTTAAATGCTTTCTATTTTAGACTATTATTCCTCGTTGGTCTATTTCTACTTCTGGTAGATCAAAACCAAAACCAACGTCGGGCTTTGCCAACCGGCTTTGTCGATCATCACCAAAACCAAAACACGCGCTGAACTGTACAAATACGAACATTCGCATGACATCAGTCGGCTTCTGCGTAACTTTAAAAAAAAAAAAAAATACTTACGGCCATTCTGACTGTTCTGGTATTAGACTTTTTCGAAGCGTAGACAGTCCAAAACCAAGCGGCAAGCTCCACCGGAAAACGTGCTAAGTACGTTGTGCGCATGCGTTTTGGGGTACTTTGTTCCACATTTTTTATTTTATTTTATTTTTTATTTTTTTCTTGTCTTTTTTATTTTTAGTCCGGATGCATTTGAAAGCATTTTATAAGAAATCTTACGAATTTTATTTGCTCACTTTTTAGGGGGTGTAAATTGTTTTAAACGTTTTTCTTCAGTATTACGAGGCTATACCGATCGATATTTTTAATGACCAACATGTCAGCCTCCTGAGGACGATATCTAACTGTTGGTGTTGAATGTTGTTGACAACAGTTTCAGTCTGATACTTCTAATATGGGAGTGACGTGGTATGTGTAATTGCTTCTTTGTAAAAAAAATAGATAAATAACCAAAGGAAGAGATGGATCGTTTTTTCGTATAGAGACTTCAACGTATTTTTCAAGAAACTACATAATCTAGATCTACTGCCTAGCTTTGTCACATCTCAGTTCCAGCGAAAAGCGATTTGGGGGCAATGAATTTTCATTATTTCTCAGCAGCATTATTTTTATTTTTAATTATTTGCCGGCTAATTTTTATCCAACAAACTACCAATTATAAATGGGCTTAAAATAACGGGGTTAATGCAATAGATCACCCGAGATTCTGATTATATAAACACCACAGATTGACAGATTTAAAAAAGAAAAACTCGTTGACAAAGATGACAGTGAACTGAATGTATTTCTTCTGTGACGTGTCCACAAAAGTAAAACTAAGAGCTTCTGGCATATTCTCTGTACTATTCACACGGTACTTTTAGTCACTTTTTGTTTGTTTTTGCTGGGTGTTCTTTTCACCAGTTCCAGACATTCAAGAAGTTTCACAAGGCTGACTAGGTTGTCGAAAAATAACACTCTGGAGTAAGGTGACATGGATTTTGGCCAGTGTTTTGCTGCTTTGTCTCCTTTGACCTTTGCAATATTACTGATTAATCATGCAAAATGTCACCCTGATATAACCGCACTGGTTGACTGGGTGTAAAACACCCATTTACATGCAGAATGATTCAATGAAAAAATTATTCATGGACATTTTCAAACCTGCTCAACACACTTCTTCTTTTTTTTTCTTCTTTTTTTTGTATCAGTTTATTTATTGGTAATGGTATATGATTATATAAATATTTTATTTTATAAGTGTTTCACTTTCAGTCTGCCATAATTTTTTACACAAAGGAGTAATATAGACATAATAGAGTTTTAAAAACATTTAACCCATGTGATGTGGCTGTCCTGCTTCTCCTTCTGTTAATGTTATACACTCAAAGTCAAAGTCTGCATTAGTGTAGTTAATTATAATACTTCATTACTATAGTGCATTATATTAATGCTATAATAATTAATATACATGTAATTAAACTGGCTGATTACTGTCAGTATTGGACCTTTAGGTAAGGTTAGTATTGGACCTTTAGGTAAGGTTAATTGTTATTACTTTTTCTAATGGTTCTCCAGAATTTTGTACAAGGACTGAACTTCTGAAGTAGACGTGTTAGGAATAGGATCCAAACCCAGAATTAATAATTATTATGGTATTAACTACTATGTAATAATATTCAATATTGTCAAGCAGTCTTGGATTTGAACCAGCTCTGGACCAGTGGTTCACCTCTGATGCACACCCCAGCAGTGTAGGCATCAGTATTAGTTCTATAACTGAATGTAGTTTGCCTCGTGTGCTGCAGATGTGCAGACACAATGATACTGATACTACACACTAATACTAGTAGTAATACTAGTGATAGCTGTTGTTTTTTGTGTTGTTGCAGTGTGTACTCCTACCCGGTGGCAGAGGGGAAGAGTGGTCAGTCAGTGGTGGAGATGCTGCAGCGGCAGATTGAGCTCCTTGGGGCGGTCAAGGCTGGACACTTTTGCGTGGATTGCGACACTTTCCAGTCTATTTTGCAGAGCAGCATCAATGGTTTGTGTCACTAAGTATTCATCAATAACCAGACATGCACACAGGCATGCAGAAGTGTGTAAATCAGTGCACATGTGTGCACCCTAGAATTAAAAAACAACAACAGGGGGATAGCTCAGTGGTTAGGGCACTGGACTCATGATTTGAACGTTCCAGGTTCGAGTCCCCACAGAATCAGCAGGAGAATTTTCATCTCCAGGGTCAGCTTTCTGTGCTGACTCATTTCAGTATGTTCCACCCCCTTGTTGCTGCAGTAGCACGTAAAATATCCTGGTCATTCTGCCAGAAGTGCAGTGGCAGGGTACAGCTAAACACGCATGTACCCTGCCTATGTGGCTTTGAATGAAGTGACACTAAACTGTCACATGGTTGTGTAGTGTACACCGAACTTGCACTGAGACAGCAGCAGTTTCACATGGCACCAGCCATGCAACAACCAAATGGCGCAGTCAGTACACCACTTCAGTGGATATTAAATAGCCTGCTATCAGAAGGCTGCAGTCACTCATTTAGAATCACATGCGACATGAGCAGTGTCAGTGAGTGAGTCTGTTTGAGAGCAGAGAACAGCACCATATAAAAGCAATCAAATAAATTAATAAAATTATTCAGAGTTCAGGAGCTGTGTGAAAGTCGAGGTGGCCGTCCTGGGCTTTCCATCCTAATGAGCCTTACAGTTTTAGTGGACGTAAAGCAACATTGAACCATGCCTCAGCACTGGTCACAGTTTGTCCCTAATATGTCACCCGATATCTGAGGACATGAAGCTCTACATCATCATCAAATAAAATTAATAGAATTACAAAACATTGATTGGGTCATTTATTCGTTGATGTTTGTAATTCGTCCCGATAGTGATAGTGATACATTGCCCTCACCTCCCTTTTGAAATGATAAATTACAAGTTGTCTTTTGCTGACACCCCCCAGCCCAGCCCAAGACAGTCTACATCTTGCACAACAGCGAGCAGCCAGCCTCCTGTTTCGCCATCACCGACACAGGCCTGTGCCTGACAGCAGACACGCTGTTTGATGGCCTGATGAACAAACTCAAAAACTATTACCAGCAGCGCAAGAATGCCAAGATGGAAGCCAAAGGGCAGCGTTACGAGCTGGGAGATTTCATCCTCAAAGTGGGCTCCGCCTCCCTTGCTGGCAGTTTTAAGGGTATCATCGTGGAGGTAGGTTAGGCATGGCCTTGGGGGGATGGGTGGGATTTTTCTTTGGGGGGGGGGGGGTATGTTCAGCCACCCTCTCTCTCTTCTCTTTTTCCCCCGCCCCCCCATGCACTTCTTTCTCATCTCTCCCCTTCTCTCTCTCTCCCCCCCTGTCTGTCTGTCTGTCTGTCTGTCTGTCTGTCTGTCTGTCTCTCTCTCTCTCTCTCTCTCTCTCTCTCTCTCTCTCTCTCTCTCTCTCTCTCTCTCTCTCTCACTGTCTGTATGTCTCTGTCTCCGCCCCCACCCCCTCCCCCAACCCCCTCCCCCCACTTTCAGTGACATTACTATTTTTGTGTGTGAAAACGGCATATAAACCTGCATGTTCCATGACCAGAAGTGAAACAGATTTGAAGCACAACACAAACTCGGCAGCTCTCAACAGTTTAACTTTGGGTGATGCACTGCGGCTAACAGTCACAGCGCTTAGCAGCTGCTCATTAGTTTCTCTCAACAGTCACATGATCTTCACCTGGTGTGGCCCAGGCCATCAGACTGTAGTCAGGGTCAAGAGGATGTACCTCTGATGGAGTTTATGCACCTTGTGTTTACACACATGCCAGGTGAGAGTTACCGTAGGCAACTCAGGTCTTCGTTGCTGTGCTTGTGAACGCTAATTGACTCCCTCCTGAGTTGATTCTGTAGTGTCAAGGCCTTCAGAGTTTGAGTGGTGCTTCAGTTTGCTGACTGGGGGGGGGGGGGGGGGGGGTAATTTTTCGTCAGCTTATTAGAATATTGTAATACTGTGTGCTGATGTTGGCACTGCTTTGCTGCGCAGGTGGAGTACTGCCCCTGCATGGTGGCCGTGGACTGCTGGGGGCTGATGAAGGAGCTGCTGCAGTCAGTGGTGGGCAGCGTGGCCGACGCCCCCCCACCTGTGCTGAAGAACAAGCAGGATGAGCTCTACTCCCCCTCCATCACCATGTCGCAGTACCTCGACATCTTCAACAACTTCCGCAAACTGGCTGCCGCCAATCAGATCGGGAGATGAGACGAGGATGTGGCCCCACTGGCCAACTCTTAACTCTCAGAGACCTTTGCTGGAATGTGAGCGACTTGTGTAGGTGCTTGCGGACAACCACCAGCTGGAACTGGAAGAAATATCTTCACGGCAGGCACTTGAACAGAGAGTTTGCGGTTTCGCTAGCTTTGAAATGCCTTGACCGCAGCACTGTAAAGTGTTTGCAAAGAAAGTAGTTTCTGTGCTTGTGCCTGTGTGGGTGAGAGAGATAGTGTGGGTGTGGTGGGGGACTGGGGGGGGGGGAGGGGGTGGGGTGGGTACAGAGGGTGTGGGGGGGATTATTTGTTTTACAAGGTCTATCCACAACAGTTTGGAAGAATTAACAAGCGTGTGAGTGTGTGTGTGTGTGTGTGACTTAAATAGGCTCTAGTGCTTGAAAGACATTGCACAAACACAACAACGCAGACTTGAATTGCCTGCGGTAACTCCCACCTGGCATGCAGGTAAATACAAGGTACATAAACTGCACCAGAGGTGTGTCCTCAAAGGTACATCAGTTTGGAACGTGGCTAGTTTTAAAGATGTTGGTTACAGCCGATTCTGACAACAAAATGGACACGCAGAAGCAGGTTGTTTCAGCGAAGTTATCAAAAATGGTTGTCTTTTCAACTGTGCATATTTGAATAAGGCCGGGACTGCATGTGAAATATTTGAAACTGAGGTTAATTTATTTCATGAAGTTCTTTGTTGCTTTGTGTTAGAATGTTCCCGGACAACTGAAAGAGTAGCTGTTTAGGCTAAGGGAGGTAATGAAATTTGCCTCCCTTCAGCTGTAAAGTCACAAGCATACGTAAGACGTGTGTGGTGGAATAAGGGAGATGTTGCCTCCCAGCTGTAAAGTTCAGGAGCTGTGTGAGAGTCGAGGTGGCTGTCCTGGGCTGTCCGTCCTAATGAGCCTTCTGGTTTCCATGGACGTAAAGATTTATTGAACCGTGCTTCGGCATTGGTCACAGCTTGTCCCTAATAATGTCAACTGACATCTGAGGACATTAAGCATCAACTCATCATCATCATCAGCTGTAAAGTTATCACAAACCCATGTTTCTGTGCAAGATACCAAGTATGTGTATGACACTGTTGTATCTGGTTCACAAGAAAATAAAAGCAGTTGCCTGAACATTTTATTGTACATTTGTTTTGTGCCCCCCCCCCCCCCCCCCCCCCCACCCCCCCCCCCCCCCCCACATACACACAACACACACAAATGTGTCTACAGGATTTACCTGCAGAGAACTGCTGATGGCTTTAACATTGTTTTATTATAGGCTAACACTTGATTTTTAAACAAGAGAGAGAACAAATAATGGGGGAATTAGGAATGTGCAGGGAGACAGAAGAGATAGGAGATGTAGTGGTTTGGTCACAATGCTGTTTACAACACCAAAGCAAAATTTTCAGTTTACTGAAGTGTCTGTTTCTCTTTTTTTATGTAATGTTTGTTTATTTGGGATGTTGCAATACATTAAGAAGTGGCACAGACTTGTAGGAAGCATATTTACACTGCAAAAATTAATATTGTTTTATAACATCCGGGTGGTAATAACCATAAGTATAAACTCTAGTTTAAAACTGTTCATTGAAAACTCACAGTTCTACTTTGTGTGCCAATAATTTGTCTTTTCTTTTCATAGTCGGATACTGATAGTATACCACTGGGAAAATTAGAATGGAGTGAACTAATCAGACTAGTTCATTAATTGAAAACAGACAATTCCACATTGTGTCCCAATAATCCATCTTTTCTTTTGATACTCTGATAAGTGACCACTGGGAAAATTATAACACAGATTGAACAAATTGGACAAATTTGTTAACTTGATTTTTTGTAACTTCCTTGTTTTTCTGTCACTTCTTGATTACTTTTTGACTCAAATCTGAAACAGAACGAGGCCAGAGCACTCATGCAGAATCAACCCACAAGGGAGTTAATTAGCACTTGACATACCTGACACAAATACAGCAAATACCTGACACAAATACAGCAACAAGGCCTGAGTCGCCTATGGTACCTCTCACCTGACAGGCATGTAAATGCAAGGTTCTCTCTCTCTCTATATATATATATGTGCTAACTGATATGTTGCATATCATAACTGTCAAAATGAAAGTGAATAAAAACTAAAGTATTAACAGTGATGGAGTCAGCAATAAGGTGGGTAACAAGTTGAATAATGCATTCACATACACGCAAACACATGCACACACACGCATCCACATACACACATTTCCAAATCAATACCATGTATCCATTTTATTTTCATGATTGCTGTTTTACCTACAAGAGATGATGACAGCAATGACACGATGATGAAATGTACAATGCTATGAATGGCATGTGATACAACAAACTAAAAACAAACATTCAGGACAACAAAACAGACAAGACATGAACTGCATTGGCATTGTAGCACAGTTCATTTACAATCATAACAGTAAAAGTAACAATAGCCGACTTGTCTAATGCAAAAACAAACAAGCATCAGAATATGAACAAACCATTTATCAAATATTTGCATAATGCAGAACCTTCTAAATGGGGGGATTCCAGCTAAAGTTGAAAGGAACACAAAAAAAGATTGTGTGTTGTGCACTCTAAAAGCTCTTCTTAAGCAAGGAGGAGGCAGAGACAAGGGAGAAAACTGGCATTTACTGCTGTTTGCCCAGTACACTGAAACTATTCAACACTGCGTTCTAGTTGGGGTTTTTTTGTTTGTTTTTTTTTGTTCAGTTGTGAGTTGTTGATTAGTTTTTTGGGTTTTTTGTTT
>OY757547.1:17710956-17735548 GCA_963584105.1 Alviniconcha strummeri
AATCCCGATCTTGAAATCAGATTGAATAAAATTAAAAGAAAAAGTGAATGGTCCTTGTCTTTACTGTCTTTGTCTTCCTTCTCATTTTTTTCTTTCTTTCTTTCTTTTCCGCCTTTTTACTGTTTTGCACCTTAATTTAGATTTTCATTTTTTTCTTCTTCTCACAGTTGTTTTGTTTGTCCGCTGTGAAACACTTAGGCTACTGGACACATCATACATTTGATTCCGGAACATTTTATACACGAGTCAAGCACTTCACATCGTGACTGACTGCGTTCAGTCGCAGCCTTTGTTTATGAAGGGAGTACCCCAGAGCCTAGTGCCCGTAACTCTGCACAGACTTCCGTTTGCGTCGGGTTAGATAGAATCAGATGAAAGTAGAGCAAGCCTGAAACCTACGTTACACGATTAGACACTCAACGGTGATGTCATGGTGTTTCGTTTCATATAGCAACTGATTGCAAATCAGGCAGTGATACCAAAAATATGTATTTTCCTTCAGCAAACACAGGAAATTTGAATATAACCGTGTATAAAGTGGACCAAACCCTTTAGTAATTTAAAACCCGAGCTGCGTTAAGTTGCTATGGATAGGCCTATTGGACTTTGATCATTATAATAGACTGAATAAAATGTGATCTTAACGATGAATATGACGTAATGTGACACTGCGTAATCAGGTAGAATAAAATGATGTGGTCTGATCGATGAGTGTGATATCATTGACGTAGAGTGACGAGAAGTAATCTAGTAGAATAAAATAGTGTTTTCAAAGATGAGTGTGACGTAATATGACGCTAAGCGATGACTTGACGAGACGCCTAAGCATGGCGATGACATGACGTAACCAAAGCCGGTGAAAGCTGTCACTCACGAATCGAGCATGTCCAGCAGCTGTCTGACGGAGTCGACGCTTTTGTCCCGAATCTCTTGTATCAGTAGCACATCGTAGCGCTCCACGATCTTTTGGGATGACAAGAAAAAAAGAGCGCGATACATAGAGAAGAATGCAGACGAAATGAAGAGATAAGACAGACAGGAGAGAAACAGACATACTGAAAAGACAGTACCCCCCCCCCCCCCCAAAAAAAAAAAAAACACACACACACACACACGCGCGCGCGGCTTATACACGCACACACACACGCACACACACGTGCACGCACACATACATACACACGCACACACGGCTTACACACACACACACACACACACACACACACACACACACACACACACACACACACACACACACACACACACACACATACTCTCTGTCTCTGTCTCACACTCCACACACACACACACACACAAACGCACGCACGCGCACGCACTCACGCACGCACGCACGCACGCACACACACACACACACACACACACACACACACACACACATACTCTAAATACATGCGGCATTACTAGTGATGGATTGGTACAGTGAGAAGAAAATGACAGATCAGTATGCAGAAGAAAAGAGATGGGTTTTCAGTTTTGACTTAAAAGAAGCGAATGAAAACAAATGCCTGACAGAGAGAGAGAAAGGGAATTCCAGAACACAGGTCCAATATATTGAAAGGGTCTCTCCCCCAGGGTCCTTAAATATGAAACATAATAGACTCCTTGGCATGGGGATGGTTGTATTTTATGACATAATAATTAATACGACATATTTAGGTCTAGGCTGTGGCTTTAAATTAACTATAGCCTGCTTTTTTTGTGTGATTGGCGTGTATGTGTGAACGGCCTTAGTACTTGCATTTGGCACTGTGGCTTGTTTTTCATAATAGTTGTATTGTTGTATGGGTGTGACAGTGATGATGAATGCACCTGTGGCTTGTTTTTCATAAGTTGTATTGTTGTAAGGGTGTGACAGTGATGATGAATGCATTCTGGCTCGTTTTTCCATAATAAATATATTGTTGTGTGGGTGTGACAGTGATGACGAATGCACTGTGGCTTGTTTTTCATCGTTGAGATGAATTGTTGTATGGGTGTGACAGTGATGACAAACGAATAAACCAACGGCAGGAAATATTCCATTGCATTTACTTGATGAGAATAAATAAATTCTTGTCTTGTGTCTTACTGACTCCCCAGATTTTGACGTACCGATTGTGAGCGTAAGTCCACAACAAAATATGTGTTCTATTTTTAACTCATAATGATTGATTAAAAAAAAAAATCGTAAAATTTGCCAGTACATGGGAAAAAAGCAAGAAAAAAAGCAACAGAATAATGACTAAAACAACAAAAAGGCAGCAAAAAAAAATAAAAAAAATCTGAAAAGGCTAGCTCTTATTATTAGCTAGTTCCTTTAAGAGTTTAATTAACAAATGTCTTATGTAGCAGCAGCACAAAATAAGTACAAGTAGAACTAGAAGTACATGTATTGTTTGGTTTCTGTGGACGTTAAGCATCATGTTTATTTATTTATGTATTATTACCCCCCCCCTCCCCCCCTGGGGTCAGGGAATTAACAGGTGAGAGTCAGTTTACTCATATAGCACAATAAACTTTTTGAGTTCAACACAATTAAACAACAATAAGCGATGAGTCTGTTCTGCTCACACCTGCATTTATCAGCAGTGTTTGCCCGAATAACTGACAGTCTGTACTGACAGTGGGTCCAGGGGGGCGGGGATAGCTCAGTGGTTAGAGCGCCGAACTCGTGATTGAAAGGTCACGGGTTCGAATCCCTGCTGGAACGGCGGGAGAATTTTCTTCTCCAGGGTCGACTTTCTGTGCTGACTCCTATTTCGGTATCCGTTCCACCCCCGTGTTACCACAGTAGCACGTAAAAAATCCCGGTCATTCTGCCAAAAGTGCAGGTGGCAGGTTACAGCTAAACACGCATGCACCTTACGTATTGAACCGTGCTTCGGCATTGGTCACAACTTGTCCCTAATATGTCAAATGACATCTGAGGACATTAAGCATCAACTCAACAACAACAACAGTGGGTCCAGCGTAGGAGGTAGTGTGGCATATGTCAAAGTTAACCTGGTCAGTGTAGTGTGAGTGGAGTCTGTGCCAGCTTGAAAAAAGTCTGGATGAGACTATGAACTGAGGTCCTCTGTGTGGATACAAAGAGATCACGTACACATGTTAAAGAACCAGTAGCCCATATTTGAGTTCAGTGGATTACAAAAACACTAAAACAACCCAGCATGCACTAAGAACATGTAAAGCATGTGGAGTCACCTCAAAGATTGTACAGTACAGCTACACATTTGCTTTAGCTATATGATCTTTGGTCTGCTCAAGAGCATAGTGCTATAAAAACTTGAAAATATACACCCCCCAAAACAACAACAACAAAAAAAGGAAGAAAACAAAAACACATAACAAACAAAAAGCATCAGTAATAATGTTTATATACACGTACAAAAACTGCCTATCCACGTGTTGGCTGTTCATGTTTTGTCTCTATAGCAAGTATATAGTATTTGGAGCGCCACATTGCCTTTAAGACACACAGGCTTGTAGATGTTGCCATTGACTTTGTATTGTATTATTATTATACTGGAGTTTGAATAAATCCCCGTTTCAATAACAAAAGAGTGTCCTACATTGCCTGTGTTGCATGCCTGGCATATTCAGCGTTAAAACCTTCTTCTCACAGTATTTTCTCCCCAGCTAATATCAGTACCCAGTTTTTGCTAGTCATTGTGCGTGTGTGTGAGTGTGAGTGTGTGTGTGTGTGCTGAGCATGTGTGATGTATGATACAGATCAATGTGGTACACATTTAAATTCATTGTGGTTTTTGTGTGTGTTGGGGGGGGAGGGGTCTTTCCGTATCTTCCTTTGTGTGGGTTGTTTCGGTGGGACTGTGCTCTGCGTGTGTATAGAATATCATACTTAGGTTAATATGTATCACATTAGTGCTCAGGGCACTGATGAGCACATGATAAATGTACAGCATTATGATTATTAAAGCTGTGTGCTGCCATCATCCAAGGCACAAGATTGACGAGGCCGTGTGTAGCCATTGTTTGCTGGATAGTGTGGACCACAAAAGATCATTTGTGAGCCAGACAGAGGGGTGGGGGAGGTGACAAAGAGAGAGAGAGAGAGAGAGAGAGAGAGAGAGAGAGAGAGAGAGAGAGAGAGAGAGAGAGAGAGAGAGAGAGAGAGGATGTTGACAAAGGACAGACAAAACTGCTGAATGCTATTTGACTGTGCACAGAAAAGGTTACTTCTACACTGTGTTTATTTTTACACAATTAAAACATATGTATACAGATAACTAATCTTTTTTCAATGGCTCAAAGCAAACAAATCAAGCTAACAGATCCATCAACACAAAAACTTAGATCCAACATCCTCAAACATATGCACACACATACATACAACTTAGATCAAACATCCTCTCTCTCTCTCTCTCTCACACACACACACACACACACACACCAACCACTCTTTATTAGATCACAAATGCTCTAATCAAGAGAGCATCCACATACCAGCCTTAACAAAGAAATGCACAGCGTGCTAACATCAACCACTCTCCTTTCAAATCCCAAAAGAGCAACAACAAAAAAAGGTTTCTGACATAATTATGCTCTCAAAACACATACACCCTCTAGAATGTAAACCTGCGGAGAGCTGCTTTGGGTGGCATGGGGGCCAGGTAGGTCTTGGTAGGCTTGATGGGTCGAATCTTCCGCCCATTGTAGCCCGTCTTCCTGTGCCACCAGCCGCTCTGAGGTCGCACGCCAAACCAGCGATTACGCCCTGCCTTCCCGATGGGCTTCTTGTTGTGGTCAATGTTGGACACTCGACCGACAGTGACCATGCATTCCTGAGAGATGTTGATCTCGCGCTTGGAGGGCATTCTGAGGATGCATCGGTCTCCAATTTTGCGGACAAGCTGGGCCGATGTGCCGGCTGCTCGGGCAATGATGCCTCCTTCCCCAGCAAAGATTTCTATGTTGTGCACCACCGACCCCAGGGGGAGGGATCCCACTGGATGGGCGTCACCCTCTGCCGCACGTACTGGAAAAAGACAGGAAAAATAAGAAAGGAAAAAGAAAAAAAAGAAGAAAAAAAAGGAAAAAAGAGAGGTTATTTTGATTCTGCCTGTTCTCTGCAAATGTCTTCTTCTCTGTTGTTGCAGTTTACTTGCAAAAACAGTCTTTGAGAGGTTATGCTAACCAGAAACATTGTCAGAACTCTGAACTTCAATTTTCTTTCCAAGAATTAAAAAACAACAGAGACAACAACATTGAAACAACAAAAAGCTGAAACAAAGTTGACTACCAGCATTTAGAAACAAGATAAAAAAATACAAAGCCAAAGGGTTAAAAAGAGCAATTACTTTAATCAGACAAAAGAAAACGTGTGCATATTTTCTGGGTAAACTACCTTTTCAAGCAACAAACCGATAATAAAAATTTAAAAAAATTAAATGAGAGAAACAAAATTTGATCCACTTAAATGTGAGGAATGAAATTTGATTCACTTATCTTTCAGTTGGTAATGAATTTTTTATTGATATTTTTGAATGATAAAAACCAAACAGCATACATACCCCCCTCCCCCCCTAAAAAGAAGAAGCAACAACAGTGACAACAAAAAGCACACACACACACACACACACACACACACACACACACCACCACACACACACACACACACACACACACACACACACACACACACACACACACACACACACAAGCAGAAACCATGAAGGAAAAAAGAAGAAGAAAAAAGACCAACAGACACAATGTCAATGACAATAAATGTATAACACATATAATATATATATCTATATCACCCAAGTCTGTTCAAGGCCTCAGGTGAGACTGTACCCATACCTGCCATGCGCGTCACCTTGCCCGATGTCTTGATCAGGTCACCAGCTTTCATGTTCTGCGAGGCAAGGATGTAGCGCTTGTGGTTGCCCCCAGCCACAATGGCAATGTCGGCTGTGCGGCAAGGATCATAGCGAACTCTCTGGACCTGTTCCACTAGCGGCTCCCCTTCTTTGGGTCCAATGCGCTTGAAATCCACCATGCGGTACTTCTTCTTGTGGCCCCCTCCCACACCATGTACCCATATCCGCCCTGGTATCAGACAAAGAATGTGGAGTGAATTAATTCGTAGCTTTGCTCAGTCCATGAGCCACCAGTTCGACAGCTCTTGAGGTGAGCCACCCACAGTATATGTCAGTATTATACACACAGTATTATAATACAGTATAATCCAGTATTTTTTTCTCTCTCTCTCTCTCTCTCTCTCTCTCTCTCTCTCTCTCTCTCTCTCTCTCTATATATATATACACACACACACACAAGGACACCCTGATGGTCTTCCTCAAATGCTGTGGAATCAAACTGGACCGGACACTTGGGAAGAAGCTGCACATGACGGCACCACCTGGCATGGCCTGATCAACTCCAGGGCATCTGCCCATGAGGACTGCAGACACAGTGAGGCCATTACATGCAAAAGAGCCAGCTGTGCAAGTCCAGAACATGTCCCCCCCCCCCCCACCTCCCCCTCCTGGCTTAGTTTTTGTGTGGTAAGCTCAGTGCCTAGTCCTTTGGGTGAACAAAACATATAAAAACCACAATAACCGAGTTCATGTTAACCACCTGACACCAGTGTTAACGAGTTAATGTTAACGAGTTCATGTTAACCACCTGACACCAGTGGACTAAAAATTGCCCAGGAAAAATTGTGTTGAAAGTACACAAGTGTTAAAGATCAACTTGTAGGCTGCAGCTGCAGTTCTTTAGGTAAAAAATGACTGGAACTTTTCAAAACAAAAAAAACTAGCTCATTTTAAGTGTGCTCTCCCCCCCCCCCCCCAACTCCCTCCAGCAGTAAGTAAGCAAGTAAGTTGGTGTTTTATGCCCAGTCAACCAGTACGGTTATATCAGGGCGACCTCCAGCAGTGTAGCTGCCACATTGTTATGAGTATACTTTCAAATGGGGTGAAATGAGTTAAGTGTGCACCACCCTCTCACCCCCCAGTGTAGCTGTGACCATCTTACCATCATGACCACGTCCCCCTGATCGAGGTAGAGGCAATGGATGCAAGGTATATTTGTTAATGTCAATGCCTTGTTTGATCAGCTTCATCTTTCCATCCAATCTGCAGCTGCTGTGGAAGCACCTGGAAACAGTAAGATTAAGAAGAACATCTTTGGCTTTAAATTCATAATGAGAAAAATCAGACACGAAGGTTTTGTCAAGTCAGAAACTGCACTGATCAGTCATCTCTCAGCCATAATATAATAATTAATATATACAACAATCATACATGTTTTAATTTGATTGGACAAGATTAAGAATTAAGTTAAATGAGAAATCCAACTCTGTTTAATTTTATAAATCTGATGCTGTTATAACCTTGACATACAGTCAAGGTCACCGGAAGTGGTCAGTATGGCTAACGCTCAGTAGGTATCATTGCTATACAAAGTTTGGGATTAATCATAGCTACATATAGTGTTGAAGAATATCATGTCAAGACTCAAGCGGTCACATGCAGACACATGAATATATATGCATACATGGCCAGTCAAAATAATTTGACCCCTTTGTGCATGTCTGAGAGTAAGACTAAGAGTGACATGATGAATTAAAGAAAGCGATTGCAGCTTTAGCTATGCAGTCATTGACATTGCTCATGTTTCTTTTGCATCACTATGTATTTTAGTATTTGTACTATTTGAGTCTGTAAAGCTGCCTTGATCCACAGAAGAACAGATGATAAAAATGAAAATGTATGAATATTTAAACACACTGAGCACATGGAATGACCTCCTTTCTCTCTGACAGAAACCCTCTCTAGACTCCTTCTAATCTAACCTAAATTCAGTTGTAAATTGATTTTGATTTCTGATTTTAAGCACAGAGTTGACAAAAAGAACAACTACCCTGTTGACAACAACAGTTGACAAAAAGAACAATTACCCTGTTAGTGTTATACTGTTACACCTTTAAAAAAATACGCATTTTTTTTGTTTGCAAATAACGGCTACAATGGGGGGGGGGGGGGGGGGGGGGAACATTCAGAGTCATATAGATCCAGAAATGACATGTTAATGTTAAATAAAATCACCTACGTGTCATTATCTGATTACTAATATCACACAATTAATTTAAAACTTTTGATATAGGTAGTCGCTGCTCACTGTCATGACTATGGCACTCAGTTTTTGTTCCAGACTCTCTCAGTCTCAGAAAAGGCAACAGTCTTCTGCAATGACCTTATAATAATGCTGCACCTAATGAAAGACAACTGCCACTGCCAGTACCAGTACTTTACTTCCTGATTTACCTTGATAAATACTGTGAAGCAAATGACTGTGGCAGTTTCCCTGAAGACTGCAGCAACAATGAAGCAAAGGTCCGGCACAAGTCAGCAACAGCCATCTTGATAATTGCCAAACCTGGAAACAAACTGTACATTTAACAAATATAATAATATTAATATTAATAATAAGTTGACACATGTATGATTCTGTGAATCTTAGATTACTGCTCATCCATTGAAGTTGAAGGCCTCCAAACAAAACTTGTGAAGTGTGGAATGTCTTTATCATATGAGTTTGTGGTCAAACGCACACAATGCATACAATGATGCACTGATGATACAGTGACCACACATTGTTCTTCGTCTTCACACAATGCATACTACAGTGACAAGACACAGTAGTACACAGACTCATACAGCAACACATGTTAAAATATCAACTTTGACTTGAGTTTGAAGATAGGAGTTAGGACTGCAATCCTCATCTCCCCTAAACCTGTAAAAGTGGCAGAATAATCCACACACACACACACACACACACACACACACGCACGCACGCACGCACGCACGGAAGAGAAACCTAAACACAAATAATGGGAAAATCTACAGATCACTTCTGATAATGTACATAGACACAGGGACGGAAACACACACACGGTGCACAGAGGCTCAATACAGCACTTTATAAAATGATTATGAACTCTGCTGTGACACTACCTTTTCGTCAGACAGCATACAGACGACCCTTGGGTCCGGTCACCGGAAACACGCGCGTTGTTTCCCTTCTCCAACCATCGCTTCCGGTGGTGTGCGAATCTCAAACGAAATAAAATTGCAGCGATGGCTTCTGCTTTAGAGAGCTACATCAACAGTATCCTTTGTTACAATATCTTATCAGATATAATTTTAAGCCTGCATGCAAGACAACTTTGTAATCATTTGACAGTGTCTTTTTGCATATAATATGGAAGACACTGAGGGAACTTGGTCCGAACTTCAAACAAATCGGGGTGACGCATGATTTGAAATTGAACTTCTGAAGCAAGTTTGAGAGCCCTGCCCACCCCCGCGCCCGATCCCACAATAAGGACGGATAAATTAAAGGAGAAAAGCAGAACACATGCCATGTGTTAAATACAGTAAAACGGACGAAAATTCTTTTGCATTAGCATGGAGTGTACCTTTTTTTGGTGAAAATTATAATACTAACAGTAACACAGTAACAGTTATGTTTATAACAACAACAACAAATGAACAGTTACGCTGATTGAAAACAAATCTGGACAAAGATCCAAATTTGTTCTTAAGCAAATTTTAATATATATGTGATTAATACTCACTAACCCAGTTTGGGAAATTGTAGCATGGACAGAAACAAAGATAAATGTCTGAAAGTAAAATGGCTATTTAAATTAAAGTCTTCCTGAGTCTGAAAGTAAAATGGCTATTTAAATTAAAGTCTTCCTGAGTCAGTGAGTAAGCCATGTCCCAATGATGATTAGTGGAATGCATGATGATTTGAGTTTGTTTCAGCATTTGGGTGATTCTAATTTGCCTTATTTGATTGCAGTTGCCAGTTGGTATCATTTGTCCCCAGTGACTATTCCTGCACCTTTTTGGTCTTAGCCCTCTACATGGAATGCCCTTCCCCTTTCTCTCTGACAGAAACCCTCTCTAGACTCCTTCTGATCTAACCTAAAAACAAATCCTGGGAAAATCCACACATGACTTCTGATAATGTACAACTACAAGAAGGCTATCCCACATCAACACAGGGATGGACACAGTGTGTGCAGAAACTCAATACAGAACTTTATAAACTGATTATGAACTCTGCTGTCCCCTAACCTTTACCTTGGTCATTCTCTTTCCAAAACAATAGACCTGCTAAGTTATGGTGAAGAGGGTTCAGATTTTTCTTAAACTAAGGTTTGAAGTTCTTGTGAAGAGGTGTAGCTGCAATTGAATAGGGGTCAGTAAGTTGGTGTTTTACGCCCAGCCAACCAGTGCAGTTATATCAGGGTGAGACTGAATAGGAATTAAGAATAACATTTAAACTATCACAGAGCAACCCTTAACTCATTACTTCAGAAACAGTTTCTATTGTGACAGCGGATGGACGGATCATTGTGGTAAGAGTTCACCATCTAGCTTTTATGCAATTGTTATTTAATCGTTAATGTGTCAGAATATTACAAATGGGTGAAGCTGACAGTGACAGTGGTACTTGCTAACTATGCTATTGTATCCTGTTTGAACTGAATATGATATGAGAATGTCTTTCTGTTAAAGACTATGTTTTTAAGATGCAGTTGTTTAATAAAAATAAAAATAAAAAAATGCAGTAAAAGTTATATTACAGGTCACAGTGGGGTGGTGTTTAGCACTTTGGCATGTGGATCAAAAAGATCCTGATTCTCTGATCCTGTATCTGGTTATCATTTCAATTTTCTAGTATATTTATCTAATTATTATAACAGTTGATTGTACTATTACTAATACTATTAGGTTAGTGTGTGTGTGTGTGTGTGTGTGTGTGTGTGTGTGTGTGTGTGTGTGTGTGTTTGTTTTGCTTGTCATTGAAACATCTGTTACAATCTTGTCTTTTAAAGGGAACACTGAAAGGGTTTGACCAGACAATCAATCTGATCTTGGATGAGAGCCATGAACGAGTGTTCAGCACATCACAGGGAATGGAGCAGGTCATTCTTGGACTGTATATTGTCCGAGGAGATAATGTGTAAGTATCTGGCTCACGTAAACTGACAAAAAATGTAACTAAGTCCATGAAATGCTGTAGCGATTGTCCGCTCATGGTTATGAGGGAGTTTGAAACTTTCAGTGAAGGAAATCAGATTATTTGTTCTCGCTTTGACTAGCTTGAGTTTGACTTTGATAAATTGATGGTTTGAATGCGAGTTTTTTGAGCATTTACTCTTTGGCTTGAGTCAGACTCATTAGAGTTTGAAAAATAATGATAATGATATATAATATATAATTAATATGGAAGATTAAAATTTAAACTCTCCTGTGGTATTCTTCCCCCGTTATGGCTCATTGCAAGCTTGAAGGCTTTCTTTTAAGATGAAAAGGATACAGAAACCGCAAAGTTGAATATTATCTATGTTTGTCAGTACTGTCAATTTGAGAGATCCAGTCTGTTTGACTAGAGAGATTAATTTCTTATTGAGCTGAGCTGCAGACAGGTCTGCAGGTCTGAACAAAGGGCAAAAAAAAACTTTGAAAAAGAGTGTTGCCTTTAGTTTCAGCCACATCACAGTGCCTCAGTGGACGGCTCAGTGGTTATTTTTTTTTTTTTAAACTAGTTGTGGGATGGTCATGTTGTTGTGAAGTATTGAAGTAACTGACTACACAACTACAGGCTCTGCTGTTGTCACATGAAAGACAAATGAAGTTAATTGTTACGTGGTAGAGAAGACTGGTATGACTGGGAAGCGGAATTAGAAAACAAGTGAAATGACTGAAAATGAAATTTAAAAAACATGAAGAAGAGGTGCTGTTTAACAGTGCGCAGACATGACAGACCCATCCATTTTTTCTTTTCAGTGCTGTTATCGGAGAGGTGGATGATGACACAGACAGCCGAGTTGACTTTGACACCATTCGAGCAGAGCCGCTGAACCCAGTTGTACACTGAAGACTGCATTTTAAAGAAGAAGAAAAAAGAAGAAGTGGGTTTTGGGTGCCCGTTGTTTTGCAAGACATTGTGAGAGCTTGGAGCTCATCTAGAGCTGGAATAATGGAGGAGGAAAAAGAAGTGCATCATTGCACTGCTTCAAAAGTGTCGGAGTGCAGCTTGAGTCTCTTGTTTTGGGTTTTAGTTTAAGTATGAAAGTTAGCAAGATGGTTTATAAGTGGTATCATTTTCATCAGTGTATACATCACCCAGGAATGTTTGAAGGAAAAAAGGAATGGTGTCAAAAGATTGTGCAAAAAGCACAACTCAGAGTTATTAAAAACAGATAGATAATATATTTTAAATGCTCAGTCAACCATGATGATTACATCCAAGCTCATATACAAGTAGATATTCAGAAAAACATGTCTCATCGGTACCATGCAAGTGAAGCCAGATAGACAAGACGACAGAAATCATGGTGTTTATGTAGAAAAGACAAGTGGAAACTCTGTATTATGAATGGTGTATACTTAAAGTTAGTGTGTGTGGTGAGCATGGGCTGTGGGAAGGAGATTTCTTTTTCTGAAAGCATGAACACATTTACACTGCATTATAATACTGACATAACACTTGGGTTGGTGGGTTGGGGGGGGGGGGGGGGGGTTAAGAATGTGCAAAGTAGCAGAAACACAAAAACAAGACTAGCATTGAGAGATGTTTGTGTGCGTTGGTAGATGTTGCCTTAAGGTTGATCTGTTGCTTTCTTCCTAAGGTTTTTGTTCAATTTGGATGCATGTACTAAAATGTAAGGTGTAGTAATGACCTTGAGCAGTGTGTGTGTGTATGTGTACGTGTGTGTGTGTGTGTGGTTTGGCTATGATGATGAAATTTGATGTTTTGTACTGTGAAAATGAAGTAAAACAAGAACATGAACAGTTTACTTTCTGTGCACTTGTTTGGGGAATGCATGTTTGATATGTGTATGTGTGGCACATGTGTATATCAGTCCAGGTTTATGGACACTTTGCATCTCTTCAGTTGGTTGTGTCTGATCTGAACATGTGTGTAAACTATTTTTTTAACTCTAGATCCAAACGGTTAAAAGGTTCAAAAGAACGCAATTCATTAAGACATAACACAACATGTGAATTTCTGGGGTAATCCCCCTTGTCAAGCTATAAAGCAGCACTTAAACTACAGTTAAACTGTTTAGTTTTGTCCAAATAAATTGCATTCTTTTTAACCTTTTATGTGTTTGGATCATGTTTTAGAATGCCAACAGTCGTACTTCATTCAGATTAAAAAAAAGAAAAGAAAAAAAAAGAAGTTGAGGGAAAATGTAAATTCATAAAATGTCCATTGTGGAGTCCTCTTTTGGGCATTTGTTGCTCATTTGACGATACAGGAAATTTATCAAAGCACCTACTTTGTGGTTGTGTGGATGCAACATTTTGTTGATAAAATGCACATTTGCAGAGCTCTGCCAGTCTGTATTTGCAGCTGCATATGACCTTGGCTTGGCTTGACACCAGCAAGAACACCGAAGCAACATTGAAATGTTACAGTTGGGAATATTTTCACCCATGATAAGCTCCTAGCATAATAGCGTCCACCTTTTAGAACTAGAGATATCTCCTTGAAGATGGAATGGGGCAGGGTAATAAAAGCAGTCACAATTCTCATGTGGAATGCATTTGTCAATATACAATTGCCTATATACCGGATAATGCTGGTTGAGTGTTGCTTTACATCCACAGAAACTGTAGGCTTATTAGGGACAGGAGTCCAGGACGGCCACCTGGACTTTCACACAGCTCCTGAGCTCTGAGGGCCATGTGCAAGTAAGTAAACATGGTGCTTAACATCTACAGAAACCATAAGGCTTATTTGGGACGGGGGCCGTGTGTGATTTGGTTGTGTTGCTTAATGTCCTCGGATGTCGGTTGACATGTTAGGGACAAGCTGAGACCAATGCCGAATCATGGTTCAGTATAGCTTTATGTAACGTCTCTAGTGCGTAAAAGGGTCGAATGTCGTCGAGCGATTCTGTGGCCACGCAAATGAGAACGCTAGCAGGTTATAAACATGTCTGCATTAATTACTTGCACATGGCATCTCCTGACTATCAGAAAGTGATCCAGCACACACACACACATCCACACACTCACTCGTTCACTGAATCATTCTACTTTCTCTCACTCTACTTCTATCTCTCTTTCAACATGAATTCAAGTGGAGAATGAAAGTTCCAAATATTATTGAATCAAAAAGACATAAATCGCAAGCATGTTATAAGCAGACAAAAGAAGGGTTTAAAAGACACAAAGGTTCGAAAAGCCAATCTAGCTAAGTAAACTTGATCCAGTTGTCTCGTTCCATGAAAATTTAACGTCAACGACAATTAAGTCGACACAAAATCGTCTGTGCGGGTTACGAAAGTCTGAGCTACACTCCTATGAAAAGACAGTTCACGAACGGTGTATCATCAAAACAACATCGCCTCACTTTGTAATTTCTAAGTAGGGTCTTACACTGAATTTATGAGAAATTAACTTTAAGGTATCTTCCTAGTCTGTGGATAGTGGAAGATGGAATACACAATATAATTATTTATGGAAAAGTCAAACCAAAGCTAATTGCGGACTATCGCGGAGCTGGCCTTTTCACATAATGTTAAATAGAAAAGTCAAACCTGTTAATTGCGGATACGCGGAACAGGCCTTTTCTAATCAGAAAAATAAAGGCACTCCTTTAGGAGGTTTAGATTAGAATGAACAAAATGGAGCCGGGCTCGGATAATGAACCTGACATCTCCGTCAGAACATCTGTTACAAAACACAGTTTAAGATTCAACACATCAATCATGAAATGAGATTTTTTTTATATAATCCATATATCTGAAACAACTCGTGACTACCACGAAGCTGGTCCCTGTACCTAATCGTTTAAGCGAACGTGAAGAATAATCAAACATCAGCGACGCCAGATCTTACGGCAAGATCAAACCATAAAAACTACAACAATCAAACAACAATAAAACATCAGTCAGGAACTAGAAAGATAAAAAATACTCAAACCAACCTGTTGAATGTAGATTAAATTAAACACTAGTTGCACTGACGAATAGAAATAACTTTGACTTGGTGACTTAGATACTGACTTGGAGACTTACTTGGAGACTTACTCGGAGACTTACTCGGAGACTTACTTGGAGACCTAACACAGTCAAACGTAAAGAGGGCACACAGTCTTTATGATTTTGGTGAGGGCGAGTGGTGCGGGGATAAGTAAACATGGTGCTTAACGTCCACAGAAACCATAAGGCTTATTAGGGACGGGTAGTGGTGCGGGGATTAAAAGGGAGGGTCTTTTATACTTTGAAAAATGATATGGCACCGGCGGCCCAGAATTTGGAATAAAAGAAGGTTTCGTAACAGAAAGGGGAAGGCAGCTCTTCCATGCCCGTGCCTGAACAGGGAGGCTTGTTGTCTACAGCTCGGCCAACTGACCGACGCTAATTGAAACCATCCTTTAGCCAGTGGCTTCACACGGGAAAGGAGACTACTGCACCCCGCGACCGCACTAAGACACAGTACCAATGAACTACTGACCGAACTAAAGTTAGATTTGGAGAAGAAAAAAAAGGGGGATCGGCAACCCAATGTACTTTAATAGAAGGGTTTTTCTCCACATTTACATCCTCGGAAACCAGAAGGCTCGTTAGGATGGACAGCCCAGGATGGCCACCTCGACTCTCACACAGCTCCTGGCCATGTGCTGCTGCTGCTGATGAGTTGATGCTTAATGTCCTCAGATGTCATTTGACATACTTTAGGGACAAGTTGTGACCAATACCGAAGCACGGTTCAGTAAAAGCCACATACGTAAGGTGTATGCGTGTTTAGCTGTAACCTGCCACCTGCACTTTTGGCAGAATGACCGGGATCTTTTACGTGCTACTGTGGTAACACGGGGGTGGAACGGATACCGAAATAAGAGTCAGCACAGAAAGTCGACCCTGGAGAAGCAAATTCTCCCGCCGTTCCAGAAGGGATTCGAACCCGCGACCTTTCAATCACGAGTCCGGCGCTCTAACCACTGAGCTATCCCCGCCCCCCTGGCCATGTGCTTTGGCTTTTATGTTGCTTTACGTCCACGGAGGCGGGATGACCTATTAGGGACGGGGACAGAGTGGGAAACGGGACAGGGTGATTGGCTCGACCGCGGAAACCGCCCGAAAAAGACCGGAGAGACCGTAGACCGCCGCCAGAACAATGGAAGTGTTAAGGCGGTGTCCCCTCGCCATTGCCCAGCGACTTGTGCACTGCGCAATTGCTCTTTCAACTGCTGTGCTGGACAGAGTCACTAAGTCAATGTCCGTTGCACCGCTGTTGACGAACAACTTGGACAACTCGAAGCAAAAGACGTCCAACTTGCTCAGCCCAGCTCCACCTCCCTACTCATGATCTCTTCTGGGCAAAAGTGAGGGTCCAGCTCCACCTCCCTCCTCTAAGATCTCTTGATCTTTTGATCTCGCCTGGAACCCTGCCATGTGCTCAGATGTTGTAGCTTTTATATCGCGATTCAGCCCCGTCTGTGCCATGCTGGGAATCTGGCTCTGCACGGGGCAAAACTCTTACCGAAGTGAGGGAAGAAAAAAGAGTTTTTGCCCTTGGATAAAAACCGCTAAAAATATCCTCGTCAAAATGTACGAAAAATACTTTGTAGCAATGTAAAATACGTTGAATAAAAAATATAATCTTTGTTGTTTTATTATTAATTCCACACATGACGTCCTAAAACTGTTGAAACACACACCCGTTTTCTTTGCAACGTCAGAAGGGAGCCATAATGTCTGTAATATGGCCGCCCAGCTGACAGCCATAACTAACGATAAAAAGAACAAAATTTAGCGATCAGGCCGAAGACAAACATATTCCACACTGTCGCATTGTCAAGAAGTAAGTGAAATGGCAGACTGTCTTTCTCATTCTTTCTAACCTATTGATTGTGGATAGTTTTTGTGGTTTGCTTTGTCTCTTCCTCGATCTGTTGGACCTGAAGAGCTTAAACTCGAGGACAGCAGCCGGGCGTTCGATATTTCTTTCCCGAATGATCTCAATCAGTGTGATGCAGGCGAATGATTCACGCATATGTGCTTTCAGTTTCATCACGATTTCGTCTTTTGTTGTGGTAGGTTTAACTTTAAGCAGTTTCCTTGGTGTCAAAACTGTTGTTGATTGCATCAAGTTTTTCGAGTCAGAGTAGCTGCAAATTGTAAACAATGAAAACTTCCTGAATTAATACGAGTCAAGACGCTGATTCATTCATTCATTGATGTATTTGCGTAAGTTTTTCAGAGCACTTCTTGCTTAGTGTTCAGTTTCATCATGTGTAGATTATGAAGCTACCGAACCATCACCTTTGTCTTTGGAGTTAAAAAACGTATAGTTTAACTGCAGTGGCCAGTGTATCAACTATCATGTATGTAGTGATAACTAATATTAGTAATACTAATACTATAATAGTATACATTTTATAGTATAGTGATACTGTAGTAGTATGCGACTATGAATACTTTGTATGCTGTATGATTACATAATTCTAGGGGTGATCTGTATCTCACTCATATAATTTCATTCACTGGCGCTGGCAGAGTAAAGGATCTGTTCACACTGTCAGTGTCACTGTGTCAGTGTCACTGACTCATGAACTTATGACAGTTGGATAATGAATCACTGAATGAAATTGTTAAGTGATATGGTGTATCAACAAATCATTAAACAGGATGTGCATTGTTAACACTAAATAATTTATGAATGAAGTTGTACTTCAGCACATGCAACCCTCCATGAGTCCATCCTACTTTATCTTTTATTTTTAAACAGCTTAATTGTGTTTTGAATGATACATGTATACATACATGTGATAAGTATTATATATGTTGGCAGAATTATAACAATTTGGAGTATTTTGAGACTGTGAAAGACTGTGAGGGTATATTCATGAGTGAGTAAAAAAGAAATTTGAAATGATGGTCACTGTAAAGTGAAAACTAAAAGATGCAATCTTTCAGTTTCAGACTATAAATAGTATAATTATATATATTATATCCTTGCTTATTTCTCAGCTTCTCTTTGTGCACAGTCTACCATTATGAGTCATACAATGTGTTTTGTGTACATATCATCATAATTAGGGGCAGAATATGCATACACTGTGCTGGTACTTGTAGTGATACAGAAGTAATGGTACATGGATAATAAACTTGCTGTTGCTGTTTGCTTCTATTTGATAACTCATAATCATTTTTGTTAAATATGGTATTTTATACACTGATAAAATTGTTTCTTGTCAGACCTCTGTAGGATGCTGATTTAAAAAAAAAAAAATCTACAATGTGTAGCCTAGGCTAGGCTTTGTATTGTAAAGGCATAAGTTAAAAACTCTTCTCTTTTTTTTTGAAGAACACTCAGCTTGTGTCCGTAATGTGTTTGAACATCAGAAAAACAATGATAAAATTGTAAAAGGATCTATGGTTCAGCTTCCTGTGGAGAGTAGTACTAACTCTGTTAGTCTGTATACTAGGTTTTGGCAGGACTGTGAAAACATTCACCGTATTCCAACATTTTGTGTAAAGATCTGTCCACAGCTTTTGGAGGTATCACTATCAGCACAACAGTGGATAGACAGACTGTATAGACATTGGGATTTGTTTGTCATTGACAATGACATTGCACTGAAACTGACATGCAATAACTATAATTATGAGGATGTTAAAATTTAAATAAATAAATGCTGATATTTCCTACTGCATTGTGCAGTTTATATTACAATTCCTTTTACAATAAAAATAAAGAAGTTTTTATTTTAATTCATTGTACAAATTAACAGTTTTGTATTTTAAACTAGTCTTTTAAGTGATTTGAAAAAAATCTTGTACCTGAAAGAACAGGTATGCTACAACTAGTTACTAAGTTAGTAAATACTGTTGATTTCAAGTAAGAACACGGCAGTTGCCGCATGTGCCTCTAATTATGATGATATGTACACAAAACAGATTTTATATAAAGTTTAAAAAACTTTTTTGATAGTAAACAGAAAGTTCACTCATACAGAGTCATAGACTGTGTGAAAGCCAGTATACATACATGTATCTGAGCTATGTATTTTAACATAGATAAGATAATACATGTAAAAGTGCCCAAGGGCAAGGCACACTTTTGAGAAGGACTCTTCCGGGTCTGCTCTGCTTCACTTAGTTTGTGCATGGCAGCAGGCACAGCCACAGAAAGATAGCCTGTAGCCAGGCATCCTGAAGGAGTTGAACTGAGTTGCAGAGAGATAAGAAGTGGGTGAAGTTTTCAGCTGGGTTCAGCATAGAAACCAAACACTGAGCAGATAACATGTGATAAGATCATTTTGACACATGCCTCTGCCAAGTACCCTTTGGCCACAGTCAGTCAATTAAAGCAGGCCTTGGGTTGAAACCGGCTGGGCACTGAGGGGTGGCACTAACAATGTCAGATGTATACATGCATAATATATATAATAGCTATAATATAGAATGTTGTACTATACATGATAACATGGGTGAAAGTTTTTCATTATTCATACTGACACGAGTAATAGAAACAGTTCAAATGGTAAAATTTGCTGAATACTTATTTTCAGTGTTTTTGAGTTTTGGTAAGCCTATACCATTTTAAATACTTGTGCCTTGCAAGTTGGCAGGAGCTACATCAGTACATGTAATTTGTGTTTGAAGGTAAAAACGACTAAAAGCTTAAACTAGTTAAAGCCTGGGTATTTTGATGATTTACAAATCACATGCATGCATTATCTTATAATTTTGTCTGGGTCCCTCAGTCTAGGGATGCCACTGACAATGAGTGAGTCCCGTTTTTTCATTTGTGGAGGAAGAGTTACTTTTGATAAGTAATGATTCGTCTTCATACCATTGTCTCTCTTTGGTGTCTCATTTAAATCACTGAGCAAGCCTTTCACTTTCAGTTTCAACCAAATAGATGAAAGCCATGATCTTGGCTGAATTCTGTAATTTTGATTGCACACATGATGATCCAAGTCCAACCCCAAGAGTTTTTTTCCAGTTTTTCTCTTCATTTTATTTAATTTATTTTTTTGCCATGCTTTTCAAAACAAGTTCGCAAAGGACTTGGAATGCATTCGCCACTGGTTGGACTGGGATGTCAGGAGCTTGCAGTACATGATCTATCCGGCACCTGGCCAGTTTCAATCTCTGACTTGTGGAGATACCTGGGGCAGTTGCCAAGGATACTGTTATGATTGATGCTTGTGGGTCTTCTGGGGTGTTTGAGAGGCGATACAGACTTTTAAAGAGCCTGGAGGAGAAAGAGATCACTCTTGGAGGGGGTGGGAGTTAGATAACTGGAAGATGTGTCTGGAGCCTGTGTGAGTGTTTCATGTTTAGTGGTGTGTGTGTGTGTGTGTGTGTGTGTGTGTGTGTGTGTGTGTGTGTGTGTGTGTGTGTGTGTGTATACATGTGTGTTGATGCACGAGTGTGTGTACATGCATGCATACATGTGTGTGTGTGTGTGTGTGTGTGTGTGCGTGTGTGTGTGTGTATATGTTCATGCATGAGTGTGTGTGCATGCATGTGTGTGGGTAGGTGGGACCGTGGGTGTGCGTGTGTGGGGGGGTGCATTTGTGTATCACTGTATGTGTGTAATCGCTGAATATGTCCCTGGGTGTGTTGCTTTAAATTATATAATTAGTTTGGTAGTTGTGCTGAGCCGAAAATATAACCTTCATTCAAAAGAATTACTGTTCGGTTGCTTTGTGAATTATCTTTGATAAAAAGGAGAGCAAACTTATTGGCAAAAATACAGCCACTAAATAATGACTTACATTAATTTTAGTAACAAACACACACAAGCATGGATTCACAGTCACCCATAGTCCATACATTTTTCAGATTGTTTTTTCCATTCATCAAAACATTTTGGGCTATTCATGATTCTATTTCCAGTTCATCAAAACACTGTTGGCTAAAAGCAGTGCATTTTTATTGAGCAATCACTATCTACTTCGGGCAGTGGTAGGGTATTTATACACCACAAGGCAGGAAATGCCCCTCCTCTTTTCAGCACTAATGGGAGCACACACAGGCACCAAAGAGAAATACCTGCAGCCTCCTAGTGGAATTCCACACCTCTGCTACTCAGTCTCACCTCAGCTTGCCACCTGTAGGATTTGTGGGGTACCCTTACCTTGGGGATAGACTGCAGGTCACCATCAGTATAATGTGTGTAAAAGACATCTCCTTCAGTACAGGTGTTGAGTTGTGCTGAGCACTTTCATATCTTCTACTAGGTTTAATAAGTTGAAATCAAGAGATAATGTGTGAGCAACCATCCCTGGCTTTTGCCTGTAGCCTCATACTGTAGTAGTGCTTGTATTAAAACTGAAAATCAGAGTTGCCTGTACAGTGCAGCAAACAAATTATTAGCCACCTGCCTGTTCCCACATCACCCCTTTTCTGATGTTTTAAAGTACTTCCATCATTGGTATACCTTCCTGTGTACTGCCATATCAGCATTTGCATTTGTTTGAAACTGCACCATTTTTTCTTGTTCCTATGTGGCTCTGAATCTAATTATTTGGTCCAGTTTGCTTCAGTTTGAGATCAGCAACCCACTCAAGAAAGCCCACGTCGACATGTGCCTCACCTGATCTCTCAGAAGTCCCCCATTGTGGACACAGTTCCAATGGTGGTCTGATTGACAATGGCCCTTTCTGTCCTTTCAACTTATTCAAGGAAGATCATTGATAATGTCCTCTTTCTCCTCCTCTCTCCTTCAGGTAACCAATAATGCAGTGTTTTTAGAGCTAATAACTGTACCCAGAGGTGGTTTCTCAAGCTCCTCAACACTTCAGATCTTTTGAGTGAATGGCGTGGTAGGCCTGACCTAAAGGGAGCAACATTTCTTATACCTCTGAGAGTTGAGGTGTTTCTAGTCCTGTGATCTGGGTGTTTTAGTTTATTTGTGAAGCATTTTTGTGAACCTGGCAGTTGCAAAGCATTGATTTTGTTCATGCACTTACCTGACTAAAGTTATGAGCAAGTTCTTTCTGAGAAACTTGAAATGCCAGTTTCTCTCCCAGGATAAAGAAGCATGTGTGTGTGTGTGTGTGTGTGTGTGTGTGTGTGTGTGTGTGTGTGTGTGTGTGTGTGTGTGTGTGTGTGTGTGTTGGAGGCAGATGAGTTTTAAGTGTCATGTTTGTAATTTTCATCCCTTCTGCCCTGCTGATCCTGACTCTATGAGTGTTGGACATGGACTTTGAGTCTTGATTATTTTATCTGCAATGTCAAACCTTTCAGAATAGCTGCCAATTTCTTATGTGTTGTTCTCATACACCTCATACATAAATAATGTCAAACATGATATAACCTGTATTCATATTACTGTGGGCTTTTATTAGCTATGGAGCCATTTGGTTGATGTTCCATTTACTGTTTAGCCGCTGGAGCATAAAATTGCCATTGAGCTCTTTGAGAGAACAATTTGTCAAAACACCTTCAAAGAACATTTACCCAGTGGACCAAGAACCACAACAAGTGACATACTACATCCCGGTTATTTTTTGGTTGTACACAGAACATACATGCAAGTGAAGGAAATACCTTTTGAGGTTCTTCTGCCTTCTTTTATAGTTTTAAGTTAATGCTGGCAACTTTTTGTTTGCTTGCTTTGCTATCTGGCAGCTGTTGATACTCTCTGCTGGCTGGGTTTTATGTTTGACACCCATGAAAACTCAGCTGTGTGTGTGATTTGAGGAGTGTTTGTCCAGCCTGCCACCTGTCTGTGTAGTAAAAGCTTCCAACTTTTGGGGGGTCTTTTTCTTCTTCTTTTTTCTTTCTTGATGTTATCAAGACTGTATCCTTCTTACTTGCATTTTATAAGGACAACTTCCAATGGTTTTACCAGTTCATATTGGGATCTGTGACCCAAACATTATTTTAGGGTCACCATAATGCTTGAGAGGTCAAAGTGAAAGTTCCATTTTCTTATGACGTTTGAATGTGATTGATTAATTATTGAGTGAAAACTGTATAGTTGTTATTATGGACAGTTCTTTTTGGCATCTTTGACCTGAACCTTATTTCAAGGTTGCAATAATGCTTGAGAGGTCAAAGTGAAAGTTGCATTTTCTTAAGGTGTTTAGATCCAGTTGATTAGGTCAAAACTGTATAGTTGTTATCATGGACATATCTGTGCTCATGAAATAAACTACGGCATGTTTAAGCAAAATGATGCATTTCTGGTGCATGGCCAAAATCTAAACATTGGCCATTCGTGGAAAACTGTTTAAGAGGGGTCTTTGAAACTTTGCTTGACCCTTTCATACTGGTGTTGATGACCTTGACTTACTTTTAAAGTTGCAGTGATTCTGATATTATGTAAAAAACACACCATTTTTTTATTTTTTATTTTTTAGCATAATCATTGTTTTCCATGATTTGATGAGAATGAATTCTAATGCAGTGTAGTTAAAACGTCATTATGGTCATGCACAAAATGATTTCAGTTTACCATTTCGGCATTTGTGTAAGGGACATAATTGATGTGTGTCTGGATTTTGCACACACACAAAAAATGTATATGTCCAACAAAGAGAGGGAGTTAATTAGTGCTTTAATTAGTTTAAATAAAGACTTCACATGTTCACAACAACAAAGACTTGAAGCACCTGTGATAACTCTCATCTGGCATACAAGATACATAAACTCCGCCAAGTCCAAAGGTATCCTCTGTATGTCTTGGTGTTTTCTCTGGTTTTCTTTGAAATGGATCTTTGAAACAGGGTATGATATGACGAGGACAGTTTCCACCGAGCTTTAAATGGTAATATCAGTTTCAGTGACCCTGTCCTATCTTCAAGAGCATGGGATTAGGAGAGTTTGAAAGGGTGATGAAAGCTATACTTCCCTGAATTTAGTGTGAGTTGACTGACCGTTTGCCCTTCTAGCTGGTGACATAAACATTCAAAGCGTCCTCTTAAAAAAAAAAGCGGAGGGGGAAGGGGCGGGGGGGGGGGGGGGGGGGGGGGGGGGGAGTAAAAAAAAAAGGTTGGAAGTGGGGGAGTAAAAAAAGGGAAAGAAAAAGAAGTCAGTGCAAATGCTTGTAATGTGATGCATTTTGTAACTGAGATTTTATTTAAAGTGCATTTAATAGAATATGATAGTGCAAAGTAGAACATAATGTGGCTATGACCAGTAACTTGGCTATGACCTGTGATTGTTACTGAAGTTGCAGTGTTAAAATAAAAAGAAACTTGGAAACACAGACACGCAGACCCACCCACCCACCCACCCACACACATGCACACTCACAGAGATAGACACACACACACACACACACACACACACACACACACACACACACACACACACACACACACACACACACACACACACACAGACGGAAAGACAGACACACACACACACACACACACACACACACACACACACACACACAGACGCACACACACACAGGCACACACAGAGGCGTGCACGTGCACACACACACACACATACACACACACACACACACACACACACACACACACACACACACACGTGCACGCATGCACAGACAAATGGAAAACAACAACATGCAAGCCGACAATTAGAAACATA
>OY757547.1:17735748-17738248 GCA_963584105.1 Alviniconcha strummeri
ACATTGCTGAACTACTTCTTATTAAGATGAGACACCTTGTAGGAACAGCTATAAAATATCAGGGGCTCGTAGAATAATCACAGATCCACCATGACAGTGTCACTTTTGTACTGATTTAATGATATTCATTATATTTTGTAAGTGTCAAAACTAAATAAAACTTAAAATGTAACTATTAAGGTTGGCAAAATAAACAGAACAGGACCTCTTGTGCAGGATTTCAAAAATGAGTAAGATATATATATATACATCACTCATTTCTACACACACACACATACGCACTACCTGCTCCAACACTATACATGTTCATGCCGACTAGGGCTGGCACATACTGAATACTGCCCATGCCAGACAGGACCACAGTCCCCAGAGCATGATGTACGTTGTACAGTTCTGCACCCACTCCAGAGAAGCAGGAATGCAGCAGCGGCCCCATGGAGCAACGCTGCAAAGAACAGCTGTGGGCCAACATGGCGGACCCTTTGAAGACTTCAGCCCCCTTCATCCAAACCACGGGACTGTCCATTTTGAGGCAGAATCACTCTTAAATGCAGAAGAGGGACTAGCTAGCACATAGTATGTGAAGTACACGCTGCTTGATTTGCAGACGCGCTGAGGGACGCTCTCAAGGTGAACAGTTCTGGTTAGCTTAACGTCTCTTTGACTCATAGTCATACTTCCAACTATTTTGAAAGGGAACTCCACCAGCAGAGCGATTAGCGTGGCTGAGAAAGGGTTAAACATGGCTGCAGCAATCCAGTAGGTAACAGCATTTCATATTTTGTGCTCGTTTCAGAAAACTCGGTCACTGCGAAATACTGATCTTCAAGCGCCCACAACAGGAAAATCCCGGACTTCTGCACACCTGGCTTGAGTCTTCGATTGATGAAACTGGTCTTGCAATATTCATGCATCCACCCTTCAACATTCAGCATTCATCTTGACAACAACTGACACACACAGGGTAAGCTGCAGCATAGCAGTCGATTGTTGCCGGGATGGTGGTTTGAATGTAGATTTCGTGCCACTGGCAGGTTCGTTCATACCGCTCTGACTGACCCAACACTGAACACCAACATCAAGTTATGGTCCGTGGCTTTGCTTTTTTATTACAGTTGTAGTTGTTATTGTCGTTGTTCACAGCGTATTGTTGTTTATGTGGTTTATGTTTTTGTTTTTTGTTTGTTTCTACCCTGTACAAAAAAACTAAACAAAAACGAAGAAAATATAAGAACTTGCCAATCAGCATTGTATCAGCAGTATAAAATAACAGCAATACTAGACAGAAGATTCCTTCAGCAACCTTCCACACAAACACTGGGAACAGAAAAATATCTGACACAAGGTAACTGCTGAAAACAATCCAGGGCAATACATTCAGCACTCCTACTACACGGAATAATGTGAACTATATTTTCAACTATAATAGCAGGCGCAAGGTTACAAAGCCTACTTCACAGCCACATGGACCGTGATTATAACCCCCAAAGAAATTAAATGACAAAGTAATAGAATAAATACATAAGACAAACAAGTAATTGAGCCACGAAATTAAACCTATCAGATACCATAGAAGAAATATCAATATCACATTAAAAAACACTGGCTAGATGCACATACCATATCAATTTGATAAAGGCAGTCCCAAAAAGTTGTCGGTTAGGGCATGGATAGCTGGTGATCTGTGACGTAAAAACCTCTCTCTTTTTTTGCATAACATTATGATATCACTTCGATGATGACATCATAAGTATTTCTATTACGAACTCAGGGGACAAAACTCTGTCACCCTAATAACGAAAAATACCAAACATCACAATTATTTCATTAACTTAACAGAACACATCCTCCTACTCTCACAACAATATTTATCATGAAATGGTTTACTGACAACCAAGACTACATCTAAATTCTAATGAAGAAATTCCCCAAAACAGCATATTAAATACAATTAATTATCCCCGCTCAATTCTGGACCTAGATACGAATAAACTACATAATGATAACCTAGCGAAATCCAGTCATAGTTCAGGAGCTGTGTGAGAGTCGAGGTGGACGTCCTGGGCTGTCTGTCCTAACGAGCCTTCTGGCTTCCGTGGACGTAAAGAATTATTGAGCCATGCCTCGGCATTGGTCTCAGCTTGTCCCTAATATGTCAGCCGACATCTGAGGACAGTAAGCATCACTTCATCATCAAAATCCAGTCGCTAATAGTCTTCTGCACAGTCTCTGTGGACGTAAAGCAACACTGAACCGGAACTTAGCAAAATATTACTGTTGCACATTATTCATCCACCCTTCAACATTCATCTTGGCAACAACTGACACACACGCAGGGTAAGCTGCAGCACACCACTGCTAGCCCCTAACCGAACAGTCCAGAAATACTTGTCTTCCCAGCACTGGACACCAAAACTACATAACAAAACAGCTTGACCAAAAGCAGATAAGCGTGTCCCACATCCCATTTTTCACCATTTACTCCTTGATTTTTTTATTT
>OY757547.1:17743248-17755918 GCA_963584105.1 Alviniconcha strummeri
GTTGGACTTCTTTCGCTTCGGGTTGTTCCTCAACAGCAGTGCAATGGACAGCGTCCTTGTGACTCTGCCCAAGCACGGCAGTTGAAACAGCAATTGCGTGGTGCACCAGTCGCTGGGCAACGGCGAGGGGACACCGCCTTAACACTTCCATTGTTCTGGCAGCGGTCCACGGTCTCTCAGGTCTTTTTGGAGCGGTATCCGCAGTCAAGCCTTCATTCTTTCATCCCCTTCCCCCCGTCCCCATCCCTAATAAGCAACCTCGCTTCTGTGGACGTAAAACAACATGGTCTATAAAAAATTAAAAACCTAGCCATACCACGGAGTCAAACCCACGTCAGAATTGCATATGACTTTCAATCAGCTCTACCAATTGAGCTCTACTGCCTTGATCTGTCTTCCTCTCCTCATCTGCATGTAAAGACCATCAGCACAAGACAAGGAGGAAAGGGTGGGATGGCGTAGAAGTTACTAGATCAAGTTTACTTGTTTCACTTTCTGAAGGGTCAACAACTGTGTATAATAATTCGCTGTTCACCGACCACATCTGTCTGCAGTGGACGATTCTGATGGCTATATATTAAATGTTTCATCATAAAAGAATCAATTTATTTTTAGGTCGAAGAGTAGAAAAAAACTAGTAGTTAATTGTTGAGGTGTTATATTTAAATCTGGAAGACCTTAAACAGAGTAAATCTGACTGGATTTTTTTTCTTTTTTCTCAAATGGAGAGACAGAAAGTCGTACTCCCTTCGTAAAAAGCCTATTGGATGCATCAGTCCCCCCCACCCCCCCACCCCCAAGCTGAATCCGATTTTTAAATTTAAATTAAAAGAATAAATTTACTGCACCCTACCAAATTAAACCCACAATCGATTCAGACAGCAAAAATATAAACAAAACATCAGCCACAAACACTTACTTGTACCAGTCCAGAAAGCTGCCACGCAGCAATGCTGTTTTCTGAAAGCACTGGTCAGACCACACGCTAACTGCCCGCCTATAAGTCGCTTCCAGGCGACTCCTGTGTAAGACGGTTAAAATGGTCTTCTCAGTACGTGTACAACTCTTCTATATATCAACAATATCACAATGAGACAGGTTCAGACTCTTGTACACAAAACATTTATACAGCTGGCAAAACAAAAGAAGAAAAACAACAACAGTGAAAACAGCTGCTCCCAACCATTTAACTGTTGCCTTTAACACACACACACATGCACACACACACACACACACACACACACACACACACACACACACACACACACACACACACACACGCGCGCGCACACACACATGCACACACACACACACACACGCACGCACGCACGCACGCACGCACGCACGCACGCACGCACGCACGCACGCACACATGCACATGCACACACATGCATGCACACACATGCACTCACACACACATACACACTCTCTCTCTCTCATATATATATACTCATGCACACACACACACACACACACACACACACACACACACACACACACACACACACATGCACACAATCACACTCATGTACACAACACACTCGCGTGCGTGCGCACACACACACACACACACACACACACACACACACACACACACACACACACACACACTTGCACACACACACTTGCACACACAAACACATGCATGCATGTACCACACATGAAGGATGCACCACACATGAATGCACACACACACACACACACATGCCCCACTACCCCACCCACCCTCCCACCCAACCTCAACACACACACCCTCTAACCTGCATGCCATCAAGCACTTCTCCATGTGTTGTGTGGAGAACCTGGCTTTATCTGAGGACTTCTTCTTGTCCTTGATCTCACTTAGCCAGGACTGCACTTCCTCTTTGGCCCGCTTCGTCATCTGCATGCTGAAAAACATGACTGGTCAGTTACAGCTACAGTGGGGGAAAAATGCTGCATAATTGGAAGCTCTGATGAAAAACTATCATAATAAAGGAGACTTGTATTGCAACCAGAGCAGACTAACAAAAGTCACACACACACACACACACACATTCAAGCAGGCACACACAGAGAGGCATGCATGTGCATGCACACACACAAAACACACACACACACACACACACACACACACACACACACACACACACACACACACACACACACACACACACACACACATACACACACATGCACACATGCTCATGCACTGACATACAATAAATTTTCAGTTTTGCACAGGAAGGTGCCAGCAATCTGCACCTGGACTTATGAACCATGCACACTGAAACAAGCCACTCCCAAAGTCACACACACACACACACACACACACACACACACACACACACACACACACACACACACACACACCATTTTCAGCCAACAAACAGCCCGAAAATACACTAAACAAAGTATGTGAAGACTGAACTTCACGTTTTTACAAGAGTCCCCTCTTTACCATTTCTTGCCATCGAAGTTCCACTGATTGTCCTCAAAAGGCAGCTTGATGGTAGAAGCAGCAGCCTGGAGACTGTCATTCACTGACGACATCTTCCGTCTCACCTAAAACAAAAACAACATGCATAAACGATCCATCAAGTCACATTCTCATGGGGGTCCAACTTAGGTGAGTTTGTTCTAGTTTGATTTAAAACTTGCAAAAGCAAATGTTTCACTGTCACCTTTTACTAGATTCCAGCAAACCATGACAATGAAACACTATGAGTCCTATTGACAGGAATGGAACAGGAATGGAACAGAATAATATGCATACTACAGTTTTTCCCTCAATGTCTAGTCCCATTTGTTAAAAAAAAGAAAAAAGTTTGAAAGTCATAAAGACACATACCTGTCAACCCATACAGTTTACTGGTATAAAATACATTTTTTTCATTAATTTGGGGGGATATGGCCATACTGGAAAATGGATACAGGAAAAGGCAATTTTCATGAGATTTTGTTGTTGTTTTAAACTGAGCGAAAAGATTGAAAAACTGTTGAATGAGCAACCAACACACACCATCACCAAATGCACACCAACTGGCCTAGTGCAACAGGGTAAGAAATCTCATCGGAAGTGAGATTTGAAGTCGCACATATGTATTTAGCATAACATTGCTTCTTCCTTCCACTGCCACATGTGCTGGTTGGAATTCCACTGCCACCAGCAAAAAAGCAAAAGACCCAGGCCTGCATAAGGGAAATACAGGTTCACAAACTTTGGACTAAGGTTTACTCCCAAAAGGGGCTGACAGCTATGAAAAAGCATGATTGAGCATTGCCATCTTGTGCCAAGCAGTCGGTATCAGTGATGACATAAAGAAGGCCAGCATGCGAGGAAAAAGTATCAAGTATGTAAATAAACATGGTACTTAATGTCCGCAGAAACCATAAGGCTTATCAGGGATGGGGAGAAGGAGGGGAGGAGGTTTATATACCTATCGCTAAACTGTCACCACCAGAATGACTCCTGCATTAAGATAAGCAGCAATGAGAGCCATTTTAATGTTTCATTAATTGTATGGGACAAAGTCACAAGACAGTGTCCACAGACCACAACTTCTTAAGAGAAAGGAGAGCCAAAGCAGATTCAAACTGAGGTCCCTCTGCTTACCAGCCTAAAGCCTTACCACTAGGCCAAACCAGCTCACATCAAGTATGTCTGAGCCAATGCCTTTTCTGCTCTTCACTGCTGAAGAACAAACCAACATGACCGCACCCTGAGGAGCTCCAGTCTGAAGCTTGCAAGTACTTCTTTTGTATCCATATTTACAGAACAACCAAATGAAGCCTCATTTTTCCACATTTTCTGCATTTGCCACACAAACATGCCTCTTCAGTTTGGTTCCCCATTAAGTCAGCCCAAAACAGGCCATGTGTGTCAGGGAGTGGGTAGAGCGTCCCACTGAAAAGCCACGGTGCAATCCTGATGCAGGTTCGAGTCCCCAGTGCAGCTTGGTTTTTTTTCTCTCCCAGAGTCAATTTCCAGTGCAGACTCTCTTACAGTGTCTGCACAGCCCCTGTGTGCAATTGCATGCATCGATATCGGTGTGCACATTAAAAATCCCAAACACTAGCAGCTATACCATTGCTTGGACATGCAAAATTACTGCACACCTTGATAGAAATGGGTGGCACTGCTCTTGCAGCAGCTGCGCCTATCCAGGTAAGGTGACCCAAATTTCCCGCAAGGGACAATGAAATACTGAAAAGGATTTTATTTTATTTTTAAACGCTGTTTTTTCCAAAATGTAATGCATTACCACACACAATCAAACCCTATCATGACTCCACAGAATCCTGTGAAAAGCTTCAACTGCTCAACACAGCAACAATACTGCAGCAACAAGCACCAACACAAGCACACCACCATCCCCAAAACATCAGGACCAACAGCGATGCCAACATCCACGCATAAACTGTACGCACCTGCTCAAAGTTGTTTTTCTCTTGCTGGGACCAGGAGGCTGTGTCTGGTGTGCCCTGGATCACATCAAACAGTTCCACCATCGTGTGAAACGTCTTCTCTGCTTCCTGCATTTCACGCCGCAGCTGAAACCTGTTCAAACAAAACAGTTACGCTAGGAAATGGTACACGCTGGGGAAACTTCTGAAAGGCTGGATGGAGTGCATATGGGCTTTCCCAAGCAAACAGATATCATCTTAAACTGAACTGAACTGAACTGAGCTAGGAAATAATGAACAGCTCATCTTTAAAGTCTGTAATGTCTAGTCAGACTTCATCCTGTGTTTAAAAAACTAAAAACTTCCTTCAAGTTTATGAAGAAAGTGAACAGAACTGGAGAGAGAGAGAAAAACAATGACCTCTCATCTCTGTTGCATCTTCAGTCCCATCAGCTTTCTTCATGAACCAAAAGGAAAAGGAAGTTTCTTCCTGCTGCATCTATCATAACAGCTGACTGACCGTCTACAAAAAAAAGAAGAAAAAAAAAGAATGACTGCTAGCATTCTAACATATTGATAACTGTTTGACTGGATACCAAAACAGCATAACAAAACAGCTCAACCAAAAGCAGATAAGCACCGTACATCTCATTTCTCACTGTTTAACTGTCAAGTGTTGTTTTGTCCCTTGCAATAGGGGAATACCCCAAAAAATGTGTATGTTGTGTTTTGTCATAATAAATGGTGTTCTTTTTAACTTTTTATGTGCATGGATCTGGCCATCAACAGTTCACAAACAGTAGCCAAGGCCTTGACTGGCCAACACAATATCCTGCAAACAACACAATTTTTAAGTGTGCAAAATGGTTTGTTCACAGTCTGTCCAGCATGAGCAAAAGCCTTCCCATGTCTTTACTGTCACTGCAGTCTATGCTTTTTTTTCTTCTGTTTTTTGGGGGTACTTCTTTGTCCCTTACAGGAAACCTTACCTGAGTAAGGCACAGCAGCTGCAAGAGCAGCGCTACCCATTCCTATCAGTGTGTGTAGTATTTTCACGTGTCAGAACACTGGTGTGGCTGCCAGTGTCTGGGATTTTTCACGTGCGCACAGATGCTGACGCATGCAATTGCACACTGGGGCTGTTCTGACACCATAAGAGAGTCTGCAGTGAAAGCTGCCTCTGGGAGAAAAATCCCTTGCCGCACCGGGGACTCAAACCCACGCAAGTATTGCACCTGGCTTGTCAGTCGGACGCTCTACCAACTGAGCAATTCCAGTCCACTGTAAAAACAAAAAAACAAAAAAACTTCCAACGCCTTTACTATCACAGCAGTCTACTCTGTTCAAGCTGGACAATGCACAGAAGAAGATGAAGACCATGACTGAACAGAAGTGACATGAATGTAGCTGACCTGAGCCGGTGCCGGAGTTTTAAGAGGTGCTGTTGAAACATGGCGAGGGCTGCAGTGCGTCTGTCTATCAAAGCCACGATCCCACACATCTCTCGTCCTATGTGCATGTCTGAGTAAAGGCCTCCTCCAGAAAATGACAGTTCTACAGAAAGAAACAACAAAACAAAAAAACACCCACACTACTGAGCAGTACCAAAAAAAGAAACACCTTCGAACTGTGAAACTACAATATATATATGTGCATGTAAAAATTTTCTGGCATAAATACTCTGTGAAACCATGTACAAGGCTTACCTAGTCAGAAGAGACACAAGAATTCATTATGCCAGGGTCATTTTTGAAGTGGTTGGTCCTGTTCTGAATGCCACTTTTTTTCTTTTTTTCTTCATCAACAACAGTAAACACAAGCCAAAAAAAAGAAAGAAAGAAATCAAGAGATCCATGACTGTTAACATAAAGTATTTGTACAGGGGACAACCAGTTCATCTGGGTTTCCGCTGGGGAAATTGTTGCTTTTCCACACTGTCTGTGTGTGTGTGCGTGCGTGCGTGCGTGCGTGCGTGCGTGCGTGCATGCATGCATGCATGCGTGTGTGCATGCATGCATGCATGTGTGTGTGCGTGTATGTATGCATGTGCATGTGCATGTGTGCATGTGTGTGTACATGCATGAGGGCACAAGTGTGTATGTGTGTCTGTGTGCTTCTATGTGTATGCATGCATGTGCATTTGTGAGTGCATGCATGCTTGCATGGGTGTGTGTGCGCGCGCGCATGAGTGCCTGCATATGTGTGTGTGTGTGTGTGTGTGTGTGTGTGTGTGTGTGTGTGTGTGTGCGTGCATGCACATTTGTGTGTATGTATGCATGGGTGTGAGTGCATATACACAGTATGAGTAACTGTAACAATTGTATGTAAATACGCATGAAGAGCAAACACCAAGAGAACTTCCAGGCACTTATCTTCACCAGCATAAAACTCCAACATTTGAAAGCCTGCCTCACCAGAAACAATCCTGGACATCGACAGCTCAGGCACAGAGTCTCCGTCAGCAACCGCCAGCCTGGCTGGCAGAGGTATGATGGGCGTGGCCATGTCGGATGGCGGCATGTCAAACAGCTGGTCCTCATCCTGCAGCCAGTCACTCAAGCGCGACTCACCATACAAAGTGTCGTGAAGGTTGCCGTCAGTTCCGCCCCACTGCCTGGCCAGCTCCTCTTTCAACTGCCCAATGCTGGAACATTCCACCTGACATTCAAGACGACAGCCAACCAGGGAAGAGAACACATTCTGTGGGGTTAAAGCAACAGTCATTCATCTTTCTTCTCTTTTTTTTTCTTCTCTTTTTTTCTTTTTTTTCTTTTTTTCTTTTCTTTTTTTTTCTTTTTTTTTTTCTACTTTTTTTTCTTCTTCTTTTTTTTCTACTTTTTTTTTTCTTTCTTTTTTTTCTACTTTTTTTTTCCCTTTTTTTTTTTTTCCCTTCTTTTTTGTTCTTCTTTTTGTTCTTTTTTCTTTTTGTTGTTGTTGTTGTTGACTGGGTGGTCTATCACCAGGTGGCCAGCTCCTCTTTTAACTGCCCAACGCTGGAACGGAATTTCCCCATCAGGGCTGTCTCCTACCAGGGTGGTCTATCACCCAAGAGGGGACAGTTTACGTTGATGGTCTATCACCAGGGTGGTCTATTACCTCAGTGGGGATTGTTCATGAAAGTGACCTGTCACCTCAGTGGGGATTGTTCTCCAACGTGTCTATCACCCCTGGGGGAATGTTTACCAATGTGGTCAATCATCCCAGTGGGGATTGTTCACAGTCTATCACCAGGGTGGTCTTTCACCCCAATGGGGATTGTTCACCAATGTGATCTATCACCCCAGTGGGGATTGTTCATAAAGATGGTCTATCACCAGGGTGGTCTATCACCGCAGTGGGGATTGTTCACCAATGTGGTCTAACACACCAGTGGCGATCGCTCACCAATGTGGTCTATCACCTCAATGGGGACTGCTCAGCAATGTGGTCTATCACCCCAGTGGGGACAGTTCAGCAATGTGGTCTATCACCCCAGTGAGGAATGTTTACCAATGTGGTCTATCACCCCAGCGGGGAATGTTCACCAATGTGGTCTATCACCCCAGTAAGGAATGTTTACCAATGTGGTCTATCGCCCCAGCGGGGAATGTTCACCAATGTGGTCTATCACCCCAGTGAGAATTGCGGATTGCTCACCAATGTGTTCTATCCCCAGGCTGGTCTATCACCAGGATGGCAGGTGGGGATTGTTCAACAATGTGGTCTATCACCCCCATGGGGATTGTTCACCAGTGTGGTCTATTCCCAGGCTGGTCTATCACCAAGATGGTAGGTGGATACTGTTCCCCAAAGTGGGCTATCACCCAAATGGGGACTGTTCACCAATATGGTCTATCACTCCAGTGGGGACTGTTCCCCAATGTGGTCTATCACCCCAATGGGGATTGTTCACCAATATGATCTATCACCCCAGCAGGGACTGTTCCCCAATGTGGTCTATCACCCCAATGGGGATTGTTCACCAATATGGTCTATCACCCCAGTGGGGACTGTTCCCCAATGTGGTCTATCACCCCAGTGGGGATTGTTTACCAATATGGTCTATCACCCCAGCAGGGATTGTTCCCCAATGTGGTCTATCACCAGGCTGGTTTCCCATGAGGGAGGTCAATCACCCGGAGTCCCAGCGTACACACAGACAGGGAGTCTGGCACCAACCTATTGAAGTGCGGCAGGTAGACAGTGTCGAAGGGGCTGTGGTGAGCGAACAGTGCCAGCACGGTGGTCACCTCATGCTCCAGGATCTCCTGCGTCTCTTGGAATAAACGTTCAAAGGTCCACACACGATGAGGGTCTTTCTCAAACAGCGCCACCAACATCACCACGACCAGCTTCTGTAAACCCCTGTTGAACATCATAAAGAGAACAGGTGTAGGTATTTTGCTCCCTCCCCACCCACCCACCCCCCAAAAAAAGAGAGAGAAAAAACACACAAGACAGTAAAAACAAACTTTCCAACGATAAAAAATTTACATAAAAAGTTGGTCACGTGAATCATATGCATTTTAGCATTCTTCCAAGCACTGGACACAAAAGCAACATAGCACAACCAAAATGTCTTAGCTCTACATCTCACTGTTCACCATTTAACTGTTGCTTAAGTGTAGTTTTGTAGGGGATTGTGTTTTGTCCTAATAAATAGCTTTTTCTTTTTTAACCTTTTATGTGTTTAGATCTTGTTTTAGTCATTCTCGTTTCACTCTTTTTTCTTCTTTTCTTCTTTTTTTTCTTTTTTTTTTTTCTTTTTTTTTTTTATATGTAAACATTATTTTTTTTAGCTGGTGGTGACAAATAAAAACAGCCAATTTCAGGTACGGCATCCATCTACCACAGCAACAAATTCAGATAAACTTTACCTTGAACAGATCAGAGGTCCTAAGTTAAAAAAAAAAAAAATCAAAACAAAAGCCGTTATGCAATTTTTGTATATTAATTCTGCTAATGCTTACCCTGAGAGCTGACTTGTTTCAGGCAGTTCGTACAGCCACTGTATCTCTCCGTCAGGTCTGTCCTGCCGAGCACCAATCACACCCGCTGGCTTCTTAGTGATCATTTCGTACCTGTCAAACAGACACAGCGATCACCCTGCATGTGGTCAAGGGACTCGGTGATCATTTCACACCTGTCAAACAGACACAGTGATCACCTTGTATGTGTTCAAGGGACTCGGTGATCATTTCACACCTGTCAAACAGACACAGCGATCACCTTACACAAGTAGATGTCAAATGGATACAATGATAAATTTTACATCTGTTATGCCCAGAATCCAATATTCAACACGAACTGTGCCATGTTGATTTGTCATTTAGTCTTCTCTTCTTTTTTTTGCACCAGCCCATCTTTAGTAATGTGTGTGTGTGTGTGTGTGTGTGTGTGTGTGTGTGTGTGTGTGTGTGTGTGTGTGTGTGTGTGTGTACATGTTATGTGTGTGTGTGTGTGTGTGTGTGTGTGTGTGTGTGTGTGTGTGTGTGTACATGTTATGTGTGTGTGTGTGTGTGTGTGTGTGTGTGTGTGTGTGTGTGTGTGTGTGTGTGTACATGTTATGTGTGTGTGTGTGTGTGTGTGTGTGTGTGTGTGTGTGTGTGTGTGTGTGTGTGTGTGCGTGTGTGTGCATGTTATGTGTGTGTGTGTTGTGTGTATGTTATGTGTGTGTGTGTTGTGTATGCATGTGTGTTGTGCATGCGTGTGTGTGTGCATGCATGTGTACAAGTGTGCCTGTGTGTGTGAACACATCCATACCACCATGACACAAGAAGAACTCACATTTTCACATGGTCTCGGCGGCGGTTGTAGGGGCAGAAAGGGACATCACCCGTCGCAGCATTGTAGAGAGTTGCTCCCAGACTCCACAGGTCCACACTGTGAGGAAAGCGCAGGCTCTTCCCCTCATTCATAAATGCTGCGTTAAACAGGTCTGGATGCTGCAATCACAAAACATTACAAATGCTGCACTGAGCAGGTCAGATTGCTGCAATCACAAAATATCATGAACATTGTGTAGAACAGGTCTGGATGATGCAATCACAAAATATTATGAACACTGTGTAGAACTGGTCTGGATGATGCAATCACAAAATATCATGAACATTGTGTAGAACAGGTCTGGATAATGCAATCACAAAATATTATGAACACTGTGTAGAACGGGTCTGGATAATGCAATCACAAAATATTATGAACACTGTGTAGAACGGGTCTGGATGATGCAGTCACAAAATATCATGAACACTGTGTAGAACAGGTCTGGATGATGCAATCACAAAACATGATGAACACTGTGTAGAACAGGTCTGGATGATGCAATCACAAAATATCATGAACACTGTGTAGAACAGGTCTGGATGACACAATCACAAAATATCATGAACACTGTGTAGAACAGGTCTGGATGGTGCAATCACAAAAGATCATGAACCCTCTGTAGAATAGGTCTGGATGCTGCAATCACAAATCATCATGAATCCTGATGCCGCAATCACAAAACATGAACGCTGCACTGAACAGGTCAGGATGCTGCAGTCACAAAACATCATTAAACACTGTGTTGAACAGGTCAGGACACAGCAATCACAAAATGTCATGAACACTATGTTGAACAGGTCAGGATGCTGCAATCACAAAGCATCACAAACACTGATGCTGCAATTACCAAACATCATGAACACTATGTTGAACAGGTCAGGTTGTTGCAATCACCAAACACCATAAACACTATGTTGAACAGGTCAGGATGCTGCAATCACCAAACATCATGAATACTATGATGAATAGGTCAGGATGGTGCCATCACTAAACATCATGAACACTATATTAAACAGGTTGGGATGGTGCAATCACAAAACATCATTAAGCACTGTGCTGAACAGGTCAAAATACAGCAATCACAAAACATCATGAACACTATGTTAAACAGGTCAGGATGCAAACGGATCTCCAATCTGAATATCTATACCCACAACTGGTCACAGATTACAAGCACATACATGACACAGATTGTCAAATAAAATATGAAGCAAATACAAAGCATGTAAATGGTCTTATTAAGCAAAGATCAAAAGCAGTAAGACAGAATAATGGAATTTCAGATGTCTTACTAGGTATTCTTCAGTCCCCACAAGAGACTTGAAGAACTCATCATCTTCCAGAGGACGAGCTGTTCCAAAGTCTGATAACTTGAACACAGACCTGCAAAAAAACAGATATAAAAATTAAAAATGCGAACAACAGAAAATTTCTAAACTACTTATGGTGCAGTTCAAACATAACTGACAATGTGCAAGATGCACACACACACACACACACACACACACACACACACACACACACACACACACACACACACACACGTTGTACAGACACACACACACACACACACACACACACACACACACACACACACTGTACAGACTAATAGAGGTGAAGGACAGTGTTGCTTAACCAAAATATTTTGAGGAGAAAAATGTCTTGAGTTTGCCTTTGAACTATGTCTTGGGTTTGCCTTTGAACTTTGAAGTAAGAGAGAGTAGCAGAGCACTAAATACATAGATCAAGAACTGTCCCTCTAATGTACCTAGTCATGCAGCTAGTGGTATAGCAGAATAGTGGAACACCCCTTTTGAAAGGTTTGTGGTCAAGAGTTTATAGATACATGGAAATATGTGAACGAAAGCTTTAAAGAAACTGTGTGTATATGAGTGTGTGTGTGTGTGTGTGTGTGTGTGTGTGTGTGTGTGTGTGTGTGTGTGTGTGTGTGTGTGTGTGCATATATATATATATACATACCGTTGTTTTATTCTTCGAGTTCTAGTCATCTGATATTTTAGAATCATTGTGTGAACTGTGTTTTTACCCTCATTCAGTTGTTAAGCGTAAACCCCTGAGGAAGGCGTTAGCTGAAAATTTGGGACCTTTTATGCCAACTTGTTGTTTTTCTTTAGTTTTTATCAGTCTTATATATATGTAGAAAGAGAGATCAAAAGAGACAGAGACAAACAGTGCATATAAAATGATACATGCTCTTGTGTGTGTGTGTGTGCGTGCATGCGTGCGTACATGTGTGGTATGTGTGTGTGTGTGAGTGTGTGTGTGTGTGTGTGTGTGGTGTGTGTGTGTGTGTGTGTGTGTGTGTGTGTGTGTGTGTGTGTGTGTGTGTGTGTGTGTGTGTGTGTGTGTGTGAGCATTTGGCTGTGGATATTTGTCTGTCTGTGCATTTGTGCATGCGTGCATGCATGTGTGTGTATGTGTGTATGTATGCATGCACATGCATCCATGTGTAGGAGTC
>OY757547.1:17756118-17856653 GCA_963584105.1 Alviniconcha strummeri
CATCCATGTGTAGGAGTCAGTGAATGAAACTAAAAACACTTACGAGCCATCCTTGGTAATGCAACGTAAAATGTTGCCAGGTTTGATATCTCTGTGTACAAAACCATGGGAACGCAAATGTTCCATTCCGGATACTGCAACAACACCAACAAATTGTAAACAAAAAGCAGAAATGGGAAAATACAGAAATTCAGTCATGAAACATCAATAAACAGAGAATTCACAGCACTCAACATAGAGAGAGAGAGAGAGAGAGAGAGAGAGAGAGAGAGAGAGAGAGAGAGATGACACACACACACACACACACACACACACACACACACACACAATAACAAGGGTCACAGTAAAAGAGATCTGAAAGGCTGAATTACCTTCAGGAACTGCCATCTGGCAGGCAAGTAAATGTATACAAGGTAAACAAATTGCACCAAAGGTATAGACCCTCAAAGTGGTTCCACACAAGTACTAGAGACCTCATTTTGGTTTAAACTATCCATCAGGTAAACCAAAGCAGAGAAGAATTAAACAAACAAAAATGAAAAACCATCAACACACACACACACACACACACACACACACACACACACACACACACACACACACACACACACACACACATAAATGTGCTTTCATTAAATGCACAGCAATCTACACTATATAGCATATTGTTTTCCAGAAAACACAACCCAGATTTCTGATGCCTGGCATGTCAGATAATGCTAGAGACACATGTACATGACTACTTCACCACTACAATGACTGGCATCAATTTATGTCTGTTCATAGCAAGGTGATATTACTTATTAGACAACAACAAAATAGAACAAAATTCTACTATCATTAAGTTATACCAACCTCCCCACAGGGCTATGAACAATCAATTTAACAACAGAAATGATAACATCAGTATTATACAAAATATCTCTCACATTGATACAAGCAGTAAAGTCAGACTTATTTTTTCAGAAACAGCTCTGTGGTGTCAGGACACTTGAGTTGTATGTGGTTAACTAATAGATAGAGTTAATGCTGCCATATTCTGTGAATATTTTGCGTGCGATGAATTTAAACAGAGCTTGTATATATTACTCTTGCTAAGTACCTTGGACCAGAAAATATCACAGGTTTATTTTTTCAAAGCTCTTTATAATGACTGGTATTCTGTAGAAAAATGTTATGCTGTGAGAGATTGCAGTGCAGCATGGTCTCATACTATTGTTGTTTTTGTTGTTGTTGTTGCTGTTGTTGTTGTTGTTGTTGCTGTTGTTGTTGTTGTTGACCATCCACTAGCTACAGGTTTCAAAGAGTCCTGCTCTACAGCAATTTGAAAATGAGCTAGCTCATGTTGGGACTGTAAAGTTTAATCAGTCTCATTGTAATAAACTAGCCAGAACTTTATTCAGTTCTTCACTTGGTTCTGTGACTGAAGAGAGCCCAAAACATGAACATACCCACATGTTTGAGGAGAAGGAGAAATTCTTTGTCTGGCAGACCAAACATGTTGTCCGGTTCCTGAAGGTAAGATGCCAGGCTTCCACCCTCGCAGAATTCCATCACCACCACCACTTGGTGACTCATTAGCTGACAAAGTCAAACATAAAACAAGTGTAACGTGAGCACCAGAGTATTCTAGGCAAATTACTTTTTTAAATCATGTATATATGCACACACACACACACACACACAAACACACACACACACACATGTACACCCCCCCCACCCACCCCACCCCCCCACACTCTCTCTCTCACACACACACACACACACACACACACACACACACACACACACACACACACACACACACACACACACACACACACACAGAATACTCACCTCACTCTCAACACCAATAAAGTGAATGATATTTTCATGTTTCAGCTTTTGAAGTGCTGCAACCTCCCGGTTGATGTCTTTAACAGCATAAGGCTCAAATATCTTCAGGGCGTGAAACTCTCCATCCTGGAAGTGCAGACAGAGAAAAAACTGATGAAGAGCTTGGCACTTTGGAATCCAGTAGAGCATAAGGTCTGGCCCTTCATAGGCTATACACTGAGTATACACTGCTATCTAATTCAATGGTTCTCACTATAATTGTACGTCTGAGCCTGACATGCAAATTCAAATCAATGTCTGGACTGAGGTTGTTGTTTTTTGTTTGTGTTTTGTTGTTGTTGTGGAAAAAGTCCTTTTAATAAAGTACATTAGGTTACCAATCCTTTTGTTGAATCTGTGACACACGAGACTTAGCTAAACTGTTGTTGAAATGGTCTTTGCAAGTCTTGTAGTTGGAAAGTTAAGACTGATAATGTTTCTATCTCAGTCGGTCACTAGTTCAGTGGTGCTGGGTCTGTTGTCTCCTTTCCTGTGAGAAGCCACTGGCCAAATGATCGGTTCCAATTAGCGCCGGTCAGTTGGCCGAGCTGCAGACAACAAGCCTCCCTGTTCATGCACGGGCATGGAAGAGCTCCCTTCCCTTTTCTGTTACAAATTCTTCTTTTATTCCAAATTCTGGGCCACCGATGCCATATTTTTCAAAGTATAAAAGACCCTCCATTTTAATTCCCGCACCTCTCACCATCACAGAAATTTAAGGACTGTGTGCCCTCTTTTGTAGTCACTTTGCCAAGTATCCAGGTCAGTCTCCAAGTTCGTCTCCAAGTCAGTCAGTCTCTAAGTCTCCAAGGTTTTCATTCATGCAACTAGAGTTTTGATTTAGACCCAACTTAATCCACATTTAACAGGTTGGTTTGTCTATCTTTTACCTTCCTAGTTGTTGGACTAATGTTTTATTGTTGTTTGATTGTTGTAGGGTTTTTTTGTTTTGTTTTTATCTTGCCGTAAGATCTGGTGTCACTGATGTTTCATTATTTTTCACATTCGCTTAAATGATTAAGTACAGGGGCCAGCTTCATGGTAGCCATGAGCTGTTTCAAATATATGGATTATAACTTCTTCTTTTTTCATTTCATGATTGATGTGTTGAATCTTAAACTGTCTCGCTACAGATGTTCTGACTGAGAGGTCAGGTTCATTATCCGAGCCTGGCTCCATTTTTTCCATTCTGATCTAAACCTCCTAATGGAGTTCCTTTATTTTACTGGTTAGAAAAGCCTGTTCCACATATCCACCATTAACAGGTTTGACTTTTCTATTTCATATTATGTGAAAAGGCCAGCTGTGTGACAGTCCATGCTTAGCTTTGGTTTGACTTTTCCATAAGTAATTTTCTTGTGTATTCCATCTTCCACTATCCACAGACTTGGAAGATACCTTAAAGTTTTCTTCCATAAATTCAGTGTAAGACGTACTACTGAGAAATTATAAAGTGAGGCAACGTTTTTGATTGATTGATTGATTGATTGATGATCGCTTATATAGTGCTATTCTCCGCTCTCTTGAGCAGACACACTGCGCTCGCCTGTGGTTCTACATGAGTGACTAGCTTTATAGCGCGTTTTTTGAATATCCACCGAAGTGGTGTACTTACAGCGCTGGCATGGCTGGTGCCACATGAAACTGCAGCCGTCTCGGTGCAAGTCCTGTGTACACCATACAACCATGCTCCATGTCACTTCATGCAAAGCCACATACGTAAGGTGTATGCGTGTTTAGCTGTAACCTGCCACCTGCACTTTTGGCAGAATGACCGGGATCTTTTACGTGCTACTGCGGTAACACGGGGGTGGAACGGATACCGAAATAATATGATACACCGGTTGTGAACTGTCTTTTCACAGGTTTGTACTTGTAGCTCAGACTTTCAAAACGCACATGGACAATTTTGTGTTGACTTAATTGTTGTTTATGTTAAATTCTCATGGAATGAGACAACCAGATAAAGTTTACCTAGCTATATTGGCTTTTCGAACCTTTGTGCCTTCTAACCCCTTCTTTTGTCTGCTTATGACATGCTTGTGACTTATGTTTTTGATTCAATAATATTTGGAACTTTCATTCTCCACTTGAATTTGTGTTGAAAGAGAGGTGGGAGTTGAGCGAGAAAAAAATAGAACGATTCTGTGAGTGTGTGGATGTGTGTGTGTGTGTGCTGGATCACTTCCTGATAGTCATGAGATGCCACATGCAAGTAATTAACGCAGACATGTTTATAACCTAACCTACTAGCGTTCTCAGTTGCGGTGGCCACAGAATCGTTCGACAACACTTGATCCGTTGACGCACTAAAAACTGTTACATTGTTCAGGTATAATACGTAAAATACAGTTTTTAAAAAAAGAAGCAATAAATGAAGAAAATATCAGCAAATGTTCGAATGCACATCCAAAGTTTCCTTGTATGCTAACCATACAGTATGGTTAGCCCTTAAAAAAAATATATATATAAACTTCCTCATTCGCATAACTTGGAAATGTCAAATGCAAGGGATCTGAGCTTAAAAAATAAAACAAAAGCAAAAACCTAAACAAACGAAATTAAAATGTCATGGTCACCAAAAGAAGAAGACAGGGAGACAGAAAAGATCACAAGACCTTGTGTAATAATATTATGGTTCGAAACCCCGAACTGTCGGCGTCACGATGAAATGACCCCGAGTCATCTCCGACGAGATTGTTTACATTTGTCACCACTGAAACTCTGTAAAGAAAACTCCATAATACAATCAGACACATGCTTTAAATGTCTCAGAAGTATTCTCTAACATATTTACTTACCTTTGACAACCCTTTGAAGACATTACACGTTGCTCCTTGGCCCAGACGATCCTCTATGCTGTAGGTGTGTTTGGCCGTGCCACGAACACCCGCCATCTTTGATGAAAGCTATTCTAAGACGGGGAATTCCCGACTGCATCGACACAACGTGTCATTTCCGGTTTGAAAACGATAGTAGGCCGCGTAGGTCAAAGGTCATAGTGTTCAGCTGCAACTGATCCATATGCATATGTTTGTTGCGTAATTCTATACATTGATTTTCAGACCGCAAAAAACATGTTTTTCGGAGCAATTCTTCTGAAGCCTTTTTTTGTGGGTGGGGGAGGGAAGGCTGACCAAAAAAGCTTTAAGTATTTGTACATATTCGAAAAGCAAGGCCTATTCAGTGCTCCAGTTAACAGGCAAAACAAACAAACAAACAAACAAAAACAGTACACAAGTTCAAGAGCGATCAGTTCTTTTACACTAAAAAAAAGTTTATTCGAGCCATCAAATCTCACTTCAGGGAGAGAAGAAAAAAAAAGAAAAAAGTCTCCCTTGGCACAGGCAAAAGTCAGTCATCACCATTGCCTGGACTGAAAAACTGGCAAAACATGCCAGCAAGGCTATCGTTTTCTTTCATCAGTCAAAACAGTAACAAGAGCAACAAAGTTTCATTGTTCTTCATGAATTCTTCATAAGTGACAAGATAGTTTCAACAATCTCTTTTTAACTACTCCAATTGTTTGGAGTGAACCTTGAATTTTGCACATGTGCATGCACACACACACACACACACACACACACACACACACACACACACACACATGTGCGCATGCACACACACACACACACACACACATGTGCGCATGCACACACACACACACATACACACACACACTCGCGCGCACACACCAAAAAAACAGTCAAAATGTAAAGTGCCTGGTAAAATAATATGACACTGGAGATACCCTTCTTTTCTTGCAACTTTCACATAAATCAGCCAACTAGTCTGTAGTATATCTAAGGCAATGAAGTGGATGTATGTACCTTTACTAAATGTGGTGAGAAAAAAAATTGCAGTAACTATAATTGTGTCCAGCTTTTTTCTTCCTGTGTGTGTGTCTGTGCTTGCATGTATGCATGTATGTGCACATGTGTGTGTGTGTGTGTGTGTGTGTGTGTGTGTGTGTGTGTGTGTGTGTGTGTGTGTGTGTGTGTGTGTGTGTGTGTGTGTGTGCATGCATGCATGTGTGTCTGCATGCATGTGTGTGCATGCAAACATGCATGCATGTGTGTGTGTGCATGTGTGTGTGTGTGAGAGAGAGAGAGAGAGAGAGAGGGAGATTGGCTTGCAGAGTGTATGTGATGATAAACTATCACTAGTATCAGATCACTTTTTTTTTAAAGAAGTCATTAACAATCAGTCATTAAATGATTCATCAATAACTGATTGTTCAATCACAGTCAGTACCATACATTTTTCCTCAGTAGTTTTAGGTACAGTTAATATTACTAGTCTCAATAACCAACATTATGGGTTCAAACGTCAACGAATGCATGTCACTAAGACAAGAGGGAGAGAGTAGTAAAGAATATCTGTGTGCTCAACATCTGAACATGACCAACAGTAGACTCACTTAGAAGGCCGTATGCAAGCTTTTCTTCTGTTGTTGGAAGGGGAGGGGTGAGTGGGTTGTATATAATGTAATTTCACTATATTAGAGTTGCATTATGTAATGTGATAGCATTAGCAGTTATGAAAAAAACGATTTTTCCAGTTCAACTCTCAGTCTTTCACTTTGACATCAAACATGTGATAGCAGCTATGAACAAACTGATGATTTTTCCACTTCAACTCTCAGTCTTTCACTATGACATCAAACATGAGATAGCAGCTATGAACAAACTGATGATTTTTCCAGTTCAACTCTCAGTCTTTCACTTTGACATCAAGCATGTGATAGCAGCTATGAACAAACTGATGATTTTTCCACTTCGACTCTCAGTCTTTCACTATGACATCAAACATGAGATAGCAGCTATGAACAAACTGATGATTTTTCCAGTTCAACTCTCAGTCTTTCACTTTGACATCAAGCATGTGACAGCAGCTATGAACAAACTGATGATTTTTCCAGTTCAACTCTCAGTCTTTCTTGCCCTGATATAACTATACCAGTTGACTGGGCGTAAAACACCAGCTTACTTACTTACTCAGTCTTTCACTTTGACATCAAACACATCTCGGTATTAAAAATATTGTTTTTATTGTATCAGTGAATTAAAACAGAAAAGAAGGAAAAAGACCAAGCTCTATGTGTGTCTCACACTTGCTCACTTTCACTTTGACATCAAACACATTTTCATATTACACATAAAAAAAGTTTATTCTCTGATTGAATGAAAACAACAAAGAAAGAAGAAGAAGCACTCCATATGTCTCTGAGAAACCCCCTCAGCATAATAAACAGCTGCCCAAACAGTAATAATAATAGACTTAAAATTAGTAATAATAATACAGGCTATTTTTGGTACCCTATCTCAGATGAGCTCAAAGCGCTTACGAAAAGTACAGAGGATAAAGTATATATATTTTAGTACATACAATGTGAAGCATCCCAAATTATAACCATCAACACACACATGTCAACAGAAGTTACACTGCATAGACACTATCTGCTTATTAAGTTATTATGAAGCAAGTTTCACTGCTGTCACAATAACATCATCATTTTGTCATAATCATGAGTGTAATAATCATGAAAGAACCCAAAGCAAAAACCCTAAAAATCAGTCTTGGACAAGAACGGTTCCACAAGACAAAAGCACAGGACACAAACTACTAACAAACATATTTATCTGTTCTTTCTGTCTTATTATTGCAGATCTAAAACTGCTCCTCCCCTAACCCCCCCCCCCCCCCCCCCCCTCCCCCCAACACATCTTTCTTCTGGTTGAAAATTCACCTTAACACTTGAATAGCTTGTTTGTGTGGTTATTTTAAAGGTCTGCTGAATACAGCACCTGCCATCTTTGGTTTTTATTTTTATAAGAAAAAGAGAGAGAGAAAAACTGCTGTGGACTAAAAAAAATAAACCAAGCACATTTCTAAAACAAAACACTCTCATAATAAATTGTAGAGGTAATGCACATGAACAATAATGATATGTCTAAAAGATGCCAAAGATTTGAAATATATCATGATTTGAAATATATCATTTTTTTCTGCTCCTCTCCTCACAGGTTCAGCATATAACAATAATGCAGCTTCTAGGTGTAAATATCTCTGAATGCCCTCAGTCTTGTATAACTATCTGGGCAAACTCAAATACACTGGACTGCTGCTCCACAATTTATCAGACAAAACATAATTTTTCAGACATATCATATCACTTCAGAAAAATAAATCATGAATCATACATGGTTGTATGGTGTCCACAGAACATGCGCTGAGACGGCAGCAGTTTCACATGGCACCAGCCATGTAGCAACCAAACTGCACTGTAAGTACACCAATTCAATGGATATTGAAGACACTCTGTAAAAGGCTACAGTCACTCATTCAGAATCACATGCAACAGGAGCGTGGTGAGTCTGCTCACGAGCAGAGAATAGCACTATATAAAAGCAACAGCAACATAAAAAATTATGTCACTGTGAAAAAGTCAGTCTGTGCACAACGTCCATGTCTTATGCATGATTTTTGTATTATTGTGCACAACCAAACAAGAATGACACAATCATTCAAAATACTGAGAAACACTTATCATCAGATTCTTTACACACAGATGTGCAGTAACAATCATCCCACCGTAATGTTGTTTTTGTGTATGTATGTGTTTGTTTTGCCAAGCACATCTTTGTGGGGCACTTATTCAGAAGAATGCATCTGTCTGTTACAATATACCTTTCACTCTCTTTCACGCTCCTTTACATCGTTGCAATTTCAAAAAGCATTTCTTATCTAATAACTCAAGCTGAGCAGAAACCAATTTTTGACATAATTATTAATTGTATAATTATACATGTGCTTACACGGAACAAATGATATCAACTTGAATTGTTACCTGACAAAACAAAGTGTAATCAGTCCTAGCAAACTGCATTCCTTCTGTATCACTCATAATAAATTGTTGACAATGTTTGACACACCCTTTCAGACCTCAATGCCTTGGTTTTATAATGCTGCAGTCTCCTACCATTTTGTTGTTGTTTTGGGGTTTTTTTGGTCATGCTTTGTTTTGTCCCTGCAGTAAACAAATTAAGCGCAACATCAACTAAATCGGGGGGGGGGGGGGGGGAACCAAGGAAATAACTTCATCAAATTAATTTGATCAACTGTGCAAATAAAACAAGCTTCTATGACCAGTTCTTGCTTCTAGCACCTAAAAGCTGTCATCACTCCCTCTTTTCGCTGGTAAAAAAAACAAAAACAAAAAAACATCATGCAATCACAATAAATATTGGTAAAATGACAGGGTGAGTATGCTATTACACATCATTCTCTTGACACATCAGACTTATTTGCACTAACACACAGGGTGACAATCTCTCTAGCTGATCAGTTTTTAGCTGTATCTTTGGGAAGAAAGAGGAATGCAACTGTTTAGTTATATTCGAGGGGACCACAGCTTTAGCCTTTACGTTGATTGATGAAGTAACACAACAAATGGTGTACTTGGGAGATGATCATCTGTACCATGCTCACTGTCATCAATACAGCTCAACGATCACAATTCAACACTCCACACATCATGCAACTTTCAGCTGCATGAAACTGCAATATCACTGCAGATTCTCACTCTTCGATGGCACAATTCATCAAACAAGAGTATAACCCCACCCCCACCCCCCACAGACAAAATCCAGATCTTACTCTCCAAGATTCCTCCATGGAGAGAGCACCGGTCACAAAAACAAAGGCTGGCACAATCCTTCCCTGCACTGCAATGCTCATCGACCCAGTAAACATGCCAGATCTGATTCGCATCCAGTCTGGATCAGCTCAGAAGCTTCAGGCAGAAGCAGGCCTGGCAATTATTGCACAGTGGCTTGTTTCTAGACTGGATCCATCCAGCCAAAACCTGACATAGTCAGCCAGAACCAAATCAGATCCAGGCTTTTTACCCTTTTTTGGTGGACCACATCCTGGTTCCCAGTCTCACACCCAACTTCTGCCTGGCCCATGGTCCTCTCTAAAGTAGAATGTGAGCATCAGACACTACACGCAAGGCAGGGAAACCAACAGCACTGTTGCCTACATCGAGGGGGCAGCAATCAAGGTAGGAGTGCCCCCACATCCCTCTCCCCACCATATGTTCCCTGCTGCCACTTCTGTTAAACCCCTAACGTCATGAGGGTCAGAACAGTTTTGGAGAATCTCACACCACGCAAGCATACTTTTAAAATCTACTGTTGTTGTTTCACAACTTTCTCCACAATGTCCCAGTCTATTGTACAGTGGTTACTTGCTCTCTCCAAGGCCTGAAGCAACACACTGAAGCTGGCATTGCAGGCATTCTTCTGGCGCCAGACAATAATTAGTTTGGTTATAGCCATGCTAATGTTGTAAGTGTTGACCATCTTCACCTGGTCAATCTTTGCCTGGGATATGTCAAGCTCAAGGAAGACATGTTCCCAGCCCGTTCCAAATGCAGCTGAGAGACGACTGGCCTCTGCATCTGTGGGCTGTCGCATCTTTTGCTCCTCTGTCAGGTCCGCCAGCCTGGCATCATCTGTGTCAAAATCACCCTTTTTTAGCACACTGCAACACGCACTTGTTCAATGTTGTCATCCTAACTAGGCAAATGAGAGCAATTCCAGAGATGGAAAAACAAAGCAAAAGGAGAAACAGCAACACTGTGAGAACAGATCACCATCAGGAAAAAGAAAAGAAGGAAGGAATGACGGGAGACTCAAACACAGAAGGTGGGAAAAGGGAACCCACTGTTAAGAACATTTTTTCCTGAGACCCCCCCCCCCCCCCAATCCATCATTCCACCCTCAAATCGCCATGCAAATGGACCCCTGACCAAAGACTACCCCCTTACCATGAACTTCGTGAGACCATGCCTCTTCATTAAGAACACTTTTTCTGAGACCCCCCCCCCAAAAAAAAAAATCCATGCAAATGGACCGCTGATCAAAGACCACCTCTTTACCGTGACCACCCATATATGAAGCAAAAATGGCCCTAACCCACTCCCTGCCCTCCAGATGCCGTAATGATGTCAATGACCAAATGCTTTCCATAGTACTTATACCCGATACATGGTCCTTAATCCATTCCCTGCCCTCTAGATGCCATAATGATGTCACTGATTAAATGCTTTCCATAGTACTTAAGTACCCAATACACACTTGGTCCTTAACCCATTAACTCTATTACTACAGAGTTATTTCAGAAAAATGGATATGACTTAAATGCTTACAACAATGTAAGAGATATTTTGGATAATCCTGATGTTATTACTGATATTGTCAAATTGACTGTTCATAGTCCTGTGGGAAAATTAGTATAAATAATAATTATATGCTTTAGTTTTTTTGTTTTCATTTTTGTCTAATATCACCTTGATGTGAACAGACATAAAATAAAATATTGACTGACTGATTTTCCTTAACGCATTCCCTACCCTCTAGATGTCATGATGATGTCACTGACAAAACACTTTCCTGTGTGTGAGTGTGTGTGTGTGTGTGTGTGTGTGTGTGTGTGTGTGTGTGTGTGTGTGTGTGTATGTGTGTGTGTGTGTGTGTGTGTGTGTGCGTATGTATGTGCATGTGTGTGTGTGTGTGTGTGTGTGTGTGTGTGTGTGTGTGTATATGCGTGTGTGTGTGTGTGTCTGTGTGTGTGTCTGTGTCTCTGTGTGTGTGTGTGTGTGTGTGTGCGTGTGTGTGTGTGTGTGTGTTGTCCTAATAAATAGCATTCCTTTGAACCTTTTACGTGCTTGGCGCTTTCCACAGTACTTATACCCGATACATACTTGGTCCTTAATCCATCCCCTGCCCTCCAGATGCCATAATGATGTCACAGACAACACTTTCCATAGTCCTCATACCTTATACATACTTGGTCCTTTTACCAAAACTCATGTATGTAAAGCAATACCCCTGAGAGCCAAAAAAAAGCTCACTGTAAAGGAGTGAAGATTAAGAACAAATACCTGCTTTAAGCTGAGAAGTATCAGTGGATTCCAGCTGCTTCACAAGCATATCATTACCAGAAGCCCTGAGAGCTTCAAGAAAGTGTTCATAAGCTTCTGGACCTGAAAATAAATCATTATGATGATTGAGTGGGGAAAGAAATGACAACAGGTAGGACTGACATAGTGTTTGTAAAGATCATTGAAAACTTCAATTTATATTTTCATTTTCTTACAGGTAAATTTTAATTAAACTCAAGAAACACCTCAACACACATACATGCATGTATGCACACATGCTTGCACACACACACATACATGCACACCCACACCCACACACGCACACACACCACACATGTGCCTGCATGCATAAAACTTCGCTGTGGCAAAAAAAACAATATACACTAATTGTGACCCCAAAAATGTATGTCTCTCGTCAAATCATACTGAGTTATCATTTAAGGAGTGGGGATAGCTCAGTGGTAGAGCGCCAGACTCATCATCGAAGGTTCTCGGGTTCAAGTCCTGGCAAGAAAAGCAGGAGATTTTTTCTCCAGGGTCAGCTTTCTGTGCTGACTCTTATTTTGGTATCTGTTCCACCCCTGTGTTACTGCAGTGACATGTAGAAGATCCCGGTCATTCTGCCAAAAGTGCAGGTAGCAGGTTACAGCTAAACACGCCTGCACCCTACATGTGTGGCTTCGAATAAACTGACACTGTAAACTGATGCATGGATGTATGGTGTACACAGGAAGTGTGCCGAGATGGCAGCAGTTTCATGTGGCACCAGCCATGTCAACAACTAAACACTAAAACAGTGCAGTAACCACTTCAGTGGATATTCAAAACTTGCTGCAAAAAGCTACAGTCACTCCTTCAGAGTTGCATATGACTAGAATGCAATGGGTTTGCTCAGAAACAGACAGTAGTGCTATAGTCGCCATAGCAAAATGCTTAGGACTCATCCAGGGATGAGGCATTCAGCAACAGTTCAAATAAAATAAATGAAATATCATACACAGCATATTTTTAGACAGATTTCCTATTTTTGTTAAATGTGCTTACATGAACTACACCAGTCAAGAACTTGCTGAGAATGTTATCAATTTAAAACCAGGATAGCCCTGAAAATCTATCAAGATCACCCAAATTAGTACCACAACATAAAACTCACTGGAAAGAATTACCACACAGGGTATGAAGGATATAATCATATATCACTCATATGGCCAACAAAAAGATTGCATTTTAAAAACATTTTGCCAAAGCAGGAAATATATCAATCATTTCCAATAATAAACACTGGACAAGTTAAGCTAAGCAGTCTGTTGTGATCTTGTTTAGAATTGTTTATGCATTTCACAAAGTTTAAACTTGAATGGATAAGAACTAATACCAAAAGAAAAGTATGATACAACTACAAGGTGCAGTTTCACCCTTTTAATACCCTGTGACTTTCAAATAAGGTCAAGGTCATTATAACTGTTATGAATGGCTAGAGCTCAATAAACAGTATAATCATGCAAAGGCTGGAAGCCTCACTGAAAAAGCATCCAACAGAAAGATCAAAACTACATCAATGTGAAGCTTCTTGCTGAGACAGAAAATAAACACATTTTCTTCCTTCGTAACAGACAAAGTTAAAAATGGTGTGAACCTACCCGGTCAAATAAAAACTCACCAAGCAACACAACCTTTATTTTTCACAGATAATACTGTTTCACACAGCTAATGACACTGGAATATGGACATGGTCACTTAAGTAGTATGAAAGGGTATTTATTACACTTACATGGTTCCAGAAACTAACAGCTCTTGAAGCTTTTGCCCCATCTGGCTAGCCATCAGCCAGCCTGACACTGTTCATAAAATGTTATTATGTCTTGTCTCAAGGTACGTTTTATGTGTGTCACTGTCAGTTATACTTACAGAAATGCTTAAAACTAAAAACTTGTATTTCTTAATAAGAAAAAGAAGAAAAGTTAAAAATTGAAATTATTAACTGGAAGAAGAACAACGAATATTTATCAGCACCATTTCTCATAATTACCTAACTATCAGCACAAGATGGTTACACTCAAAATTAGATCAAGACTAGTGAAATTTGTAATAAATCAGTAAAGCAACATATCCAGTGCTAACAACCTGAAGCACATTTGATGAGAATGGACATGGAGACACAAGAGGTCAGTGAGACAATGTGGACCAGCACCACTACCAGTTATAACAGAGTGGATGAGACATTACAGTTTATCCATGGATTCACTTTTGACTCAGAACTGTCCATGAAGATGCATGTCATAAAAATCTGCCAAACTGCTTATTTTGAGCTTAAATGTATTAGTTCAGTCTGCAGGTTTCTTACTGAAGACGCAACCAAGACTCTTGTTACTTCCTATATCCTCTCATGACTCTACTACTGCAACTGTCTCCTCATGGGTACACCTAATTCTGTCATCCAACCTCTCCAGAAAATTCATTTTGCTGCAAGACTCGTTCTCTTGGCACCCCGCCACCAACACTCAACACCTCTCCTGGAAAAACTGCATTGGCTTCCCATTTCAGAACTTATTAAGTATAAAGTCACTTGTGTATGTTTCAGTGCCGTAAATGGTTCTGGTCCAGCTTACCTCTCTGAACTGCTACATGTCTACACTCTGTCTCATACACTACACTCTTTTTCTGACACCCGCATGCTGAAAATCCAACAATACAAATGCAAGACTCATGGCTTTTGCACCTTCTCTTGCTTTGGACCCCTCATCTGGAATTCAGTCCCACAAGACTGTTCAACCCTGTCGTCTTTTAAAGCCAAACAGAAAACTTTGCTCTTCTCACAGTATTTTCATCCCAACTAATATCAGCACCCAGTTTTTGCTAGTCAGTGTGTGTGTGTGTGTGTGTGTGTGTGTGTGTGTGTGTGTGTGTGTGTGTGTGTCTGTGTGTGTGTGTGTGTGTGTGTGTGTGTGTGCGTGTGTAGTGTGTGTGTGTGTGTGTGTGTGTGTGTGTGTTTGTTTTCTGTATATTGCTTTATGTAAATTGTTTGGGTAGACTGTGCTCTACATGTATATATAGAGAATATCATATTTAGGTGTATGTATCATGTGAGCGCTCAGGGCATTGATGAGCGCATGATAAATGTACATTATTATTATTATAGTTCTTTTGTTGTTTTTAACTGGAAGCTAGTGCAAAAAGTTCTTGATCTTCTGATCTGATTTTATCATTAGTACCTGAATGCAAAAGAATGTTTAAAAATCGCGCCACACGTCCCCTTCGAGTCTTTTCACCACCATTTTTCACTTGATCAACATCATCTGTGTTAAAGACCAAAAAAGAAATCATGTGATCCAGTGTTCCATCTGTTGGTTCAAAATGCTCCATCAAGTAGGAGTAGTTCTTTTTAATCTTAAAGTCATCTTCACGTTTCAAGCTGCCTTTCTTCACTTTGGACAGTGACATCTTGGGCTCTGAAAAATACAGAAAAAAGAAGAAGCAAAAATTAAAGAAAAAGCTTGACAAACACATCTAACTTCTATGGATATTTTCCCAAACCCAGTTCGTTTGAAGTCACCCAACCGAGCAAATTCTGGCACAAACTACATAGTGCCTGTTTTGCTTTCATGTCCACAACACACACTACATTCACATTGCGCAAAGGAACTATCTTCTCAATTCCACTGAAAATTTTATCTTTATATAAAAAAGAGAAACAATCTGAAACATGGATGACTGCTAGCATCCTTAAATAAGATCCTTGAAAACATACAGACCACTGAAAACAACACTAATTTTAAGAGAATAATACAAAGCAATTACAGTTTTTTTAGGATAAGCCCCTTTTTCAAAGCCACAGAACAGGGTTTTTAATTTACTTTTTAATTTAATTTAAATCTGAAATGGCTATAGTTCTTATGATCCCATGCCCGCATTTCCATAATTAAGAGAAGGCTTTATTAGGGGCTAGTGGCATGAAAACACAACAGATAAAACATAGAGCTAATAGTAATACTACTGGTATAAATCTGTTCGTCGTCTGTGTGTGTACCACTAGTACAAACATGCACACAGTTGAATAATCAAATTGATGAGGTTGCACACAGTTGAATAATCAAATTGATGAGGTTGGCTTAATCACTGTTAACTCATAATCTAATCATAATGGAAGAAGATTAAATCAAGTTCACAATCACAGAAAGCAAACAGCAGACACCCCCCCCCCCCCACCCCCAAAAAAGTACATAACACACAGATAACAGTAGTACTATTAGTATTAGGTAGATCTATGTGTTTTGAGTATGCACTATTTAGTACAAACATACATGTACATACAATAATACATATATATTGAATTTAACCAATAGTCATCATAAAGGTTGAAGATTGAATCAGGTTCACATACTCAGAAAGAGAACAGCAGATTACGCCGAAGTCGGTAAACCTGCAATTAGGTTAGACCTATGGGATATCAGCTCAGAGTTCGGGTCTGCAGATGTATTCATTCTGCGCGCATTTCAATCTCTTTTTACTGTCAAACCTAGTTTCGATACCCAGGCTACCCGGAAGAAATGTGTTAGTTCAGTCCCCTGCAAGTGCAATAAGACGAAGTTACTTCCCGTCAATTATATTTCAGCCATTTCGTTCCCTGTGGTTTCAGCACTGAATAAATCTGGTGAACAAATCGCATATAAATTATACTCTCTTAAATGGTTGTAAAAATGGTCGCAAGTTAGACTGTAATAAAAACAGAAAAGGTCCTCAAGCAATATACGACAACAATCATGCTCCCTTACACAGAACTCTGACTCCGGTAGTACTGAAATACTTTACTGATTCATCCTGATAGTCAAGTTACGGGAAACTAGTTACAGCCGTAGTGTTAGCGGTGTCAGCTCGCACATAAAAGCAATAATAAACAAACTGAAACAAATGTATACTTTGGTGAGCCGGTTTGGCCCAGCGGTAAGGCGTTGACTAGGCTGGTAAGCACTGAGCGGCCGACTGCGGCGGGACTGACCTTGGTTCTGAGGCCGGAACGGCCGCCGGCTTCGGCGGCGGCTTTCCTCAGTTTCAGTCTTCAAAAGCCGGTTGCGGTCTGTGGACGCTGTCTTGTGACTTTGTCCCTCACAATTAACGAAACATTAAAATGGGTCTCATTGCTGCATGCCCATGATCATATGCAAGAGTCATTTTCGTCAGCCACGGTGGTGGTGACAGTCAGTGTAGCAATATGCCATTTTGTGAATCTAGTCCCCACCCCCACCCCCCCCACCGGCTTGAAATCCCATCCGTCATGTGGGATTTTTCAGCCGGCCCTGACCAGCTGCTACCCAGAGCTGAGACTGAGTGCAAGGAAAGGCTGGGACCACACGTACAGCCGAACTTAGCGTCATCCACTTCAGTCACTCAGTGGATGCGTCTATGGCGGTGCGTGTTGCTCTATAATTACTTAAGCAACACTGCAGATACCCCGGCCTACATGTTCATGACACCGGGATAAATATGACACTATGCGTCAGTGGTCCCGCGGCTGCGGCCCTGTCAAGTAGTCTCAAACCGGCAGAATGGACCTCCAAATCATCACCAGCTACCATCTTTATGAGTCATCATAGCATGAAACCAAGTTGTCCCATGTCAGTCTGTAGCCTTTCATACCATGCTCTCGTGGTGACATCAGTCTCGGTGTTAGTCTGCCCGCCTTCTAGTTCCTTGCCTCGGGCAGTTCTGATCGCGGCCTGCAACGCCAGAGAGTCCGCATAGGAGGAGTGACTCGTGGAGGCCGGGATGTAGTGGCACTCTGTTCAGTCTCTGGAGGGAACACTCAGTGTCTGACTCCGTGACTTAGCTAACGGCATTGTTGTCGGTAGGGGGTACAGTAGGTGGTGGCGGCCTGCATGTGTTAAATCAGAACAGGCGGCACTATTGAACACCACCGCAGTGACTCTGCAGCAGTGCAGTGTCTCCTTCAGCCTGGGCAGCCCACAAACGATCAAACCGATCTCCTGTGGACCTCTGGAGGCAGCCGGGGCTGATGCAGAATAAGGTCTGGGTATGGCCGGAGGTAGGGATGCGGCCGGACGAGCAGTGTGGCCGGGAGCAGCGCCTCGATCTGAGCTCGTACTGATGATGGGACAAACAACAGCAAACAAACAAACAAAAGGGGGGGGGGGGGGGGGGGGGGGCTTCCTAGTGGCATGAACTGCACCTTCGCGCGAAACCCAGTTGCGCGAGTCAAGCTGGCCCAGTTGTGCCGCTAAGATTCAACACTGCCGGAATGCAAAAATGCCGGCTTTGTACTTTGTGTGTGATTCTGTTGTTTTGAGTCTGCCAGCAGTTTAGGGTTATATTCATGGTGAAATAAAACATATTTTATAAATATTTCCTCTGATATTTTGCTTGTGTGACTGTCTTTTCAGCACTAATTAACTGAATAAACCCCCTTATAGTTTATTCATTGACGGGGAGTATGACTGACTTTCTGTCTCTCCCGGCTCCCTCCCCCCGTCCCCCACGTCAATTTACTCTGTTTAAGATCTTCCAGATCTAAATATAATGCCTCACGAATTAACTACTATTGTTTTTATTTTTTCTACACTTTGACCTAAAATGAATAAACTCCCTTGTGTGTTAATCTTTCATCACCTGTTGTTACCACCAGTCAGCTCTGCATGTCGGCACTGTTATTTTGCACTGAAGCATCCCCCAAAGCCGGCACCTGGCCTAGAGGGCATTGACTTTGAGTGGACAATGGACAGGAAGCCTTTGTAGTATGCCACAGTGCCTTGTAAAACATCATCTGCAACAATATTCAAGGCACCTCACTCACCTGGTTGTGCAGCTAGCAAGAAATGTCAGCGGCCTGCAGACTGGTAGGGAGTTCCACTGCTCCACTCCACAAATTTATCATCAAACATCCCCCCTCCCCCCCCCCCCCCATAGACATATATATACGAATCAGTGCGTGCGCACGCACACACACACACTGACACACACACACACACACTGAGACACACACACACACACTCACACTGAGACACACACACACACACACTCACACACACACACATATTGAGACACACACCCACACACACACACTGACACACACACACGCACACATATTTATTTGAGGCAGGCTGGAGACAGTTGGAAGTGTTACAAGTACGAGACAGAGAAAACAGGAGTCTTGAGCTGAGACTTGCAGGAAGACAAAGTTTGAGCATGTCACACAGAGAAAGGGAGATTGTTCCAGATGGAGGGGCCATTGGAATAAAAGGCGCACTGTCCTTGAAATTTCTGAGCCAGCACGTAAAAACTTCAGTGATGTAACACGCAGTCTGGGTGTAAACCATCCACCTGTCATCACATCATGCTGTGTCAGACTGTGTATGTACATGCATGTTCATGAGAGTGTGTTGCTGCTGCTGTTTTGCATGTGTGGCCAATCACAGAAAGGTGGCCAGTCGCAGCTTTGCATGTACGTATATCTATATGTGTATGCATGTGCGTGTGTACATGTATGTGGGCATGCCACACTCACTCTCATGCATGCATGCGTGTGTGTGCATGTGTGTGCATGCATGCATGTGAGCGGGCATGTGTGATTATGTTGTTATTAACTTATTTTGTAAAAAAAAAAGATTTTTTAATCTTTTCATTTTGTTTTCCTGAACAGTGTTGTTCATTCACATTACACTGATGGTACATTTCAAAGAAAATAAGTCTTATCTTCATTTTTGCCCTCTCTTTACCTCCAGAACCAGTAAGACTGCCTGATAAACTGAATTTAAAGGAAACAAACTTTAAGAGGTCTGGGAAGGAGGTGAGAGGGGGTGGGAAGGGGTAGAGACTAATGTGGTGGTGCTATTTGGGGAGATCGGCAAGCTGACCGGAACACAGGAGCAAAGGACAGGAAAATGGAAGCACCGTATGGGAGGAAGCAGACTATGGTGGAAGAATGTTTGCAGTGTTCATGTTCAGTTAAGCAGGGTGATTCCACACACACGTAAGTTCTAACTGCATCAACAAAAACAGAAACATATTTTAATGATTCCAATATTTGTTTGTGTTTCCCCACTTAAATAAGGAAACTTAGATATAATAGGTGGGAGGGGTGGGTGACACTTGCTTTTCTGGTGAAGCTTTCCTATAAGTGACTGCTCAGATGTAAGAAACATGATTTTTCAGACCTATAATACTACAACATTGAGCAAGTAGAACCGCATACTGGTGTGGACAGCCGTACCAGTTTGATACTGGTATTTTATCCCCATGCCGGCATTTTTTACCTAAGAGCAGAATCAGTAGGCTAGTTTTAGAATCAATTTTCAGCTACACACACACACACACACAACAACAACAAAATACACACTCACACATACACACATCCATGCATCATCACCTTTTCATGGTCAAAACGCAACCAAAAGTTAGATTTTCATTTTCAATTCTGGTATCAAATTGACAAATGATTTCATCATGATTACTTCATCTCACAAAACGCATTTTCTGCTATCAAAACACTTGCATGCACCAGTATCCTGCAGCTGCACTGGTATACAGGAAAGCAAAAACTTCATACAGAGGCCTGCCAGTGTACTAGTAATACTGTGCAGCTGTATTCTGAGCGAGTCAATCTGAATACATGTGTTTGAGCCTTGTGCATGATTTCCATATTATTGTGCACACTCAAGTAAAAAAAGATAGATTCATTTAAAGTACTGAGAACAGTTGTCATCCAATCCCTTTGTGTGCAAGTGATCAGATGTACAGTAACACTATTGACCACTTTGTGCATGATGAGACACAAACTGTGATCAAACCTGGCAAACTGCACTCTCTCTGCATCATTGCATTGGAAAGGCACGACCAATCAGGGATCAACAGCATACACATAAGAGACTACATGTATTAGTTTTACTGATTGTTCTCTGGATATCCCTGATTAGTTTGCACTCACCCTTGAGGTAAGAGGATAACAGCTCTCCAGCTGAGAACAAGGAATGCATGGAAACACAGCATTATGCTAATCTGAATCAATGCTACAAATGATGTTTGGAGACGATCACCTGTACCACTGTTCATCACCATCCTTGCAGCTACCTATGTATTCACAATTAAACACTCCATGCATCGTACTTTCTTCGGCTCATGAAACTGCAGTCACAGAAGATCCTCTGTCTGCCTGTCTCTCTCTCTCTCTCTCTCTTTGATGGCATGGTTCATCAGAAAACAAGCACACACACACAATCACACAGCCTTCTACAGAGTAAGCAAGCAGTTGGATTTTAACACCCTGGCAAACACACAGGGTCACCTCAGGCTGATTCCACTGAAAGAACAGAGGTCTCAGAATACACATGCACAAAGTCTAGGCACAGGTACTTCACAAATAATGACATCAGCTTTGTAGTGGTTAACACTATGTGATGAAGTCCAGAAGAAAAAGAAAAACAAAACTCATATATTGCATGTAGTATCCTAATCCATGAACAAAGGAGTACATTGTACACATTTTAGGGACTTCACTTTGGCTGACCCCCCAACCCCCCTCCCTCCACCTGAATCTGCCTTTCACCTGTTGTCAGACTTCATGCCCTCCGAAAAAAAATGTGGCCATCAGACAACACTGGAGCGAATAGTCAACAGCAGCATGGAGGAACTAGGGACCTCTGTTGCTTACAGCAAAACGGATGGAGTGCATAGTGCTGTATAGTGAACTGACCTATTGTACCTATGAGCTGCCATGGATCCCTGTTAGTAATGAGGGGTAAGCCCCAGTCACACCAGGTTTGCGACCAGGTTACGAGCTAGGTACAACCAAGAGAGGAGGGAATCGTGGGGTAATTGCAGAAAGAGTATATGACTGGTTGTAGAGGTCATGGGTAATCACTAGAGGCAAATTAGTCGCAGCAAGGACGACAGTCGTGTTCAAAACCCAGGCTTTGGCGATTCCAAATTGCAGTTGGTCACAGATGGGTCATATATGGTTGTACAACCAGTCACAGTGATCTACAATTGGTTGTGGCCAGACTGGTCGCACAAATGGTCATGTGACTGGTCATACGAAGTCACAACTGGTAGTGCGACCAGTTGCGACCAGTCACAACCGGTTGCACCATAGTAATCACAGGAGGCAACTTGAGTTTTGGGTGATGTTAAAACAATACACACCTTTAATTACAGAGTCAGCCTTAGCTGTTTGTATTACTCTGTTCTCCATTTGCAATTTGCAAAGATGAAAGCTTTCTCCCTTCATTCTCTGTTTGGTTTTGATCTGTTCCACAGATTCAGAGTGTAACTACTCTAACTTGTTTCAGACAAATATTTTGTAATGGCCTTGTGTTTGAAAATGCCACACATTTTGCTTTCTTACTATGCTACTTAAAAATCCTTTTGATACTGACGGATGGATGCTACTAAAACATCTACAGGGATTGCCAACCACCACAGTAATATCTGCTTCAACTCCATCTCTGGAACAGCCCCTCAGTATCTGTCTGATCTCCTTCAACCTTATACTCCAGCAAGACAATTACGATCTGCATCTGACACACGAACCTTTGTCACCCCCTGTGTAAACACAAAAACATTTGGTGAAAGATCTTTTTCTTATGCTGGCCCATCTGTCTGGAACAATTTGCCTCAAACACTCCGCCACTCTGATTCTACCTCCTCTTTTAAAGCCGCCCTCAAGACACATCTGTTTAATAACTATTTCTAAACTGTTTTTCACAGCCCTGCCCATCCCCTCGTCCAACACTGTGTGTGTGTGCGCACGCACACGTGCGTGCGTGCGTGCGCGCACGCATGCGTGCGTATGTGTGTGTGTGTGTGTGTGTGGTTAGTGTTATTGTAAAGCGCCCTGTGCTGCCACCTAGTGTGGTAGAAGGGCGCTCTAGAAATCCTCTTTATTATTATTATTAATACTGACATGGAGAACTACAAGAATAGCCTTCGGTTAAACCTGTTACCGCTAATATAATAAGCCAGCAAACCTGAAAGTGTGCAACTAAAAGTGACATTGTCTGACAGAACTGAACCCAGAATAGGGACAGAGTTCAGGAGCTGTGTGAAAGTCGAGGTGGCTGTCATGGGCTTTCCGTCCTAATGAGCCTTACGGTTTCTGTGGACGTAAAGCAACACTGAACCATGCTTCGGCACTGGTCACAGTTTGTCCCTAATATGTCAACCGACATCCAAGGACATGAAGCTCTACATCATCATCATCAGAACAGAGTTGTACAAAGTACAAAGGGCATCATACACAAAGCAGGATACTTCTGCACAGCTGTTGTTTCATATCAGACTTGACCCTTTAAAACTGCCCAAGGACCCTCTAAAAGTCATAGCAGGGAGTTCCAGGGACCTCCTTAAAACACTCGTTAATGGGAGCCCTGCTTCCTGTTCTCATGAATAAATAATTACCTTCTTCACTCAGGACCCATGTACCAGTGTCTGTTCACTTTTGCTGTCCGACTGCTTTACACACATGCAGACACACCAGATACTACAGGTGGTGAGCTGGGAAAGGAGCCAACATTTACACATCTTCTATGTTTCCAGACCAGTTTGCTTCTCCACTTCAGTTCTCCTTTCAGATCAATATACAATTGTTCTTAAGAATCTCACACAACACTGTGCATGTATATATATATATAGATACATATAGCTATACTTAAAACATCTGTCACTGTCCTTTCACAACTTTCTCCACAATGTCCCAGTCTATTGTACAGCGATCCTTTGCTTGCTGCATGGCCTGAAGCAACACAATAAACTGGGCTGTTTGGCCATTCCTCTGGCGCCAATAAATGAGTAGATCTGTCACAATGACACTAACGCTGTGAGGTTTGGACAGTTGCACTTGCTCAATCTTTGCTTTGCGTATGCCAAGCTCACTGAAGACATGTTCCCAGCCCTTTCCAAAAGCAGCTGAGAGACGACTGGCATCTGCATCTGTGGGCCTCCGCGTCTTTTGCTCCTCTGTCAGGTCACCCACCCAGGCATCATCTGTGGCAGAAATCACTGTTTTTAGTATGGTGTAACAGGTACTTCAGTGTTTTGTTCTAACTAGGTTAACAAGGGAAGAAACTGAGGTAATAATAATAATCATACATAGCACTTCTATAGCGCAATGTCCGTAACATGACTTAGCTCAAAAAGGTTTACACAAAAAAGTATATACATATTTACACTGTACAGGACATCAGTAAGGTGTTAGGTGAAAGAAAAAGGTGACAGGAGAATAGAGACAACTGCCACCACCAGGAATGAAAAAAAAAAAATGAAAAAAAGGAGGAAGGAATGTGAAAGCAATCACCAGAGACTCAAAGACAGAAGATGGTGCAGTCAAACCTGTTTATAATAAAAGACAACCCTCATGAGAGACCACCCCTCTTTCTGCTAAGACCTATTTTGTCTGAAACCTGTCCCCATCCTATTCCCCAACAGTCAGGTCCCTTTTAATTACCACTAAAAGTGGTTTGGTTCATCGGACTTGTTTAACGCCGAGTTGTCTCAGGAGAGCTACTGGTGGGGACCAAGATTCTGTGATGTGGGGGGACAGGGGTATTGTCTTATGCTACGCTGTCACCGCCACAGTGATTCTGTGTTAAGATTGGCAGTGATGAGAGTCATTTTAGTGTTTTATTACTTGTGAAGGGCAAAGTCACAAGACTGCATCCATAAACCACAACTTCTAAGAGACAGGGTGGAGCGCATATGGGCTTCTTCTCCGAATAGTATGGGAGTGCTCACATCCATGACATAAGGCTTCATCCCTAAAGCATGGGTGTACCCCAAGGTATAATACATCTTTGTTGTTTTTATATATATTATATGTTTCTCATTTATTGACAAAAACACACACCATTTTTGATGAACATGTACAATGATGTTGATCTGACAACGTCATGAAGTCCCATGGATGTCACATAAAAACTGAGTGAGTTATTATTCTACTGTTCATCGTTTTATATAGCAATATTCTCATAATAGCTATGAGTTATGAACATGGACATAAAAGTATGGGTGATTTCTCACCCGCTATGTTTGGCGAAGGTTAATAAAGTCGCTGTCAGATAAATTCGGAGCAGCTGAGTGCAGATCAAGAATAAACACCTGCTTTAGGTAGTGACGCATCAGTAGACTCAAGCTGGTTCACAATGAAATCACTACCACAATGCCTGAGAGCTTCCAGAAACTGTTCATAAGCTCCTTGTCCTGAAAAATAAATAATTCTGATGACTGAGTGAATAAAGAGAAAGAAAATGTTAACCCAACAATAGCTACAATATAAAGTATGTTGACATGTAATTTGTCAACAATAGCTACGATATAAAGTATGATAGACATGTAATTTGTCAAAATCATTCTGAAGCTGCTGGAGAAACCTTCCATGCCACCAGTAGCTTTGTTTTACAAGTACCATAAATTCATTCAACATCAAAAATAACTTCAGTTTTTTTAAAGTATTTGTTTTAAAATTAAATCAAAGTGCATACAGCTTGGCCAGGAGTAAAACACAGCAACATATTACAACACCAGCAGTAATTCAAAAGTGAAAGTCATATTTCTTGATCTTTTGCTTTGTATTACTATTAGAACCAGCAAAAGCATCAGTACCTGAATTCTGAAGAATCTCTATAAATCTTTCCGTGCGTCCCTTTTGAGTGTTTTCTCCGCCATTTCTCACTTTATCATTGTCATGTGTGTCAAACACCATGGCCCCGATCATATAATCCAGTGCCCCATCTGACGGATCAAAATGATCCTTCAGGTAGACATAATTCTTCACAATCTTTACTTCATCTTCAGGCTTCAGACGACCCCTCTTCAATGGCATCTTGGACTCTGAAACAGTGAAAGCAAAACATAAAATGATTTATTTTATTTTTTTTTAAAGTCAGCAAGCCCAACCCAACCTATGCTTTTAGCAACTTTTTAACACAAGAATAATGTATTACACTCGTTTATCCTGTCCAGCCCACACTGTAAAATACATCTAGTCCTTTATTTACAGAGACCTCAGAAGACTTGGCAGGGATGCGACAGTCCATTGCTACAAGGAGGAAGATTTAAAACAAGTTATAGTTGCTAACATCAGTGACAATCCTTGGTACAATATTACAAGTTACAGGTTGCAAAATACTAAAGATCCAAACACATAAAAGGTTTAAAATAACGTTATTTATTAGGATAAAACACAAGATGCAAATTCTGGGGGTAATCCTCTTTATCAAGCTACAAAATGACACTTTACGATTAAACAGTGAAAAGCAATCAAAAATGAGATGGACAGCTAATCCACTTATCTTTTGGGGGGGTGAACTATGTCTGGTGCTTGGAAGACTGTTGGTATGACAATGACATGTAATGGGCATCAATATTGTGTTTTGTCTTCACAAATAGCATTATTTTTAACCTTTTATGTGTTTGGATCTTGTTTTAGAATCCTAGCAGTCATTCACATTTCAGATTTCTGCAAAATACTCAAAGCCGGAAACAAAACAGCAAAGGTTGAGAGCACTCACAAGCAAAGAATACACTGTGTCAGTTATCTCCCTGAAATTTAATGCACACCAGTCACATAATTAATACTGTGCATGGCCTGTTTAATAATTATATGTAATAATACAACATGCAAGTGTGTGTGTGTGTGTGAGAGAGAGAGAGAGAGAGAGAGAGTGTGTGTGTGTGTGTGTGTGTGTGTGTGTGTGTGTGTGTGTGTGTGTGTGTGTGTGTGTAACTTCGAAAGACTGAAACAAGTGGATGGCTTTGAAATTCACCACCGTCTTGCTCTTGACCAGTGACTATTTCAGTATACATATTCACACGAACTCTGACTGGAATAAAGTTCATTATTACCGAACTACCTCCGATCTAGATTCCATTTAAAAGTCTTTGGTAACGTTGATCTACACTCAGCTGGCCCGAGAGACCATGATCATTTCTGGCGTACACTCTTATTACCACCTGCAAATCCCAGTCTTTTCCCTCATATGAAGATCACACACACACACACACACACACACACACACACACACACACACACACACACACACACGCACACACACACACACACACACACACACACACACACACACACACAGAATCGCGCACGCTAAATCTTACAGAAGTTGTTCTTTTGACTCAGCGAAAGCGAATGCTGTCAGCAAACATTGCGGAAGTCACCAGAGGGAGTTCTTATTTTGTTGAAAGTCTTATACATCTCACTTTAAGATTAGAATGCATAATTCTTGTCAGTCAGATAAAGTTTACAACTAATTGACTCTACAGTGTGTTTGAAGATTACAAATTAACTATACCAAAGTTAAATCGTGCTAAAACTGAAAAAGATATCCGTAACATTCTACACCAAAAATTATGCTCTTACAGTTTAGTACGTACTTTCTTGGTTTTCACGTCAGAAGATCGCGGACTTTGCTCCTCGCGGACCACGGACTTAGCAGCGCCTGAAAACATCCTGTCGCCATGTATTCCAGACATCTCACTCGCCAAATTCTGCAGCTAACAAGAAATGCGGGCGGTGTGCACCATGGTGGGGTTGTGAGAAGTCGGTCGACTGTATCGGAAAGTTTGCAGACTGTAGACCAGGTTGGGAGTGGGAGTGGTAAATCTGACAACCAAGTCCCAGCTACTGCAACAGCAAAAAAGCCACGTACCAACCTGCCTTTCGCGAAAAATCTGTTCCTTGGAAAGTTTGATAAGGTTAGAAATTGAATTACACTGTACACACTAGCGTATCACCATCGTCGGCCTACAATTCTTTCTTCTTTTTTAATGGAAACAGCCCGACTGGCCTTCGCCGGCAAAACGTTTTGTCCAACATGTAGACTGGACAGAGACAGATTCTTGAAGGGGTTTATTTTAAATTGCCTCATTGATTTTAGCAGCAGTCGCATTTGTTTTCAACTCCTTAGTCATTCACACTGCCCCCCACATCCTCCATCCACATCTGGTGAACCAGATGAGGGACATGGGCAGATCTGGGGGTTATAAACTTATATTTAAATGAATTTGGCAGCATTGATCTGGAAACATTTTGAGTTTTTGAAGGAAATACTTAAGGCATCCCACCGAAAGGGAGCTGCAATAATTCAGTCTTGAAATAATGAGCCACAGGTTTTTGTGCATCTTCAGAGACAGTGGTGTATTGCACTGTACTGGTCAGTGAAGTCCAGATACTGAGATAGCACAATGAACAGAGGAGATTTTCAGAGACATGAAGGTTGTGAACTGGACTGAAATTTTTTATGTCATGATAAGTGGTATCATAGATGTTGCTTGTGATGATGTGTTTTGGAACAGGAGGATCATGCGGCCAATACTGGTCAGGGAAACAGGTCTTCATTGAACAACATTGGCCTTAGTTTCAGTTTGGCACAATTTGTTGCTGAAACAGTTAAAGCCCATTTTTAATTGGGCAAATGTTTGTTCATAAACCTAGTTGGGAATATTCGACGAACCTAGTTGGTTCTTAATTGGGCAAACTTTTGCTTTGTGAACCTAGTTGGGAGTATTCATCAAACTGCAATGAAGCTATATTCAGGGTCCAAAAAGTTTCGCTCAACATATTCTGGGAACATTCACCCTATTCGATGAACATTGCCTCTGATTAGCCGAGAGCAGAGCTCTCCTGTAGATGAGGAAGAAATTAAAATGGATGATGGTGTCGCTAGGTTGTTCACTCGCTTCGGAGGGAATTTGTTGACTTGTGGGAGGTGCAGCCTTGTCTCAGGGACCCAGAATGAGATAGTAGTTAGTTGAATTATCCTGTGAGAGATGATTAATAATAATAATAATGTACATTTATCATGCACTCATCAACGTTCTGTGTGCTCACATGATACATATTAATCTAAATATAATATTCTATACACATGTAGAGCATAGTCCTACCAAAACAATTTACATAAAGTATTAACTATTATTATAATTATACAAAAACAAAACAGCGCACTACAAACACACACACACAAACACAGTGACTGTAAAAGAAACTGGGTACTGATATTAGTTAGGATGGAAATAGTGTGAGAAGAGGAAGGTTTTCATAAGATGACAGGGTTGAGCAGTGTTTAAGGTCCTGTGGGAGTGAATTCCAAATGTGGGGTCCAAAGCAAGAGAAGGCGTGAAAGCCATGAGTCTTGCATTTGTATTGTTGGATTAAAGTATATTGACTTGACTTTAGCCTACATTTTTGATCATGCTGTCTGCTGCGCGTCTGCCACAAGTTCGGGCCGAAGCCTGCATCTCATTACAAGCCATTTGAGAACAAAGTAAAGTTCGGCAAACTGTCCAAACCATGTTCGGTGAACTAAAAGTTCAATTAAGGAATGAATCATAGTTCGTTGAACTGTCTGAAGTATGTTTGGCAAACAAACATTCACCCAGTTAAGAATGGGCTTAACAGTATATAACACATTAACTTATTTTAAATACAGACCACAGGGTTCACTTTATTTTAACCATTAATTTCCAGGATTTTACCAGCTAATGAGCATTTATACCATGAATATCAGCTGTTGTTTTGCTTGATCGGTTCTCAAAAAAAGCAATAACAAAAAGCAAAGAGAGTGTGCACTGCACGTGGTTTGTCACATGTGTACATATGTGTGTGTGTGTGTGTGTGTGTGTGTGTGCGTGCGTGAAGGCAGTTGCTAGTAGAGCTGTAGTAGCAGTAGTATTGATATTAGATGGCTGTATATGTGGCCAGTTACAGTGATTGACTGACCAGTTTCCATGAGCCACTTTCACCATCTTAGAGATGTCACACTGATTTGAAAATTGTCTAACGTGATCACTGAGTATAAATGACAAGGTGTGTCAGTACACTGACATTATTATAAATTAACACAAGGTATTTCAACTGTATTGAACAGGAGATGCTGGTATACCCAGAGATCAGTGACAAAGAGGAGTATGATGAACTGCATGCAATGGTGGAGCCTCTTGAGCGCTTCTTTGCTGAGTCTGGTAATATGTGATTTATACTTGAAAGTTTGAATGTTGTTTTTATGTTTATTTATTTGTTTATTATAATGTTAATGTATACATACCTGTTTACCTACTGCTTACATTTTTGTTATATATATAGATCATGTATTCATGGTTTGATCTGATTTAATCACAAAGTGTTCTATTTTGATTGACTGTTTTTATTATGTTGCTAAACAATGTTGCTGAACAATTGTTTTCAGTACGATTGTTTTAATTATGTTGCAAAACAATTGTTTTCAGTATGATCTAAAATGTGCCAGTTAGTGAAGTTCCAGAGGTGTAACTGCTATCATGCTTTTTGTTCTGAAGACCATGTTAGTCTGGTACTCAGATAAAAAAAATTAAGATATGTACAAAGTCTCAAAAACAAGAAGACCTTTGGCTTTAGGCAGCTCTGTCACTGTCAGTTTCAATCTGGATAACAAAAAGACCTTTGCCTTTACTGTCAGTGTCACAAACAGCAATATTTACCCAAGATTTAGTCACAGGATACATTTGTTCAAAAGCACAGTTAGCATGCTACTGTATGACATGGATTAATGAGTGTTCTTGCACATCTTAGCATCATATATTGATATAATAAAAACTTATTTTAATAATAATAATTTATTTTATATAGCACCTCAGCAACAATTATATGAGCTCTTAGCACTGTACAGATCAACAAATGCAGTAAACACACACATCAATATGTTACTTAAATTAACCTAACACAACAATTTAGAAAGATAAATTCTCTCTATACATATAAATAATTTCAGTTCAGTTAAGAATATTCAACAGTCTTCAAGATTCATTTTAAAACAGCATTTAGAATGTATATTTATACGAATTTAGACGTTAAAAGAATCTGCAAGTAATGCATTTCACACACACACACACACACACACACACACACACACACACACACACACACACACACACACACACATATAGCATCATATCCATCATGTGATCTCCATTAGTGAAGAAAATTTATTTCTGAATTTTCTTATTTCAGTGGATTCAAAGGCGATAGATGGGAATGCCAGAATTCCAGAAGAGACCTTGCAGGGGCTGAAGGAAATGGGACTGTTTGGTCAGCAAATTCCACAAGAATACGGTAGGTTTTGCTTACAAGTTAGCTTTGAGCTGCTGAACTGCAGGTCAGCAGTCAGTACATTGCTGACAAGTGACTCACTTTACACTACTTTATACTTCTAGATCTTGAAGTTGAACAATTTTAACAGTTCAGATGTTGTGTGTGAAAACTGCAGAGTATGGGACAGAAGTCATCTGGGTTAAGCCTAAAACTGCGAAAGTTTTGCTTTCAGAATTCAGCGCTCAGGAGCTGTGTGAAGGTCAAGGTGGCTGTCCCAGGCTCCCTGTCCCTCATGGTTCTTATGGTCACTGTGGACGTAAAGCAGCATTGTCATTGAACATGAACTTTCAGGATTCCAGTGTGACAGAGTTGTTGATGTTTCTCTTGTTGTACATGTTGGTGTGTATTTCTGTTTTCAGCTGGCTTGGGGCTGAACAGTACACAAAGTAGGCCGGAAATGGCAAGGTCCCAGCCCTTGATGTTTCCTTTGCTGTACTTGTTGGTGTGTATTTCTGTTTTCAGCTGGCTTGGGGCTGAACACTACACAAAGTAGGCAGGAATTGGCAAGGTCCCAGCCCTTGATGTTTCCTTTGCTGTACTTGTTGGTGTGTGTTTCTGTTTTCAGGAGGCTTGGGGCTGAACACTACACAAAGTAGGCCGGAATTGGCAAGGTCCCAGCCCTTGATGTTTCCTTTGCTGTACTTGTTGGTGTGTATTTCTGTTTTCAGGTGGCCCAGGGTGGAATGCTGCACAAAGTGTCAAAATCAGTGCAGTCACAGCAGTTGATGGTTCCTTTTGCTGTACACTTGTGTGTGTGTGTGTGTGTGTGTGTGTGTGTGTGTGTGTGTGTGTGTGTGTGTGTGTGTGTGTGTGTGTCCTGTTGGCTGCAGGCTTGGAGCTGAATGCCACACAGAGTAGGTCAGAATTAGCAGTGCCACAGGCCTTGATGTTTTCCTTGCTGTTCACATTTATGTGTGTCTACAGTCTAGTTGGTAGATGGCTTTAGGCTCATTGCTGCACAAAGTATGTCAGAATTGCTGCGGACACAGCTGTTGGTGTTTTCCTTTGCTGTTCCTGTGTGTATGTGGCAGTTGGTGACTTGGGGCTGAATGTTACACAAAGTATGTCAGAATCGTTGAGGTCACAGCCTTAGGTGTTTTCCTTTTGTTGTACACTGTGTGTGTGTGTTGGTAGTAGGTGACTTGCAGCTGAATGTTGCACAAGGTATGTTAGAATTGCTAAGCCCTTGGTGTTTTCCTTTGCTGTACATGTGTGTGTGTGTATGGAGGGGGGGGGGGGGGGGGCGGTAGTAACATGGGGCTGAATGCTACACAAAGTATGTCAGAATAGCTGAGGTCACATCCCTTGCTTATTTTCTGTGCTGTACATATGTGCGTGTATGTGTGTGTGTGTGGCAGTAGGTGACATGGGGCTGAATGTTAAACAAAGTATGTCAGAATTGCTGAGGTCACAGCCCTTGGTGTTTTTCTGTGCTGTACATGTGTGTGTGTGTGTGTGTGTGTGTGTGTGTGTGTGTGTGTGTGTGTGTGTGTGTGTGTGTGTACTATTGGAAGGTGGCTTGGGGCTGACTGCCCCACAGAGCTTGTCAGAATGGCCAAGGTAACAGACAATGCGGTTTTCCTGGGATATAAATGTTTGTGTGTGTATGATTGGCAGGTGGCCTGGGGCTGAATGCTACAAAGTATGCCAGAATTGCTGAGATCACTTCCCTTGATGGCGCCATTGCTGTAACCCTTGCTGCACATCAAGCTATTGGACTCAAGGTCAAGAGCCGATGCTTTCCCCCACCTTAACATGACCAGTAGAATTTGACTGGCATTGAAATAACATTATCTATGCTTTAGCATTAGTGCCAGCATCTTGTTCATGTAAAGCTTTAAGTTAGATCTCTGAAACTCTGCCCGATGACAATGCAGTCAGGATTTATGCATTTTTACCAGTGTTGGTGATCTTGAACTGTTCTGAAGGTCACAGGATAGAGTGAATAGTAATAAAGACAGTTTTTGTGTGTGTGTTTTTTCTTTCTGAGCTCATGCTCATGCTTTCTGAGTGTTTGTTGTGCTCACTACGGCTGTGTGTGTCTTCAGGGTATTCTGCTAGCTGGCACTGAGGAGCAGAAAAAGAAGTACCTTCCCAAGTTGGCCTCAGGAGAGCATGTGGCTGCCTTCTGCCTGACAGAACCTAGCAGGTTAGTCTCTGATCTGAGGCCAGCAACACACGAGGACTGTAGCCTAGAAACAGCTTATTTGCAAGCCTACAAAAACTTGAGCTGGGCAGCTTCATCAGCAGAAAATGTTCCTGACAGATTTGATGCTTTTGTGCAAGAGTGTCATGCAAAAAGCCTGGTTTGCTGTCAGCAGGGGCCAGCCACTCTGAAGGCTCCTGTAATCAAAAGTTTACTGTCGCTACCGTATCTACTGGACTGCTGACAGTAGCACTGTGACTAAGAGTGGTATCAGTAGGCTCATTGTCATAACAGGGGTACTTTGCCACACACTAGGCACATTATAACGGGGGGTGCTTTGCCATGCACTAGGCACATTATCATAACAGGGGGTACTTTGCCACGCACTAGGCACATTATAACAGGGGGTGCTTTGCCATACACTAGGCACATTTATCATAACAGGGGGTACTTTGCCACACACTAGGTACATTATCATAACTAGGTACATTATCATAACAGGGGGTACTTTGGCATGCTCTAGGCATATTATCATAACATGGGGTACCTTGCTGCGCACTAGGTACCTTATCATAACAGGCAGTACTTTGCCGTGCACTAGGCACATTATCATAACAGGGGGTACTTTGCCACACACTAGGCACATTATCATAACAGGGGGTACTTTGCCATGCACTAGGCACATTATCATAACAGGGGGTACTTTGCCACGCACTAGGCACATTATCGTAACAGGGGGTACTTTGCCACACACTAGGCACATTATCATAACAGGGGGTACTTTGCCACGCACTAGGCACATTATTGTAACAGGGGGTACTTTGCCACACACTAGGCACATTATCGTAACAGGGGGTACTTTGCCACGCAAGGCAACAGGCCTTGGTCTTTATTTCTTTGTACTGCTCCATTTCTTTCCCCCCTGAAAGAAGCTGAAAGCGATTGCTCACTAGGAGCAGAAGTGTGCCGTCACCATTGGTTATGACTTGATAGATGGGTGCCTGAATGATGCAGATTATAAAGTCATTTCCTGCTTCGTTTAAGCCCAACTGGTACCATGCTGTCATGATCAGTTGGTGATTTTTGTTGTTGTTGTCATTGACAGTGGAAGTGATGCTGCCTCAATTCAGACGAGGGCCACTCTTTCAGAGGATGGCAAGACATATCTGCTGAGTGGAGGAAAGATCTGGATATCAAATGGTGGCATTGCTGACATCTTCACCGTCTTTGCTAAGACTGAAGTTGTTGTGGACGTAAGTTGTTTGGAACATTTGCCAAAACTTCGTTTCATCCCCGCATTCAGCAGCAGCAGCAGCAGGAAGATCAAAATTAAATTTGTGCAGTCATGGTTAAGTTTTTGGTTCGGTTCCCTTCAAACTGTAAGTGAACTCTTGCATTGTAATAAGCTCTGATGGGCTTTATTTATGCATGCCACTTTTGTTTCCTAACCCATTTTCAAGTTTGAAGAAGAAGCTGCAATGCCACTGTACATGTGGCATTTCACCCCCCCCCCCACCCCCACCCCCCAACACACACTCACACACACACACACATTTTTTCCTTACTTCAGAGGTGAGGCAAGCGAGTATGTTGCTGTTCCTTTCTGTATGATGAATCTCATGCAGAATTTTCTTGTTTCAGGGTGAGACAAAGGACAAAGTGTCAGCGTTTATTGTGGAGCGAGCATTTGGTGGTGTCACCAATGGCAAGCCAGAAGACAAGCTGGGAATTCGTGGATCAAACAGTCAGTTTCTTTTTTTCTTTCATTATCACTGAGTGGTTAATTGATTGATTGACTGCTTTTAAATAGTGCTATTCTGACTCAGTGTCATTAATTAATTATTAATCCTCTGCTCTGTCAGTTTTTAATGAAAATTATACCAGTCATTAACTGAGTGTGCGTATGCATCAAGACGTCTGTTGAGGATGATAACTTTCTAAAGGAGGGTTGGGGATGTGTGAACCTAATGATTTTTATTTAATTTGAGAGTTTTTAACCTTTTGGTTTGACAGAGAAAACATTATTCCAGGAAATTTTGGGTTTGCTATTAATGTATGCAGACTGAGAGAAAGGGGGTGTATATCTAAGAGTGTGTATGTGCGTGTGTTTAATGACTTAGAATTATTGAGATATGTTCTTCATTGTGCGATCGAACAACAGCTTTAATTTCCTGCTGGGATGAATAAAGTATATTGTTATTGTTCTCTGCTTCCTAGCAGACCTCACCGGGCTCTTGTTGCATGTGAGTGAATGAGTGCATCTTTACATAGCATTTTTTGTTGTTGTTGTTGTTGTTTTTATCCACCGAAGTGGTGTACTTACAGCGCTGTTGGTTGTTACATGTTTGGTGCCATGCAAAATTGCTGCTGTCTCAACACCTGTTTTGTGGACACCATACAAGTATTCACCAGTTTACAGTGTTATTCTAAGCCACTTATAGTGCTTTGTTTATTTTACTTTTTGGGCTTTTTTATGTTTTTTATTAGGACATGAGCTATTTGGGGAGGTATGAAATAGAGTGACAGTATATAATAAAATATTGCTAACAACACACACACACAGGGACATGCACACTCTCCCTCTCTTTCTTTCTGTCTCTCTCTCAGTCACTTGTTCACACACACTGTCACACACACACACACCCATGTATACTACTGAGTCACACATAATTTATGCATGTATGCACACACGCATGCGCCTGCACACAAACACACACACACACACACACACACACACACACACACACACACACACACACACACACACACACACACGGTCTTGCTGTCAGTGTTTATATGCTTTTTATAGAAGGGACAAATAAGACAATTATTTAAACTTTGATCTTGGTGGTGTGTGTTTACAGCTGTTGAAGTTCACTTTGATAACACACCAGTCCCAGTGGAGAATGTTCTTGGAGAAGTCGGAAGTGGATTTAAGGTGACTTTTTTTCTGCTCCTTTCTCATCTCATCATCTATGTACATGAATATGTGGTTAGACAGCAGGTGAGTGCAGAGCTGTACACTCCTGTTACAACCTTGGTCACTCCTTGGCCTCTGCTTTTGTTCTGAATTTGAAGCACAAGCTCCCTCATCACCCTGGTGAAAACCCAAGGGCCAAGGAGAAGCCAAATGGGAGTGTCCAAAACTGAAACACTCTGCTGTACCACACAAAGCACATCCATCTGCTATGGCGTCTGTGTATCAAGATATGGAAGCAGGCATCTAGAAGGTCCAGTGACGCCACATAGTCCCTTTGACAGATCACATCCCAGACAGAGGCAGCTGTCTCCATCTGAAAAAGGATCCACTGTAGGAAGCGGTTTGAGGGCTAAAAGGTCCAGCACAGGATGCCAGCCTCTGTTTGCTTTGGGAAGCAACTGAAACTGCCCAAATATGTTGAATTTAATGACCCCTCTGCTGAGAATCCTGAGGTAACCAAAGTTTCCCAAGGAGTCAGTCAGAACTGCATGCTTCATCTCTTCGTAGGAGTTCTGCCTGTCTAATTTCTGCCCACCTGTCTCAGAAGACATAATTTTTCAGCAGTTGTCTTCAGATATTAACGTAGCGTGCATTATAAACCGTGAATCTGACCTTTGCTTGTGATCTGATGAATCCTCTGTAGCTCTGATGTGACTTTTCCAGGTGACTGGGCTTCAGCTGTCTAGAAACCTACTAGAAACCCAGAAACCTACTAACCTGTCGATCACTGTCTGTTGCCTTGTTTGCATAGCTGGCCATGAACATCCTCAACAGTGGTCGATTCAGTATGGGCAGCTCTGGAGCAGGCATACTGAAGAAACTCATCGGTGAGTGTCCAGTGAATTTTTAACTGATGCTGAACCAAACCAGTTTACTTGTATGATTTGGGCATATTTTGTACACCTAAATTTTTAGCATATGAAAATATAAAGGAAAAAAAGAGAGAGAAAAATGGTAATTAATATTTCTAGACATATTTTGTGGTTTGTTTGTTTTTCAGTCCGGAATATGCCCAGTTCTGGGTTTTCAGTGACGTCTGTAAGTCTCGTAATGTCTCACTGCAGTAGTGTCAGTTTGGCTTTGTGTAGTCTCGGCACTGAACTCTTTGGCAGTTTAAAGCAAGGCTTTATTTCCACTGCAAAACATGAGCATTCACCATTTTTCTGGAAGCTGTGTTAAAATTATTTTCAGATTATTTTCACTGAACAAAATGAAACAGAATAGAACTGATAGAGAAAGTGCTAAAGACGTGAGGGAGCAAGAGTTCCTGTCAACATACAAATCAGAGCCCCGGCATAGTGGAGTCTTCTGTTTCCAGATCTTCTGCATCCTGCCAGTATTGCCACTCAGACTTTTCAGCAGCCCGTGGCACCAAAAACAATATCAATAAAAAGCACTGACACTGGTCTGAAAATACTCCAATTTTTTTTTTTTTAAATAGGATGGTACCATAGGATTTTTTTTTTAATGGACTCTTAATCTTATTTATATTTGAGTGTAAACAGGTCTGCTAAACATACAGACATCATATTTTTTTTTTTTTTTTTTTTAAATAACACAATAACACATATTGTATATTTTAGAACTCAAGCATCAGATTTTTCAGGAGATGGAATTCCATCAGTTGAGGTGCAGCATGGGGTCATTCTTTAAGAAGAGAGAATTGTCCAAAAAGCTATTTGAGTACTTTCTTGGGCAGTGTTTTGAGTAACAGATTTGCGAATTTTTATCAAAATTGATATTTCACAGTCTGATGTCTTGGCATAGCTGCTTGAAAGGATAGTAGAGAAAATATCTTTGTGACTCAAGAGCACCAACTCAGAAATGCTAATGCTTGCATTTCTCAATAATGATTGCATAGTGTTCATGTAATAATGGTTTTAATATGTAATGACTGCGTAGTATTCATGTAGTAATCATGGTTTTAATATGTATGTCTGCTGTTGCATGCAGTGGTTGTTAGGTAAGTTTGTTGTATGTAAATGCTGGCATCACGTCCCCCAGTCTGGTAATTCTGCCAGCATTTGACTCACCATCCATTTCTTCATTTGCCTGGTGCACTTTTCTTTGTGGCAAGTTTTTTTTTTTTTTTTTTTTTTTGAATGCCAGTAGACTACGCACCATGCATGCATACATGTGTGTGTAATATGCGTATTAGAAAAAAAGATTACAACAAACTTTTATTTGTTGTAATAAGTAGATATACTTGGCATGCATTGTATTGATTCCAACAAAGTGTGTTTCATCATTATATAACCATCCTGGTTTTGAGCGGGCCTAAAAAAACTACTTATTTCCATTGTCATTTTATGTGCATTTGAAAGGCAAATTGGCGTTATTCATAGACTATGAAGATGTATTTCTGTAAAAAAAAGAAAAGAAGAAGGTTTAATATGTTTGACCATGATATAACCAACACGATTGACTGGGTGTTTAAAAATCAATTATCAATTTATGTATCCACCATATGTCTTATGTACTCCATGTGTTGGTGAAAGGTGAGGTCACCCAGTGCTTGATGGTACAGACTGCTACCCAAGCTCCAAGCACTGGGTTACAACATCCTTCAACCACTGCTGTATTTAGTTACGCCATAGGTTCCAGAAAACTGTCAGCTAATGAGCAGTTTTTTGTTGGTGCTCAGACAGTAGTAAGTTTGTTACAAACAACTCAGATTATAGCAGACATTTGTTTTATAACTGACCGTGTTGCTTACACCAGCTCAAATAAAACCGAAATCATTTGAATCAAGACAGAACTTTTTTTCTTTCTTTTTTACCATGGGTGGATGCGTCTCATGTTTACGTGCATGCTTGGGCGTTAGGTTGCTTCCACAGCCTTATCAGTACCCAAACCTTTCAGAGGGCGCTGACCGCGTCAGTGGACAGCTGCACAGAGAAAGAGTGCCCCTTCAGTGGCATAACCAAATCTGGCAGAGTTTGGAAGAAGGTGCCAGAAAGCAATGCTCTGAGTGTGACTGGTACCGTGTATTACTGACGGAGAGCATTCAGTATACAGCTTTGTGCGCATTTAGTTAACAGTTACTCACTGAACATGATGATTTCAGGCTGGACAGCTGAACATGCAGTCACTCGCACGCAGTTTGGCCGTCATCTGTCGGAATTTGGCCTGATTAAGGTAAGATGAGCTCTGTGATTTCCTTTAACAAAAATGAAAGAATGAAATCGGTTTTATGATTGAAAGATCTTTCTGTTCCATGTACCAGACCAGAAAGAAGAGAGAAAAAAGAAGTATTAATTGCTTTCAGAGGGAAAAAACTGTGTTTTGTGTGGACATGTGTACCCAGCCCAGAAAGAAGAAAACAACAACAGTATTAATTGCTTTCAGAGGGGGAAAAACTTTGTGTTTTGTGTGGACATGTGTACCCTGTGCATGGGATTCATACTCTTGTTAAAATTAGCCATGATGACTGACATCAGCCAAATATGGTGGATTATGCACACTATCCCTGACAAAGCAAATACTGCAAACAGATTTCTGTGGTCAAAGTACTGCACTCCTTCTGATTTGGTATTGTTCAACACATAGAACAGTGCATTACTTCTCAGACAAAAGAAAAAAAACACATGCAGAAATATCCAGTGACCAAGTTCATTAAGAATGAATTCAGGTCAGTTGTTGTGCCCAGTTGTTTTTTTCACTGCGACTTATTAAGAACGGTCCAAGGCTGCTACTCTTTTTTTTCTTTTTTTTACCAAGTATCTTCAACGTGTCTTCAAGCTTCTGCCTGTGTTATCTATTCTTCACAGGAGAAGTTTGCCAAGATGGCAGTGACAGCCTACACCATGGAGAGCATGGCCTACCTGACGGCCGGGATCATTGACATGTACGAGGAGCCAGACTGCGCTGTTGAGGCCGCCATGGTCAAGGTAGGTTGTGCCGCTTCATCCTTCATCACAATGTGATGTCAGCCATTGAGCCAGCTGCACCCAGTTATGGGCCTCCAACGGCCCAGTGATCGTGCTAGACTTTTTTCAAATCGGTGTGACAGTCAGATAATCAGCATAACTGGTCAAATACACAGCCGTGTACCTGACCAGTTACGCTGATTATCTGACCGGTTTACTTATTATTTTGCTTGAAGCTTCTCTTTAAAGTTTGACAAACCAAGCCACTTTAGTTGGTTTAATACGACCAGACGTGACCCAGGAAATTGACTACTTGGTGGTGATAAAATGGTTGTTTTTTGAGGAGGAAGTGGGGGCATGTGTACCTGTGTTTGCATGCACCAAACCACATACTGTCAGGTATAATGCAACTTTGTTGGTCATTTACTCTTTGATTTATTGACAGAAACATGCTGTTTCTGATGACCATGTGAAGCTACGCTTACTTGACAAAGCCTTGACGTTTCATGGAGGTGCATGAAAGTATCGGTGATTTTTCTCCCGCAGCATTCGGTAACGGTTAGTTGAGATGGATCCGGTGTCATTCCAGGTTTTCAGTTCTGAGGGATGCTGGACGTGTGTCAGCGAGTGTCTCCAGATCCTGGGAGGACTGGGTTACATGAAGGAGTACCCCTATGAGCGCTACCTGCGTGATGCTAGAATTCTGCTTATCTTTGAGGTACAGTATGAAGTCCTCCAGCTCCCATTCCAACCCCCTGCCCCTGCCCTTCGTCACCTAGACTTTCTTCGTAGGAGTCTCAAAACAGCAGGGGTGCAGTCACACGCATGGGCCATGACATAAACTTGTCAGAAAACAATGCTACCTGTTCAAAAGATATGAATCACACCTACAACATACAGCACATAAAGTTTCCTCACTGAGTCGTGTCGGTGTGCTCACTTCCACAATGTATGGCATGCAATGTATGGTGACTTCACTGAACAGTGCGGGTACGCTCCTGTCTACAACATACGGCATCTATGGTTTCCTCACTGAATGGTGTGGGTGTGCTGGATAGGCAGTGATAGCTTTCCTCATGACTTCATAGTTATAGACAAATACTCAAATAGACACATACTCAAATGTCAGACACTGGCAGCTCTGGGCAGGTAGCACTGCAGTGTGGTTGCTGTAGCATAACTGCTAACCCTTCCAGGTTTTGGGGGAATTTTCCAAATTTAACATCAGACATGGATTTTCCGATTTCTGTTGTTAGCTCCCTGGAGGGGGAGGGAGGGGAGCAAATCAGTGTATAAATCATCTGTCTTTAGCAGAAAATCAGCCATTGTTGGTGCCTTTTTCATAAAAAAATAAAAAAATATTCCTTACTTTTATGATCTAGAAAAAAAAATCATCCTGTTGAGAAGTATATGTGTTTGGATAAAATGCTGAATTTTTCATTTTATTTATACACACTTTTTTGTGTTTTATGCTCAAAACTAGGTTTTTAGTTACAAGGTTACAACAGTCAGTCACCAGTGAAATGTAAAAAAATCTCTTTTTTTTATATTTTTCTATCTCCCATTTTGAACAGGGTACCAACAAGTCACCAGTGAAATATAAAATAACTTATTTTTTCTTCCGTTTCCCATTTTTGAACAGGGTACAAACGAGATCCTGCGCTTGTTTGTGGCCCTTCAGGGTCTGCAGCATGCTGGCAGGCAGCTGAAGGACCTTGTCAAGTGAGTAGACATTGGTGGACATCTTTTGTAGCTGTCCGCCCTTGGCTGGGGCTGCGTCACTATTTCCCTCTGCCTTTTTCTCTTAGTCTTCTCACGTAAGTGATGTTAGACTGTTCTCTCAATTATCAAGCTGACAACATATGTCAGCAAGTTACACCCAAACAGTGACAAACCTCAGGAGATCAAAAAAGTCATTTTTTTAATTTGCAGTTGCAAAAACATACGTTTTGTATATATACACATCCATACACATAGTTAATTTCGCCTTATCTGTATCTCATACACATAGCACCGCATCCATGCACATATACTGACATGTTCATACAACCTAACTGTTATGCGAGTACATGATAGTCATTCCTCAAAACCCTAGACACACTCTTGTAGTTGTACATATACGTAATCCCAACCCCACCGCCCTGTGATGTAAAAAAACTATTTTTAAAAATCTCATACATAATTTAAAGTAAATACAATGGCTGTGTCACAACACACTGGCACTAGTCCAAACACCAAAACGACATTAAAATGTTGCTATGCACTGCATAGTTATGTGGGGACTGCCTTCAGCAGCGATCAGCTCCTTCATAATGGCATCCCATCCAGAAATGGAGATATAAATCATCACAAGATGGCATGTGACTTTCCATGTGGTGGGGTAAAATCCTCAGAAGATGGCTTCTGACTTTCCATGTGGTAGGGTAAAATCCTCAGAAGATGGCATGTGACTTTCCATGTGGTAGGGTAAAATCCTCAGAAGATGGCATGTGACTTTCCATGTGGTAGGGTAAAATCCTCAGAAGATGACGTGTGGCTTTCCATGTGGTAGGGTAAAATCCTCTGAAGATGACCTGTGGCTTTCTGGGTGGTAGGGTAAAATCCTCTGAAGATGGCATGTGACTTCCCATGTGACAGGGTAAAATCCTCTGAAGATGGTGTGTGGTTTTCTATGTGACAGGGTAAAATCCTCTGAAGATGGCATGTGACTTTCCATGTGATAGGGTTAAATCCTCTGAAGATGGCTTGTGGTTTTCCATGTGACAGGGTAAAATCCTCAGAAGATGGCATGCAACTTTCCATGTGGTAAGGTAAAATCCTCTGAAGATGGCATGTGACTTTCCATGTGGTAGGGTAAAATCCTCTGAAGATGGCATGTGACTTTCCAGGTGACAGGGTAAAATCCTCCAAAGATGGCTTTCCATGTGGTACTGGTAGGGTAAAATCCTTTGAAGATGGCGTGTGGCTTTCCATGTGGTAGGGTAGTAAAATGGCTGCACTGGCAGACAAAATCCTCTCATCTTAGGGAATGCATTTGTCAATGTACATTTGCATATACCGGGTCACTTTTTTTGCTTTTTTTTTTTTTAATTCATCATAACACACATAAGAAAGGGAATACATTTTTGGCAATTGTACTCTCTCTCTGTCTTTTCTGATTATTATTAATAATTGATATTATTATGATGAATTTAGCTGATGAATTTTAATGAATAATAGATATTATTGACGATGAATTTAGCTGGTGAGCACACATTACTGGCACATGTAAAACAGTTTTAAAAAATCTTATCTCTTGTCACAGCTCAGACACTTTGTGGACACTCCTAAGTACAAGCTGTTTTACCATGCTCATATTTCCCCTCACCTAACCTATGCATCAACTGTCTGGGACGGCTGTAGTGATATCCAATTTAACAAACTTAATTCTCTTCACAGAAGAGCTGCGAAATGAATGATACCTGATTCTTCTTTAACAACCAATGCAGAACTGTGGTACTTGAGACTAGTTTAAAGCATTCAGAGATCTTGCACCTCTGTATCTTAAACAGCTTTTCTTTTTATCAGTTCCAACATTCACGCCACATCTTATTCAACACTTTGCCCAAACCTAGAATAGACCTTTTTAAAGCTAGCTTCTCCTTTCAGGCACGTCTGTGTGGAATACTATCCCAACTCAAATAAAATCATGCAATTCACTTACCAGCTTCAAAACACAGCTCCACAAATGGTTCAGAAGCAGAGTGTTGTAAATAACCTAAACAAAATCCATTTCTTGGTTTCTAATGTGTATATATATATATATATATGCGTGTATAGTCACCCAGTGTCATTATGAATTGATTGATTCCTCTTTTGTATTATTCATAATTGTTGATTCACAATATTTCCCCTCAGGATCATGTATAATTCTGGGTTTAAGTGTTTGTAACTGTTTCAAGGACAGGTTGCCCGACGGGCATTCTTGCCTAAACCTTTATCCTTGCATAATGTTCAGTCAATCAGTCAATCTCTCTCTCTCTTTCTTTCTCCATCTCTTTCTTTCTCTCTCTCTCTCTCTCTCTCTCTCTCTCTCTCTCTCTCTCTCTCTCTCTCTCTCTCTCTCTCTCTCTCTCTCCCCCCCCCCCTCTCAGCTTTAAATGGTGGTTCCAGTCTGACTGTGCGTGCTTGATGTTTCAGAAAACTGCGCAACCCATTGAATAACCCAGGACTGCTGATGTCTACCGCATGGTCACGCTTGAAGTCACACACCGCAGGGCCAACCCTCAATCTGCATCTTAATGAAGATCTCCATCCCTCACTGAAGGTGGGTTTGCAACTTGTGTCCAGCACTCTGTATTGTTGATGTCATGAACAAGGCTGGAATGTGTGGCAGAAGTATCAGTCGATTGCCGACAAAACTGGTTTTTGTTTTGCAGAAAATGGCAGAGCCGTTGTCAGTGGAGGTGCATGCCTGATCCATTTGACACTCAACCTTTTTGTGTGTGTGTGTGTGCAGAAAGAGGCGGAGGCACTGGAGAACGGTGTTGCCCATTTCCAGGTTGCAGTGGAGGGAATTCTCACTCGTTATGGCAATGTAAGCATCTGCGCCATGTGCTGTCTGCCAGTTCAGCCAGATGATTTTCCAGTATGGAACAGTCACCAGACCCTCATTGTTGTCTGTGAGCCAGAACCAAGCAGTGCATGATAGACATTATCATAAACAAATGCCTGAGGGCCCTGATATGAACAAATGCCTGAGTGCCCTGATACACATTATCATGATCAAATGCCTGAGTGCCCTGATACACATTATCATGGACAAATGCACATTATCATGAACAAATGCCTGAGTGCCCTGATATGAACAAATGCCTGAGTGCCCTGATACACATTATCATGATCAAATGCCTGAGTGCCCTGATACACATTATCATGGACAAATGCACATTATCATGAACAGATGTCTGAGTGCCCTGATACACGTTATCATGAACAAATGCCTGAGCGCCCTGATACACATTATCATGGACAAATGCCTGAGTGCCCTGATACACATTATCATGAACAAATGCCTGAGCGCCCTGATACACATTATCATGAACAAATGCCTCAGTGCCCTGTCAACAGAAATTAAAACTGGTCTCTTTTGGCACTGTATGTAAAGGGCTCGAAACAGTCACTTCAGTATCATAAAGACTGGTTCTGTTTTTGATCAAGCATATTTGTGCAGTTTGCAGACATGCCATCTTCTCAGGGATTTTTTCTTCAGATTATGTTGTTTGTTTGCTTTTCTCCAGAATGTGCTAGAGCAGCAGATGGACCTCAAGCGACTGGCCGAGATTGTGATTGATCTTTACGGCATGACTGCTGTCCTCAGTCGTTCCTCACGATCCTACTGCATCGGTTTACGCAATGCTGACCATGAGGTGTGTAGCCCATACCCTGCTCATGGTTCATTGATTCTGTAGGATTAACTGTTTGTGGGTGGATAAGATTGATGCGTGTGTGTGTGTGTGTGAATGAGAGAGTGTGTGTGTGCAGCTAGTTGTTTTGACAATATGCACTTTTAGCCCCATTGGTTCATGGTCCTCAAATAGTAAAAAAATGAGTGTGAGTGTGTGTGTGTGTGTGTGTGTGTGTGTGTGTGTGTGTGTGTGTGAGTGAGTGAGTGCGTGCGTGCGTGTGTGTGTGCAATATCCCGCTGTACTTTTTTGTATTTGCAGTATATCTACTTGTATCATACATGTGTGCTAAAATCAGAGTTTGGTCATGTTTGGTTACTGGCAACTTTGGTTTATTTACTGAAATTCCTGTATGTAAATTCTTGCGTGGTTGGCGGGCGTATAGGCCGAAACCTTCTCTTTTTTATTTTTTATTTTTATTTTTTATTTTTTATAAATCTTGTCCATTGTATGTGTTTATACATTTTTCTGCAGCTTTTTGTACGGCGCATTGTGCCCTAGATCTTGCTAAGGATCATGCGCCATAGAAATGTCCATTATTATTATTATTATTAATGAGCAGGGCTGGAAGAGTGATACATCTGGAACCAACATGTGCATGTGTTCCTCAGGGCTTGTTATTGTCAGCAGTAGTATAGTGCATTTGCAGCAGTGCCATAGAGTCAGTTTAAAAGCTATGTGCTTAAAAAACACTTTGACTCACACAAACATCCAGATAAGTAAATATAGTGCATTTGCTTATGCAGCAGTGCCATACAGTCAATTAAAAAAACTATGCACTTAGAAAACAATTTGACTCCCGTGCAAATTCAGATAGCTAAATATAATGTATTTGCAAATGCAACAGTGTCATACGGTCAGTTTAAAACCTATGTATGCACTTGAAAAACAAGCTGACTCACATACAAATTCAGATAGCCTTTTTTTATTTTATAAATGTGTATCTTCTATGTTTCTTTGTTCTTTTCTTTTCCATTTTTGCTGTTGTTGTTTTGTTCGTTTTTTGTTGTTGTTGTCATCTGTCTTCTGTATTAACATAATCTGTGCCAGAAGTACACATTTCTGTTCAAACTATGATTCCCGTCTGGCACTTTATCGGTGAGTCCATTTTGGTATTTCTTTTCCATTCTGCACAGTCATTAGCCTTTCTGGATCAGTTTCTCAAAGATAACTGAAGTTTATCACTGACTGCTTTATGCTTACCTTTGTTACACAGGGAGTATAGAGAACATGGACGAAAACTACCGTCAGATTGCCGACGCCATCTTCAAGAACGGAGGTTTTGCGGCTGAACATGCACTGACACGAAACTGGTAACAGTGATGAACCTAGTGACAATGGAGGGGTGCACTGCAGTCTTCTCTTTTCTATTCTTTATATGGAGAACACCATGACTTGTGCTCAGCAGCTGCACTGACTTCAAAAGGACAATAAGACTGGATTCCAGGCAAGGCACCTCAGCAACAGGAACAGAAATTACGGTTTTGAAGACAAGTAAATGTTATCAAATCTGATCAAAAGTATCACTTTTCCCTTCTTCTTTTTTTTTTGGGGGGGGGGGTGGAGGGTGGGGTGGGGAGGTTGGTTGTTTGGTGGGGGATATGGGGTGGTGGTGTTGTTGCTTTTTTGTTTTGTTTGTTTGTTTGTTTACAATGTGAAGTCAAGGTGTAGAAAATATTCATTGTGACTGCAATTATGTCAAAAGAAATATGTTTTTTTGTTGTTGCTACTAATGCATTTGGACTGGCATCCGTCCAAATTCACAACTGAAGGATAGTAATGTTCCTCATCTGTACGTAAAAGTGTATCTTTTGTGTGTGTGTGTGTGGGGGGGGGGGGGGGTTCAATTCTTAGAAACAGTTTTGTGGACAGTAATTATGCACACAGACGTTGCATGTTAACAGTGTCACCTATTCAACTCAGTATGTTCACTGTCGTTATCTCTCTAACACACACAAAAATCATCATGATAGCAACCAAATGTTGGCAGTGTTTCTGGGACAGTGACTGTGGAACTGATTTAAATGAGTACATCTCGAAGACTAAAAATGAAATTGTTTGTGAAATTATTTTGATAATTTTTATGAAGTCTTGATTTGCGCAAGATCTGAAAAATGTTTTAGCAAATATTGCTTTGTAGTGAAGCTGTATGTAACTCAAAACTTAAAACTGTGATGGTCACATTTATTTCCCTTCATTGATTTTTTCTTCTTTTTTTTCTAATGTTTTTTCTGCCCGTTCAGAAGGTTTGGCAGGATTTTTGTGATTTCTAGTTCAGCTGTGTATGATTGTGTCTATGTGTGCGTGTGTGTGTGTGTGTGTGTGTGTGTGCGCGCAATTGATAATTCCAAAGACTGCATAAGAACATGCAGTTGACATGAAACCTAGTTTGCCTTGGATCTGCCTTAGTAACACAACAGTCAAACTCCCCCAAATAATGATTAAATTTTCTCATCATTTGCTATGGTATCTTGTGCACTTTGTGTTTTACTCATCATGGGGCATCTCTGTTTGGCCAAGACAAGCAACAGTGTACCAGAACAAAGATTAAATACAGCATGATGCACTACCGCAGACACCTGAAGAAATGTATGGTGCGATAAAACGTGCGATATTGAGCAAATGTCTTTTGGATGGGGAGAAGTTTGAATGGAAGATTTATGCGACTTTTGTTTTGCTTGTGATAAACTTACTTAAGCTGCGTGGACCAACTCCAGGCTGCATTTTTATGTGCCCCACCACGCTTGCTGCACTAAGTCTAAAGTCAGTATATATACACAGTTCATACCACAACAGCCACATCTGTTTTCTTGGTCAGCTCAGGGATTTGATTGCTGTGCTTCTTTTCTCTTTTTTTTTTTTTTTTTTTTTGTGTGCATATTTTTCTTTACACTGTATCAAATGATTCTGCACCTTTAAGTTGGAGGTTGTTATAATTTGTTTGTGTGAACTTGCTGAGTAATTGCTGAAGTAATTCATTAATGGAGCTTCATTCTTATTAAACTACAGCTTGAAGAATGATTGGCTTGAGGCATCCTGCTAAATACACAATATGGGGCCCTACAGTTATAAATACCGTGTGAGGCCTCACAGTTATAAATGCATTTTGTGGGGCCCTACAGTTGTATTATAGTTCAGGAGCTGTGTGAGAGTCGAGGTGGCCGTCCTGGGCTGTCCATCCTAACGAGCCTTCTGGTTTCCATGGGACGTAAGGCTATATTGAACCATGCTTCGGCATTGGTCTCAGCTTGTCCCTAATATGTCATCTGACATCTGAGGACATTAAGCAACACTACCTACCTACAGTTATAAATACACAGGGTGGGGCCTTACAGTTATAATGCATTGTGTGGGGACCTAAAGTTATAAAGACCGTAATTAACCCAACAGTTATAAATATATAGTGTGGGGCCTTGGCCTTACAGTTTTGAAGATACAATGTGGGGGCCATTCAGTCACGAATGCTTGATATATATGGCACCCTACAGTTATGATGTAAACCAGTTTGGCCAGGTGTGAAGTGCTAGGCTGGTAAGCAGAAAGACCTCAGTTCAGTTCCACTTTGGCTCTCCTTTCTCTTCCATAGAGCTTTGGAAGGGGGGGAGGGGTGCCTGTCTTTGGATACAACAGCTTTGGGGGCGGGGGGGTTCTGTCTTTGGATACAAGTAAGAGCTTGGGGGGGGGGGCTGTCTTTGGATACAAGAGCTTTGGGGGGGGGGGGGGGCGGGGGGGCTCTGTCTTTGGATACAAGTAAGAGTTTTGAAGGGAGGGGTGGGGGGGTTCTGTCTTTGGATACAAGTAAGAGCTTTGAAGGGGGGGGGGGGTGGCTGTCTTTGGATACAAGTAAGAGCTTTGAAGGGGGGGGGGGGGGGCTCTGTCTTTGGATACAAGTAAGAGCTTTGAAGGGGGGGGGGGGGGCTGTCTTTGGATACAAGAGCTTTGGGGGGTGGGGGGCTCTGTCTTTGGATACAAGTAAGAGCTTTGAAGGGGGGGGGGGGGGAGGCTGTCTTTGGATACAAGAGCTTTGGGGGTGGGGGGCTCTGTCTTTGGATACAAGTAAGAGCTTTGAAGGGGGGGGGGGCTGTCTTTGGATACAAGAGCTTGGGGGGGCTCTGTCTTTGGATACAAGTAAGAGCTTTGAAGGGAGGGGTGGGGGGGTTCTGTCTTTGGATACAAGAGCCTTTGGGGGTCTGTCTTTGGATACAAGTAAGAGCTTTGAAAGGGGGGGAGGGGTCTGTTTTGGGATACAAGTAAGAGCTTTGGAGGGGGTGTTTCTGTTTTGGAATACAAGTAAGAGCTGGGGGGGAGGGGGGGGTGTCTGTCTTTGGATACAAGTAAGAACTTGGGGTGGGGGTTGGGGGGTCAGTCTTGTCATACAAGTAAGAGCTTTGGGAGGGAGTGTTTCAGTCTTGGGGAGCTTTGGAGGGAGGGGTTTCAGTTTTGGGGTACAAGTAAGAGCTTTGAAAGGAGGGTTTCAGTCTTGGGGTACAGGTATGAGCTTTGGAAGGAGGGTTTCAGTTTTGGGGTACAGGTATGAGCTTTGGGGGGGGGGGGGTCAGTCTTGGGGTACAGGTATGAGCTTTGGAAGGAGGAGTTTCAGTCTTGGGGTACAAGTATGAGCTTTGGAAGGAGGAGTTTCAGTCTTGGAGTACAAGTATGAGCTTTGGAAGGAGGAGTTTCAGTCCTGGAGTACGAGCTTTGGAAGGAGGAGTTTCAGTCTTGGAGTACAAGTATGAGCTTTGGAAGGAGGAGTACAAGTATGAGCTTTGGAATGAGGAGTTTCAGTCTTGGGGAGCTTTAGGGGAGGGGTTTCAGTCTTGGGGTACAAGTATAAGCTTTGGAAGGAAGAGTTTCAGTCTTGGGGTACAAGTAAGAGATTTAATTGGCAGGGTTATATACTGTCAGCATCACTGATCACGTGTCATACTCTTTGAGTATGAGTATTGACATTTTCAGGGAATGTACTCTTAGTTAAGTAGTAGTGATCACATGTTTAAGTTTGGAGGTGCAAGTCAACACACAGTTATTATTTGTTTTTATGATGGCATATTAACCACAGAATAAGCAACATTTTTTTAATGTCTGAATGATGAGGGGATATTTTCATTGGCCAGTTGGTGTGTGTGTATGCTTTTTGTTGTTGTTTGTGGTGCGTGGTGTTGTTTTGGGGAGTATGTTTTATTCTTACAGTACTATTATCTACTTATTTTTAATAAACACACATGATTTTTTGTTGTTGTTCAGTTTCACCTACTTTTTTCACCAGTTACTTATTACTTTTTTGATACTCATTATTAGGAGACATAATTATTGTGATGTATTGCGTAAGAATGTTGCTATTTTAGACCATTTTGCGCTTGCTACATTGCGTATGTGTGTATTTATTAAATACGATCAGAAAGAGGCCTTTGATGAGTATATATAGTTTGTACGTTGTTTATTCGTACAAAGTCCATTGTGAAAATAAAATGCTGAAAACAACCCAACCAGTGGCGTTGCAAGTACGAATAGTTGCCACTATACTGACAGTTTTTCATATTTTCATTTTGTTTACACTCCTCTCTCTCTCTCTCTCTCTCTCACACACACAACACACACACACACACACACACACACACACACACACACACACACACACCTTCACTCTCCCATACTCTCTTACTCTCCTCCCTCCCCCCACCCCTCTCTCCATCTTGCTGTCTCTCTTTCTCTGACAAACACATGCACACCACGCACGTTCACTTGCCTGCACACACCATCAACGCTCAGTATGTGTTAGGTGGTTTCCAGAAAGATAAAACCGTCAGAGAGAAAGTTGACTGCAAGGGGAGGGGGGGATCCTATATCGCAATACGTGGGGGGAGGGGGGGGGGAGCGTGAGTAACTCGCTGGGTCGATCTGACGCTCAGCCAATCGGAGTCGAGCTGCAGGCTACATTCCCTTCCCTTTTGCTGTTTCAAGGGCTGTTTCAAAGACTGACGAATGCATTAAAGTGTAAGGTCTGCACAACTGATTCAGTCATAGATCGGTCACGCCGGGTTTGCCGTTGACAACTGTACCATGACATACGAGCCGACCATGACTTCAAATCTGAAACTGAACGAAGCCCAGACCGTACTGAGGCGACTCATGACTTTGTGGTTGTACTTGTGTTACGTATTTCGTGCTCTAATTAATTAACTCCCTTGTGTGTTGCTCCGACCATGACATTGTTAGATGTTTGTTTTTTTTCCTTTGTTGACGCGGAACCGTACGAGACACCTCGGCATGCAATGAATTATGCAAGAATATGTGTACTGGGTATGTCAAGGCCGCCTGATCAAACGTCAGCGCTTTGGGCTATGGTTGTTGCGACCACAGCACCACGCAATTGCTGCCCCAACTACTATGCGAAACAGAGTCACAAAGACAATGTGCGTAGCTCCGCCGTTGGGAAACAACTGTGATGATGATGATGATTGCTTTTAATAGTTTTATGTAGCGCTATTCTCCGCTCTCTCCATCAGCTGATCCCACCCCCCCTCCACTTTCCTCATATGCAGAGCCCCCACTCCCTCCACACACACATTTAACATTCTACCCCAGCTGACTTCGTAAATACTTCATCATCATCCAGCGCTACACTAGCTCCTCAGAAGCCGACAGTAATGTTCAATGTGTTGAAGTTAGTCAGCTGTACCGGAAGAAGAAAAGAAGATGCGGTTGACCAAGAGCTCTGACGCGGTCCTTTCAAGTTTGACGTCAAATAGAAAACCCGCTGTCTCGGCAACTAATCAAATAATTATGAAGAAAAGTTTCGACATCAAAGGTCTCAGAGCTCAGGAGCTGTGTGAAAGTCGAGGTGGCCGTCCTGGGCTCCCCTGTCTCTGATAGTCCTTAAAGTCTTTGTGGACGTAAGCACCGTTATTGACGTCAAAGGTCTATGTGCGTAGTACCAACAGGCATAGAATATTCAAGATTTAAGATTACTTCATTATAAATATGTTTGTGGTAGTTCCAGGCCTCAGTCGCTCGAAATCTTAGTCAGTGCTGGTTGTGCTGACTGCTGGTCATTAGTAGTGTCTGAAGGAGGTGCGAGTCTAAGAGTGTTGGATTGAAACAAGGTGTGCTTGTCACATGGATCTTTGTGGAATTTGACTGGCACATTGCCTCAGTGCAGTATGCATACAAAATACAAAATGCTAAAAGAAAAGAAAAGAAAGAAAGAAAAACAGGGGAAAAAAGAAGAAGGAGAAGAAAAGAAGAAGAAAAGGGAGAAGAAAAGAAGGAGAAGCCAAAAAGAAGAAGAAGAAGAAAAAAGGCGTAGCTAAATATTCGGCTACTGTTGTCAGCTTCCAAGAGAAAATACCATTTATTAATAAATAATAATAACAACGAATCTCTTATAGAGCGCAAATGTGTTTGCAAAACAACAAACTCCATGCGTTCAGTTAGCACACACCACTGACGCACATAACATTCTGTTTCTACCCCAAGACCATTGCTGACTGGAATGCCCTTCCAGAGAACGCTGTGACCGCACTCGTAGACCGTAGACATAACGTAATCTGTTGTCACAGAAATGGTCTACTGAGGTTTGTGTAAAGGGTCTCTCTGAAGAGGAAATGATGATGATGATGTGGCGCTGAATATCCTCAGATGTCGGGCTGGCATATGCGGGACACACACACACACACACACACACACACACACACACACACACACACACACACACACACACACACACACACACACACGGACAAAAGAAAAAGACCACACAAAAAAGAAAAAAGAAACACACACACACACACACACACACACACACACACACACACACACACACACACACAAAAAAAAAGAGGGGGGGGGGGGGGGGGGGGAAGAGGAGAAAAGTCTTGAGCTGGAATTTTAACTCACAAAGAGTTAGGAGAGTTCGCAGACTGGCAAGCAGCGAATTATAAGCAGATGGATCAGTGACGAAACTGAACGAGAGCTCACCAAGCGATTTTAGATTATATTTTTGGAACTTTCAAAAGATTCTTTCTTGAGGATTGGAGGGTGCGTGATGTTTGATATTATAATGAACGCCTTTGGCGGCGGCACCAAATTATGAACGATCCTCAGAATGATAGAAAGTGGCCAAGCGCGGAACAATCAGTTCTCGTACCAAGAAATTAGAAATTGGTGTTAGATATAAATTAATGTTAGGGCCTAAAGAGGAACTGGACCGAAAAAGCACCACCGGCTCTAGCCGCGACAGGAATGAAATTTTCAACAACACAAAACGTTTCCACTACACTGCTCGTCAGTCCGATTTGTTGAAAATCGACATTTGAAACTGAGTCGCGAGAATGGGTGCTGCCATTTTGTGCCCACCAGTCTGTATCAGTGACGTAATAAATGAGGCAGGGATATGTGGCAAAAATATCAAATACGTCACGAGCCAGACATTCATTTTTGGTTGTTGTTGGTTTTTTTGGGGGGGGGTTGGTTTTTCGTTTTTCATTTGTTTTGTTTTTTGTGATGTGATGTGATGTGTGTGTGTGTGTGTGTGTGTGTGTGTGTGTGTGTGTGTGTGTTTTGTGTTGTTTGTTTTTGTTGTTGTTGTTGTTGTTGTTTTTGGGGGGGGGTTAGTTTTTTTTTGTTCCCCCCCCCCCCCCCCCCCCCCCCCCCCGCCTTCAGTCCTTCCGTCAAGAATCAATGTGCAGACTCGTTTCAGTGTTGCTTCAGTAAATCCAGAGAAACCACTAGGCGACTTCCACACAGCTCCTGAGCTCTGCGCAGACGCTTCATCTTCAGTGTTGCTTTACGTCCACAGAGACCGTACGGACTATTAGGGACGGGTGTGCAGACTCGTCACTGAGTACCTATATATAATAATATATAGTACATATCAGTCTCGCCTGGTGCGTACCGGATTGGCCTAGTGGTAGTGTGTTTGGTTGGTAACCAGAGGGATAAGCAAAAGGGCCTCGGCTCGATTCCGCTTCGGCTCACCCTTCTCTTCAAAAAGGTAGTGGTTTGTGGACAGTCTTGCGACTTTGTCCCTCACAATTAATGAGACATTAAAATGGCTGTCATCGCTGGCCACCTTAATGCAGGGGTCATTCTGGTGGTGACAGTGTAGCGATAGGTGTATAATTCTCCCTCTCCCCCCCACCTCCACAACCCCCTTCCCTAATAAGCCTTATGGTTTCTGCGGACGTAAAGCACCACGAAAGGAGAAGTCTAGCCTGGCATGGTGTGCCCAGCAGGCATGACAAATCGTTGCAGCCTACGGCGTTTACTGAAGATACCATGATAACGTCCTCGGCAAGCCGGTTGTACGGAAACGCGGCCAGACTGTAATATACAATATTCTAATATCGAAAGAGGCGGTCGGAAATTCCTGGGACATTTTAAAACGCCGTTTTGGGTCACAGATATCACTAGAATCAGATTCATATCTAGCGAATAACGCCAATAATTATTTGCAACAAAATTGGGTTTGATTAGAGTCTGTAAAAGGTGATTCGTCAGTACACGATCGGTGGTTTTGCCGGCATCAGTTCAGTTCAAGATGGTATCTATGCGTTCGGAAAAGCCCATATGCACTCCACCCCGTCTCTCAGAAGTTTGCCTAATGTTGCCTTTGAAACGGTTCCAATGTTCGTCTGATTGACGACGGCCCTCTCTCGTTTTTTTCAAGGAAGATCATCGAGCGCTTCCTCTTTCCACTCCAGGCAATCGATGATGTGGTGTCCTTGGCTTTGTGTCGGCATCAGCACTGAGGTACAGAAGAGTGCACGTCGTTCCTCGAAAACTAGATCTAGATCAAACGTCAATGGCGTTTACGCATACTGAAAGACATAAATGTGATGAAACTCATTTTCTGGGTTTTGTTGGCTTGACTTAACTCTGGGTGAGTCTAGTGATATTTGTAACCCAAAATGGCGTTTAAAATGTCCCAGAAATTTCCGACCGTCTCCTTGGATATTAGCCTACCTACAATAAAGCAGAATAATCACAGTGATGACTGTCTACTCCAACTGGAAGAAGAAAAAAGTGCCCATTATGTGTCTCGCCATCCCGCTAGTCGATAAAATACTGACAAAACAAAACAAAACAAGCAGCAGGTTTCTGAAAAAGAATAAACAACAGAATTCTAGAATATGACTGTTGAATGTGACAGCATCAAAATAATTTCGTGTCGACAAAAGTAGGCTAGTTATTATTTGAACTGTTTTATACTTGTGAATGGTTTGTGTCCAGAGAACTGATCGGTGACCAGGACAACTGGGGCACCACAAGCGGACAGAAAAACAATGAGGGCGACTTCCATGATCTGTCACGCCATTCTGCAGTTTGCCATCTTTTTTGTTTCCAGTTTTCTTATGGGGTGAGCAATGTGTGTGTGTGTGTGTGTGTGTGTGTGTGTGCGTGTGCGTGCGTGCGTGCGCGCGCGCGCGTGTGTAGGGGTGGGGCCGATGTGTGTGTGTGGTCGATGTGTGTGTGAGCGCGCGCGCGCAGTGTGTGTGTGTGGTCGGTGTGTGCGTGTGTGTACGTGTATGTGTATGGTGCGTGTGTTATGTGTGTACGTGTCGTGTGTGCGCAAGTGTGTGGAGGGGGGTGGGGAAACGCAACCATAACCCAATGATCTTCTTCAGTGGCATATGTATTTATCCCATGGTATTTAAGTGGACAGGACCTCCCGAAAACCGCACAGGATCACGTCCGCCAGGGCAAAGATTATAAATACAATCTTTGTATAAAAATGTATAATCTTTGGCCAGGGGAAGGAGGATTTATGCACTGCCGTTTGCAATGACAGGCCTGATGGGAACGTTGCGTGAACCGGTTGTCCAGTTGTCACGTCAGAAACAAACTGTCGAAGCTCATGAATGATATTCTTAACTTAAAATATGTTTCTTAAGTTAGGGTGGAAGCATGATAATAATAACACTAATAACGATGATGATGAATACTTAATTTCTGCGCCTCTCTTCAGTGATCTCAGGGTGCTGCATTCAAAATACAGTCAAAACTACTTCCGTTTATTCTCTCTTCCTGCCCCTCACAATTATGAAACATTAAAATGGCTCTCATCGCTGCCCACCTTAATGCAGAAGTCGTTCTGGTGGTGACAGTGTAACGATAGATATATAATCTCCCTCCCGCGCCCCCCACCCCTCCATACCCCTTCTCCCCGTCCCTAATAAACCTTTATGGTTTCTGTGGACGCCAAGCATCATGTTTACTTACTTACTTCTCTCTTCCCCTTTCAGCCAAGACACACACACACTACACGCACATGAAAACCTGGCGTGGGTATTTAGCACGTATAGTTTTTGTATAGAAAAGTGTTGTTGCTTGCACGTAATTTAAATGTTTTCTTGGTGTTTTGCAACAGTGCAACTACAAGCGGTTCAAGTACCTCCACTGCAGGGTTCCAATTTTTACGAGACTCGTCCTACGATAACCTCAAGGTCACCAATGATGGCGACAGCCTTGTCCTTGTTGCGTTGACAGTCACACACTGCGTTTGCTTATGTTCACTCCACGTGTGGTGCTCCAGCGTTTTCTACACTAGCAGTGGCGGGCAATGCTCGCTGCACGCCACAGTGTTTCTGAGCCCTTCTTTTGCCAGCGTCTCCCTGGGGACCAGATACTACAGGCATGCTGTGGGTAAGTACTACTACTACTATTACTAATTAAAAAGTATTTTGAAAGCACAAAATCTTGTTCCTAGAGACTATTCTAAGCACGTGCACACACACACACACACACACACACACACACACACACACACACACACACACACACACACAAGCATTCTGACTATACAAAACTAAATATACTAAATATACACAGCTTAAAAAGGGCAGCAAATGCCTGGGGGACTTGTGTCAGGGCACCAGGCGAGATCAAAAGATCAAGAGATCTTAGAGGAGGGAGGTGGAGCTGGACCCTCACTTTTGCCCAGAAGAGATCATGAGTAGGGAGGTGGAGCTGGGCTGAGCAAGTTGGACATCTTTTGCTTTGAGTTGTCCAAGTTGTTCGTCAACAGCGGTGCAACGGACATTGTCTTAGTGACTCTGTCCAGCACAGCAGTTGAAAGAGCAATTGCGCAGTGCACAAGTCGCTGGGCAATGGCGAGGGGACACCGCCTTAACACTTCCATTGTTCTGGCGGCGGTCCACGGTCTCTCCGGTCTTTTTCGGGCGGTTTCCGCGGTCGAGCCAATCACCCTGGTCCTCTTTCCCACTCTGTCCCCGTCCCTAATAGGTCATCCCGCCTCCGTGGACGTTAAGCAACATAAAAGCTGGGGGACTTGGAATGAATAAAGATGCATGGAACAGAAAACATGGCAGGCCTACAATTTGGGGAAAAGAAATGTTTTTAGATTAGATTTGAATGAGTCTATAGAGGGTTTCTGTTGGAGAGGAATGGGAAACCATAAGGCCTATTAGGGATGGGGAGAAGGGAGGGGGAGGGGGTATGGAGGTGGGGGAAGAGGGAGATTATATACCCTTTTGCTACACTGTCACCACCAGAATGACTCCTGCATTAAGATGGAGAGCCATTTTAATGTGTCATTAATTGTGAAGGACAAAGCCACAAGACACAACCTTTTTCAAGAGCCGAAGCGAGCTGAAGCCCTGCTTACCCACTAAGCCAAACAGGCTTATAAAATGAGCAAGTCTTTCTTCCCCCCAACCCCCCCCCCCCCCACAACCACTGACCCCACTACCCCCACCCCTGCCCACCTTTCCCACTGCTACTGACCACTGCAGGTTGTGAGGACAGTAAGTCTTACGCTATACGATCTTTGCTGCTCATGAGTAATTCCTGGCAGCAGGCCCAGCATGCAAGGCTATAGTCTGACAGAATACTCCAGGCTTAAAAGAGAACTTTTCCTGGAAGGGATTCCTCAAGTATTAAACAACAGAGTTTCTAGCAATCACTTTGTTGCTTTCAGGGGGGAGGAGAAGGGCAAGAGAAAAGGCAATTGTAGTACAAAAAAAAAAATAATAATAATAAAGCTAAAACAACTTTTGTTACTGTCTTCTTTCTCCCCTTAAAAAAAAAAAAAAATTTTTTTTAATATTCTCATTTCTCTAATTTTCATTCAGACTGGTGTCCACTACAAAACCAGCTGGTTTACAACCGCCTGGCACAGATGTGCATGTACTTTGAACTGAACCCAGACAACAAGGCCTCCAACTGGTCCACAGCTGACAGCAAGTGCATCAACATGGGAATGAGGCTAGCCAGTAATCTTACGCCACTCAAGATGGATGCTGTGCTGAACATGACAACAAAAAACGATGGTTGGAATATTGAAAGAAATTTGCCGTTTTCCTTTTTATATTTTGTAAATTCAGCCCAGAGCGACACAGAGCTAACTAAAACAGTGTTTCAGTTCTGTGCAGTGTTCAGAGACATTTTTCAATTTGTAGTAAACTCACTTTATATTGACGAATCTTTACACTTTTCACATTGGTTTAATCATTATCATTGGTCCCCATCACTGTCTATCCATTTCTAGTCGCACACTCACAATGTATATATGACTACTCAAAAAGCAGTATAAATATTGCAGCGTAATTTGTAGCAAAACACACTTTATACATATAAAGTGTGTAAAAACTATGTATATACAGGGGTCTTCTAATGTCTTTTGCTACAGAACCAGACTTTGGTATGGTAACCATTTTTTATGCTTTCCTAATATACTTGAAGAGTATTTTTCAATTGCATATCTGTATTTCAGTATGGAGTGGAACATTGCCAACACTGGCTTGCAGTTCTTGCTTATAACTATACAACTTAGCAAGTAATGCAATAAGACAGGTCACTTTATTTCAAGTATTCATGCATTGCATATTTTTATTTAATTAAATTGTAAAGTGTTTGGAGCTTCTGAAAGCACTCTATGAATTCCCCATTATTATAGTTTTCATTATACACCATTCTGTCAAAATTAATGATCAGTCACAATTACTTCCAGCGATAAATGGCGGAGTCTACGTCGGTCTAAAACGGAGAGCACCCGGTGTTTCCACTCTGGAATGGGTGGACAGACAAGCCCTGGACACAGCAGCCCTGGCCCCTTACTGGGAAGCCAACCAACCGAATGGTGCCTGCTGTGGACAGGACTGTGTAGTCATTCGAGCCTTCATCGATTCCACATTGAATGATGTCACATGTGGCACCCTGCAAGACTTTGTGTGCGAGCTGTTGGAACCATGAACTGAGCAGAAAACTTTCCCCTGCTGAAAGAAAGGCGAATTCAGTGTAAATTCTGTGATGAATTTGGCTGATGTTTGTTGAAATTGTTGTTGTTCTTCTTCTTCTGCATTCCTCTTCTATGGATTAAGGCAGTGGCCTATATCAAATAAAACGGAAAACCTTCCCCTGCTGAAAGAAAGGTGAATTCAGTGCGAATTATGTGATGAATTTGGCTGATGTTTGTTGAAAGTGTTGCTGTTCTTCTACGGATTAAGGCAGTAACCTATACCAAACGAAAATTTTCCCCTGTTGAAAAAAAGGTGATTCAGTGTGAATACTGTTATGAATCTGGTTGATGTTTGTTGAAATTGCTCTTCTTCCTCATTCTTCTTTCCATGGACTGAAGCAGTAGCCTATACGTATGAATTGTGTGTGCAACAGTTTTCTACTCCTCTGCCACTTGGGCATCAACATTCCACCTTCAAGTGTTGACCTAGTATGTGCTTATGGCACTAACAGTTCTGTTCAGTCTCTAACAAAATGGGAATACACGGATTCTGTGCAAGCACAGTCCCTTCTCACAACAGACTGAAAAGGGGTGTCTTCTCAATATATGCCTATTTTGTCTGTCTTGTATTGTGTAATGATCTCTTCAGAGTAACATTAAAGAAGTAATTTTACACATTTTACACACAACTGTTTTTGCTAGACAAATAAAGCCCAACAAATGTGTGTATGTGTGTGTGTGTGTGTGCACGTGTGTGTGTTTATTCTGGTCTGGTGAGGAAAGCAAACTGAATCTTTTATTTTCTTGGATGAAGAAGAAGAAAAACTCATGAAGTTTACCAGGGATCTCTTATGCAAGTGGCCTGAGGATGCTGGTCCATTGTGCTTTTTTGTCCTCATCCAACTGTTGTGATACGTTCAGTTTGGTTTGCTCACCACCAGACCAGAAGAAAAAGTACAGCGCTGAGCCTGCTTTGAATGTGGGATCCCATCCCTATTGTGCAAAACACCAGCTGATGAGTGTCTGACCAAGGGAACCTCTAAGTCACTTCAGCAATGTACATTCCATACACTGAAATTTCACAGCACACAGCTACCTGTCTGTCTCTGATCACACTAGACATTTTTCAGACTGGTGTGACATCTATAATGCAGTGAAAGTGGTTCATGGAAACCACTCAGATAATCACTGTAACTGGTAAGAAGCATGGCTGTCCATACTACTGCTACAGCTCTACTAGCAAACGCCCTGCTGCCTTCCACATATAGAACACATGCACACACAACATGCTACATACACTCTGTTCTGCATACTTTGTTCCTTTAATTTTTGTTGTTGAGAACTGGTCAAACAAAATAACAGTCAGTATGTGATAATGTCTGATCAGTTGCAAATGTTTTTCCTGGTACATGCTGATCTTAACTGGTAAAATGCCAGAAATTACCAGTTGAAGCGAAACCTGTGTCTCTCTCTCACTCACACACACACACACAACTAGTTCATTCTGTAAATCCATTCACTGAAATTTCACAGGACACAACTGTACCACCATTTCTCTGTCTCTCTCCCCCCCCCCCCCCCCCACACACACACAAAGTTTACTATTATATAATACATATTATCACAAACTCTTTTTTTCACAAAACCTTTTTTTGCTCACACAACTTTCATACATTCATGCACAAACATTCATGAACAGCCATCCACCAACAATCATTAAAATGCATGTATGCTTCATAAGCACACATCAAGTGCAACCCCCCCTCCCACCCACCCACACATACCGCTAGAATACACAGTATATAAGATTATAACAGGCATGGGAATCTTCAATGCCTGCAAAATCCTGTGCTACCTTGCAAGCAAAGGTGTTTTCGAAGGGTTCAGACCATTCAATTTAAATGATGTCAGATTTTTATGTCTGATGCACTAACCAAAACATGACTAATTATGAGCACACATGCACAGGCATACAAAAAGTAGCCAATCACACTGACTAAATAAACAAATCACTCATTCAAATGTATGCATCCAGTAGAGACATGGCTGGTTATGGCTTGAAGATTGCAGTTGTGAAGTCCTCCTCCTGCTTTATGAGCGTTTTTCTGAAATGACCAGGTGGAAAAACAAGATCAGTCACCATTAGCATGAACTTCTTTGCCACTCTGGACAAAAGAGGCCTAACTTTAGTACACGTTTGATGTGAAACAATCACATCAAACTGGTGGCAAATTTAAGCGCTAGCTCACTACCTGTTTTACTGAATCAACAATGATACATAATAATAATAATGTACATTTGTCATGTGCTCATCAATGCCCTGAGTGCTCACATCATACACATTAACCTAAATATAATATTCTATCCACGTAGAGGACAGTCCTACCAAAACAATTTACATAAGGCATTATAATTTATATGTACACACACACACACAATGACTGTGATGAAAAACTGATGAAATTAAGTCAAGGATATACTTTTCTGGCTGTAACAATAACCAAAAATACTCTTACCAAAAGATGCATGAATATATATATATATATATATACATCATGCATTTGTCTACCCAAAACTATGCACCTGACGATCTGGTTTCCATCAACAGAGCTATCCTTATCCACCTCACAATTGAAAATCAGAAATCCACAGAACCCATGGCTTAGAAGGAAAAAAAAATGTTTCTCTACATTATTTCAGGCATAACACATTGCTCTTTAGTTGTAATTACACAGCACCTGGGCAACATAAATAGTGGCATGCCACCTTGACCTATCATTTTATCTATCAACCAAACTATTATTGATTTGTCAGTAATGAACATGCTATCTTGACCTATCAATCAACTACATTGTCATTGATTTCAGTCAGTAATGAAAGACACCTGTCACCTGGCTCCTTGTTATCTTTGTGACAGCAGGTGCATAGCCCTGACAAAAATTGCAAATGCACAGCATAAGAAATATTCCTCTTTAAATTAAATGTTCTTTCAAAAATACACCTATGTCTTAAGCTTTAAACTTTCTTTCTTTCTTGTCAGAAGTGACAAATGCAAACTGTGTCTTGTCATGCACAGCTTCAAAAACGTAAAACACACACACCCTCATGCACACACCCTCATGCACACACACATGACAGCCACCAAATAACCTCCCTAAATATTTTATTTATGAGGTCACACAAACCCCAAGAACATAAACTTCCATGCACCACTGTGTAGATGATAAAGAACAGTGTGCATTCCTTTTCAGGTTCTCAGACTACAAACACTGTGGAGCTGACTGTACTGTGAGCAGCTGGCTTTTAACGTCCCTCCAACCCCACAGGGCTCACGTTAGGTGCAACTGTAAGCGCCTTATACTGTTTTACATTACTGGGTTACCTCAGGACAACAAAAATCTGTCATAAGTAAATGTACATTTCAAAACTTTGCTCACATGCATCCCTTTTCTGAAGTCAAATCTACAAAATCAGTCCCTACAAAACGTAAAACAAAACGTATTTTATACAGCTGTATAAACTTTAAACACCAATTGTTTAAGGATTACTCCCTTCAGTATTGCCATATATGGTAAAAAAAAACAAAAAACATTTAAGTAATAATATGCTGGTTTTGCTGACCATTGCAGCTGATTTACTGATAGTGATACCAGATTCAGGAAAAATATTTGAAAAAGGAATTGACAGAAACAGCTGTTATACAGCAGACCTTTGTAGCATAGAGTGCTGAAACAATTGCTGAGGAATAAACTGCTCATGAAATTGCCAATCACTCTGGACAGGTCACCTACTCCGTAAGATCACTATGATTTTACATGAGTCCTGTGGGTGGTCAGTTACAAACAGAAGACTTCATTGTACGTACACTTGATGCACACGTGCAACTGAATAATAACTAATTATTATGACAAGCCATTTATGATTCAATTTGCGCTTTCAAGACATGCCCCTTCACAGATAAATCATGTTTAATTATTAATATTGTCAAAAATTCACACATACAGACACACACACACACACACACACACACACACACACACACACACACACACACACACAAGACTGTCAGTTTAGACTACACACACATAGAGAAAAAGAAACTGTCCAGGAGAGCTACAATGAGACCTCAAGAGACATCCCAAGAAAGAGTGAGCTGGAAAGAAAGCTCTCTGGAAACACTCTGTCTCACCCATTATGTGATTCCACAACAATGACAGGGCTGGAGTATGACTGGGGGTTGAGAGTCGATGCCTGCTGAGACAACGCTGCAATTGGTCCGGAGGCAAACTTGGACACCTGGCCTCGGACTGGCAAAAGTACAATCAAAATTGCAGTCAAGAACTGGCCATTCGGTCTGATACTCTAACAACTAAGCTATCCTGCAATCACTCAGTTTGTGGCTACACTTTCTCAAGTTTCTGCTGACCTAGAAATAACTCAAAATACCATATATTTATTATTATTATTATATTATTATTAAGCAAAATAATGCTTTGTCTGCATGATCAGAGCAGATCACTTTCTCAAGTTTCGGTTGACCTAGAAATAAATCAAAATACCACATACATACACATTTATTATTAAGCAAAACTATGCTTTGTCTGCATGATCAGAACATCACAAATGAAGAAAGAAAAAAAAAGAAGAAAAAAATCATCACACCTGCCAGTGTCAGACCATGCTGGTCAACACACATTGCTCCAGTGACTCCTGGCACCCTGCACCTGAAAGTAAACAGTTGTGAAAAAAGTCAACAGCAAATCTATCAATATTGACAATAATCTATTTGAAACTAATCAAGCATATCACATCACAATATTCTGTATTAATGCACTGTAATAATTTGGTTTGTTTATGTGCACATTCATTTTCTGTTCAATGATTATATAACCATTAAATGTCACTGTTATTATGTTTCTGGATGAATGCTTGTAGTTGTACAGTGCACTAAGCCTGGTAAGAAAAAAAGAAAAGAGGATGACACTTGGTACAGATGTCACTCAGATATAAGGTGATTTGGCTCTAAAGTGAGATGTCTGCCTGTTTGCAAAATTCTCTTGTCTTTGTTGCATGTATATATATATATATATATCAGTAAATATATATGCAACAAAGACAAGAGAATTTATATATGAGAGCTGCAGGTCTGCATACAGCTAGTTTACAGCTGCAAAACAAACTAAAATGCAAAATCCTGTGCAAATACATTACTCATAACTTACATCATCTAGCAATAGCATGCGAATGGCTAAATCAGCATATATTATAAACGGCTTTAATATCTATCACTGATAATATTTCGTTCTATAGTGTTTACTCTGTGGCGTGAAATTTTGGTGACGCTCAGCAGCACTGTACAAAAAGGGTGATCTATTGTGTTTTTATTATAGTGAGCAGTTGGTTCATTATAATTTGTCATTTTTGTTTTTAAAATTCGCAGGCAGATTAAATATAAAACATTAAAAATGCTACCAATGCCCCCTCTCCCAGGACAATTTAAAACAATGACAGTTGATGGGTGGTTCACAGAAATTGATTATACTTTCTTCTTCTTTTTCTCGTTAGGTCAGTGGTGCAGTTCTAGATCCCATGTCCACCTTTCGATAAGAGAACGAAGGCCTAACGGCCAGTGGAATGGAACTGCAGAAACACAGTTACCGCATTTTAATGTTACTTTGCAAAATAAAATGACGACTGTGGGAGTGTAGGATTGTTTAGGAGTAAGAAGAAGAAAAAGAAGAAGAGAGAGAGTTACGTTTCTTCCAAATGTTTCTCGAGAGCTTTTTCCATTTTGCTTCCTTCCATAATGGTTTATAAAACTGTCCGACAGTGGCTGGGAAACAATACTTATAATAATCACGCGAACTTATCACCCTCCTTCTGTGTGGCGGAAGTCACATTACCGGATGTTTTGTAAACCACCAGGACCGAAGTGCTAGTCTTGGTAAGCTATCGGCCAGGTAGTGCTACGCTGTTGAATGTGTAATCCTAGAATATTTCATGGCTTCTGTTTTAATCTGCAATCAACGTAAATCTTTGTGAATAAATTCGGATAGAGTTCTTCTAATAAAATCGGTTTGTTTTATTATGCAGCGTCCGCGCTTGTATCAAAGAGTTCGTAAAGTGTACAATTCTCAATCTGTGTTGTCAGCAGGGTGCGGTGATCGACAAGAACTACGCTGTTCCGCTCAAAGACCGTCAACCTCTAAGAAAAATGTGAAACAACAGGTGCGTATTGTGTGCTGTCGACAAACGTCTTCACTGTTTCGCATATTGCAGCATGGACAGAAGTCGTATTTGCCCAAAGTTTACTTGCGAAAGAATTTGACTGCATTTCAGCAGTTCTCGGTAGCAAAATTGAACACATTGCCCATAGTACAGTCCATACATTGAACCAAATTGCCAGAACACACCATAACAAGTGACAGATTCTGCAAAATGTGCAGGGGCGGCGATGTCTCAGTCTGCTTGCAGGAATCGGGTTCAGCGTTTAGTGATCACAATGATTATGTGTCTGTATGTGATGTTCAGGCCATTGAATTATAATCATCATTATTATGCAATTTATTGCAATGTTTATAACGAGACAAGTACTCTAGTAGTACAGTAGTAGTAGTACTAGCAATAATACTGTAATAGACTAGGCACGATCTCACGGTTAGTACATTATTTCTCTCTGTTTACCCCTCCAACCCCACTCCCAAGCTGCCCCTTAATCATTTGCAAGCCCATTCGCCTCCTACCCCAAATGCAGCAGTCTTTCAGTTTAGCAAGTTGTCTGCTGAAAGTGTTGTACTTGTAGTAATGAAAGAAATATTTTTATTATTATTATTTTGTTTTAGTCATTTGATGCCAACATATCAAATTCAGAATGACTATCAGTGTTTGCAGTGCATGCCATGTCTTCAAGTTCAGTAGCAATTTAATAATAATATTATTAACAAATTAGTGCAAGTTATATTTTTCTAAAAAGCTGCCACAGTGTCACTGTCGCAGTGTCAGCGTCACAACAGGATTATGACTAAATTAGTAAATAAAGTGAGAGAATAAACAAATAATATTTGCTAGTTTTGTAAATTTGCATTATGGCAGAGTTTCATCTCAGAATTCAAAAGCTTGCAACATAGTATCTTCTACATGTCCTGCCATGAAGTAAATAAACAACACATTTTACAAATCAATAATACATGATCATGATTACATAAAACATAAAAAGTGGTAAAATGTCTGTTTTTGTTTTGTTTTTTCCTTCTGGGCAATGCAGGCTACAACTTTTTATATAATATTAATAATAAGCGTACAAAAACACAGTTTAGCTCAAATTGTCTGTTTCAGTCTCTCCACTGGCTCCCAATCCCACCAAGAAATCAGGACAAAATAAGCACTCTCTGCTAAGTGCTATAATGTGTTATGGACATTGCTCCATCTTATCTTTGTGACTGTCTTCAACTTTACACACACTCTTGTACTCTCTGCTCTGCTTCTGATACTACCAGTACCAGTCTCACTCTCAGCCTTTAGATTCCTCATACCAGACATTCACTCCACTGGCTCCCAATCCCACCAAGAAATCAGGACAAAATAAGCACTCTCTGCTAAGTGCTATAATGTGTTATGGACATTGCTCCATCTTATCTTTGTGACTGTCTTCAACTTTACACACACTCTTGTACTCTCTGCTCTGCTTCTGATACTACCAGTCTCACTCTCAGCCTTTAGATTCCTCATACCAGACATTCCACTGTTGATTCCTGTGTCTTTTCTGTCTTCAGTGCCTCTACATGGAACAACCTTCCTGTTTCTCTCTGACACTGTCAGAGAGAAACAGGAAGGTTGTTGTGACAGATTGATTCCTGTCACCTGTGCCTTTTCTGTCTTCAGCCCCTCTACATCAGTACATTGAATGACCTTCCCCTTTCCCTCCGACAGATTGGTTCCCATGCCTTTTCTGTCTTCAGCCCCTCTAAATGGAATGACCTTCCCCTTTCTCTCCATCAGATTGGTTCCCATGCCTTTTCTGTCTTCTGCCCTCTACATTGAATGACCTTGCTCTTCCTCTCCAACACAAGCCCTCTCTGAACTCTTTCAGATCAAACCTCAGGACATTTCTTTTTCCAGAACAATAGACCTGTATGTTTTCTATTCCATGCTGTAGTGCTTGTCTTTCTCCGCACCGAGTCCCTGTTTGTTGTCCATTTAAGTTGTGTGTGAATTAAGTTTTATAGTTTATATAGTCTGTATATTCCTCTGTGTGTGTATGTATACATCATGTGTGTGTGTGTGTGTGTGTGTGTGTGTGTGTGTGTGTGTGTGTGTGTCCGTGCATGCATCTGTGTGTATGCTAGAAAAGTCTCTGTTCACAAGATTTAGTGCTTTATAAATATTTTTATTAAATGTATTAATTAGTGATTTATGACAGGTGTGTGCAATTGTGTGTGTGCCATTTAAAATGATAATATCATGAATATGATATATATTTTATTTTCTATTTCTAATTAAACTTTTCAAAAAAAATGCGCACTGATCAGTGTGCATCATTTAATCATTAATGCTAATCCTTTGTCAAATAGTTCTCACCCAGATCAGAGATTCCACAAAATTTGCATGCAGACCTCTTGAAAGAGAAAGAGAAGACTACACCTGTAAAGTTGTACTGTTGCAGTACGGTTGAGGCACAGCTACCCACTGAACAATACATACTGCTACAGCCACACCATGGTAGTCGCATGTAGCTCTCTGTAGTCAGCCTCGTAAGGCATCTTTCACACTTCTGCTTCCAAAACTCACGAATGTGAGTGTGACATTGTGCAAGTGCACATACCAGTTACCAGTAACTTTCACTAGTTTCAGTTTCAGTGATGGGGAAACAAAGAAAGAAAAAAGTCTGCAGACTTGTGATCGCCTAGAACCAAAGAGAGTTTCTGTCATTCCCTAGCCTCACAGTCACAGTCACAAACACCCACCTCAGTAGCACCTGTCAGCAGTGCTCCATGTGAACCTGGGGCTCAGCATTCTTTATCATGTTAAAACAAAAGTATATAACAGCAGTCAGAGACTAAATGAGTCATATTTGACTATGACAGCTGTGCATGCAGACAGTCTGGCGTTCTCGTCTTGAAGGTTCCCCACATTGATTTTACGTGTTGGGTCTGTGGTCCCCAGATGCACAGATGCCGATGTTGTCATTTTTCACACATGCACAGAATTCTGCAACAGATGCGTCAGACAGGTGTTGAGTTAAGCAAGTGCAGGATATTGTTTTCAAAAGTCGCTGCCAATCTGACCAGCATCAGTGTCTTGTTTGGTTGTAAGCACTGGTTTCCAGAAACTGCATAATTTGCTGTATATAATGCACTAAGCTCTCAGAAGTGTTTGCAATCTTTGTTCACGTCGGACTCAGTTAAATGGAAAAATTGCAACGCCACATCAAATGAGCCTGTGAATTGTCTGAGGAAAATTTGTAGTAGATGGGACTGGGATGGGTGATGTATAAAATCTGTGTGTGTGTGTGTGTGTGTGTGTGTGTGTGTGTGTGTGTGTGTGTGTGTGTGTTGTGGTCTCTTTGCCATCTTTTTACTATCACCAAAATGTGACTTAGAAGGATGGCTGAAATTCAGCCAAAACAACTCCACCAGGCAAAGAAAACATAACAACAGCAAAAGACCCCAAGACCAGAAAGTATGAGAAATGGCTGGTAAAACTGAGGGTTGAAAACATATTTTGTTGCCACACTGCATGATTTATTCATGGAGCAGCGTTTATTTTTTATTATTTTATTTTTTATACAAGTATCTGTGAGGTTGCAGCGTGCCATACAGGCATATAAAAATGTCTGAAATGGCAGCTTTTTAATTCCATAGAGCGACATTAATTTTTATTTATTTTAAACGCACTTGATATTCTAAAAAAGTCAAGATTTTCCAGTCACTTGGATCTTGTTTTGTTGTTTGTTTTAGTTTGTTTTATTCTTCATTAATCCTGTCCAGAAAGTTCAGGTCACTTTAACTTTCCTAACTGTATTACTCTGTATGTAATACAAGCATGGTATTGGTAAATAATTTTGCCAAGCCAAGGGTGAATTAGAAATCTATCACTGTTTCAGTATGCACAATATTGAGAGGCAGACATTGTTTAAATTATTATCATGTTTTTAGAGTATTTCACGTTTAAGGATTTTTTTTTGATTTTTTTATTTATAATCCCACAGCCAGTATTTGACAAATATAACTTGATTGAGTTAGTTGCAACTTGCAGAAAATGTCCAATTTTTACCATCTGGTCATATAAGTCATATATGTCTGCCCAAATCAAAAGTAGGATAAAAAAGAAAAGAAAAAGTGTTTGATGAATCTTCTGTGAATCGTCGTTGGGTATCATAATGACACTACATGCTAATATGTTGTCACATCAGTTTGGTGGCATTTACCCACTGACATTTGTTCTTCCTGAAAGTGAAACCTTTACAACTTTTGCTTTGACAGCAATGCAGTGTTTCACAATGAGCAACACTATCAAAGCTGGGTTTTACAAGAGTATTGAACTTTCGAAGGCAGTTTCTGTTTTTTTAGGCATTGATTTTGTTACTTTTGCCTGCTTAGTTTGCTGTCTGCTGTTATTCATCTCAGGAAATCAATGTTGTTGTTTTTTGTTTTTGTTCTGTTTATGTCAGCTGATGAACTGTGGTGTGTATAGTATATGGTTTCAGCTCAAGTTGCTGAACTTGAAGCATAGTCAGGTAATGTTGGTGTGCTGGCCGAGCACTGCCATGCCACTGGTATCAGCACACACATAACTATTATACTAAATGTTAGGGTACAAATCTGAATCTGGTAGGACTTCAGATTCTACTGGTAGAAACTGAAACTGGGATTTTGCCCAGGAGAAATCAAAATTGTGATCTTTGCCAGTCAGATTTTAATTTAAATCATACCAGTACAGATCACAATTCTGATTTGTCCCAGGAGAAATTGCAATCAGGATTATCATTGAAGCGGAGTCTAATTTTAACTGATCAAATTAAAATTCTGACCAGCTGAAATTGGTGCAAGAGAAGAGAAAAGAGAGAGAGAGCAGGTGTGTGTGCATTGGATGAAATTTAATATGTAATAATGTATAAGGAAAGCTGGATTGTGTGTACCCTGTACTGCCTTCACTCCCCACCTGCAAATTTGACATGGGCATATGACCTAGTTCAGTAAACCATTTGTTTTCGGGCTCTGCAAATTTGACATGGGCATATGACCTAGTTCAGTAAACCATTTGTTTTCGGGCTCTGCAAATTTGACATGGGCATATGACCTAGTTCAGTAAACCATTTGTTTTCGGGCTCTGCAAATTTGACATGGGCATATGACCTAGTTCAGTAAACCATTTGTTTTCGGGCTCTGCAAATTTGACATGGGCATATGACCTAGTTCAGTAAACCATTTGTTTTCGGGCTCTTGTCAGATATTAAATTTTATCAATAAAAATTTGACTCCATTTCAGTCCTGATCCAGATTGTAATTTCTCCCAATTTAAATCAAAACTGTGATCAGTGCTGGCATGATTTAAAATCCTGATTGCAGAGGTCACAATTTCAATTTCTGCCAGGAGAAATCCCAATTTTATGTAGGGGAGTGGGGATGGGGAGTTGAGGGAAAGCAGGTTGGAAGCATGGATGAAGTCACAAGTCAGAGGTTGCTATAACATAACTTTTATTTGCACACCAGCCGACCAGGAAACAGTGTAGGCTCTCCACTGAGATGAACACATGAACACCGATACACTCGGTTACATCCCCCCTTACTCAGTCATAACCAGCGTCCTCGCTGGTTAATCACATAGCAGTAAACAAAACTAAAGGGTGTAGGGCAACTAAGAGTTGACTTAACAAACCATCAAAGTGGTACCCAATACATCCACGCACAAAACTGTACCCCTTTTTGCCAGCATACTAATAAAGGCCTGGCTAACTACAAACATCTCCAAAGGCAAAGACCAGACTGATTTGCATTGCAGTTAAAGGGCAAAATGATTACTGCATTTAAGCCAAGTAAACCAGACAGACCCAAAATGCATTGCTTGAAACGGAGCAGGATGAAGTCACAAGTCAGAGGTTGCTATAACATAACTTTTATTTGCACACCAGCCAACCAGGAAACAGTGTAGGCTCTCCACTGAGATGAACACATGAACACCGGCCGCAACAGTTAACAAACAACCTGCCTCTGCAGGGACACTGGGGGAAAAGGGACGCTGCTGGCCCAGCACACAACTTTTAACACCTTAGATAATTGGGCCATAAAAACCCCACCCAATCAAAGAGGAAAAGGACCGGAAAGAAAAGGTTATAGGGTCATGGCCCGGAACATGTATACAATACACTCGGTTACATTTAATGTCTACCAGTACTGTAGGGATATCGATTTGTACCCATACGCACACATGCATACACACACATCATTAAAATCCTGATGGCAGAGGTCACAATTTCAGTTTCTACCAGGAGGAATCCCAATTTTAATGTCTACCAGTACTGTAGGGATTTTGATTTGTACCCATACGCACACATGCATGCACACATGCATACGCACACATGCATATTTGTATACACACACATGCATGCTTGCATGTGCACACAAACACACACACACACACACCATTATTGTCCATTTGTATGCGTCTTGTCCCAAGTGTTTGCTTCCTTTGTACATTTTATGATTATGTAGAGTAAGTCACTGACATGCCAGGAGTGCAGCAGATGTTCTGGTCCTGTCTAAAAATGATTTATTGAGTCAACAAAATAACAACATACTGCTCTGTACACAGTGATCAGCATTGCACTTGCTCTTTAGTTAGTACAGTCAAGAGGTTTTCTGCTGTTTGTTCAAGCAGCACAAAATCTAGCTCTACAAACCCAGAATTTGATAATGCCAATGATTAGTTACATGGTTATGTCAGTCATCATTTGGAAGACTGGGGGCAACTGTAGTTATCCAGAAAATGATGAATTTACTGCCACTGTCCAGAATACAGGCAGTAGTTCATATCATAGTTGTGCTTGTGTGTGTGTGTGTGTGTGTGTGTGTGTGTGTGTGTGTGTGTGTGTGTGTGTGTGTGTGTATGTGTGTGTGTGTGTGTGTGTGTGTGTGTGTGTGTGTGTGTGTGTGTGTGTGTGTGTGTGTGTGTTGGTACCATGGTGCAGGTGGTGGATTTGTTACACTCAGATATTGCATTACCAATGCCTGCAAATGCAGTGTGCCAACTCTGTCAGCAGTCTTTTGGTCATGCCAGAACATTATTCTCACTAAGGTGGGATACACTGATTGAAGTAACCATTAGTTGCAGCCTAGCCATTTTGGACGCCAGATTGAAGCAAGATATCACCAGTACAAAGATCAAACCTGTTCTGTCAAGCTTTGCTTGTTTTGTCCACTGATCCCATCCTAGTTTGTTTAGTAGTCTTTTTCTATAATATTCTGTCTTCACCATGCATGATATTGTTTATTAGGTTTCCAGTAAATAATCAACTAGCTGCATCTTGACTGTACACGGTGGAAATTTCTCAGAAAGCTGTTGATGTCACAAGTCTCATGCTATCTGCTAAATATTGAAGATTTTTTTAATTTTTTTGTCAGACTATCTTTGAGTTCAGTTAAAAATGGCCTTGCACAATCAACACACTGGGGTATTAGTTAGCACTTGAAATACGTAACACAAGTACAACAACAAAGACCTGAGTCGCCTACAGTAACTCTCACCTGGCATTCATTTGGTTTGGTCTTGCCTTTCACACTTTGCACAACATTCAGTATACAACTTTTTAAGTTGATGCAGTACTTTAGCTAGGGTGAGCATTACCTGCAAACAGCAGAATCTTCTCTGTCTTCCATTAGGAGTATTCATGGTCATCATTTTGATTATTCTGCTTCTTCCATGCATTTTCGGTGTGGTTCCATAGCCACGGGGCATTAAGTGTTCTGTACTGAAACAGTGAAAGGTGGACAGTGGATCTGTAACATACGTGTGTGCAAGAATCTTACTCATAGAGTCACAGTGATTGCTGTGGAAGGGACTCTGGTGATAAATCTGACCTACGCAAATGTTGGAAGAACTGAAAAACTAAGCCCCACTCCCTGCCCTGACCAAGACTTGAACTGTAGCCGCTGGATTTACAATTCAGTGCTTTAGCCAGCTGGCCATGAATCCCGGTCAACAAACAAAGCATCGTATCCAATAATTTGCCTAGCTACGGTGCCAGTGAAAGTTTTTCAGTTTCATTGGTTACTCCACAGGCTGAAAGTTAAATGAAGAAGTTGTTCCGAGATTTTGTGATTTTAAACCTGAGTAAACCAAGGCACAGCAGAAAGCCTGAAAGTGAAAGTAACCTGTTTCACAAAATTTGATGTTACAGGTGCAGGTATGTGCTAGTGTTGACTGTTAATACAATGACAGCAAACAAAGTGCCACTAAATGTGCTGAGACGGAACCCAGAACTGCGTAGGAGATTAGTCACACTCACAGCCTTAACCACTTTACTGCTTCAGCGTCACTATTGTTATTGTGTTCTGGCCTGCCTTTGTTTCAGATTGCAACCAGAGTACAAGTTACCATGCGACCTAACAAAATGTCACATGGTACCGGGATGCTCCAGTGTAAAGCCATTTGGCCAAAGAATACTGAGACTGACAGAGGCAGTTTGGGGATCGCTTTACCATAAGTGTACCACTGCAGAAAGCTGATCAGTGCAAGCTGCCTAACTGCTGAGCCAAAAAAAGGGAGACGGAAACAAACCCTCATGCAGTTGAAACTGGAAAGGCAACAGTGTAGCTAAAACGGTTGCCTGGATGAGTGGAGGCCCCTTGCACAAGGTTTGATGAGCGAGCAGGATCTCTTCCGCCTGTTGGGGCTGTCGCTCTCCAGCCCATCAGCCAGTGACCTGAGTGAGGGGGTGTCGGACATGAGTCTATCCACCTCGCCAGGCAGCGACTGTCCTCAGCACTCCAGGGCCCCCAATGCTCTCACCAATGGCAAAAGCAACAGTGGAGAGATGGGCAGCAGTCTTGGAAACGGGGATGGTGGTGGTGGTGGAGGTGAAACTGAAGGTGGGTCCAAACCTCGCCGGAGGCTCGTGGCACGGCAGTTGTCATCCAACCCGTACCTGGCCAGCTCATCGTCTGTAGATGACCACAATCCAGCCACCCCGTCAGCATCGTTTGCTTTCGGCGAGAACAATCAGTACGAGGAACCCCCGCTGCCCCTTCGGTCCTGCTCCTTCCCAGCTGCTGGAGAATTTGTTGAGAACCTCGCCCACCGCCAGCAGCAGCAGTACAACCAGATCCACAACCTCTCCCACCACGACATCCAGCCCCTCAGCCACGACCAGTATTACAGCAACGTTGTCAACGGCAATGTCCATGGCTACTGTCCACCTCCCCCTGCCCGCACGCCGTGCAGCAACACACGCACCACTCCCCCCGAGACCGTCCCCCATGACACATCCAGTCTGCCCCGTAGCGTCAACTCTTGGGGGCACTTCTCCAAGAGCAGCTACAACCGGTACAAGTACCGACGCAGTGACTATTCTAGTGACAGTGATGAGGACTCGCACCCCAGCCCTCCACAGCTGCCCCACAAGATCAGTTCCAGCTCAGGGTCATCGGCACCACAGCCTCATACCTGCCTGTCCGAGTACCAACACATTTCTTCCAGTAGTAACCGCAAGAAGAGCGCCACAGACACTAAGAAAGACCACAATCACTTTTCTGAAGGAGTGAGGCCCAGTGTTTTTAAGGAAAGATTTGCAGTGAGTATGGTTTCCAATCAGTCTGCGTTTGTTTTGTTGTTACGTGTAAATATGCTAGCATTCCTGAGTTAGAATTGATGTGTGTGCAGGTGTTTTATGACTGTCATTGTTGACTTAGGCTATAAAAAAAAAAAGTTATCTGTCTGTGAGGTAGAATCCTGCTGTTAATCTAGTACTGGACGAGAAGGTAGTATGTAAAGTCGCCGCTCTTCTAATTATGTATATATTTTGAAAATAATAATAGAGACTTGCTGCCAAAGTGATTGGAATTCTTTATAAAGAGATATATATATATATGTACACCTGCATGGAGGAAAGAAGACAGTAGATCAAGCAGCACCAGAGAAGGATGCCAGGGTCTTGGTCATGGCAGTCTCTGTGGGCAGGCTATTCCAATCATCAGTTACGTGGGGGGACAAAGACATTTTGAGATGGTCAGTTCTGCAGTATGGGGTGGGGGTATTGGAGTGGCTGGTCATGTCCTGGGTGTCCTTTTGGCTGGCTTGGTCTGCTGGGGCTGTACTTTGTGTTGACAGGGATGAAGTTATGGTGGAATTTAGAGAGGTTAATTCTGTATTTTCTTCTGCGTTCTTGGAGGGACTGCCAGTCAAGGGATCAGATCATCAGGTCCACACTTGATGTTTGCCGGTAGCTATATTGCACCCAGCAGGCCAGGCACAGTTTCTGCACAGTTTCAAGGGCTCTGACTTCTTTGGTGCTGTGAGGGTCCCATACATTTTTTATCAAACCTGTTTAGTCTCGGAAACCGAGAGAGAGCTCAACTTTCTCTCATTTGGGAATACCTCTGTGTGGATGTCTGTCTCCATGCTAAGCAGTTGTTTATCTGCTGAGTTGTTAACAGACATTTGTAAATGTTTTCATGCTTATATTTGTTAAGCGACACTTTTGACAGGCTAAAGGATGTTTGTCTGCATGCTAAGCAGTTAGTTGGTAACACACATTTCTAAATGTTTTCATGCTTATATTTGTTAAGTGACACTTCTGACAGGCTAACGATGCCACCGGTTAATATTTGTGTTAGTTAAATGCCTGTTTAAATGTTTCACTGGTCCATTTGTCTTTTTGCTGTTGTTGTTGCTGTTGTTTTGTTTCAGTGTATACTGTAATTATTTTGCTCTTAATGTATCAGTATTTGACCTTTGTTGTTATTTACGCAACTCATAACAGGTGGCATCCTTAAGTCTGTCAAAAGTGTCAGTTAACAAATCAAAATGAACACATTGATAAATGTCCGCTAACAAATCTGCAGGAAAACGTTTAGATTTAACCAAGAAAAACCAAGAAAGAGAAAAGGTTAGAAAAAGATGCTGCTTCAAAGATGACTGGATGCTTTGAAGACAGGTTGTAACAGTGACAGCAGACTTTGATTTTAAATGTTACAAACTTCAGAAAGGAAGCAAGAATCATTACCGAATGGCATTCACCTTTGCTTTCTCTGCCAGCCTGTCTCACGGGAAGGAAAGGAGAGAAGGGTTGAAATGGTTTTTGTGGATCGATAATTAGAGAATGAAAGGAAGCTTGGAAATGTCACACACAGTAGAATTCCTGGCTGTGGTGTATTATTAAATATCCAGGCCAAGATGACATCCAAGGGCAATCAGTTCTGTTATGTGGTATTAGATACAGACAACTGGTGGTGTGTTGGTTAGTTAGTGTTCTGGATCCTGTTACAGGCAGTTGATGTATTGTCAGTGTCCTCTGTGTGTGTGTGTGTGTGTGTGTGTGTGTGTGTGTGTGTGTGTGTGTGTGTGTGTGTGTGTGTGTGTGTGTGTGTGTGTGTGTGTGTGTTGACTTTGATACACATGAAGATGTGAGGTTATGTACATTTTATTGATCAGTGTCATAAAATCTATTTGGCATTTTCCATGACCCTGACCTGTTTAACTGATCCCTTTGGAATTTATTGGAACCAACAGTTCATTTACCTTGCTTAACTAAGTTGCAAGGCCATCTCACAGCTTTGTAGGAAAAGTAATACTGCAACTTGAGTTTTAGTGTATTGTTTGCTTGCTTTCAGCCAAGACTGACACAGATCTGTTAAAACTGGGTCCATGTTTGGTTATCAGTACAAAAGAAGGCACATGCTCTTCTTCTTCTTTTGCAAATTAAATATTTAGGCTGTTTTTAAGAGAGCCCATTTCTTGTACCCTGTCAGCAAGAACTGTGTTGTACAGTGGACTTGAACAGAGTGTTAGCAGGTTTGCACATCTGGAATTACACTGTGCGCATAGAGCGCTAAGTAGACTACAAGTATGGACTACAAAACTATTCAAGTTTGTACAACTTTTCTTGATTGTTTTAATAAACTTTTCCTGTTATTTGGTTGTTTAAACAAACATTTCCAGATGTTCCAAAGTACAGCAGCAGTTTCTGGGTAAAGTGTGAAAATCATTTATGTATAGGAGTGGGGGTTGGGGGGTATGTGATGAATGTGTGCATCTGTAGGCCTTTGTAAGTGGCTGCAGACTTTTACTAGGTAGAGTGCCATAAATTATTATTATTGCACTGTGGTACATAATACATATAATATTAATATGTACCAAGTGAGGTAACCTTTTTCATGGAGTACACCAAACTTTACATGACACATACATGCTGATTTTGTATCTATATGGAAAGACAGTAATGTGTTTTAATGTAAAAGAAAAACACCCAGTTTTGTATTAAATTAAAAGATCAAAACAAAACACAAAAAAGAAGAAGAAACATTTTGTATAAAAGGGTCAGTTCTAGTCTACAGAAAAAGAAAAAGACAAAAAGAGAGCAAAAATTTGTAGTTATTTCTGATTTAGTTTAGCATGCTTTCAGTTTCACTGTTCAACAGTGACACTTGTTCAAATTCACCAGCGGTCACATGATTTTTTTTAAATCTAGTTATGCCATGATACAAAGCCCCTAGCAACAGGTCCACTATTGTCATTGTTGTTGGTGTTGTTGGCAAGCCACCAGGAGATGTGCTGGAAGTGAATGTGGCCTTTCACAGCTGTTAGGTATTATGCATCAGCTGAAGATGAACTTGTTCATCACCATGAAAGCATTCTCTTTATTGGCTTAAGGTCCCTGTGGATTCTTCTACAGTAGACCCTCGCATTCATGGACACTTTGGCATGGATTGAATGGTTACTGATGTGTCAGAAAACCCTAACTATCCTAATGAAAATTACAGCAAAGTTGATCTGTGTTCACTTAATCAATCAATATCTTTACTTCCGTGTGTCAATTAAAAATTATTATTTTTTACAAATTACATACTCATGAGGCATGGTGTTGAGAACATTCATTAAAATAATATACACATTCACAGGTTAACAGGGTACCTACTATAATAATATTAATAAGCATCACAAAACACAGAATACTTATAATAAATTAAGCACACAGACATCTGGTCTGTCAAGCACCAAGCGATAGGCAAGCACTGTGTGGCTTCATCATGCAGTGTGCCACCCATGGAGCCAACTCCTGGCTGACCACAGGTTGTCACAACCAGGAATTGCCAAGCCTCCCATGGTAAGGCTAAGGAGTTTAGCAGGACCTGATGTAAAAACAGCCTCATGTATTCGCAGCTGGCCTGATAGTTACCTGCAGCCTCTTTGATCATGCTCCTCTTTGATCATGCTCCTCAGGTGATGGGAACTGGGATACTTCATGTTGTTACACTGCATCCAGTCCTAGTAACCCTTTCACTGCCATGCTTGTTGTGTCATCATCAGGAAAATGACCAGTAAAAATGCCAAACTTGAAATCATTAAGGACTTTCTTCCCCTTTGCCTGAGCAAGTGAAAGGACTTCTATCAAAATACACAGTACTGAAAGTAGACTTGTTATACGACCCTCAGATATACTGTTTGCGCAGGTGTGTATGTGAGCATATTTCAGCCCGGACATTTCACAGGCTGGGGAAGTGAAGGGGTTAACCCTCATGCATGAAAGTAAGGTTAGAAACTGAATAACTGCTTGGAAATCTCAGCTGTTCTAATTTCTGCTTTCCTCTTTCATTCACCTCAGTTTTTTGTTCTTGTTTTTCTTGTGTTTTCCCGTGGCCATCTTCAGTCAAATATATTATTAAAAAAATTATGTGTGTGAATATCAGTGAATCAGACTTCCTTGTCATTTGATGAATTGTGTTTTCCCCTGATATCACTTTCTTAGTTGGCTTGGCATTAAGTGTTAAATGTGACTAGCCTGAAGTTGCAAACATTTTAATTAGTTATTAACTGTCTGTGAGTAAATAACATTTTTTTTAAATGTGTCTGAATTTCAGATGATGAAGAGGTGGTTTTCAGAATGTAGCCATGAGCAGAAGAACATTGTTTTGAAAGGTTTGTTGGTAAGTACACAAACACTGAAACATGGCTGGATATGAATATTGATTTTAATTCTGATATTCAGTTATGATGATGATGATGGTGATTGGCTTGTTTGATAATAATTGAAATCTGTTGTGTTGTGTGTTTAAATTTGAACTTTTCATCCACTATTGACTGTACATGAATTGAGAGTTGGTCTGCATGTTTAGAGAGAGAGAAAGAAGAACAAAAACAAAACAAAAAGTGAGAGAGAAAAAAGACAAAACTAAAAACAGTAAACACCATGACGAAAGAATGAGGTTTATGTACTATGTAAAGTTGATTATGTACTGATGTATGGAGTTAGTGGATGTTAGAATTTTGCTCTTCCACCTCCTGCCACCCCCTCCCTCCCCCCCCCTCCCCCTCCCCCCCCCCCCCCCCCCCCCCCCCCCCCCCCCCCCCCCCCCTCCCTTTTTTCCCCCTCTCACACAGATCATGCTATCTCTTGGGAATCAAAAAAGTGGAAAAGACCAGCATTATCTCTGCACTGTGTCTGTCTCTGTCTTTTTTTGTCTGTTACGTAAACAGACATAATCACATGCTCACACACTCACACACACACACACACACACACACACACACACACACACACACACACACACACACACACACACACACACACACACACACACACACACACACACACACAGAGAACTGTATTAAATTTTAAAGACTTGCCTAGACTGCAGACAGCACCTCAACAAATGATTTGAAATTCTGTCTCCTTTTTTCTTTCCCAATCCCCATTACCCTCCTTCTGTTCACCTGTGTATGTGTGTGCATATATAGCCCTAGGTGTGTTGTGCAAGAAACAGCATATTATGTTTCTGCGTTATTTTTTAGGTTTGAGCTATACATTTTACAAAGATACAAGGATATTTATTCGTCAGTGACATTAAAATGTGCACAGGAATTTGTCTTGGTTATGTTCCATTTATACAATGCATTAAAACTAGGCAGAACATTACAATTAGCCATGGATAAAATTTATGAATAAAACTTTTTTTTTAATTCAACACTGGAGCTCTCATTTATGCAATGTACAGTACCACACACACAAACACACATGCATGTACACACACACACACACACACACACACACACACACACACACACACACACACACACACACATGCACTCATGCACTCATGCACACACATACATGCACTGGCATTATGTATGACACTCACACACACACACATTCACACACGCATGCACTCATGCACACACACACACACACACACACACACACACACACACACACACACACACACACACACACACACACACACACACACGTGCACTGGCCTTACGTATGACACCAACAGTATGGCTGGCACTGTGGAAATGAAAGCTTCTGTGTTTTTTAAGTATTATTATTCATTGGGATGTAATTACCTTCCCCCAGAGTGTGTGTGACCTGCCTCAGCTGCACCTGCTGTCCGTGCGCATGGAGGCCAACCTGCATCGGGGCTGCCCCCCCAACTGCCAGGACTTCCTCACCTGGCTCCCTACCCCACTGGCCGCCAAGATCATGACCTACCTGGATCCAGGTAGGCTAACTGTCAGTCTGCACTCACATGCCCCTTGTTTCAGCTGGTGTCACCTTCAGGGTTCGCACGGTCTTTGAAAGTTTGGGGGAAATGGGATAAGCTTTTCAAGGCCTTGAAAGTCTTTGAAAACTGAATGGGGTCAGTAAGAGTTCGTGAATTTTGGGGTCTTCAGAGTGCTAGGGAAAACCTATCAGCTTATCAGTCAGAAACTGCATTTCCCAGGACTAAACAGTAGCTTAAAAAAAAAAAATCCATGCAAAATCACGAAAAACGCACCTCCTGTCTGTTTTGACTGATAGAGTACTTTGGCTATTGGCCACAGTAACAGTTGCGCCCCTTTACTGGATGTGCAGAAGAGTTGCATACCTTCGTGTTTCTTTTCTGCACCATATTGCAGGCATGGTGCCAAGCTTTTGCGTTTGTGAAAAGGTTTATGAATATTGAAAGGATCTTTCTGGACGAACCCTGACCTTGAACAGGAGTGTTTGCTCACTTGCCCCTTGTTTCAGCTGGTGTCAGCGTGAACAGGAGTGTTTGCTGTGCGGTGACCTGGTCCTAAGCCTAGGACAGGTCAAGGCGTCTGAAAGGCTTTTGTTAGGGGGCACCGTAAACTGATGCCGAGTGCTTGGGTTATGTCATGTGGGCTGAGGGTAGAAGTAGAATATTGGCGGGGCTTGCAGTACCAGTCCCCACCCTCCTGTCTTATGCCTGCTGGAGCATAGACTATGTAGCCATAAGTTTAGCATACTAATGATTTTCTGGAATTATTTCCAGTGCCATATTCATCTATGTGTGTGTGTGTGTGTGTGTGTGTGTGTGTGTGAGTGTGTGTGTGTGTGTGTGTGTGTGTGTGTGTGTGTGTGTGTGTGTGTGTGTGACTGCCTCCCTTTTTAAATGAGTTGAATGGATTCTGCTAGGCCACGTTTTCATTGTGGCTTATTTTTCTAAGGGGGTGGGGGTGGGAGAAGATAGGGGGGCAGGGGAGGAGAGAGTAAGAGAGAGAATGGCATAGTGTGAATGAATGCAACCCATGCATGTAAGGCTACTGCACACAGAGATATTGTTATTGATGTAGTGTTGGTGAGGAAATTGATGGTAAAGCTGTGATATTGATCATGTTTACCCCATCTGTGGCATTTGGTGCATCAGATTTGTCCTATAACTCTCCTATACTGTGGACGTGCAGATCTATGTGTGTGTGTGTGTATATATAGATACATATATATATGCTAGAAGTGTATTACTCAGCTTGGGGTAACTTCTGTTTTGTGTCACAAGTTAGGCACAGCATCTTTTTTGTTATGTTTTTGGTGCCCACAGCCAATTTTTAGGTCAGTTTTGAATGTGTTTTTGAGTAAATTTACTTTTATACACATATATCAGTTTTGAATGTGTTTTTGAGTAAATTTACTTTGATACACATATATATACATGAAAAGTAACAGGATTAATGTCAGACATATTTGCTGTTCATGCTGGTCAAGACGGGATTACTGTCAGACAAAGGTACTGTTCATGCCGGACATCTAACTTGTCTTGTAGTGAGCCTCTGCCGGGCAGCCCAGGTGTGCAAGCTGTGGCAGCAGCTGGCCGAAGAGCCATCGCTGTGGCGGCGCTTTTGTTGCCGGGCAAAGTGGCGGCTGTCCAAAGCGGCTGAGCACAAGCAGGTCATCAGCTTCATGTCGTCTGAGGGAAGCATACAGGTGGGTCTGATGTTTCCGGCTGGGTTTGCATTGTTTGTGGGATGGCGGATGACCTAAAGAATGGAATGAGATTTGAGAGAGACTCGGAGGGAGAGAGATGATGCAAGCACTTGGTCCGACCAAAATGTTATGAAATTGATCCTGTAGTGTGTGACTGTGTGTGCTGCATGCACTGAATCTTGAAACCATGTACATTTAAAGAATGTGTAGGTGCTTTGGACCTGTGGGGATCAGGCTCTCTAAGTACTCATTATTATTATTATTTTTAGTTCCATGCAAATGCAGGACAGTGAGGTGGCAGGATGGACTTGATGGTGGCATGTGAAGACAGCCACAGGACATGCAATCGGCACTTTACATCTAGACAGCACGAAGCAGGTGGCCGTTCGATCTTTTGGCTGGCAAGGGCACGCAAAGTGTAGACGGGCCTTTAGCTTGTGGGGAAAACAGGGCACCAGGTCACTCTTAAGGTTGTTTTTGTTGCAGGGAGTATTATCAGTGATGTTCTGATTGGCTGAAATGCTCAGGTGACTGGCAGCCTGGAACCCTGTCTTGGTACAAGCTTAAGAACGCATTGATACTGTGACCCTCACTTGAGGTGCAAATGGTTCATGGTGCAATGCAGATAGTAACAGTGAATCCTGATTCTTGTGGGTTTCAGTGGAAGCATGTGTTTGCGGAAAGGTTCAGGCTGCGGAACAACTGGCTGGCAGGCAGATGCACAGTCAGAACCTTTGAAGGGCATACTCAAGGTAGCTTGTGTGTGTGTGCATGCGTGTGTGTGTGTGTGTGTGTGTGTGTGTGTGTGTGTGTGTGTGTGTGCACGTGTTGTTGTTTTTCATGCATGCTTGAATTGATGAATCATCAATGCCTGGGTTGCTTTACTGTTTTGTTAAACTCCTCCTTATCCTTTGCATATCAGTTACACAAAAGGGAGAGGAACTTTTAAAGGTAGAAATTTTCACCTCTTCTGTCTGTTCTGTATCTGTACTGTGTACTACTTTTATTTCTGTACTGTGTACTACTTATAAAAAACATTTTAGAGGAGAAATTATAGTGAGTCCCTGTGTGTTTTGGTTTGTTTCAGGGATTTCCTGTGTGCAGTTTGATGATAACAGAATTGTCAGTGGGTCTTCAGACAAGACTATCAAAGTAAGAGATTGCACGTGCGTGTGTGTGTGCAGTGTTTGTTGTTGATAAAAACTATTTGTATTGCAGATATTGAACCCACTGCTTCAGGTCAGCCTGAATTAATACAGTTTCTGGTTAAATTCTTTTTTTCCTCAGATTTTTCCTCACAGTGATACTCAGTATTGGTTACAGTAAATGCAGTGTGTTTAGTTGAAACTTTGGATATTTATAGCTGAAGATTTTGGGGGCAGTGATAAAGTGCTTTAAGCTGACTAAATTATTCATGAATTGGGCATCGTAGATCACTCGTTCGTAATAAATGATGGTGACAGTAATTCTTGCATGACTAATGGAGGAACAGATTCAATGGCACGGGGCAAAAGGGGCAAAAGATGACTACACTGCTGGAGTTTGGTGGAGAGCAGGTTGTTGCCAGATGGTTTTGGATGGGATGAGTGAAGAATAAGCTAATGTTGCTGAACACCAAAATGTGTTGGCTGTAACACCTGTAGGCACATAATATGACCAGCTAGGTAAGTTCCATTTTCAGCTAAAATGTTGCTGAAACCCGAAATATGTTGGCTGTGACACCTGTAGGCACATAATATGACCAGCTAGGTAAGTTCCATTTTCAGCTAAAATGTTGCTGAACCCCAAAATGTGTTGGCTGCAACACCTGTAGGCACATAATATGACCAGCTAAGTAGGTTCCATTCCAGCTTCTTTTTGTTGTTGTTGAACAAGTGACGGGTTGCACTGAACAGCAGTGATTCACTGTATATCCGGAGCGAGATATAACGCCACTGTGGCAGAGGTGAACAACGAGTTCGTGACCATGCCTTGAAATCTTTGCATGCCCCAGGTGTGGAACATCCGTACAAACGCCCAGTGGTCAGTGCAGACGTTGGTTGGCCACAGCGGGACGGTGCGGTGTCTGCATCTTGAAGGAAACCGCCTCGTCAGCGGATCAAGTGACAAAAGCATAAAGGTAAGAGTGCTCATTATGGCAGCTGTTGGCATACAGGTAAGAGTGCTCATTATGGCAGCTGTTGGCATACAGGTAAGAGTGCTCATTATGGCAGCAATTGGCATAAAGGTAAAGAGTGCTCATTATGGCAGCCATTGGCATAAAGGTAAGAGTGCTAGTTATGGCAGCTGTTGCCATAAAGGTAAGAGTGCTCGTTGAGACAGCTGTTGGTATACGTGTAAGAGTGCTCATTGGCAGCCACTGGCATAAAGGTAAGAGTGCTACTTATGGCAGCTGTTGCCATAAAAGTAATAGCTCTCATTATGGCAGATGTTGGCATAAAGGTAAGAGTGCTAGTTATGGCAACTGTTGGCATAAAGGTAAGAGTGCTGGTTATGGCAGCTGTTGGCATAAAGGTAAGAGTGCTAGTTATGGCAACTGTTGGCATAAAGGTAAGAGTGCTGGTTATGGCAGCTGTTGGCATAAAGGTAAGAGTGCTAGTTTCAAAGTGATGGACTCCCTGGTTACTTCGTTGTCTCATGCAGTATTGCTGTTGGGTGGAATCTTGGGTTTCACCATTTCAAAACTGGAGCTTGGTACTTTGATCCCTGCCTCAACCACCCCCCCACCCCACCCCCAACGCACCCCCTCCAGTACACACTCCAACACTGACACACAAAGTAAATCAAATTTACCACAGTGATATTTATTGCTGATTGTAAATGGGATCATAGTGTCTTTCCGATGCTGCCAAGTCTTTCCAGCTATATTTCCATTGACTGGAATATGAAATCAGTGAAATATGTTAATGATTTTTTATTTTTTTTATGATAGTGGAACATCCAAGGCCCCTCAGGCAACATAGACTGGCCATGCTGTGCAGATCCCATATCGGTACCCGCATCTTCATCTTTGTCATGGTAACGCTGCTGTTGCAACAGGTGTGGGACTTGTCCACTCAGGACAGCTGGTCCAGCATTGCATGCAAGGTGACCATGATTGGCCACCGCGACACGGTCCGCTGCCTGCAGGTGGACGACGACAAGGTCATCAGCGGCTCTTACGACATGATGCTCAAAATCTGGGACCTGCGGACAGGGCAGTGTCGCAAGACCTTGGCGTAAGTGTGGTTGTGTAGACTGTGGTTGAGGGGTTGCAGTTACTTGCTGTTGCTTGGGGCATGGATGGCATTAAGAAGAGGAGTGATTGTGTAGATTGTGGGTTGAGAGGATGCAGTTGCTTGTTATTGCTGGCATGGATGGCATTAAGAAGAGGAAATGATTGTGTAGATTGTGGGTTGAGAGGATGCAGTTGCTTGTTATTGCTGGCATGGATGGCATTAAGAAGAGGAAATGATTGCGTAGATCGTGGGTTGAGAGGATGCAGTTGCTTGTTATTGCTGGCATGGATGGCATTAAGAAGAGGAAATGATTGTGTAGATTGTGGGTTGAGAGGATGCAGTTGCTTGTTATTGCTGGCATGGATGGCATTAAGAAGAGGAAATGATTGTGTAGGTCGTGGGTTGAGAGGATGCAGTTGCTTGTTATTGCTGGCATGGATGGCATTAAGAAGAGGAAATGATTGTGTAGGTCGTGGGTTGAGAGGGTGCAATTGCTTGTTTTTGCTGGCATTAAGAAGAGGAATGATGGTGTAGATTGTGGGTTGAGAGGGTGCAGTTGCTTGTTATTTCTGGCATGGATAGCATTAAGAAGAGGAGTGATTGTGCAGATCGTGCGTTGAGAGGGTGCAATTGCTTGTTATAGCTGGCATGGATGGCATTATGAAGAGGAATGATTGTGTAGACCATGGGTAGGGAGGTTGCCATTGCTGGCTGTTGCTCGGGCATGGATGGTATTGAGAAGAGGAAAAATTGAGGATTGAGACAGTGCTATTGTCTGCTGATGCTTGGGGCAGGGATTGCTTCCAGAAGAGTAAGTAAGAAAGTAATTTGGTGTTTTACGCCCAGTCAACCATTACGGTTGTCTCAGGGCCTTTCAAGAAGAGGAGTGATTGTGTAGATTGTGGGTTGAGACGGTGCAATTGCTTGCCATTGCTTGGGGCAAGAATGGCATTAAGAAAGGGAGTGATATTGTGAGTTTAGAGGGTGCAGTTGCTTGTTATTTGGTGCATAGATGGCATTAAGAAATTGGGTAATCATGTGGACCATGGGTTTAGAGGCTGCGGTTGCTTGGGGCTTGGCCACCATTTACAAGAGGAGTGGTCAATATAAGAGATGGCTCAAATGTGAGAGTGAACTACTCAGGCTTCAGAATATTTTCCTTGATCAGACTGCTCTGACATCAGACTATCGATCCCTGTAAATTCGGTGAACTACACAGGCATCAGAATACTTTTCTTGGTAAGACTGCTCAGACAGACTATCTTCCTTTGTAAAGTCCATTCACTGTTGCCCGATTCATCTACAATAGATCAATTGATCTTTCTTGAGACAAATTCCTTTAAAGGGGACCCCAAGGAAAGATGCATGTTGGCCCTTTTTTTCTTTTCTTTTTAATGAGCTCTTTTCCTGTGTGAAGTAGGAAACAGCAGTTATTGACTAGCGTCTACTATCTATCTACTGCTGTCAATTAATTAAAACAAACGTGTTGGCCTAGAAACAACAACAACAAAAACGTTTTTGTGAGCTCTCTTCCTGTGAGAAGTAGGAAACAGCAGTTATTGACTACTGTCTGCTATCTGTCTACCACTACAGATTAATCAAAAACAACACCACACACACTCACAGAAAATGATGTTTCTTTTGCAGGGGTCACCAGGCAGCGGTTTTGTGCATCCACTTCAACGACTCAAAGATTGTGTCTGGCTCCGCTGACAAAACCATCAAGGTCAGTCCATGCAGCAAACACAGCAAGCAACTCTTGTGTGTGTGGGCACCTCTGATAGCTGATACTCGTGATGGATGAGAATGCTTACTGCTCTGTCACTTGTGATTGATGAGAATGCTTACTGCTCTGTCACTTGTGATTGATGAGAATGCTTACTGTTCTGTCACCTGTGATTGATGAGAATGCTTACTGCTCTGTCACATGTGATAGATGAAAATGCTTACTGCTCTGTCACCTGTGATAGATGAGAATGCTTACTGCTCTGTCACCTGTAATAGATGAAAGTGCTTACTGCTCTGTCACTTGTGACTGATAAAAGTGCTTACTGCTCTGTCACTTGTAATAGATGAAAATGCTTACTGCTCTGTCACTTGTCATTGGTAAAAATGCTTACTGCTCTGTCACTTGTCATTGATGAAAATGCTTACTGCTCTGTCACTTGTGATTGATGAAAATGCTTACTGCTCTGTCACTCGTGATAGATGAAAATGCTTACTGCTCTGTCACATGTGATAGATGAAAATGCTTACTGCTCTGTCCTACAAAAATATTTTGGGGGTGACTGTATGAACAGCAGCAGTTCAGCCTTCAGTGCCTTGATCAGTCAGTGTGTTCTTTTTCCTCCACAGTTATGGAACTATGAGGGGCAGTGCATGCGCACCCTGGCCGGTCACCAAGATGCTGTGACGTGCCTGCAGTTTGACTCCACGCGGATTGTGAGCGGGTCGCTGGACTGTAACCTCAAGTTCTGGGACATTGTTACGGGTGACTGCATCAACACCATTGATTGGAAGGCGGCGGAGGGGCATACTGGGGTTGTGAGGTACGCTGTAGTGCTTGTTTTGGCATTTACTGATAATTCATTCGTACCAGGCGATTGTCGTGTTTAATTACGGCTTTTGTAAGAAGGGAATGGAGAGAGATGGGAAATAAGAGTGAGGCTGTGGCAGTGGTGGTGATGTAGATGTGTGTGCGTGAATGTGTACCTGCATGCATGTGTGCGTGTCTGTGTTTGTGCATGCGTATGTGTGTTAGCCATTCTTCACTCTTTGTGTGTGTGTGTGTGTGTGTATGTGTGTGTGTGATTTTTCCTGTTATCATTATTTGTAACTCTGTATATATTTTTACATTTAACTGCTATGTATAGATCCACTTTTGGGAAGGGGTGGGTGGGTAGGAACTGTTTGTACTATTTGGTATGAGTGTCCTTTGGTAGTTTTAGCTTTGGAGAACTTACATGTATGCACTGTGTGTATCTGGCGCTGTGGACGCACAAGGTTTTGTGTGGAAGTTTTTTATGCGCTATATGTACATTTTCATTCATTCAAATTTTTTATTAAATTTTAGTGCACACCACAGAAAAGAAATAAAGACATTATTTCATTGAGTGAAGACTAAGGGGAGACATCTTGTGGCTTTAAAGCTGCATTTCTGTAACCAGCATAGCCAAGGAAAACATTAAATGTGATTTTCCAAGTTATGCCTACATCAGTACTAAAACCAGGCAGGAGGCGTTTTCACAAGGGGTTGGAAAATTGTAATTTAGTGGGGGGGGTGGCTTGTCATTTGACCGTGAGTTTTGTTTGAAAAGGCAGTCAACTGTGATGGCTGTGGGTTTTTGTTTGTTTTCTTTCTCAGATTCTTACAGGCTGACAGCTGGCGTGTGGTGAGCGCTGCGGATGACAAGACTCTGAAGGTGGGTACTGTTTGCTCCCTACAGCCTCAGGACCCATTCAGTAAGATCACCCAGAAAGCTGGAACTGAGCAAGCTAAACAGAGAGGCGACCTGTCTTTAGTGAGGGTTTGGAACAGGTCGCAGTACAGTTCTGCATAATGTGCTTGCTGATCCACCTTGTGTTGGGCTGTGTCGCAACACTTTGACAGCAGCACAAGCACCAAGGCTACATTAAACTGTTCTGCTCTGCATACGTATGTGGGGACCGCCTTATAGCATCACCTCTCCAGAAATGGAGATCTAAATCCTCTGAAGACAGTGAGGGCTGCCCCTCAAGAGGAAAAAAAGAGGGCTGCCCCTCAATTAAAAAAGAAAAGAAAAAAAGGGCCAACATGCATCTTTCCTTGGGGTCCCCTTTAAAGGAATTTGTCTCAAGAAAGATCAATTGATCTATTGTAGATGAATCGGGCAACAGTGAAGGGACTTTAAAAAAAGAGTTGCACACGCAATCCTCTCACCCTATAGAATGCATTTGTCAACGTACAATTGCATGTATACTTGGTGACCCCCACAGTGTATGTGTGTGTGTGTGTGTGTTTGTGCCAGCTCTGCAACATTACAACAACTTTTTCCAAGACCTGCATAAACCCTGTTGGTCAGTGGAAGAGAGGAGGTTCTGGGGTGGAGGGGGGCGGGGGGGGGGGTTATTGTTTCTGCTGCAGGGCTGGTTGCATGCTACCCCATTTTGCCTAATTATGCATGTGGATTATGGCACCGGCTGCTTCCTGCAACAGGTAATTGATTCTGTCGGGCTTGAGTCTCAGCAGTGGTGCATGACCTCTTCACAGGGTACAGTATAAGCAGGAGGAACTGTGCGTCAGTCAATTTGTTGTAATTAAATTTAACCCCCCTCCCCAGCCCCCACCACACATACGCACACATACACTCATGCACATGCATGCACGCATGCACACACACACACACACACACACGCACACCATCTGTGTGCAGATATTGTGCCAGACATGTGTTGATGAGGATGGAATAAATGTTCAGGCAGTTTTGGTGTGAAGTTAATAGCACAGTCTTATTGATAATGTAGTAGCGTTTTTCTTTTACCTGTTTTATTCAGGTCTGGCTGTTAGAAACGGGTGAGCGGCTGGTGACACTGCGCAATCATTCGGACGGGGTGACGTGCCTGCAGTTCAACGACTTCATCATTGTGTCTGGGTCGTACGACAAAACAGTCAAACTCTGGGACTTCAGTTGCTGTTGACTCCAGCTACAAGCTGGGTAGAGCAGGACAGCTGCTGTTGATGCTTGCTTCAGAAGCTGGGTCAAGGTCAAGGTGACTGACTCGGAACGACGTTGACACTGGGGTGTCCGTTGATCTCTGCTCCCTTACCGAGTCAAGCTGGACTCTCAACAGGAGATGCATTCTTGGACTTGCTGATATCTGCCTCAGAACTGGGTGGAGGTGGACTCTGGACAGCGTCCACACTGGGACAACCGTTGATCTCTTCTACTTGACTGAGTCAAACCTGACTCAGAACAAGAGATGCATCCCTGGACTTGCTGAATTCTGCCTCAGAGTTGGGTGGAGGTGGACTTGGAGTGGCTCTCAGTCATGTGCTTGGGTGTTTTGTGGGTTCTAACTCACAAGGTGGCCAAAGCGGACGCTGAACAAAACACACATGTTGTGAGGACTTGTTGATGGGTCTACAGAAGGGACCCCAGCGCAACAGGCTTACTTGGATTTGCCGGACTTTCTCTCCAGCCTAGCCTGATGTATTATCCTGCATTAATGTCTGAGCATTAACTGTGTGGCCTAGGTGGTGTCGTTGTTGTTTTTGTGCCCATTTTTTTTATTTTTTTTAACCACAGTGTTGTGACGGATAGCCCTTTTTGTACTGTGAGAATTTTTAACCCCGAAAGGTTTTTACGTCATGTAATTGTATTTTGGAATTCCATTTGGATTTCTCCACATGTACTCATTTAGTGGAATGCCTATGCGACAGAACATTTTGTGATCATATAAATCCTCATTCTCTTTCTCTCCCCCCCCCCCTGCCCCCCCACCATCCCACCGCCCCCTAAACCAGCCCCTCTGACAAAACACATGTTACAAAGATATTTACATGTTTTAATTGTTGGTAGATTGAGAAATGGTTGACATAATTGTGAGAAGGGTTTTGAAATGTGCGTTAGCTGATTGTCCTGAGGTGACCCTGTGCAGTTGACAAGATGCTAAAATCCAATTGCTAACTAGCTTCTTAGATTAACAAAGATTGGTTACTGTTACATCTCAGAATGTGTGCAAATTGTTATACTACACAATTTTTTATATATATATATTATTTTTTTTGACATCATCTTCCAACTTGATAACAGCTATCTCCTTCAGCTTTTGAAGCTCTGGGTGAGTGACAAAAAGGAAAAAACCTTTTTTTTTCTTCCCCTTTTTTGTTTCACTACACGAAAAAAGAAGTCTTGATAAGTATATTAAAAGTAAGGTAGTTAGTCAACCCAAGCAGTCGTGAAGAATATGTGCCTTTAAGTTTACCTGTGCCATCTTTGTAGTCTTCACACGTTTCTGTTCTTGATATTTGACATTTCTGAAGCTGCTGTTTTTGAGCACTGCAGTGGTGTACGATAAGCATACAAAGTCGTTGAAAGTATTTTCCTAAATCCGGGTGTAGCAGTCCTCGCGAGGCCCCTGAGAAGAACAATGTTGTGCTGGTACCAGGGATGTTGCTAGCCAAGGTGTGTATGTGTGTTTCCCATGGCTCAGTCAGATTCACCACAAGTTCACGTTTTTCTACAGCTTAGACATGGAGGCAAACGTTACTTCTCAGGACCGTCTACGCTGCTAAATTGCTCATTCAGTTTTGAGGATTCCAAATTTTAGCTTGAGGGAAATGTTCTTTTATTAATCATAAAGTATATTGTGGCTTCAGAGCCACTGCCATGCATATATACAGACCTCTTGAGTCAGTTAAGTAGCAGAATGTACAGTTGCTGTTGTATGGATATAACAGGGAAGTGTGTATGGGTTTTTTTAATAACATTTTTATTGATTGTGTGTATGTATGTCATAATGTGTAGGGGAGAGAGAGAGCCTTCATTAAAATTGAAAAGTGTGGATTGGTTGGCTCAGTTTTGTAAACTCCTCAGGCTCAGAACCAATTATGAAGATGAAAATTATAATAATGTTATTTTATGATGTAGATTTAAGTCGAATGAGATGGTTGCATGTTCTTTGAAATCAGAATTTTTGGAGTTGCATTTGGCTGTGCCATGTTTAAATTTAGCAAGTGTTCAGGGAATTTGTGGTTTGATATTTTTTGAATTACATTAACACTTTTGCCAGAAAAAAAATTAAATGATTTTGATAGATCTTTTAAGGTGCTTTATTCCTGGAAGTTGAAAGGGTGTTCCTGTTAGTTCTTGGGGAGGAGAGGGTATTTTTATTTCTGGAGTGGGAAGGTGTTGCCAGATTTACATTCTTCTTCATTATTTGAGTATTTTTCTTTCTGATTCACAGTATTGTATGAGTGTGTAATGCGTTTTCATCTGTCTATCTCACAGTCAAACCATCTAACATTGGCTTCATTTCAGAGACTGTGTAAGATTTTTTATTTATTTTTACAAGTTTGAATGACAGTAACTGCCATTTAGCTTTGCACTCTCATACTAGTTTTGATGCCTTGGCCTAATTTCAACAGCACAGGGACACCAAAAAAGGTGACACTGCAAGTTTAATGGACTTGCAAGTTTAATGGACTTGCAAGTGTTTTTTTTATCTGAACAACTTTGCATGGTTGTTTCTTGTTGTGTTTACAAGATCATCCACAAAATACTTTTGTGACGATAGGACTCTTAGATAATTGATGCATTTTTAGGCTGTGCAATGACTTTAATGTTAGTCTCATGCCAAAGACCGTTTAAGTAAGAACTTGCAAACTGCGTGATGATAATCTTTACTGCACTTTTGTACCAATTTTGTTATTTTAGTTGAATTATAAGGTTTCACCAGATTTTCTGGTGTCAGAAAGTGCAAACTCAAAGGGATGGGGTATTGTGGCAGTTGTTTTTTTGGGGTGGAGGTGCCAAATTATTAATCATGTTCAAACTGTATATAATTGTCACATATATATATAGAGAGAGACACAGTCATGAACATAATGCTTTAAAGTTTAAGTAGCATGATGTCTACGCAAGAGAATTGGTGTTTTCTTTGCCTTGACAGAAAAACGACAACAGCAACACACACACAAAAAACCCATTGATTTTGGCATTTTTTCAAATACCTTTTAAGAGAGAGCTTTGAAACATAACAAGGTGATAACTTGTATACAGCAGCCATATCATATTTGGTAACTTTGATCCATTTAAAAGGTCAGAGTCTAAAACACACGTTTGAAGGAAAAGTAATCATCTTTTGATTTTTCACACTTTGAATGTAACATAGAGCTTGCTCATGTCATCGGCTTTTTATTTCATCCTGGAACATTTTCTGGCCCAAGATATTTGTACAATAGTGTGGCAAGCACGTCCATTTTCATTCCATTATATCTTTTTGAAGTTCAAACAAAGATATTTATTACTTTTGTTGAAATCTGAAGACAGAGCTTATTATTGTTGCTTGCTTCAAACTTGAAACAAGATTTTCCGTGAGCTTTATCACAGTGATTTTGTTGTGGCTACTTGTGCAGTTTTGTGTTGATGTATACTCCTGATTGAAAGTTCGGTGACGCAAAAAGAATAGTTTCTTTTTAAATACCTGTTGAATTTCCAGCTGATTTCTTTTTACACAAAAATTTATATGCAGTTGAGTTGCGTGGACAGTATGATTTAAGGGGGTAGACTGACAACGAAACTGTCAGACACCCCCACCATATGGGGATTAAACTCCCCAACACCAATTTGAATCCGTGTTTGTTTAAATTTCTGCAAGGAGTATACACGTAGAAATGTAAACTCACATAATTTGTTTTAATTTAAATCAAGAAAAAGAACATCATTGTAAGTTTGCGTTACGTTATAACTCATTGTTCTTGCTTTGATTCTCTGTGCATGGAAACTGGTCCGTTCAAAAGCTGCACTGGCTTTGAAGCACTGTTTGTTCAGTTTGTCTGCGAGCATGCCTCAGTCATAACCCCTCAGGTTCACCAGATGCTGAATGAAAAGGTAGCGGGTGCGGCCTTTTTTCTTTTTTTGGGGGGGGGCTCACACTCGCGTGTACTGGTTTACATACAGGTGCAGCACGACCCACCATTCTGGCAGCTGCTCTCGCACTTTGGGGATTTCAGGAGCGGGGTTTGTCGCGACATGAAGATGGCTGTGGCTGAAAGTAGTCCAGGCATAGGGGTCTAAAGCAAAGTAAACATTTTGCTTTAGCCTCAACAATCTGGCGATAGTCGGGATATGATGCCAGCATTGGCAGGGCTTGTAGTCACAGACTGGGTGAGGGTTGGGGGCGGGGGGCACGATGAGGGGTGGGGCGGGGGGGGTGGGGGGGGGACCTAGGGGCAGTGCAATGCCATGAACAGGGCAACCCAAGTGTGTGTAAAAAAAAAAAAAAATTGGCAACCCTAGTCTGCCCCCACTTCAGCAGTTTTGTTTCTGTTGCTGCTGGTTGAGTGTTTGCATCAGCGCGCTATTTATTATTCATCAAGTTCCCTTCCACGGGGCTTTTAGGTGACCAGACTAGATTTTGTTTCTCCATCATGTTAATCTGAGTGCAGAGTAACCAGCTGTCTGTTTTCATTTAACTTCACTGCTAGTTGTCCAAGTAGTTTTTGTGTGTGTGTGGTTTCGTGAGAAACTGTAGCACAGGTGAAAATACTGATTTTTGTTGTTGTTTTGTGTTGTTGTATAATCTCAAAGGGAAAAGGTTCAAAAGGATGCTGTTTATTGGGACAAAACACAACATGTGAATTTTCGGGGTAGTCCCCTTTTTTCATTCCAAATGCCTTAACATACACACACACACACACACACCATTGTACACACATTCATACACACACACACACACACACACACACACACACACACACACACACACACACACACACACACTGAAAAACAATGACAAATTGAGATGGAGAGCTAAGACACTTACCTGCTTTTGGTTGAGCTGTGTTTTTTCATGTCCAGTGCTTGGCAGAATTATCGCCATCTCATTGTTGATCATTGTTCACCGTTTAACTGTTGTTCAAGTGTCATATCGTAGCTTGATAAAGGGGGTTACCCCAAAAAATTTGCGCGTTGCGTTTTGTCCTGATAAATAGAGTCCTTTTGAACCTTTTATGTAGTTGGATCTTGCTTTAGAAAGTTAGCAGTCATTCTTGTTTCAGATTCATGCAGTCCTTAGTTTGAACTAAAGGAGAAAGCTGTCGCTGATTTGAGTCTGAAGCGAGTTGGTCGAGTTAGCTGCTGCCATTCAGTTTTTTTTGTATTGTTGCAGCGGTGCTCACTTGTGAGGATCACAAGCTGTGGCACCAACTGTTTAGCTGTTCTGAGTTTGTTTCAGATGTTGTGATGTGGGCAGCGGTGACTGGTTGTGATTGTTAGTTGCGCTGAGATAGATAATTGCACCTTTATTTCTTTTCTTTTTTGTTCCTCTCTCTCTCTCTCTCTCTCTCTCTCTCTCTCTCTCTCTCTCTCTCTCTCTCTCTCTCTCTCTCTCTCTCTCTCTCTCCCCCTCCCTCCTTTGCCCCCCTTCTTTTCTCCCCACTCTCCCCATCTCACTCTTTCCCTCCCTTCTCTTGCTGGCTTTTGACATGGCTCAAACCAAGGGATCATCCACATTTCACTTAGCGCCAACCATTGGATCATCCTGACAGTGCTGTAGTGTCTTTGACACACATGCTTCTTCCCTTGCATGTAAAAGCACCCTTGCAAGTTGAAAGACAAAGAGTTTGGGGGAGTTGCCCAGCTCACATCCGGTCACTCCTTGATCGGATTTCCGTTTCGTTGAATGGAGTGAGCAGCAGCGGGACCATCGTCAATCAGAGACAATGCTAGAACTGTCCAGGTGGTATCATGAATAGAACAGAACTGAACTGGAAAGAGACAGGAGAAGGATCCAAAAATGGATTGAACAGGACTGGAGGGGGTTGGGGGAGGGGGCAAAGCCTAACACATGACAGTCACCCATCCATTTAGTCACGCCCGAGTTTGGGCTTTTGAGAGCAAATGCTCTCACGTTGGACCACTGACTCTTGTCTCAGCTGGTTGGCTGGTTTGTGGGATCTTCAGAATTGTTCATTGATTCCTGACTGATGTGTGTGCACTATCGTTTGATTCTTCATTGACACACAGAGGTGTCTGTTGCATCTTGGAGAGCTTTGATGACAACAGCTAACTAGCATCTTTACCGTATCCAGAGATTTCCCATGCCAGTGTGTGTTGTTATATGCTCTGCTTAAAGGTGAACAGTTAGACCTTGGTATGTGTAACAGTTTGTAAATGAGACAAACACTCTTCTGCCACGCAAGAATCAGATACTTCCTCCCCACCCCACCACCCCCACCACCACCACCTGCTTCTTGTCAGCATGTCTCTGTCTAATAATATTTTTAAAGGGAACCCCGAGTGAAGAAGCATTACAGGTTTTACACAGATTTTTTTTCAGTCAGTTTAAAAATCAGCATTTCAGAGTTGCAAAATCATGGCAGTCAGTCCTGCTGTTTTGTGTCTGGCATTCTGGGTATGTTATGTCATGAACAAAAATGGCACATGGGGCAGAAGTGTACAGTTTTTATTGTACCACTGGTCAACCCTTTTTCAGTTGTTCATTGGCAGAGAGCAAACCAACATGGCTGATTCAGGAGGAGCTCAGATTTGAAGCAAAATATTTACTAATGCTGCATACATGTTTATGGTAGAATACTACATTTGAGGTTCTGTTTGTTGAAATGTATGTTCATGTGTTTTTTGTCATGAATGGTTTTTACAGCACAGTGAGTTTAACTCAGGCTTGAGAATAGCACTTTGTAAGAATTGTTATTATAAATATTGATTGTACAACCATGTAAAGCCAAAATCTAAATGTTTGCATGTTTTTCTACATTTTTTAGGCCAAGTTCCCTCTTCACTTGTCCCTTTAAATACAGTAGTCTGTTGCTGTTTTGCCCATCGTAGTTTTGGCTCAGCTTTGCCTGGTGATGTCCCCTTTAAATACAATAGTCTGTCACTATTTTGCCTGTCTGTAGTTTTGGCTCAGCTTTGCTGGTGGTGTCCCCCTTAAATAAATAGTCAGTCACTATTTTGCCTGTCTGTAGTTTTGGCTCAGCTTTGCTGGTGGTGTCCCCTTTAAATACAGTAGTCGGTCACTATTTTGCCTGTCTGTAGTTTTGGCTCAGCTTTGCTGGTGGAGTCCCCCATAAATACAATAGTCTGTCACTATTTTGCCTGTCTGTAGTTTTGGCTCAGCTTTGCTGGTGGTGTTGTGATGTGAACCAGACTTTTGGGGGTATCAATTTTGCTGATGCAAACGCCGGGTGTTTCCAGTGTCTATGAACACCACCCTTATTTATTCAAGTCACTGGGTTGTGCACCATTATTCTTGAACCTTCACAGATTTTGTGTTTGTTTGTGTGTGTGTGTGTGTGTGTGTGTGTGTGTGTGTGTGTGTGTGTGTGTGTGTGTGGTGTGTGTGTGTGTGTGTGTGTGTGTACAATGGTGTGTGTTAAGGCATTTGGAATGAATAAGATTTGTATTAATGACTGTTACTTAGTGCACATGCACCCTACACATTAGTTTAGATCCTTCCATCTACGTTGTGTGGACAAATATCTCACCTGTTGACTTCAAGAGTATTAATCAGTTACCAGTTCACAGTTCGATGGGCATTGATTTTTGTTTTGCGTACCTAGGCCTGGTTACATGTAGCCTGTTTAGTTTCAGTTGTTCCTTTTGATCAAGTTTTATGTATCCGCCCTTGGTTTCGTATTATGATTTTTCACCATGACTTGGTTTCAGCTGTAGCCCATTTGATTTAGGTTTATGTATCACCCCCCCCCCCCCCCCCCATCACCCCCCCCTCATGCCCCACCCCCCGCTATGATTGTGAGATTTTCTCCTGTGGAGTAGCTGTTCTCATTACCCACCATAAATTCAACAAGCAACCACAGCTAATGTGTACACAGTTGTCATGCTCATGAGAAGATGGAGTGTTGGTCAAGTTTACAAATGTTTTCATATAGTGATGCAGTTAATCTTTGGTTTAAGTTTATCTCTCTTTTTCTTTGTGTAAGTGTGTGTGTGTGTGTGTCTCTCTCTCTCTCTCTCTCTCTCTCTCTCTCTCTCTCTCTCTTGTACACGCCTTGCACACGTGGACGTGCATGCACAAACACATGCACGTACACACACACACACTCACATGCACACACCACACACACCACACACACACACACACTACACACACACACACACACGCACGCAAACACACACAGACTCACACTCAGTCTCACTACACACATACACGCACACAGATCTTATTGATGATGAGTTGATGCTTAATGTCCTCAGATGTCATTTGACATATTAGGGACAAGTTGTGACAAATGCCGAAGCACGGTTCAATAAAAGCCACATACGTAAGGTGTATGCGTGTTTAGCTGTAACCTGCCACCTGCACTTTTGGCAGAATGACCGGGATTTTTTACGTGCTACTGTGGTAACACGGGGGTGGAACGGATACCGAAATAAGAGTCAGCACAGAAAGTCGACCCTGGAGAAGAAAATTCTCCCGCCGTTCCAGCAGGGATTCGAACCCGCGACCTTTCAATCACGAGTCCGGCGCTCTAACCACTGAGCTATCCCCGCCCCAAACACAGATCTTGTGTGCAACAATCTGCTTTAGGAAGTATAGCCTATTCGTACGTGTCACCCACCCACTCCTGTTCAAACACTCCTAGCAGCGCTTTCCGGCACCTTCTTCCTGAACCAGCGCTTGGTGTTTGCTGTTGAAATTCACGAAATTTACTCACTGGCACCACTCGCCCTCTGCTGCAAAACTCCAAGCCATGGACCTATATCTACCCATATCACAAGCCATGGACCTATATCTACCCATATCCAAGCCATGGACCTATATCTACCCATATCCAAGCCATGGACCTATATCTACCCATATCCAAGCCATGGATACATGGTCATACTTCAGGAGCTGTGTGAGAGTCGAGGTAGCCGTCCTGGGCTGTCCGTCCTAACGAGCCTTCTGTTTTCCGTGGACGTAAAGAATTATTGCACCGTGCTTCGGCATTGGTCACAACTTGTCCTAATGTGTCAACTGACATCTGAGGACATTAAGCATCACTTCATCATCATCATCATGGATACACAGGTCCATGCTCCAAGCACTGCACTGGTTTACGGCATCCTTCCTCCAACAGCAGGAAGTGTGCCGGAAAGCGAGGCTTGGAGTCTGCCACTGCTGGTGGTGTATTCTTTTTTTCTGGTTGACTGACACTTCCCACCCAGTATTGTAATTAACTTTCTTTTTCTTGTAAATACTTCATTAATCTCTTGCGGGAAATTCGGGTCGCCTCACCTGCGTAAGTCGCAAGAGCAGCGTAATTAACCCATTCCTACCAGGGTGTGCAGTAATGATTTCCGTGTGTCCAAACAAAGGCATGTGATCAAATTGTCCCAAGGCTTATAAAGCTTCAAGTAATGTACTTTTTTAAAACTTTTTTTATATATATATTATTTATTTATTTTTATTATTATTTTTTATTATTTTTTTTTTTTTTTTTTTTTTTGGGGGGGGGGGGGGGGGGTAAATTAACTTCAGTAAGAGAAATATAAGTAACATGTAACTTTGCAACTGAGAAACGGTTACTAAACTGTCACATCTTGTGGCCTAGAGCAGCAACTTCAATACGTTTT
>OY757547.1:17856853-17992779 GCA_963584105.1 Alviniconcha strummeri
TTTATGGATTTTGTCTTTAAATTCTTTGTTGTTTTTATACCAAGTTTAGAGAACAATTGTTGTGAGTGATGAACAGTGGGACTGAACTGGATTACAAACACCATCAAGTGTGATAGCTCTCCAGTTGATTATGGCACACAGCCTCTAAGATGTTAGTCATCAAACAGCGCAAGCATCTGCTGGTGTGTTGGGTCACTAGGTGCACTGAGAAAAACTAGACAGGTCAATTGATATAAAAAAAACCAAAAAAGCATTTAAAAATAAAATCCTTAATTTTTTTTTATATGTTGATCTGCTTCTGCTTCTTTCAAAACATGTTCTAGAAGCCTAGTTCCTGTAAAGCGATACACAAATGACACCCTTACGCATTTAAAAAACATGTTTTATGAATATCATCCACAATTCAAATTAAACATGCTCTTACTCCTAGCTTCATCAAAATTAAGGTTTAGATGCCTTTAGGCTGCATTGTTCACATACAGATCTGATTACAGAAAAAAAATAAAAAAAATAGACACAAATATTGGCCGAGGAAAATTTGCTTTTCCCTACACCAAGCCAAACAAATTTAAAGACAACGTTCACAGAACAGGAAGGAAACAAAAGACCAATCTCATCCCCCCCCCCCCCCACTAGAACTTTCACTTGTCTATTTGTTGCACATAAGCAGCAGAATTATGATAGCACTTTGAAAATCATGAATACTTTTAAGTTAGAGTGTATCACATCTATTCCATCGAACCGAGAGGCATTCAGGCAATTACAAAATCAGCCTGCCCACGTCTCAAAACAGACCTCAGTGTTAGTACTATGGTACTGGGTTCCAAACAACTACATATATCAACTGGTTTTCAAATTGAACTAAACATCTTGTCAAAAGATATGAGTTGGTGCTAAAAGAAGCTAGCTAGTATCTGAATTTAGACATCCTGTCAACCATGCATGGTCACATCAGGGTGATCAAAGTAGGCAAACATGTTGTTTACAAGCAAATGCACATTTACAAAAGTCTTGCAGATCGCTTTCATATAGCACTATTCTCTGCTCTCAAGCAGACTCACAGTGCTTGCATGGGATTCTACACGAGTAGATTTTTTTTATAACGCATTTCTGAGTATCTACTGAAGTGGTGTACTTACAGCATTAATATGGCTGGTGCCACATGAAACTGCTGCCGTCTTGGTGTGTGCTGTGTACACCATACAGCCAAGCACCAAGTCACATCATGCAAAGCCACATGTATATGTAGGGTGTATGCATGTTTAGCTGTAACCAGCCACCTGCACTTTTGGCAGAATGACCTGAATCTTTTAGTTCTACATGCTACTGTGGTAACATGGGGGTGGGACAGATACTGAAATAAGAGTCAGCACAGAAAGTTGACCCTGGAGAAGAAAATTCTCCTGCAGGGATTCAAACCTGTGACCTTTCAATCATGAGTCTGGCACTCTAACCACTGAGTTATCCCCACAATTTACAGCCACATCCTGTTAACCATGCAGTCACATCAGGGTGATCAAAGTATGGAAACTGTTGTTTATAAGCAAATGCACATATATGTAAAAAGCATATATATATAAACCATTTTTCAAATCAAATGTACAAAATCAAACCATACACAAAATTATATTCTTAAAAACAACCAATAACATGAAAAAGTACTTTACATCCAAATTAAAACCAACTGATTTACAACCACTCACTCAGATGATGCAAACAGTCAATGGTTTGGGAAAAATAATGCATCTTTACATGTTCAATACATTTTATACTGAACTGTGTAGCATGCAGGAACAATTGGGCCATAACCTTCTGTTTACAATCCATAAAGGGATACAGATAGAACATAAGTACTCAAAAGGTGTCATGCACGCATGGATGTAAACCTGGACGGATAACCAGTCTAAAATTAAAAGTTGGCCAATGATATGCGCAGAATTCAACATTGCATGTACACACAAAATGTGCTGAAGAGAGAAGGAAGGCCCTTTCTCTGATATGTAAAACACCAAAAATGCGGAACAAGTATGAGAATGTATGAATGTGTTAAAAGCACTGCAGAACACTGCAATAACTGTAGAGTTTTTTTCCATATCACACACAGCATGAATCCAAACTGATCTGTTCTAATGGCTGCCATGGCGATATAAAAAAATTTTGAAAAAAAGACTCTTGCTGAGATTTTAAATATAGATCACACACAAACAAGATGGACAACTGAGAAGAATATTTTTTGAAGCCTACACAACACTTTCAATCCCATTGACACCAACCCTTTCTCATAATTTTGTTTACATGGGAAGCAGGGGTGGGGTGGGGGGAAGGGGGAATACCAGTTGTGTCATATTTTATTTTTTGTTATATATATATGCCATGTCCTTGAAGTTGAACACTTGGGTACATATCTGTATCCATATATACCCAAAATGTCTAAGGACACAACATATACACACAAAATGTTGCAATCTGTAGAAATACAGTTTCTAAACAGCATGTTACAAGACACTGGATACTGGTTTGTGTGTGTGTGTGTGTTCTCAACAAACTGAACTTTGACATATATATATACACACACATATTATACACTTGTACAAGATTTGAGGATCACTTTAAAAAATCTACAAGAAAACACAAAGCGCCAAATAATAAATTATATAAAAATCATTACCAAAAATCACTATACAAAACAAAAACAAACAAAAAAACACCACTTAAACACACATTCAGTTAACCCATATATACATTATATATAAAATATAAATACAATACAGATACTACACACACCAGGTTATTATTTGGTAAATCCCCCCCCCCCCCCAAAAAAAAAAAAAACTACTGTACACTGCATACATATAATGCCACTTTAAATCTTTAATGTGAACATCTTTTATGATACATATTCAAACTCCTACATGTATTTAAATAAACATGTATACATACATGATGATGTAGCAGCTTTGACTGTCAAAAACTAACAAAACCCCATGATTTTTACATGTTCACTTCAGTCTATGCTTTATTACCAAAATGTGTAACGAGTTTATTTCACTGTTATTCCATGCTTACAAGTGTCATACTAGTCTATCAATCAGTACAAAGAGCAAGTCAGATCTCCACTTACTCAGGCTGGAAACAACAGTCAACACCCAACATGTAATTTATAAACAAGCAAGCAAACAAACCACAGTAACAATAATAGAGGATTCTTCTGGCGCCCCATCTCGGATGAGTTCAATGTGCTTACAAAGAGCACTGAGGATTAAGAGGAAGGGGGAGGTGGAGACATACTAAGTAAAGCATCACACACATATACAACTACTCTCTCAATCATACAATACAAACACTCTCAGTCCCAGTCACTCAACAGCAAATTCACGCACTGCATAAACAACTTGGGGACAGAGGGGGTTAGGTGAGGGAGTTGAGGGACTGGAGGGGGGAGGGGGGGGGGGAATTATCAACCCATATGTAACACCTTTGAAATAAGTTCCACATATGACCAAGCCATATGTCCTGAGCCATAAAAGATGCATGCAAAGTATTTCAAAGATTTCATTCTATTTGACTGAATCCTCTTGCAATGTCTATTATAAGACAAGAGAAAGACTATACAGTGTAGCTCATTTTAATACATTTCACAGGCAGAGAAAGACTATACCTCATCTTAATACATTTAACAGGAATAAACAAAAGTATGCATGTTCACCTCTGACTGCATACCATTTTCATGATGATTAAATTGTAACTTAAATGTCTTCCTGTTCCAGTCACAAGTTTGTATAAATACAAATACGCCATATAACTGGTGACCATCCCCCTCCCAATAACACAGTACAATCAGATGCTCATCAGAGCTCAGTGACTTGCAAAATCAACTTCAATTAGTTATATCTACTTTTTCCTGCTTTCTATAAGATCCTTGATCTGGTCAGTCAGCCAGTCGACACCCTCACTCAAACCTTCCCCTGTGACAGCATTGCTGGCACATATATGCCATGGTTTGTCTCGAATCTGGTCCAGACCCATCAAGCTTGAACATTTGACGCTTGACACAGACTCCCGCAAGTCCATCTTGTTGGCGAAAAATAAAATTGGAATGCGTCGGTTTTTCAGATCGGGATGCTGGAGAAGGAGATCCAGTTCATCTTTGGCCACCACCATGCGCAGTTTGTCGCTGCTATCGATGACAAAGATGATTCCATGGCACTCACGGTAGTAGTGCTCCCACAAATTGCGGTAGCGACCCTGGCCGGACATGTCGAACGCTGTGAATGCCAGAGCTTTTGATTTGAACCGCTCTACGTTGAAACCCACAGTCGGTACGATATCATGGTTTTTGGCATCATTAGGCTTGAAATGATTGATGATGGTCGTTTTGCCTGAATTATCTAAGCCAACAACCAAGACATTGACTTCCCTCTTTTTCACCCCAAGCCACTGCGCCAGTGTGTCGAAGAAACCCATGCTTTCGTCTTCTTCTTCTTCTCTCTCTCCGATTGACTCGGGGATGGCGTCACTGTCACAGTTGCAGTTTCACAGATTTCACGAATTTCACGACGTCGGTTGCTTTTTTAAAGTACAATTTGTTTATAACACAATTTCTGAAGCAAAGACTCAGACAGATATACAGTCCATCGACGTGAATGTCGATGAAAACGGCCAATAATCCAATCAAATCGTGAAGATCGACAGAAAATGTAACTGAATACAGGTTTTGTAAGAATCCGGCGTCTGTATCAACCACCGCCGATCATGTTTTCATTCGTGACGGAGGGAATGTCCCCACAATGCAACACGGTGGGCATGCGCACACTGTTAAAGGGAAATAACTAAAAATTGTTTCCGCCGCCATCTTCCGGATTGTTTAGAGAGCTTCCCTAGATTTGATGTTTTGATGTTTTTGCTTCAAACAACTCTTTGAAGGATGTCACAAACTTGTGTTCTAGCTTACAGCTAGTGTCTTGTGTGGAACTGCATAAGTCGTGTCGTGCAAAATCTGTGTAAGGGTGTACTTCATCGAGTTGTATTTTGTAGTGTGTGCATTGGACCAAATCTGCAACCAAGTGCAATGGAGAAATTGAAAATGTGCTGCTTACAACGAATCGTCAACTATGGATCTACACGGACAGTGACATTCATGATAGGAATTGGTGACTGCAGCGCATGTTGATTGCTTAGCTGACGTGCATTCTTCGAAGGTATGTTTTGCCAGTGTTTTATAACCGATTCAGTATTGTAATTTGCACCGTGGAAGCCGGCCCGTGGAAACCCCAAGGCCAGTGCCGGCAATGAAAGAACCCACATTGACTAGCGTCTTTCACCACAAGATATTCTCATTGTTGATTGTACAGAGTTAATAGTATTCTGTACTTGCAAGCACACGAAGGCCAGCAGCATCGAGTGTCTCAGAACATTGGCCAGGTTGTCGTAAATCAGTGCACGTATGCATACAAAATACAAATTACAATACACTCTTCCCAAGAATGGCCAGGTTGTCGTAAATCAGTGCACGTATGTATACATGCAAAATACAAATTACAATACACTCTTCCCAAGAACTGTCAAAGCCTGGAATCACATTAGTTAACAATAACATTAACAAGACAGTCTGCACTGACAGTCCTGAGTGCTTCAGGATGGCTGTCCTGGATGTCAAATGATGTATTCTAATTTCTACAGAAACAGAAACAATCTTTCAGTTTTTGCTGTTAAGGTTTATAAGTGGAGTTATGCTTGATCAGCTTGTCTCAGTACAAAACCACAGTGAAGATGTTTCTGGAAGGTTGCTGGAAAGTTAATTATAGAGGCTTGTCTTTGACAAAAATGCGTATACATCATTACATGCACAGGATCAAGTATACATTATATAGAAGAGTATTACTATTAGTATTACTGTGCAATGTTGCAGTTGCAAGAGAGTATACATCATGGAGTGAAGTGAAGTTGAACTGCTGATGAGTGTCAAAACAAACCAAAAAGAAGGAGAAAAACAAATTTTTCCAGACCCCTCATTAAACTCAGAAATGCTGGATCAGTGAATGAGTGATTAACTGTGTTCTCATCATCTTGTGTACTAAGGATTGATGGCTTGGGTTCTTCAGATTCATAATCATCTTGTAAAATGCTTTGTAAGTAATTGGTAAAGCCTGAATCCCCCCCCCCCCCACCCACCCACAACAAAAATCTATACTTTTTTTTTTTATTGATGACAAAACAAGAATTAGGATTAGGAAGCCCTCGTATACACGCATGCTTGCCTTAGAAGTTTTGATTTGAATGAAAATGTATATACAGTAACACTCACTTTTCAAACAATAACAAAAACACTGTCCAGATTTTATCAGAACTATTCACTTATGATACTTGATAGTAATGTCTTGTTACACATCAGATGCTGAAGGTGTTCTTTGTACTAGTCTACTACACTGTCAGATTTGCATTTTAGTTTTACACAAGTCTAACTGGCAAAATTGCAATATTTGCTAAACTATATTATTGTGTGCAGGATGGCAAGTTCTCAGGATTACTCCAGATCAGTTCTTCGCGTGTCTGTAGCTCAGATTTGTCAGAATCTGGGATGGAATGCCACTCAGACATCACCACTGGAGCTGCTGACTGATGTGCTTGAGCGTTACCTGGAGGAAATAGGCAAAGTCTCTCATCGTTACAGCGAGCAATGTTAGTATTTAGCAGAATGCCTTTAAATTGAAATTTTAGTGTTTGTTATGTTGAGTGAAGTTGTAGCACTAGAAGTTAGGACATATGTGTGTGTTTCATCATGAATGAATTATCTTTTATCAATAAATTATTAAATGTAGTGTCAGTACCTAACAGTTGATATATATATATATATTATTGTAATGTAGAAGAAATAGTTTATAGTTTTACTATTTTAATTTTGCTGATCCATAATTATGAACTAAATGTGTCAACCAAATGAGAAAACTGAGGATGCATATTTTTTTCTTTGCATATCTCACTCTCTCTTTATGTGTATATAGATAATATATATGTATCTGTTGCTCTGAAGCGCACATGCACACACACAAATTATACACATACACACACACACACTATCAGTATTACAAACACATACAATGATACATCCACCTGGAAAATGAGCCTTGTTTATTTGGAATTTGCTTTCATTGATGTTTTGTTCTTCTATTGACATTATATGCTGTATATTTTTTTGTTTATTAATGAATAATGTGATTTACATATATTTTCCTTTTATAGTTGGCAGAACTCAGCCGAACCTGGATGATCTTGGCCTGACTTTCCGACACATGGGGATAAACATTGGAGAACTTGAAGACTATGTCCGTCATGTGGATCCAGTGCCATTTGCACATGAAGTGGTGGCCTTCCCTGCTCCCAAGACCAACAACCTCCAGTTCCCAAACCCAAATAGTCGTGAAATTCTGCACCACAGGGAGGAACATATCCATGAGCATCTTCCTCACATGTTTCCTGGCATGGAAGGTAGGTGGTACAATGGAATCCCTGATGAAGATTGCCCTGATGAAGATGAGAGGTAATAACAAAGACAGTGGATATTTTTTATGGTGCACAGTGTGCCACACAAAAATACGCCCCCAAAGAAAGTGTCTAAATATATATATATGTATATATATATATACTAATTACTATAGACAAAATTAGCAGACTAAAAAAGTTTCCAGCCCTACAACTGCCAAACCACACAAAGAATTAATGTCCAACAATTTCAATAAGTAACACATTCACCATCAAATCTGACCTGAGCACACATGATGTGTAGTAGGTTTACAAGTATACTTAACCTATTTCTGAAAACAACAGTGACACTAGTAAAAAAAAAAATGAACAAGTAAACCTCAGTAAACACTACCATCAGTCAGAGTTTGTCATGTACTGCAGTCATACTGTAAAGCATTATGCATGGTTGGTTCTGTCAACAAACTGATTCTGTTGCTGGTATTAGTTATGCTTCATTTACACTATAGATGTTCCCATTGCTTTCCATTATTCAGTGAGAAACGTTTAAGCTAAGTGGACAGTTCTATAATGTATGTCACAATGTTTTTGTTTTGTTTCTTGTTTTTGGTTTGTATTGATTTTATTAATTATTATTTTTTGTAAATTCTTTTTTCTCAGGTATAGCAGATTTTAATTTGTGGAAGATCAGTTTTTCTAACTTTTTTTCTTTTCTGCAACAACAGCACATAACTGAAAGCGCTAAGCTTTAATTATCTTAAACTTTTAGTTACCTGGACTTTTTGTTATTAATGTTTTTTGTATTATTTTGCTTATAAATTGTCAAATGTCATTATTTCACTTTGTTGTGACTTGCAGTCACAGGTAAGGTTGAGGTAGTCGGTCACTCTATAAAGACTATTGCAAGAGCTTATGGAGCTGCCTGTGGCAAAAACCGTAACATTGGCCATTTAAAAAAATTAATTTAAAACAAAATCTTATAAAAACATCAACAACCATGACTTGGCTCCTTATTGACTAACATGTTCATATTATATAAATATAAATACTGTTGTATACTTGTTTCCCTGTGGAACAGGTGATGTTGTGGAGGAAACAACTGCTTCTCCGGCCTTGACGTCCCAGCCCCCAGCCCAGGAGAACACTGCAATGGATGTCAGCACCCCTGTAGTGGGAGAGAAGAGGCCACTGCCCCCATCCGTGGAGGGCCCTCCGCCTGGGAAACGACCCAGGTTTGTGCCGGCACTGACAGAGAAATACCATCATGTATGCAGGCAAATGCTGTGGTATCAGTTGCTGGGTCCAGCTGTATGTTTTTGTGGGTGCAGCTCTTGTGTGTATGAGCACAAGCAGATCAGTTGCTGGGTTCAGCTGTATGTTTTTGTAGCTGCAGCTCTGTGTATGGGCACAAGCAGATCAGTTGCTGGGTTCAGCTGTATGTTTTTGTGAGTGCAGCTCTTGTGTATCAGCACATGTTTTCAGATCAGTTGCTGATTTTAGCTGTACATTCTCTTGGGTGCAGCTCTGTGAATGAGCACAGGCATGGAATTGTTTGTGTGTGTGTGTGTGTGTGTGTGTGTGCGCATGCTTTGTGTGTGCTCACACACGTGTGTGTGTGTGTTTCCCATTGTGTAGCTGTGTACTTTCAAGGTCAGGCACCAGCTAATTGGTGGTCCACAGCTGTGTGCTTTTAGTTTTAGGCATCAGTTAAATGATACAGTTTGTCCATCACATCTAGTGGATTTTAAAGATGCAGAAGACCGCAACAGACACTGGCAGCTTTGTTATTATGTTTTTGTGTGTTGTAGAATATAGTTTTAAGCGTGAATCAGTTGTTTGTCCATAGCTGTTTCTTTGAGTTGTAGGCATCAGTGAATTGTTTGTCTGTGTCTATCTGATAGAACATGGTCTTTCACAGTGGCCCAATAATCCAGTGTTGGATTTACCATCAGTTAGTTTTTCTCTGAGAGCCAGCGCTCACTTCCACAGCATTTTCCCAGAGCACTGAGTCAAGCATTGGGTCAGTTTCCAGCTGCTTTTGGCATAAAATAAGTGATGGAAACGTAATCTGTTTGACGCCATTTGTTTTCTTTTTTTTCATTTTTTTAGGGTGCTCTTTAGGACACGGTTTCAATTCACTGTGACCCATTTCTGTGCCTGCGTTTACCTGCATCAGATGATCTGTCAACAGAGTGACAGCATCCAATCTCCCTGAGGAGGCAGGCCACTCGCAGTATGAGATGACCAGCATTACCATGACACCCAGTGGCTTCCTAACCCCAACGCGGGGCAAAGGTCGGCTCCCAGACTCCCGCACCCCTCCTCCCACCATCCGACATGCCCTCACCTTTGCAGACACCACTCTGGGAGCCAACCGAGGAGTGGATGGCTCTGAAGCCAACAAGGAGAATACAGTGCTTGAACCCCCACCGAAAGAACCACCTGTGCGTATCAGTTTGTCAACGGGCAAAGATGGAGCCACCATTGTCAGTGGCGGCAGCAGCAGCAAGCCAGAGTCGGCTAAGTCCAAAGGAAAGAAGAAGGACAAAGTGGGCCTGCCAGACAAGTCCAAGAAACCCAAAAAATCTGAAAAGAAGAAATTGGAAACTAAAATTAAGGTGCTGGTGGGAGATTCACAAGTGGCACCGGCCCCGACAGTGCCTGGTTCTAGGCCCCCGGCCAAGAAGTCCAAGGTGAAAGTGGGCAAGACAAAAGATGGCAAACCCAAAGAGGGCAAGTTGGCTAAACTGAGCAAAGTGAAGGAGAAGAGCGAGTCCAAGAAAAAGCCATCTACCTCACCCACACCTTCAAGTACAGCAGTGAATGACAGGGGATCTGACAGCAGACTGAAGGATTTGCTTCTCGCCCAAGACAAGTACAAGCTGGATGATGCCCAGGAGCCAGGTCCGTCCACATCATCTCTGTCGCCCAGGCAGGAGCTCAACTTGGACCTTGCCTCTTCACCCCCTGAGTCCAATCTGACACTGATGCAGGCGTTCCCGCCCACAGACATCTTTGACAGCTCCTCCCATGAGACGTCCCCCCAGAGGCTGGTCATTGCAGAGGCTGAAGGAAGAGCACAAGAGAGGGAGGAGGAGAAGCGCCTTCGGCTGAAGAACATTGATGATACAATCAGCGCTGTGGTCAGAGATTCTGCTGCCGATGCTGAACAAGGTGGTGACCAGGGTGCACCTGTGGAAAAACCCACCCCATTGCCAAAGACTGCAGGGACTCCTTCTCCGAAGAAGAGAGGCAGACCCAAGAAAGTGAAGCCGAAGGAGAAGTTCAAGAGCAGCGAGTTTGTCGCGGAGGAGGTCATCAAGCAGGAAAAAGAAGACGACATGGGTGCTAGAAATGCTCAGTCCATCAACGACACAATAAACTCTGTCATCATGCAAGGCTCCAAAGACTCAGAACTGCCCACGCCCAACACAAGTACCACAACAGAGCCAAGCAGTGTCCCTTCAACGCCGACCCTGGGGAAAAAGCCGAAGAAGGAAGGGAAGAAAAAGAAGGGGGACAAGTCTCCTGGTGTGAAGAAGAAATTAAAAGCCAAGCTTCAGAACAAAGCAGACAAGGGAGATGCACCAGCGCCCCTACCCCCTCCCCCCTTCGTGGACATCAAGCCGTTTGTTTCGGACAAGTTCAGCAATGCCGAGATGAAAGTGTTTGAGTTTGGTGATGCGGACAGTCCTCCCCCTGCCTTGCCGGTGCGGAGACCCTCCCAGGCGGAAAGAGAACCATCCCCCCCACCTCCCATGGTCTCGGCCACCCCTCCCGCCAGGCAAGGCAGCTTCTCACCGGTGGACATCAAGCCCCTCATTAAGTCACCCACGCCAGAAACTGCCGTGGCTGCGTCGTCTGCTTCTACATCCTCCGCAACGAGTTTGGACCAGCCACCAATCCTGCCGCTGAAGATTGGGATCCCCAAGGAGAAAGACAGGCACCGAGAAAAATCCAAGGTGAGTCTCGGAATGCATGCTTTCTTCTGCTGAAGCATTTTATTTTTTGCGTTCTTCCAAGTTCAGCATTCTTCCAAGCACTGGACAGGGAAACAACACAGCTCAACCAAAAACAGATATGTGGTTTAGCTATCTGTCTCATTTTTCATTGCTTTTCACCATTTAACTGCTGTTTATGTGTTGTTTTGTAGCTTGATAAAAGGGATTACCCTGAAAATGTGCAGGTTGTGTTTTGTCCTAATAAACAGTGTTCTTTTGAACCTTTTATGTATGATTGTATTTTTAAAAAAAATTATAGCTCATTTTGATTTAGTGCTAGTCAGTCTGTTCGGTCATTTTATTGATTTCTTAGAAACAAAGGAGAATTTACTGCTCATGTAGATAAAAGTCATATTTTAAGCCCGTTTTAAGCTGTGTATATTTAGTTTTGTATAGTCTTAATGCTTGTGTGTGCAGGTGCCTCTGTGTGTGTGTGTGTGTGTGTGTGTGTGTGTGTGTGTGTGTGTGTGTGTGTGTGTGCATATGCACTTAGAATAGTCTCTAGGGACAAGACTGTGTGCTTTAAAAATACTTTTAATTATTATTATTATTATATTTGTGTGCACGTTTGCTCATAGAAATACACATCGAGTAACAGTTTTCTTTCATGAACACCTATACACACCCATGCAGTGCGCGCGCACACACACACACACTACAGGAACATGTGTAAAATGAAACGGAAAGTGCTTTACCAGAGGACTATAAATTTTAATCACACTGTCAGCATTGCAAATGGAGCAGTTTGACACATTCTTTCTGTGCAGGATAAGGAGCACCGAAAGGAGAAGAAAGAGAAAAGACGGGACAAGGAGAAGAAAAAGAAGAACAAGGACAAGGATAGAGACAGAGACCGACACAACAGACACCATCATGAACACAAACACGACAAGAACAAGCATAAAGAGGAGACGGTGAGTGCATGGTCATTTTTGTCTGACTACGTTTGCATTAGTGGTGATTTTGGTAATGGCACTGACCAAGTTTACTGTTCATTTTATGCCAGAAAGCTCTGCCCAAGCTGACAAGTGGAGTAAACAACGCTGTACAATTTCTGTGTTGTGCCCTTTAAAGTCATGTGGCCTTTAATGTCAACATGTAACTCTCCCAGCTTCCAAATAATAATATCGAGGATTTTTAGAGTGCCTATCTACCACACAAGGTGTGAGCACAGGACACTTAACAGTAACACTAACAATACACACACATCCACCCACACCCATCCCCCCCCCCCCCCCACACACACACACACACACACACACATGTTGGATGGGGGGATAGGCATGGTTGTGAAAAAGATATCTCCTCACCACATTTTGTTTGTGTCATGTCACTTCCACTCTGAAGTACAATACCAGCCCTGAAGAGATGAATTAGAGTGTTTGATGTACAGCCAGTGTGTGCGTTTGTGTGTGTGAGGGGTGAGAAAGAGCGAGTAGTTTTGGTCTAGGGTACTTGCATTCTGAATGTAAGTGCCTCTCATTCGTTAAGGCTTATATCAGCGGAGCAGCATTCATTATTACTATTATCCCAGTTCTCTATCTGACAAGGTCTGTTTTTTTTGTTTTTTTGTTTTTTCTTTTCTATGGAATGTGATCTGACAGTCAGCCCACCCATCTTTTTTTCCTACCAAGGCATGTGTTTAAACTATGCTTGCGGAGAGGCATTGGGCACATCTGATCATTTAAAGTGATTTTTCCATGATGTTGAAAAGTGCCCAGTTTAAGTTTGTGTATGGGCTGGGTTACAAATCGCTTCAGTTGATTTTATTAATAACCGTGTTTTGTACACCTAGACAATAAAGTTTTGTAAGTTTAAGTTTGTGTATGGGCTGGGTTACAAATCACTTGAGTTGGTTTTATGAGTAAGAGTTGGTTTTATGAGTAACCATGTTTTGTACACCGTGACAATAAAGTGCAACCTGTACTTATGCCGTGCAGACGACAGGCTTCAAGATCAAGATCAAGATCGGCAGCATGTCGGGCAAATCTCCATCTGTGACAGTGACCGAGAACAAGGCTCCAGCAGAGGCTGTACTCAAGCAGGAAACGGCATCACCATCCCAGCGCCCTGAGATTCCTAAATTGTAAGTGTCGCAGAGAGTGGGTTTCAGGCTGTTGTGGTCTTCTTCTTTTTTTCATTTTTCTCTTTCTTTTTAACACCAGTATGTTCTTTTGTTTTTCTTTCTTGAACTTGCTCTCTTGTAGGTGTGCTTGTAATTCCGTTTAATTTTTTATGATGCAAAGTAAAGTTTGGCTGATTTGTTTGTTTGCATTCAGCCTTTTGTTGAGTGAAAGACATAAACTATGCATACTTTGTGATGAACATGAGGCGGAAGAAAATGTGACTTGTGATTTAACCTGCAAACAGAAACTCTAGGATACGTTACATTAACAGAGCTGTAGTTTATTTCAGGAAGACCTTGTGCAGTACACCAAAGGACATAAAATCTAAATCATTATAGTTATAGTTGCAAGGAACTGTTGTTGTTTTTTCTTCTCATATGTAGTAATAAAGTTTTGTGTCCCCCCCCCCCCCCCCCCCCCCCCCCACCCCCCGCCCAATATATGTAGGAGTATATACAACAAACTGCCAACAGGCAGAATCAAATGAAGCTTAACCTTGCAATTTCCAGACATGCAAAATTCTACCAAGGCAAACTGAACAGCAGCACTGATTTGATCATTTGTTACAACATAGGGTCATACGACGAGACGCAGCAGATGGAAACAGCTCCCAGAAGAAGCACAGCTCCAAAGTGTCCAAGACAACGCCTTTCGTTAAGGCAGAACCACGGAACACTCCCCCTACCCTCCACCCTGCCTCCCCTCTACCAGGCACCCCTCCACCCCCTGTTCTGTCCAGAAATAACTCTCCGGTCAGAGACCAAACTCCCAGTCCTCCCCCTCGCAGCCCTTTTGGCACCAAAACTGAAGTGAAGAGAGAGCGGTCGCCTGCAGGCAAACCCTCTCCCCTGCATGAAGCTTTCACATTTACTTCTCCACAAAGCTCACCACCCAGGGGAAGGCCCAGCGTCACTCCTCCACCGCGAACCCCATCGCCCTCCCACCCCAAGTCCCCGTCGCCGATGCCAAAGACGCCATCACCACAACGACACCGATTGTCCAGCTCTCCACAGTCAGTTGTTTCTCCCCCTCATCGCTCGCCTTCGGTGAGTCATAAATCTCCCACGCCCACTCCCAAGACCCCCTCTCTCTCACCAGCGTACCCCCCACCATCCCCTGTCCACTCAGACCATTCGCCAGTCAGGGAGAGGTCTCCGTCTCCGGATCCCATAAAGCCCCGGTTTGGAACGCCGGAGCGGGAAACGTCGCAGCCTCCATCCCCACTGTTCCCTGAGTTGCCCGCACCGGTGGAGGAAGCAAAACCCGCGGTGAAAAAGCCTGACCCGCTGCCCCCAGCTGTCACTGTCCCGAAACCCAAAGGGAAGGTTGGGCGACCCAGGTCCAAGTCGCCACGCACCACCTCCCCGAAAGGAAAGTCCCCAAAGGGCAAAGCGACAAAGTCTCCCAAGGCTGGGGGCACGGGCAAGTCACCCGGCAGGGGACGGCCACCGAAGGCAAAGACTTTGGCACTGAGGGCCGCTCTGGCTGCCGCTTCTGCCTCGGAAGAAACTCCACAACCCAAACCCAAACCCAAAGCTCCTCCGCCCACTCCTCTGGCGATCAAGACAGAAGAGACACCAGCACTAACCCCGCCTGCAGTAGAAACGGGGAAGAGTGGACCGGATTCCTCGTCGGAGTCGCCTTCACCCACAAATCTGTCCATTGCTTTTGGTGCTGGCTCTTCTTCTTCGCGGCAGAGAGGCATGGTGGAGGCGGAGACTGTGGGCGTTTTCTTCGTAAGTGTGGGTTCTTGTTTCTGTAGGTTACATGTGCGAATTCTGTTTTACAGTTTTCGCTGCAGAAGAAATGGTTTCATCTGTTCCAAAAATGAGTGTTAACTGCTACCTTGAGCAGTTTTCTTTTTGGCCAGTCTGGCTTGTAAGCATTTCATTTTGTAGAGGCTCAGACAAGAAGCACATCTGTGATAACTCTAAACTGCACACATATTTGTTTTTTGTTTGTTTTTAGATATATTTTTTAAGCATTTGGGATACCAGATGTGAAGAAAAAAGTGATTTAGTTTCACTTTTTGATCTGTAGTCATTTTGTATGCATAAAATGATGTGCTTTTACTGTTGTTTGTGGAAGTGATAGTGGCAGTGTACCATCAGTGACCTGTTCCTTGACTATTTTTGGGGTAATACCTCAGTTGTTGTTTTTATCAGTGTTGCTGCTGTGTCTCTTGGTGTTACCATGTGCATTCCAGAATATCAAACTTTGCATATTAGCTCAGGGTATGTGTGAGGAAACATTTTTGAGTATTAGACCAGCTGGTGGTAATCTGATTGTAACACTGCAAAATGGGAGTACGTGTTAAGTGCACCATGTGGTGTGGACCAAACATACAAATGAGCCATTGCTTTGGACTTGGAGAAGAAGAAGAGAAGGAAAAAAGACTACATCTCTTTGTAAGGTAGTCATCTTCATGTCATTATTTTACAATTGAACAAAACTTGCCCTTGATGCAGAGAGGAGAATGGCACACACAGAAAACAATCTGGACCCCACGTGAATTGCTTGTCTGTAAATGTAATGGAGCAGGGGTTTTCTGCTGGCAGCATTTTGTAAATGGTAGAGAGTTTTTTTTTTTTTTTTGGGGGGGGGGGGGGGGGGGGGATGACAGTAACCGCATTTGACTCATAGATAGGAATACCCTAAATTATTTGTTTTATGGTGCTGGCCTGTGTATATGGTGTCATGATGCTAGCTTGTAGATATCAAAACAGTGAGCTATCTCTGTTTGATTTGAAGAAGCTTGCATATGGATAGATATGAATACAGTGAGTTATCTCTGTTTCATTTCAGGAAGCTTGCACATAGATATGAGTACAGTGAGTTATCTCTGTTTCATTTCAGAAAGTTTGCACATAGATATATGACTTAGTGCCAAAAGGTGTGCATGAAAACAGGACAAAGGAGGTAGAAAATAAAGTTGATGATACATTGAAACTAGATGTGTTTTTAGAATGTGCACAGTGCTAGGAAATATTTCTTAAAAGCAAAAGATAAAAACTTGCGCACTTTTGGAGATATTTGCTGACAAAGGTCATAAAAGGCTGCATGTTGTACATCAGATATTACAACATGCATAGTTCATTGTGTCTTCAGTTTTGCACAAGTATGCACACACAAAGCAACAACAAGACAAAGTGTTTCAAAAGGATTTTATTGACAGTCAAAAATGCGACCCCCCATTTGCGCACCTTTTGGCACTAAGTCACCGTGTATAGGTATGAATACAGTGAGTTAGTTGTGTTTGGTTTCAGGAAGCTTGTAGTTGTACAAAGATATATGAATACAGTGAGTTATCTCAGGTTTCAGGAAGCTTGCACATAGATATGAATCTAGTAAGTTAGTTCTGTTTGGTTTCAGGATGCCGTCACTGGACAGCAGGTATGGATCTGTCCTGCGTGTAAACTGCAGGATGATGGCAGTCCTATGATTGGCTGTGATAAGTGTGATGACTGGTATCACTGGTAAGTTTGCCAAGCAAGCACAGTGTCTTCACTTTTTGTTATTGGTGATTGTTTACCCCTTTTTCTGTGTTTAGACACACTGTGCCTGATTCAGTATTTTTATGCTTTGATGAAAGAGTCAGTGGTGGCAAAAACAAAGGAAGTTATATAACAGCTGGTGGAATTTCTACAAAATTGTTTCCAGGATGTTCCCAGCCACTGGCGGAATTTCTGCAGAGTGTTTTCGGGTACTGGTGGAATTTGTAAAAAAAATGTTTCTAGATACTGGAAGTTTCATCAGCATTATGTTTTCAGATGCTGGTGCAGTTTGTGAGGACATTTTACCAGATCTTTCCAGACATTGGTGAAGTTTCTCCAGAATGTTTGCAGGCTATTCTCTCTCTCTCTCTCTCTCTCTCTCTCTCTCTCTCTCTCTCTCTCTCTGTCTGCTCCCCTGGGTTCTGTAACATCTGTAGCACACAGGCTCCGCCATCTCACCCTAAGGACTGCATGCTAAGGCCAAGGCCCTGAGATGAAGAGAGGGGGCAGGGAGGGGAGCAAATAGTGGTGGAAGGGAATGGGGGTGGTGGGTGTTACTGCCTCATCCAGGATTCAAACCTGCAGCCTGTCAATTTCAGTGTCTTAATCACTCAGACACACCACCTCTGCAGAGTGGCAGGGGACTGTGTTATCATTAAAAAAAATATAAAAAAAAAATAATACTTTATGTAAATTGTTTTGCTAGGACTGTGCTCTACATGTGTATAGAATATCATATTTAGGTTAATATGTATCATGTGAGCGCTCAGGGCCTTGATGAGCGCATGATAAATGTACATTATTATTTTTTATTTTTTTCATCCTTTAGTATTAAGACCAAGAGTGCACGTTTTGAGCTGTGACCTGTGTTGCAGGGTGTGTGTGAACATCACCATGGAGCCACCAGAAGAGGAATCCTGGTTCTGTCCACGCTGCAGTATCCGAGCCAGGCAGGTCAAGCCCAAAGCCAAGCGTGGACGCAAGAAGAAAATTCACTAGCTGCTAGTATGCCAAGACTAATCATTTTTGTTGTTGTTGTTGTTGTTGCTTTAAGCTTTGATCTTGTTTAAAGTTGTGAGTTTGACGAATGTGTTGTATCTGAATGCGGGTGTGTGAAACTAGAGTCATTTCTCATTGAAGATCATGGACTGCTCCAAAACTGATTTATTTTTATTTTTAGTGCTCTGATAAAAAACACTGATTACACATGAACTGCACAGATTAGGAATGGTTAAACATGAAAGTGTTTAGTTAGTATTTGAAGCAGGTGCTTAGATGTGTCCAGATCTGATGGCGTCATGCATAATAAAACTTCAGCACTACTGCTGAATCTAATAATGATTACAACCTGTACCACAACCTAAAAAAACAAACTTCAACTACTTGTGTTGCCACACACTGGCTAGGGAGGCAGTGGTGGTGTAGTTGTTAACAAATTGGGCTGACACGCACTCAGCCCACGTTTGATCCTGGCTCAGAATTTGTTGTATCTAGAGTTTAATACTGTGCATTTTTTTGTTTGTTTACTTGTTGTTTTTTAAGTTCTAGAAAAAAAGTCATTACAGAAACTTGTTAGATTTCTGTTTTAGCTGACGGTCATGCTTTGAAGTTCTACTCTGTAGGTTTAGATGACAGAGGTGCATTATACGCCAATGTATTTCTCTTATGCATAAATATGATAATATACGTGAGAGAAATATTGTGTTCTGAGAATATTTGTCACTTAAATCGAGGATATTGATTTTATTTTTCTATTGGGTACATAAGTTTTTTTCATCTGAATATAACCTGTTATTGTACATAAAAAAAAAAGGATCATGTCTGTAAATGTGATGACAGAAGTCTATTTTTAAAAGCAGTAGCACTGCCAAGAGAATGCGTTGTCGTAATACATGTGTATTCTGTGTGAGTGTCGCAGAGCTCAAAATGTGCAATGTGTAAATAAAAGTTGATGAATCATTCCTGTGTAGCGGTTTGTACAGTGGAACCTCTGATAACACACCACCTTCATAAAAGACCATTTTGATGAGAGATCACCCTTCCCTAAAGCCTTTTCTTAATTGGGTGAACATTTGTTCGCAAACCTAATTGGGAGTATTCAGTGAATATAGTTGGTTCTTAATTGGGCCAACCTTTGTTTTGTGAATATAGTTTGGAGTATTCATCGAACTGTGATGAAGCTATATTCAGGGTCCAAAAAGTTTTGCGCAACATATTTTGGGAATATTTGCCTGGTTTGACAAACCTTGTCTCTGATTGGCTGAGGGCAGGGAGCTCTCCTTTGGATGAGGAAGAAATAAAAATGGATGATGTTGCTAGGTACTTCACGTCCTTCTGTGGACGTTAAGCACCATGTTTACTTACTTACTTAGGTACTTCACTTGTTTCGGAGGGAATGTTTTGTATTTGTTGACTTGTGGGAGGTGCAGCCTTGTTTCTGGGACCCATAATGACATAGTAGTTAGTAAGTAAGTTGGTGTTTTATGCCCAGTCAGCCGGTGCGGTTATATCAGGGCGATACACGTCTTGTAGTGTATATTTAATTTTTAATAATGTGTATGTCTTAAAATGGGTCGATGTACAGCCTTAAAGTCATGCTTAAAAGGTGAAAACACAAACTAAAAACGATCTCAATTTTTTTTTTTTCCAAAAAATATTAATTTCTTTCAAAAAGTTAAAAATCTTTTCAGGTGAAATATCCTTAAACAACATGCACAGTGATTTAGCTGTAAAGTGGCTCTCTCTTATTTCAATAAATCTGAACAATTAAGTAAAATATGCTCTATGGTTAAATGTTTATCACATCTGATGCACATTAGTTGAATTACTCTGTGAGGGATGATTATTAAAGTATATTGACTTTAGCCTACATTTTGGATCATGCTGTCTGCCGCAAGTTCAGGCCAAAGCTTGCACCTCATTATAAGCCAGTTAAGAATGAAGTATAGTTTGTCAAACTGTCCAAGCCATGTTTGGCGAACTAAAAGTTCAATTAAGAAACCAATCCTAGTTCATCGAACTGTCCAAAGTATGTTCAGCGAACAAACACTTCACCCAGTTAAGAACGGGCTTTAGAACCACTTTTATTTTTTGCAACCCATTTCCAAGGACCACCCCTGTTTTAAAGACCACTTTATTTTTATGGTGGACTTAACAGTGGTGTTGCACTGTATTGCTAATGTTTGGCTCTTGCAGCAAATAGAAGGCTTCAGCATCGTTTTTGTTCAGTGAGTAGCTTGGAAGACTAGGAAATGAGTTGTTTGAAAAAGAAGAGAGAAAGAACTACTTCTGTTGTTTAATATACAGTGGAAAACCTTGCAAAACGAAGTAGTTTGGAACGTGACAACCAGCGAGAAGAATCAGTGGGGGAAAAAGTGAAAATGGCATATACAGCAAGAATCTGAAAGGGTAATGGGGTTTGAAAACGCACATTGTGTCCAGCATAATCTTTTGAGGCGTGGTGGGTTGCTGCATTCAGCCTAGCGTGACAGCCACTGCTGTCCATGGGAAAGTTTTGGTTTACCTCTCGGGCTTGTTTCGCCCTCATATAACCATACTGGTTGACTGGGTGTAGAACATTGAGTTACTTACTTACTGCCAGGCTTCTTGGTAGATTTCGCCTTTCTGGCAGTCGTTGGTTGGAAGTAGCTGCTTTAGGCTTTGAAGAGCTGTTGCTTTGTCTAACTCTATTACTGTTTTGGCATTGTGCATGCAAGATAGCTGATTTGCTTACAGTTGTGTGGAATATGTTGCAAAAGCAAGAGTTTTCAAATCTCTGTATGCATAACATTTTCGCCTATATAGCACAACCGCCAGTAGGGTGGTGGGGGGAGGTGGGGGGCGGGGGGGGGGGGGAGAAACGTGTGGAAAGGCTTTCTCAAGTACAAGCTTTGTTCTGACTGCAAAATATTGCAGAATGCAGCTGCTGGCAGACTGCTCCATAAGAAAAAGAATATGTTGAACTCATACTGATGATAATTTCATTAACAAGTAAAATTTCTTCTTTTTTAAGAAGAAACTATTCTGGAGATGTCATTATTTGTGTGGTAGCCTATCTGATCTTCTCCCAGGGATTTGGATAACTGGGATTTTTAATAGGTAGAATGTTATTGGTAATGAAGAATAGGAATAGTAAAAGTACAACTAGCACAGTTACAGTTTTTTTTTCTGCAAATGTTTGCGTGGTACACGAGAGTTATTAGCTTGGAACAATATTTCTTGTTATTTCTAACTTTTACATCTGTGTGTTTTTGAGGCAGTGACTAAAGAGGTTTTTGTTGCGAGTGCTTGTATTGCTGTGTTTTGAAATGATGGCGTCGACTTTTGATATTTAGAGAATAGATCAATTTGTAAAGTATGACTTTTTGATGACGTTCAGTTTGTGTGTTTGAAAATGGAAAACAAAGTAATCCTGACATTTACCACAGACTAACGTGTTTTGAATGTTAATGTTAGTATGTATACTCAGTGTTGATTTATGTTCCTCAAACCAGCCTGCTTAAACTGATGTTGTTAGATTTGAACTGAATGAATGGCCTACTGAATTTGTCGATAACTGATCTCATCTTTTCCCAGTGAGTTCCTGTCAGAGGAGATACAAATTAATGTGGCATATATACTTGCTTTTCAACTCATGCATGAAGCAAACTCTATGCCTTGCTTTTCGGCACCCTTCCTTCAAACTCTGCTGCACTTGTTTACGCCATTGAAGGTGCTGTTCTTATCTCGGCACATCTGTCTGCCGAAATCACCTCCGTAAGTCTCACACTGTGAGCACCCTGTGTATTATTTGTTAAACGTTTGAGCACTAAGACTGGAAGCAGTGCACTGAAGCACACATGGAAGCATTGGGTGTGTCCACCCCAGTGAAAGAATAGTTTCTTCTTGGTTTGAATGATTCTAGTTTGATTTGTGCTGTCGTAAGCATTGTGAGCGATTTTAAGAGAAATGCACATAGAGAAGCACATACGTAAACAGTGGGTGTGTCCACGTCCCGGTGAAAGAATAGTTTCCTCTGATTTGAATGGTTTTAGTTTGATTTGTGCTGTTGGAAGCATGGGGAATGGTTTCAAGAGAGACACATACAGAGAAGCACACACGTAAAAATTAGGTGTGTCCACCCCTCCTGGTGAAAGAATAGTTTCCCCTTGACTTGAATGATTTTAGTTTGATTTATGCTGTCATAAGCATTGTGAGCAGTTTTAAGAGAAACATGGCCTGATATAAAATGAGTTGTCTGTGGTTACAAGCTTGCTGCCATTTTAGTGCCAACTTGATCTGTGTCGCAGAACCAATTACAGCAGTTGGAGGAAGGGTGTCGGAAACTGACGCTTGGGGTTTGTTGTAAAAGTCTACAACCTCATCACCAGCCACCCATCAAATTTCGTGTTTCAGTTTCTTAATGTCATGATTAAATCAGCAATCATTACCTTGGACCATTGTGTCACCACGTGTACAGAAAACGAAGTAAAATTTTATGTGCTTGTTGTAAAAAATAAATAAATAAAAGGGCTTGTGATAACTGCCAAGATTTTTCAGTACACCCAGTGGATTCGTGTAAATATACTGTGTTTCACCTGAGTGACATTCAGAGACTTTAAATTTACTTTCCTCCTTTTTGGGCTCTAGCGGTCGTTCACTGTCAGTTCAACAGCCAGCTGTCAGTCAGTCTGCTGAAGTTTCTCAATCTCCCAGCCTCTTCTGCTGCTACCTGATAAAGAGAGACCGTGGGGAGAGGTGGGGAGTGGGGGTGCTGTTTTGCAAAATGGGCAACACAAAGCTTGGTTTTATTATAGCATTGTGAATACAGGCCCAGAAGAAATGAGTATAGTGGAGTACGTCAGTAAATACTGTACAATACCAGCCCAGAAGAGATTAGTAGAGTGTAGTACACTTCAGTAAATACTGTACAATACCAGCCCAGAAGAGATGAGTAGAGTGTAGTACACTTCAGTAAATACCGTACAATACCAGCCCAGAAGAGATGAGTAGAGTGTAGTACACTTCAGTAAATACCGTACAAGTAGTATATGTCAGTAAATACTGTACAATACTGGCCCAGAAGAGTTGAGTAGAGTGTAGTACGTCAGTAAATACTGCACAATACCAGCCCAGAAAAGGTGGCTAGAGTATTTGTCACACACCCAGAAAGATTCGTTTGGTTTGCATGGCAAAAAATCTGGCTTACACATCTCGGAAGATAATCTTGGCACATTCCATGGGATAGCTGTCTAGAAAGAGTTGGTAACTGGATTTTAACATCCCGTCAGCTGTACTAGGTCAGCTCCGGATGATCGTAGTAACACATCTCAAAACTCTTATGTGTAACACCATGCTCAAGTCGAATGTACACAATCAGCCCAAGCACAAATGTAAAAGAAAGCATATACGCACAATGGCCAGTCTTTGAAGTTAGTCCCTTTGATACTGTTTGCCCTAACTGGGGGAAAAAAAGGCTGGGATGTGCAGGTGTTGTTAATCAGAGCTCAGGAGCTGTGTGAAAGTCATGGTGGATGTCCTGGGTCCCCTGTCCCTATGGTGTCTGCGGATTAACCCAACGTTGAACACGGGTATTGTCAACGTTTCCATCTGATTTAGCAGTACCAGATTATTTTCAAACACCAAAGCACTGTGAATGATGTAAAGTGCCGTGCCATCTGGAAGAGCCGCAGAGAAAGGCCACAGTGCATTTACATGTATCCGCAGCCTGGGTGTAACTACCGTATTCACATATCATGGCACATGTTGCATTACTTACCCCGTGTCAGTAAGAATGTTGCGTGCTCGGCAAATGCTTCCCTCTTATTTGAAGGCACTGTGATTTCAGCCCTTGTTTTCCTGCTGAATACATTGCTGGCAGTCACCCGAATCTTCTTTTTTTTCTCTCCTTTTTTTTTTGTGTGTGGTGATGATAATGTGCTTTTTAAGGGCCCATGCCTATGTGCATGGCCGCTGTGCCCCAGTTCTGTTACATAACCCTCACCCTGGGACTTGGGACCCAGTGGGACTGGGATGGAATGGGCCAATCCCCTTTTGAAGTCTTCAGCCACTGAGGTGTAGATATTCACTTGTCTACTGTTAAAGGAGACCTGGATGCAACACTTAACCCTTAAACCGTTACTGGTTCAGGGAAAACACTTGGCTAATGGTACTGGAGATGTGGGCGCAACACTTAAACCCTTGCTGGTTCAGGGAAAACGCTTGGCTACTGATTCAGGGGACTTGGCTGCAACACTTAACCCTTACTGGTTCAGGGAAAATGATGGGTGTGAAGTGGAAAGGTTCCTGCGGCGAAGCCATGTCACAACCATAACTGCGCCCATGAGTCACAGTCACTTGTACATGAAGTGGAGCAGTGTTATTCAAAGAATAGGACAGGAATTGCTCTTCACAGTTGCTGGCGATGTGTATGTGGGTTCATGTAGGTATTGTGCCACAGTACCATGGTTGATGCCTGGAATAGATCAGAATACAGCCTTATGTGCTTCACCTACTGACAGGATATTTTGCCTGGTTTCTACCTCCCTGGTTCATTCAACTTCATTTTGTTTCAGTTCTGAATTCTCCTCGAACATAATCAACATGCCATGTACAGCACTCCAGACTCAGGTGTAACTTACGAGCTGGTGACTTGTTTTTCCCTAGCGTAACCTGTATGATCCACTGGGTGCTCAGTGTCAAGCAGGTGACAAGATGGGGGGGGGGGGGGGGGGGGCAGCGGAACAGCTGTGTCAAAAATATGCATAATCACCCACCAACTACTTTTCTTCCTGTGGTTGCTGTTTGACTGCATGCTCTCCTCATCTCAGACACTTTCTTTTCAAAAATCTGAAACATGAATGATTGCTAGCATCCTAAAACAAGATCCAAACACATAAATTGTTCAACAGAACACCATTTATTACAACAGAATGCAACAGAGCATGTTGTGTTTTGTCCTAGTAAATAGCGTTCTTTTGAACCTTTTATCTCTTTAATTTGTCCTAGTAAATAGCGTTCTTTTGAACCTTTTATCTCTTTAATTTTCAGCTGCATAAAAGATTGTTGCATTCAGGCCTTCTGTCAGTAGACAAGGGAGAAGGCAGCAAATGTCAACAACAGTATTGTGTATCGGCCTGCGTTAGAGCGCCAGTTAGAGCCAGCTGCAGCAGATACAAGCAGTATTGTGTTCGGGACTGTATAGCTAGCTAGTCATAGTTGCAGGCCTTGGTTTTCATTCATCGATGTCACTCGCAGTAGCTCAGTGCTTATATGGAACTTCTTTTTTTTTTTAGCTTTGTGCATTGAGGCTGTTGCACTGTATGGGGCTAAATGTGCTATTTTGAAACAGCTTGAATTTAATCATGTTTTTGAAATTGATGTTTGAGGAGTTGTGCATCTTTGGTTATGCCAGCACTGGAAAGCAGATGACTCAGCGTTATCTTGCACATACAGTGACGCTGAACTGAAAGTACATCTGCCTACACAGCATGCATTGGTCCTGGAATTGTAATTTGGTCCTATTTCTGGCATACATTTCTGTTTGGACATGATACACTGTACAAACCTAACAAAGGTCAGGGGTGAGAGGGTGGGAAGGATCTTTCTGTCCCAGATATATATCTATCCTAACCCTTTATCGGGTGACAAATTTGCACTGTAAAATTAATTTGGGCGACAAATTTGTACTGTACTGAATTAATTCCTTCCTGGTGCAGTCTTCAAGAGGAGCTAATCATAAATGTCATTTTGTGACTCCTGCTCCTGATGAGAAGACACGTGAAAAGTCAGGATTTCAGGGTCATGTAACAGGCTACAGGGAAATGGGGGAAGCACGTCATTTGATGTCAACAGCAGGGAAAGGGTCAGAACAGCCGATTTCTGCAGGCCGAGCAAAGCCGTGTCTCTCATCCCTTCCTGTTGAGCGTTCTGTTGTGTTGAAAGTGCTGAAGTACGCTTTTCCCCTCTCTTCAGCTCCCAGGGCTGTGGGATTCCTTTTGTGCCGCACACGAGTCGTGAGCAAAGAAAAAATCCGTTATTTTGGGGAGTTGATCGTCAGAACAGGTTTGTTGGTCTAGCAGCACTCTTAGCTTTAAAGAGAAAAACAGAGCATATGTGATTATTATGAATGCAGCATTGTTGCTTTCTGGAGTGTGAGACGGTGTGTCATCGGGAGTACCGTCCATGTTTGGCATATGGGACAGAGTTTGGTGAAGAATACCTTGATCCTCAGTATTTCTACTTGCCTGTTGTCCATGACAAAACTTGTAAACAAAGTGTGACCAGGAGATACTTGCTTCGCCTGTGTGCTATTCGATCAGTCACACAGTGTTCATTTTGTACAGCCGACAGGTTACACCAAAGTTGAAGGATGGCTTCTGTATGAAGAAATCTGGTTCAGCAGTTGCACTGGTTGCTTTTGTGAGCAGTGCACCGTGTACCTGTGGCAAATGAGAACTGAGGGTTTAAGGCTCCAACAAAAGAACTATGTCTATTTTTTCAAGCCCACCAGGTATTGTTTTTCGCATTTGTTAAAAGGCAGCTACAATTTTGTTTTGTTTTTATGTTCATTGTAAAATGTTTTGAGCAAGGTTGCTTTTTGTGAAAGCATTTCTTTTGAACGTGTGCGTGTGTAAAGTTACATTGGAATATATGTATGTGTATATATAATGGTGTTTGTCTGTCTCTGTGTGCTCACACACAATGTCACAGGTGTTTATGATAGTGTTCCCTAGTACAGCACAGTAGTATTCCCAGTACAGGTATACCCCAGTAGAGCACACCAAAATGCAGGTACAACTGCCGAAGCACTACATGTTTTCCATCCATCCAGTTATTTTTTTTTATTGGAGCCAACAAGTCTTTTAAGGAAAAGAAAGTTTGACTGCTGGTGCCATCAATGTTAGTTGTAAAAACAGTTTGTTGCAGGTTTTTTTGTCAGAAGTATTTGCTTGCAGGGGTTTATGTGTTTTTGTAAGCAATCTTGCTCATAGGTGTTGTTAAAAAAAAAACCAACTTAAAAAAAAAAAAAAAAATTGCAGGTGTTTTGGTCAAGGCTAGCTTGCAGATGTTTGGAAAATGCTTGTTGAAGAGGACTGACCCCCCCCCCCCCCCCCCCCCTCGAACTATGTGTGTTCCCTTTGCTGATTTGTCTGTACTGTAGAATGTTGGCTAAGCGCCACTGGTTGCAAATACAACACATGGATAGTTATGTAAAATGACTGTACTTGTTTACATCAGCTTACAGCCGTAGCTTTTTTCCACACTATTGAGACAAAACACAACGAAGCAGCCAGGGACTTTAGAATACACTGACTTAAGAAATCTTTAGGATATTTCTCTCCTCCTATGCCAGGAGCTAGCTAGTAACTGGATTTTCATGTTAACTGCACACAGTTGCCACCAGGTGACCATGCTCTCTGTAAACACACAGCTGAAAACTCTTCTCGTACATTAAAACTGTAATCGTATTTATTCCACCTGCACATACAACGATCATTTCCATGCAGGGGGAAAATGCGCATTTCACAAACAAGCAGCCTTCGACTGTGCTATGCTTTTGACATTTTGCCACTCCTACCAAACCTTCCCCCCCACCCTTTTTACCACCAGTCTTAACGAGCCATCCTCCCAAAAATTCTCCCTGCAGAATGCAACCTTGTTTCAACACGTTTTCTTGCTACCAGTATGTACTGAATTTTGACGTAAAAGTTTGGGGCTGTACTTGTTTGTGTTTCACGTGACTGATAACGCTATATGAAGATTTGTACGATGTTGTGTAATGTGATGCATGCAGGGACGACCATCCTCGTTGGCAACTTTAGTGATATTCAGGCTCACTCACTCACTCAGCTTGCGACAGTTTTCCTTGTAGTTGGTATCTGCCTCGTAACAGTGGTTTTGTTATGGACTTGTGTGGATTAAAACACTGTTGTCATGTGTTTACGCTGCCTTCCTTTTGTATTCAAGACCGAGGAACAAGTGTTAAATGTGTTCTCTTGTTTCATATATGCACACATGCACATATACCAGGCATTGAAAATGGCAGAGATTTCAAGATTTTTAGGTTTGGCCATTTTCCAAGAAGAAAATGGTCAAAATTATAACATTTTATTTTGGCTACATTGTTTTCTCAAATGGTTTGCTCACCTCCTCAAACAGGTTTACACAAGTGGATCAATGGAACATTTAGCTCAGACTTCTGTGGCATTTTCTCCACAGTGCGCCAACACAAGATGACTTTCGTCATAAATAGATGCAGTACACTCACTGCTGGTGATGGGAGCGTAATGAATAAGTGGTGGCAGGACTGAATCTTGAAAACAATCAGGCACGGAACTGGCAAGCTTAATCAAGAGACTGATGTCACGTGCCATGTCGAAGATGTGGGGTGCATGAATCAGTGCAACACCTTTGGTTGAACCCTTGCAAACAAAATGCCACCACAGCAATGGCATGGCTTTGGAAAGCAACAGCATGCTACCAATTTAGAGCACATTACAATGACTTGGGAAAGTTGATTCACACATTGCTTGCAGATCTTAACAAATAAAATTCTTTGGTCCCATGAAATTTCAGTAAAATATTTACTGTCAGATATATTTAACCCCCCCCCTCCCCCCCACACACACACACATACTAATTAGTTTTAAAATTTCCCTTTGGAGCATGCCATGGCTCATCAAAGTTTTACAGGTGTTTTGTGCCCCCCCCCCCCCTCCCCAACCATGACTCATTCTTGTTGGCAATCAAATGTAAACCCCCATTTCCAATATTGAGTAAATTCAACATTTTTATTTTCTGAACAATAATTCATCCTACTAAAATGACATCTTTGTTGCTTGCCTGTGTGTGATTTATGGCAAACGATACATATACAGTATTTTCAGCTGATGCACTTTGTCAACATTCCTGTTCCACAAGACAGAAGTCAAACCAGTGTTGTACTTTATGCTTTCCAAGGCCTGAGCTGGTGTTGTTAACTTTTCTGTTTCAGTGTCATGAAAAATATGACTGGAAACGCATGCTGCAAATAATACTACCTGATATGGTAAATGTTTTCATTACTGGATGCCTGAAATCCTGTGCAGTTTTGCTTCCTAATCTCTGTATTAGATTCAAAGGTACAGGTTAGATAAAGTGTAGGAATAAATAAGGGCCTAAAAAGCTGAACAGGTCAAACTAAATTTAAAGTCCAATAACAAAACCAATCACACCTGTACAATCATTACACTTCAGGATCTTGTGCGACCCGACATCATGTAGAACACAGACGCATACACAGACACACACATACACACCCTGTACAGGCAAAACATATGTACAAGCCAGGATGACCAGAATAAGAATGTACAGCAATGCTTCCCCATAGTTGTAACTGCTTCAGTATGTTTAAATGACCAGTGGATCTTCTCATCCAACAGACTATAGAAAGTGAATTGGACAATTTAGAAGATCATCTTAAGTAAATATCATTTGTCTAGGCAGCGATCTGCATACAAAGACAAAATCACAAAAGATGTCCAATTCATGCACAGTAACAGTGGTAAGCAGATGACAATTAATGACCCTTCAAGCAGTTTCTCAACAGGATTGATGTTTCTCAGCAGAACCTACCTATGGGTCGTTTGACAGCAAAGACCACATGGCTTACTTACAGATGACTTCACCCATTCCTACATTAAACAGGGATCAAACAGGATTGTTTGCTCAAATTCCCAAGCTTAAACTTAAAGACCATTTTTCCCAAACCATGTTAGTTCTTGGATTTTAGTGTCCAATCAACCATGCAGAGCAACCTGAGGATGACTTTTACAAGCTCTTGTTACTGCTCAGTTACGCACACAATTTGAGCATTCTATAACACAGTGATCTGAATCATTCCAGGAGTGTTTTCAAGTTAAATAATAGTTTTAAAAAATTATCGTCCATCGTTTGGCCTCCTAGATTTTTTCTCTCCAATCCCCATTCTGCAAATGAGATTATCTGTTGCCATTCATTATCATGAAGTGACCTAACCTTTCAAAAAGCAATGTACCCCAGCTTTCCAAAAAGCCATATTCCCCAAACTTACCTGGCCTTGAAAAAGGCACCTTTATTTCTGCAAATCTTCTTAATCCTGATTTGTTAATGCTGTTGGAATTCTGAAGTTTAAAGCTGAGGAACACTTCTTTTTTCATGCACAATTACAGACCTATCTACCATTAAAATTTGTCCGTAATTTCTATGAAATTTTAACACAAAACTATGGAATTATGATGCATTTTGCCGAATTAGAACACAATTTTTCTCTGTAGAACTCTACCATAAACGCCGGTTCCTAGGTTTATCTGATGGCATTGCAGTTGCACAGTAATTACGTTCACAAGCCTCACTGCAAGCACCCATTGCTGTGGGATGCAACAATGGCGCAGCAAAGAATGGCCTGTCATGCTGACTCCACCACTGAAATCAGTGTCCTAGTTCTTCAGTAATTAAGAAAAGAAGAACTGCTTGTCACACTTTTAGGGGAAAATACAGCAAGAAATATCCGGCACTACAAAGGAGCAAAAGAGTTTCAGAATTTGTGCACAGCACCACATGCAGATGTGCCATTTCCGTACGCCACGGTACGTCTGTGCAGCAGCAAAGTACAAACATGTTTGCAACAAAGCAGGAGAAAGCTTCAGAGCCATCCACTGAAGAAATAATATGTGTGGATGATGATGGTGGAATTCATAATAGAGCTGAACTGATGGACTCAGCTGCATCTGTATCTGATAGACTCAAGGCTGTCAAATCTACAAATAATAAACTTGTTATTATGCAAAATATTGCATAAATAATATTATTATGACTAAATATAATGCCACAGAACATGTGGCTGCTGATAGAGTCCAAAACAACTGAAAATTGGCTGTTTCGTGCAGGCAAACTACTGAGAAACATTATCAGGGTAGGCAGGTCTGCAATTAGACTTCAAACTTGCAGACATGCTGAAAATTTGACCAAAACACAATTTGCTCTCAGGTGATTGAAAATCAGCAAGATCCATATTGCACTACTGCCTGACAATATGGCTTACAAAACAGTACAGAAAAACCCGCCAGAACTGAAAACAAATTCATACTCTGAGCGATGTACATATAAAAAATCTGTCATTATTTTGAAGTAAGATGCCCACGGCAGCAGTGGCAAGATCTACAAGTACCCCGAAACAGAACTACAATTTGGTGACGTGTAACAAATCATGAACTTCAAAGTGATGGAGAGGGTAAGCTCCCCAAACCGACTACCTGTACTGCAGGGAAGAAAGCATATAATCTGTTCTGGCATGTTAACCCTCATAAATGAATCCAGATCATCCACCTGCTAAATTCTTCAGCCTCCCCCTCTCCTACATCAAATGAAAGCTCTATGGAATGCCGCAATGCCGTTCAATGACACTGGCTGTACAGAAAGGCAAACGTTAACATGATTGAACTCAATAAAACTCTGGAGATAAACATTTTTAAAACATCCTGCAAACTGAACACACATGTATGGCATATGAGTGTAGATACAGATATATGTACTGGCCTGCAATCAATCACAACACGGCAGGGCCAAAGTGCTGAGAGTTATTTTATCAACAGCATGAACACTTTGTTTTACAAATGTAAATGTATGCGTAAGTAAAAAGGTGAGAAAGGGAAGTGCTTTTGGGCCAGTGACAATGTTCGACATCCACTTCCGAAACATTCCTTTGCTGTCCCAAACAGGCTAAAGTCAACGGACAATGATCCAGCAAATAAGACTGGTGGGTTAAAGCAACCACAGCAAAGGGGCTTGCACCTTGGAAGATCTGAAGTGTTGGGGAGCTTGAAACATTACCTGCAAGGTTAAGGGTTCAAAGCCAAGGATGTAACATCATCGACTGTCTGCAGAATAGGTGTAAAAAAAAAAAAAGGCAGTGGTAGACAATTGCCCTTAAAGGACACAACACATCCACTGCCAGTCAGACCAGCACTGGAACTGCTCTACTGGCAATGGAATGAGCTGTGCCCTTTAAAGGCAGCCGTCGACTACTGCCTAGGACATGACATGGCAATTGCAATCAGACCAGCAACGGAACTGGCAACAGAATATGCCAGGTCCTTTAAAGGCAGCTGTCCACTACTGCCCAGGATTTGAAAAATCCACTGCAATCAGACCAGCACTGGAACTGTTTCGAAGGCAAATTTTCGAGATATGGGAAGGACCACACATAGGGGCTTTCCTGAGCATTTAGACACAATACGAACTGAAGTAAAAAAACACAACTAAAATACTGTTTTAAAACGGATGGGAAGGGGGTGCGGGGGACAGGAATGAAAACCACGGGTCAGACATTGATGCTGATGGTGCGCAGGACTTGAATTTCAGCAGGGTTGTGGTGGGCACTGAATAAGCTGTAGCAGCTGTCCGTCGATAACGTGCGTAGAAACTCTGTCAGGTAAGCCTGAAATGAAAGTGGACAGGCAAGTATTCTCACTGGGCTCCAAATTCCAAGTGCTGGTTTATGACATCCTTCCTCCAACCATTGCCCTAACTGGTTACGGTTACGCAAATAAACGCAAAATTGTTTGAATTGAGACGGAACTGAACGCACCTCGTGTTAATATGTGTGCTTCAGTGCCTGGTTGCTTTCACACTCATGTTAGTACCCAAACCTTTTGGGGGGCCATAACCATAACTGGTTATGCCATGAGTGGCTGGTATTTGTTGGGGCTCAAATAGCATTAAGTTCGTAACCGGCAACTCAAATTACAGCTGCCATTTCTAACAGTCCACATTGCTTACGTCATCACAAATAAAAACAAAACTGTTTGCTGACAGCGTGCATGGATGGATGTGTAGAGATAAAGAGTGCCCCTTCAGTGGTATAACCAATTCCGGCAGAGTTTGGAGGAAGGTGCCGGAAAGTGAGGCTTGGGGTGTGACTGGAGCTCTACCACAGGACCACACTTTTGGGACCACTTATTTTAAAAAACACTCTTCCTGTTTCTTTAACATTCCTCCAGCCTCTGACTGGATGTAAACTGCTGTGAAGCACACTTAAACAAACACTGATAACTCAAAACACAGGGTAACAAACATATTTCTGCGTTCCCCGGATTTCTTTCCTTGTACTTCAGTTCCAGTTAACATATGTCTATATGCTTAGAATAGTCTCTCCAGATATGATTTCGCATTGTAGAAATACTTTTAATTATTATTATTTAAAAAAAAAAGGATCCTTTCAGTTTTGCAATACACTGTAGACTTGGTAAGACATGATTTAAAGTGGCATCTCCCTTTTTTTTTTTTTTTTTTTTACATTGTTGCAATGTTCTCTGCTGTTGACACAGCTACTTTTTTTTGGTGTCATGTGACCCCTCTCCCCATGCAAAACTTAAGGACTTAACAAAACTTAGCAAAAGTCAAGAGCTGATTTTTCTAAATACCCTGTATGTTGTGTTTTTGACCTTTTGTTTCTCCATCATTTTCTGATTCTCTCTTCTCTGTTCCACTGCCACTATGCAAGATAAAAGATAAACTTCACAGAACAATTTATCCACACATGCACAAATGACATGAAACATCTCCCAAGAGCAAATCCTTGTCAAGGGTTATCCTTGCAGCCTGTCAAAACATAAAACAACCATATGCTACCTGACACAAGTCAACATTCAAAATGATTTTTACCTGTAAATCCACCTGGTTGATGGGGTCGTTAACAGTGTCTGGGTCGTCATCCTCCTCCTCCTCTAGGCCCATGGCTGAAATGGAATAAGCTTTCAAATATACATGTGGTTAGGATGAGCAGGATGTAACAAGTTGTGTCCCCTTGTGCGCCTGGATATTGCAAGTCCCTGTTATCTGTCAGTATACTACAAACATATGCCCACTTTGTCTGCACTTAATCTGGTTATCAGTAACGGCACATCAGCACGCCTACATTGGTTGCTAAGATATCAGTGGTACAGAAACTACAGGACTGACAAACATTCAATGAAGTTTCAAAACCGTGACCTCAACCTTGAACACAGTGATCCGATCTTTTCATGATCTTTTCATGACGATTCACCATTGAAGTAAGTGTGGTCGCAAAGGAATCATTAGTTCGAAAGATACAGCGGAAAGTCCTGTTTTGTTTATATGAGCCTCACCGTTTTTCAATCTCCATCACCCCAGTCCCACCAGCCTCTTAGCGCTTCACAACCTGCAGCCCCCTGCCTTTACCATGTGAAGACTGGGCAGCTCATGAAGAACCCAACTCCTTTTTTTTACATTTTTTGGATTAAGCAAAATAATTCAAAATTGATAAATGGAAAAAAAAAAGTCAATACAATTTTTGTTTAAACACTGTTCATAATAATGCATAAAATGAAAATTTGCCTTCTGGGTCCCTCGAATTCCACGCACACACACACACAAAAAGGACAGTTTAGACACAACTCAACATAACAAAGGTAAAAGCACACAAACAAAATGAAGTAGAAAAACAACAACAAACGATGTGAAATTTGGCAAGCGATGCAACAAAAGCACAAAGCCCAGCGGCAGTTCCTCGAGTGGCTCACCTTCGTAGTTGCCAGAGAATTCCTCCAGCAGACTGGCCAGTGACTGGTTGCCCGCTCCCTCCCCACCACCCAGCTCCTCCTCGTCCTCCTCGATGCTGTTCTGGAACCACAAACAGTCTGCGTGTGGCAAGCACCAGCGAAAAGCAGTCTTTTCATGAGTGGAAGCGGGTGACATTTTTTGGATGAAATTATGTGCCAGATTCCAAGGGCCCTGTGTTTGAAAATGGTGGTTTCCTATGATAGGATGGCTTATTTTTGGCCATAGTGATCTTCATGATATGGCAAACACCTTTGCAGAAACCTATGAAGTCAGGGGCGGCAGCAAGAATGTTGGGTAACACTGTGCCTGTATGTACAACACTATGTATAAGCAAGGGAAAATGGTTACATGTGCCACATTCTCACCCACCACTGGGTGAATCTCCAGGTTTTAACTGAGGTACTAATCTCCAGGTTTTAGCCGATGTACTAATCTCCAGGTTTTAGCTGAGGTACTAATCTCCAGGTTTTAGCTGAGGTACTAATCTCCAGGTTTTAGCTGATGTACTAATCTCCAGGTTTTAGCTGAGGTACTAATCTCCAGGTTTTAGCTGAGGTACTAATCTCCAGGTTTTAGTTGAGGTACTAATCTCCAGGTTTTAGCTGAGGTATTAAAAACACGCACACAAAAAACTTGCTTTTTGTTTTGTTTTTAAGCAGACTGCACACGCAATGGATCACCAAACAAACATGAAAATATTCCTGAAACAATTGGCTTTTATTAATAGTAGTTTGGGTACAGAAGACTACTTTTGGAATGGAGCATACAGCAGGGCAAACTCACATCATCATCATCATCGTCGTCCTCATCCTCTTCTTCCTGTTTGGCCAGTGACGCTTCAATCTGATTGGACAGCTCATTGATGAGGAGCTTGTACATCTTGACCAGTGCAGGGATCTCTGTCCACTGCTCAGGAGCTGCACACACACAAGCACACGCAGACATATACACAAGCACACACACACATACACACAGGCACACACACACAATCTTACTGCACACCATCTGTTATGCACCATTGTAAAAAATATTCATGAAGGTCGTCAGATCACAAAATCGAAAGTAAGATGGGGAAAGACTGACCTGGGGCCATTTTTTCAATCAGGCTGGTCACAAGACTGAAACTTTTGCAGTTTTGATCTCAATACTGGCCTTGCCCAAGCACACTAAGCATGACTGCAAGTCAGGGTGGTGCCTAATCTGGCTTTCAGTTTTGTGACCATTAAATTATCCGTGGTACGTATCTGTATAGCATGCACAGTATCTGTATGGCATGCATCAGTTTCATAATCTTCCATATAATGGGAAGCACTGAATACATTGACATTATGACTAGCAATCAATTCAAATCCCCTTTCTGCAATTACGGGACCTGTCAGGCCTGTTGACTGAAGAGATCAGTTTGCCGAGGTACGTGCTGTCTGTGTCAGACCAGAAATGTTCTGACAGACACACGTCAACAGGTGATTTCAGTTACTGATGTAACAACCACACAGTGCTGTAAGTACACCACTTTGGTGGATATTCAAAACACGCTATTAAAAGCTAATCACTCATTAAGAATTACATACGACAAGAGTGCAGTGAGTCTGCTCAAGAGAGGAGAACAGCGCTTTATAAAAGTGATCAACAACAGCTGATATGGCTCTACTGACTAGAAGGTGGGTGTGGCTCACTGCTGAGGAAAAATATCAGTCTGCTAAGCGCAACATTCTATCGGCTCTGTGCAGCATGCCACTCACAAGCTTTGGCTTTGGATCGCGTGCGTATCCCTGGTGATGAGGACTCCATGGGCTCCCCGAGTACGACGATGTTGTGCAGTCGCGGATCATTGGTCATGATGGCGTGACGGAGCAATTTGGCCAGGGCCAATGAGCTGGAAGAGAGTGAGTCGATCCTCATCATTTGCCGAGATGCACTTTGATCAGAAACTACGTCACCATACATTTCCTCAACGGTACATAGTGGTTCACTCTAAGTGAGTAATGTTACCGAGGTCATGACTTGGGTGCATTATGCCTGGTTTCTGATACACCAAAGTAACATACAGCCAGTAATAATAAGTCTATGATCTGTAATGGTTATGATGATGATGATGATGTGTGTGTGTGTGTGTGTGTGTGCATGTGAATCCATGTGAACCCTTTTTTTGGTCATGTAGAACCAAACATGTCTGGTCATGTGCCTTCTACCATTGTGGCTTCTCTGAAAACATTTCACAAATGTTTCACTGTCATGGTCATTGAATGTTTTCATGGAATCCATGACCCAGATGGCAAATCTGTGAACCCCTAAAACAATTTTTTAAATAACTAGACATGGACACATCAACTGAATCTTTAGCCTCTCACCTTCACAGACTTTAAGCTAGCTGTCTTAAGACATGCAGTCATGTAGAAATCAACAAACCGGACTTAACTGATCCAAAATGACATAACAAAACAGCTTAACCAAAAGCAAATAAGTATCCTACATATAATTTTCATCATTTTAACTGTTATGTGTTAAAACAAAACATATGAATGCAAAAGGGGATTACCTTGAAAATCTGCATGTTGTGTCTTGTCATAATATATAGCGTTCTTTTTCTTCTGCTTCTTTTGTTTGTTTGTTGGTGTTTGGATCTTGCTTTAGAACACTAGCAGATTTTTCTTTCTTTCCGATTTACCTGACTTTGCGTTCATAGCTGCCATAGAAGAGATGCTGCCGTGAGCACCACTCAACCAGAACAAACTCCAGCGCCGGTTTGCCAGTGGGCCCAGGCACGCTGGTCAGGAACTCCAACACAGCGTCCAGCTGCAGGTTTATCAGGTGAGCAAACACCATCAGCAGGCTCTGCAAGTCCGCATTACTGTCCAAGTCAGCTTGAAAATCAGGATCAGAACTGTCGTCCGTTCATTGTACTCCTATTGTAGTCCATAATTTTATATTTTGTTTATATGAAAACTTGTTGAGCGCCTCATCTTGAGACAAGCCCTAAGCACCTCATAATGGCAACTAAAGCACTATTCTCTGCATTTGCGCTCGAGTCGTATCTGATGGAATATGTGACTGCAGCTCTACACAGAGTATTTTGAATAACCACGAAAGTGGTTAAAGCGCTGTTTGGTTGTTACATGGCTGCTGCCACATGAAATGTGAAAATGTTTATCACTTATCAATGAAATGTCAACAATTTACCATTGTTTCTTGCAGCTCAGAATGCATAGGTTTCACAAGACAGTGGAAACAACACAGTTGACACAAGCAAAGTGGAAAATTCAGTGAGAACAGAACAGAACCCAAACCAGGCCAGTGAGCCACACAGAGCTAAAGACCATTCTTACTGAAAAACCTGTCCATTCTTTTTCCCCCCAAATAAACCCCTCAACAAGGCCCACCGCTCTGTTAAGACCAATTCTGCTTGAGTTTTAGGGTGGTTTTGAACAGCAGTGTTAAAGCAAGTCCCAGTCCAAATAAAATGCTTTATGTTGCCCATTATTCCTTCATTTCTCATGTATGAAGGTTTAACCTGTTAACTTTTTCGCAACACGTTTCTGCTCACAGCCGATGATATTACTGTCAGTGATATGCAGCAATCAGACGAAATCGCCAAGTTCTTACTACAAGAACTTTACTGGTGCTATGCTGAAGCATGGAAAGCACTTCTCTGAGAAAACTGACATAAATTACCCCCAGGCAATAATAATCAGCATGAAGCTCATGAATTTTACACTGTTGTACACAGATACCATGAAGGCAGGGAGGTACGTGCTTGCTGAGAAAGCATGAACATCACGACTCACCTGCATAACAGAGAGAGTTTCTGTCTGCTGCATCTTGCTCAGGACGCTGCGCAGCATGAGGTCCAAGTTCTCACCTAGCGATGTCCCGCAGCGACCAATCACCACGGCAACCAAGCGACCTACAAAGGCAGCAGTGTGCTCTGAGGTTTTGGGATCCAGTAGTTTGTTAACAACTTGGACGAGGTAGTGGATTCCATTATTACCTGAAACCAAAAATGAACAGATTAGAGACAAGCAGCAAACTGAAAAGGGACAGCTGCAAACATTTTTTTTGCGGTAAAACCCTGGCTCTGGGGATGGGTAAGTTTAAAGGAGACCCGGAGCAAAGAAATCTCATGGGCCCCATCAACAGGAATCGAATAATAAAAATACAACACATGGAAGCTTTCCACTTGATTTCCGGCCCCATTCGTTACAAAAACTGATGCTGACAGTCGCAAAAACACGACCACCAATGCTACCATTTTGTGCCCAGTAGTCTGCATCAGCGACGTCACGAACAAGGCCAGCACTCATGGCAAAATATCAAATGTGTCACGAGCCAACCTTTTTCTGCTCTTCACTATAAAGAGCAACCTTTTTCTGCTTTAATAGCAACCTTTTTCTGCTTTTCACTATAAATAGCAACCTTTTTCTGCTCTTTACTATAAAGGGCAACCTTTCTCTGCTTTAATAGCAACCTTTTTCTGCTTTTCACTATAAATAGCAACCTTTTTCTGCTTTTCACTATAAACAGCAACCTTTTTCTGCTTTAATAGCAACCTTTTTCTGCTTTTCACTATAAAGAGCAACCTTTTTCTGCTTTTCACTATAAAGAGCAACCTTTTTCTGCTTTCACTATAAAGAGCAACCTTTTTCTGCTCTTCACTATAAAGAGCAACCTTTCTCTGCTTTTTACTATAAAGAGCAACCTTTTTCTGCTTTCACTATAAAGAGCAACCTTTTTCTGCTCTTCACTATAAAGAGCAACCTTTCTCTGCTTTTTACTATAAAGAGCAACCTTTCTCTGCTTTTTACTATAAAGGGCAACCTTTTTCTGCTCTTCACTATAAAGAGCAACCTTTCTCTGCTTTTTACTATAAAGAGCAACCTTTTTCTGCTCTTCACTATAAAGAGCAACCTTTCTCTGCTTTTTACTATAAAGAGCAAGTCAACATGGCTGTGCCTCAAGCAACTCAAATCTGAGGCTAATAAGTACTCCTTTTTGCATAGATATTTATAGAATCACCAGGTACACACCCCAAGACTTGCTTTTCGGCACCTTCTTCCAAACTCTACCAGTACCAGTTACGTTGCTGAAGGACCACTCTTTACCTCTGCACATCTGTCTACTGGCGCTGTCAGTGCTCTCCCAAAGGTCTGGGTGCTAGTGAGACTGTGAAAGCAACATGGAGCCAAAGCACGCACGTAACATGAGGTGCTTTCACCAGGGGTACAAAATTAGTCGTCTCGACTCAAATGATTCTGGCTGTAACTGTGATGGCATAAGCAACATAGACAGGTATAAAAGAAGTACCTGATATAATTTGAGCTGTCTCAACAAAGGACCTATGCCGTAACCAATTATGGCCGTGGTTGGAGGAAGGATGTAAACCAGCACTTGGAGTTTGCACCTAATGCTGTTTGACTAAGTGGGCTACACCCCTGCCCTCATATGGTTCTGAAGGACCCCCAAAACACTGTTGTAAACTGCAAGTTCCCCTTTGGTCTTGGTAAATTCCCCCTGCTGAAAAGGCCCATCATCATTTTCTTTTCCCTTGAGACCTAGGAGAGAAAGAATGGAAAATGCCCAAACTAGACACGAAACATGACCCACAAAGAAGCTGTCTTTCTGCAATGTGGGACAACTTACCAAAATCATCTCTGAAGGCAACCAGTTGCTCTATGGCCACAGACGCAAATGCCCGCAGGCACTCGCCGCCATTCTGCCCACAGAACATCATACATATGCGTCAACTGCGCATGAGCATTAAGTAATAATGTTTGCAATCATACTGTGGAGAAAAGAAAACTTTATTTTTATTTTTTATTAATCCAACAAAACATACAATAACAGCATCACCTTGTATAGTTAATGATGAGACCACTACAACAACAACACTCTGGCACTGGAAAAGGAAAGAGCTGGGCAGTAAGTGAAGTCACCTGCATTGTGGCGTTGTCGTCGGTTTTCATCACACAGTGAACTGCTGGCAAGAACGTGGACATGATGGCATCCGACAGGGGCAGGGAACTTGCTCGCACCACTGTCGCCAGCAGATCCAATGCTACCTGCACACCAAACAAAACCCCAATGTTGCCAGCAGATCTAAAGCTATCTGCACACCAAACATCAAATATTGCCAGCATATCTAACCCCACCTGCATACCAAACAAACACCAATGTTGCCAGCAGATCTAACCCCACCTGCATACCAAACACCAACGTTGCCAGCAGTTCTAACCCTCCTATCTGCACACCAAACAAACATCAGACATTGCCAGCAAATCTAACCCCACCTGCACACCAAACAGAACACCAATGTTGCCAGCAAATCTAACCCTACCTGCACACTGAACAAACACCAATGTTGCCAGCAGATCTAACCCTACCTGCACACTAAACACCAATGTTGCCAGCAGATCTAACCGTACCTGCACACTAAACACCAATGTTGCCAGCAGATCTAACCGTACCTGCACACCAAACAAACATCAGACATTGCCAGCAGATCTAACCTTACCTGCACACCAAACAAAACAACAATGTTGCCAGCAGATCTAATGCTACCTGCACATCACACAAACACCAATATTGCAAGCAGATCTGATGTTACCGGCACACACACACACACACACACACACACACACACACACACACCCAATGTTTCCAGCACATCTAATGCTACCTGCATGACAAACAACCACCAATGTTGCCAGATCTACTGCTACCTACACACAAAACACCAACGTTGCCAGCAGACTGAATGCTACCTGTGCATCAAACAAACACCAATGTTGCCAGCACATCTAACTCTACCTGCACACCATGCAGTCACCAATGTTGCCAGCAAATTTAACACAACCTCCACACCAGTGTTGCCAGCAAATTTAACACTACCTCCACACCAAACACAAATGTTGCCAGCAGATCTTGCAGTACTAGCAAACCTCAACCCTGGCAGCAGATCGTACACACCTGCTGTCAAATCTCATGGTAACAAACCAAACACATTCAACAAACAATGAACCGAGGCCTTTCACAAATGATGAACTTGACTGCCGTACCACAATAAGTTATGACACTTGGAAGACAGACAGATTAACGCATGCCGCAAGCTCTTCCCCTCGAAGGAACAGGGTCATGGATCAGCATCTGCAGTCAGCATGCAAAGACACTGCGAAAAACACCCGGCCCTTTCATACGCAACTGTCCTGCAGTTTCTATCAAGCAAAACAGCAACAACAGCAAAACACCCAATGCCAACCTGACAATCGCCATCAGGCCAGGGGGAACTTACTGATGTCAATCCAGGTGAGACCTTTTCAGCCGGCGCCGTTAGAATGCTGGAGAGGGTGGGCAAGATTCTGGCTTGGATGCTTGCTGAGCACACAGGGTTTGCCACCAGCTCCTTTATCACATCCTGTACCAGCGACACCAGCAAAGGGTCTGGAAGGGAAAGTTGTAAGCTTCTTTTGAACAGGTGTCAACTAAAAACAACAGGTGTCAACTAAAAACAAAGCTGCCCCCCCCCCCAAAAAAAAAAACAAAAAAAAAACGCAACAACTAAACTAAAAAAATGTGTTTGTTACTGCTTTGTTCAACTGATTTGAAAAGAGGAATATTCCACAGCCAAACCATTTTGCACACTTTCAGACGTGTCAACACTGAGGATCTCATAAGCAAAGCTTAACGTTGGAGATGAAAGTATATCTTCAAGCTAAGCCAAAAAGAAAACTAAGCAAACAGGATGCGACTAATTTCTGTTGCAAGCAAAGAGAAAACACAAACTTAGTTCTACAAAGAGACAAAGACTGTGGAAATATAACTATTTTATTTGCATCCAATTAGTAACATCTCCTCCTCCAACCACCACCAACCCCCAGTTTTTGTTTGTTTTGTTGTTGACTGCTAAAGCTATGTTACCTCCATTATGACGAAGAAATATTGCCACTGCCATTGGACCAATTTTGTTTTCATGAGCTGCAGTAAACTGTGTATCAACCTGTTGAGTACAAAACAGACACTGTGTGCACATGTCACAATAAACAAGAGTCTGCAAATCTGGCCATGCACTTGGTTAACAATTTTCAGGTTTTCTGCATGTGCTAAATTCTCACAGTTCACCTTATGACTATCAGTATCAGTATAAAAATACAGACCACCCCCCACCCCCATACACACACAAAACAAACCCCTTCACACAATACAATAATGTGTACAGCAGTAATACTCTGCAAAATGTATTAAAGGGACTATATGTATTAAAGGGATCGCAAGCAATGATGCAAGTTGGCCTGATGGTGTGCAAATATTTCCAATGTTCATTGTTCGTCAGCACAACAGAAGTACTTATTTTGCTTTGGAACTGAGCTCCTCAGGACACAGCCATGTTTGTTTCCTCTTCACCCATAAAAAGCAGAAAAGACTGGCTAATGATGTCATGTACACTTCTGCCACACACACTGGCCTTGCCCATGACACCACCGACTGCCAGACACACTATGGCAGTCCTCATGGCTGTATTTTCACGACTTTCCACTTTAAAAAAATATATATAAAAATTAGACCACAGATTAACTGAAAAGCTGCAGTGAATCTACTATTCAATTCCTATCAATAGGGCCTGTGATGACTGGGTATAAAACACCAAGTTACTTACTAGGGCCTGTGATACCTCTTTATCTGGGGTTCCCTGTAAACCCTACTAACACACCTTCTCCTTTAACATTGACCCCCTTTGCCTGGTGTCCTTTTTTGAACCCTACTAACACTGATTCTCCTATAACAGTTACTCTATTTGCCTGTAGTCCCCTTGGAAACTCTACTAACACTGCCCCCCCCTCCAGCAACTGACCACACCAATCCAGCACATTACCGTAACAACTACTGATAATGTTTCCAAGCAGAGGCCCAGCACTTCTGAGGAGAACTGTGTTGCCACAGTAACCAAGCCCTCCAGAATGTTGTCCAGGTAAGGTGCCAGAAGCTGAATGTTGCCAGTGGTTTTGAGATGGTCGCAGAAACCAAACACGGCACGGACGGCGCCGATACGCACGCTGGCTGGCTGCGTCGGATGCAGACCTCCCACAGTAGCCTGGAGGAACCTGATGATCGGTGGAAAAGTCAACACACACTTGCGTCATAAGCAGAATTCCCTTGCACAGAGAGAGAAAGGGCGAGCCAGAGAGACAGACATACACAGAAAGAGACAGAGAAACGGAGATGGGGGGTGGGGGTGGGTGGGCTGACAGAGAACGATATACACAAAAAGAAAAGGAGAGCAAACATGATGGAAGATTTCCTTGCAGAGAGAGAGAGAGAGAAAAAGAGGGGGAAGAGAGAGAGAGACAAAGAAAGGGGGGAGAGAGAGAGAAGGAGAGAGAGAGACAAAGAAAGAGAGAGAGGGAGTGAGAGAGAGACAGAGAGAAGGGGGTGAGAGAGAGAGAGGGAATGAGAGAGAGAGAGAGAGAGAGAGAGAGAGAGAGAGAGAGAGAGAGAGAGAGAGAGAGAGAGAGAGATAAGATAAGATAATACTTTATTACACAGGGATAAAGATTTAAGCACGTGTCGGCTTTTTTTCAAATCTGTCCCTGATGACAAACACAGCAACACTTAATACATCAAACAAAAATTCACTTAAATACGCTAGAGAAAAAACGACTTAAAAACAAAACAAACTAATTTCTGTCTAAAACATCACATCATACGAACAGAGCAATAATAAAGCAAAGACCAATACAAACTATTTTTTTAGGAGAGAGAGAGAATGACAAAAAAACATATTAACGAATGAGAGAGAGAGAGAGAAAAAGAGGGGGAAGAGAGAGAGAGACAAAGAAAGGGGGGAGAGAGAGAGAGAGAGAACAGAGGAAGAATGGAGGCAGACAGTGTGACATACACAGAAAAAGAAAAGGAAAGCAGATACGAGTCACTGACTTGCTGATGAGTTCTGAGTCCATGGCAGCAGTGTAGCGACTGGCGGTCCACAGACAGCGTCCAACAAGGAATGGGGACACTACACACAAAACAACACTGAGGATTCATCCAACACCCACAGTAAAATAAAATCCTCTTCACACAAGTGTGCAAGGCTGGTCAGCCAGTGAGAGAAAGAAGGAACAGCTTATGAGAAAAGAGAGAAAGGTCAGCGAATAAACACTTTGAAAAAGTAGCATGCAAAACATGCTTTATGTATTTTTCACCTCAGTTAAAAAGCTGTAAATATAACATCCAAACACATAAAGGGTTAAAAAAAAAAAAAAAGCCATTTATTAAGACAAAACACAACACGTGAATTTTGGGGGTAACCCCTTTTACAAGCTACAAAAAAGAAAAAAAGAAAAAAAGCAGCTGTAAACATAAAGCAAAATAGAACAAGACAAAAACAAAGTAAATGGCATACCCCTATCTGAAGGCATGTTCACTATCCAGAGCATGCGAAGCATGGTTTATGGACTTAAAGTCTGAAAGTTGTAAGCACAAATCGAAGTCAAGGAAAAAATATAAACAGCTCATCCATATTCAAAGGCATGTTCACTGTCTGCTATCTGTGACCTGCCTTTGTTGCGGATGACTGCCCCCGATGCTGGAATGGTGGTCAGCCTGTCCAAGATCCTCGGAGGTTAAACTGCACTGTGCCCTGCTGTAAGGACTGTTCTCAATAATGTGTGAAGCCACTTCATGAACCAGCTTTGACCACTTCAACAAAGCTTTTCCTCACTGAAATTAATAAGTAACTTGGTGTTTTACACCCAGTCAACCAGCACAGCTGTATCAGGGCAAACTCGCTGTAGTTACAAGTTAAGTTTTGCTGTGTGAAGTCTGAGTGTAGTGGCCAAAGCTGACCACTGATTGGGTGGTCAGTTTATGCTGTGATCCAGTGGTCAGCCATTGTTTACTGCAAAGAGTTCTGACCTGCAGGAAGTGGAAGGAGAAACTGCCAGCACCGAAGACATGTTTATCTTTGAACTGCCCTGTGGGAGCATCAGGGGATGCTGTGGCACCCTTCTGATCCCACAGTTGCAAGAACAGAAATAAAAAGAACCGATGAGCTTCTGCAGCAAATCACCGAAGATTTGGGTACGGATAGCCCTCTCTTTTAATATTCAGAACTGAAGTTACCGAAGATGTCTTTCGCCAAGTGGGTCTGTAAAGTTATGGGATCCCTTTCAGCCCTAGAGGTTTCATTGCTTGTGCAGCCACTGCTGCCTGGGTGTTGTTTTCTACATTGCAGGCTGCAGATTTTCAGCATCAGTGAGAGTCTGAAAACCATCTCATTTCCCCACTATCTTGCCGACTGGTTGCGCACACTTGCTTGCAGCAACATCTGGATCAAAGTCACTGTCCTCAGCAACAAACACTGCAGCTAAAACCAAAACCATGCACAGTTTTATGACTTCTAAACCCCCTTTGCTTTGACAAAAGGAGTTCCCGTGCCCGACTCCGAGTCAGGTACGGGGTGGAAAGCACTAAAAGCAGCTTCAAGACTTCCACCACCGTCTTCTCCAAAGCCACGTTAAGAACAACCTGGCACTTCCACAACTACCTGTTGCGCTGACACACACTCCTCACAGTTCCTTCCCCTGCGCTCGCTCACCTGATAAATTCATATCCTCCAGAACAACGGACTGAAGGAATCCGGGGAGGTTGAACTGCACTTTGCCCAGCTGCAGGGCTTCCACGATCATCTGCTGCACTGATCCCATGGCCAGCATGCAAGACTCGTGGACCTTCCACCTGAGCAAGGAAACTGCATTCTTACTTGTCTGCTGTGTCAAGACACAATGTATACATACATATATTCATATGCTGATTGCTATAATAAAAGGGATTTGTATAGCAGACACCTTCCACCCAGGGTGGGAGGGAGCCCAGAGCACTCTCCAACAACGCCAACAACAATCAAACCCACATAAACCCTCTGGAGGATAGACTGTCTGCCGTGTCTGTGCAGTGACAAGACATAACAATATATATAATGTTGATTGTTTGTTTAATAAAAGTAAAGCACCCACCTTCCACACAAGGTGGCAGTCCAGAGCTCTCTGCAATAATGCTAACAATGATCACGCACACATACTTACTGGAGGATAGATATGGTTGTAGACAAAAACAGAGAGAGAAAAAAGAAGACAGCAAGCCCACTCAGCAAGCTCACTTCCATGGGTAGAAGGTTACTCATTTTTACACACATACCAGCTTTCTCCATCATCCATGAATTCTTGCTAACAGGCACACCCACATGCACAGACACACACTTGCTAGCTGTGTTAAAGACTTATTCAACAGCCTTTGCCAAATGCAGCATTGCCACAAGCATTGTGCTTACTCCAAAAGGCATGCTTGTTAAAGAAAGAAAACAACTTAAACTGACCAGTGCTCATCTCCTGCATTATTAGCAATGGCAGACTCCTGCAGATGTCGTGTGACAGACTCGCACACAGCTGGAGCACACTCCTTTTGGAATTCACTGCACAGAGCCTGAAATAGCCCAGCAAACAAACACATCATGAAAAGATGCATGCCCTCTACTGTGCATGTACATAAGCATGCATACAATGTACATGTATGTGACAGGGTGTGACACAGCCTGGAGCATGGAAAAAATACCGGTGACATGCACAAAGTACGCTGTAAATACAGAAAGATGGGATGATCAATCTGACACTCGTTTTGCACACAGCTTTGACAATGCGGATGATGATTTTGTAGTCCAAGGAGATCATGTTTAAAAGCTCAAGACCAGTTTGATCTTCCCAGGCCCTGTCATAATTATGTAAAACACACATACATATGCACAAAGAGAGTCTGTGGCACAGAGTGGAAACACTTGCTCCCAAAAAAGCCAGGTTAAGCATGACCAAGCATGGTCACCACATGGATGACCTGTTTCTCCAGAGTAACGTTCTGCATGAACTCTACAAGAGTCCTTGGAATGACACTGTAAACCTTCACTAAAACCTGCACTAAAAGCATAGCTGTCCAAGCAGCTTGAACTGTGGATGAATTTGTCTGGAATCCCCTTTGAATAGAAGTCTGATCTATAAAGGGTTGGGGCAGGGTGTAGGATTTGGGGGTGGGGGGGGGGTGCTGCAACACACCATCTGTCTGACCCACATTGGTGAGAAAAACGTTGTAATTTGACAACCAAATGCATCAATCATGCTGCATTATTTCTCAATCTCCTCCATACGTGTTGCCAGTAGTGGTGAACAGAGTTAAAACTTGCTCAGTCTCAGTCTAAAATGTTTGGTACAATCAGTCACTGGCATCAACTTCACTGCGTCGGCCGGGCAGGGCATGGCCTGCATTGCACAACTCTCTTGACAGCTGCTGCAACAATGGTGCAGTCGCTGCATTTGCTGAGACACACGCAACAAACACTGTGGGTCACCTGTTAGCTCCTTAAATACCAACATGCAGGTACCTTTTAAAACAATAATTATTTGTGGCCACAGCGCTTGGGGATCATCTCGAAATGAGGCGCTCATCAAGAGTTCATATAAAATTTTCAATTTTTATAAAATGAAAGGTAATTAATTACTAACCAGCAGAAGGTCCTGAGCAGATATGCGAACGGAATAGGAGAAGCTGTCCTCATCCTCATCCTCCACAAACTGATCAGGGTTGTTGGACCACAGCCGAATCTGTCAACACAGCACACGCCCGTTTTTCCTCCTCAATTATTACATCCTCATCACTGCAGTCATGACATAAACCAGGTTTTCCTCATAGATCACCACATCCTCATCCCTGAGGTCAAAACACAAACCTGGTTTTCTTCATAAATCATCACATCCTCACTGCTGCTACCACAGTACATTATGAACCTGGGTTTTTCTCATCAGCCATCATTCTCATCATTGCTGCAATCATAATGCATCATAAACCTGGTTTTCCTCATCAATCGTGACATCCTCATCACTGCAGTCACAATGTATCATAAACCTGTTTTTTCTCATCAACCATGACATCACAATGCATCATAAACCTGTTTTTTCTCATCAATCGTGACATCCTCATCACTGCAGTCACAATGTATCATAAACCTGTCTTTTTTCTCATCAATCGTGACATCCTCATCACTGCAGTCACAATGTATCATAAACCTGTTTTTTTCTCATTAATTACATCCTCATCACTGCAGTCACAATGTACCATAAACCCAATTTTCCTCATCAGTCAACACATCCTCATCATTACAACTGTAAGCAATCAACCAACCGAATGTATTGTGTTAATCAACGATGCAACTGCCTTCCTGACAGGGACATAAAAAAAAGAAGTAAGTAACTAACTTGGTGTTTTATGCCCAGTCAGCCAGCATGGTTATATCAGGGCAAACAAAACAGAACACAAAAGAGGAGAAAAAGAAAAAGACCACAGCTTTCTAAGACCTGATCTTCTGTCATTTGCATGTAGATGATGACATAGTAGATGATCTGGTCGATGGTCCCCTTGACCGTGCTGCGGAATCGTGCAGTGTCGATGAGGGCGTGCACAAACTCAAACACGCTGTACACCAGGTTCTCAAAGCCCAGAACTTCACCTGCATCAGACGGTCACCATGAAATGGACAAATCAACAATGGAAAACCAACTTACGAGAGGTTAACTCTCAACTGTAGAAACCATCACTCTCAACAAAATTTAAAGTCCTCACAGCAAAGCTGAGCTGCCCGCACACTCAAAGATACATACAAGGGAATTAGTTCGCACTCAAAATACATAACACAACAACAAAGACGTAAGTCACCTATGCTGGCATGCATGTAAATACAAGGTACATAAACTCCATCAGAGGTATACCCTCTGTCACAGGTGTCACAGCCAAGAAAAATCTGCAAATGTTTACTTTTTCACGCATCAAATTTACACGAGTTTGCAAAATGCTATGCCTGCATACAGACATTTTTAATGGACAAAAACAAATGTAAATGCAGACTCAGGTCACAAAGAGACATAAGTAACAGCCTACCATCAGAGTCCACAGGGTCATCGGCATCCTCCACATTGTTGACCACTGTACGCACATAGCTAGTAAATGTCAAGGAGTTAGTGCTTGGATTTTAGCATCCTGTCACCCGCACAGGATCACCTCAGGATGCTCATACTCTGTCATAACCAGTTGCACATTTTCAAGCTCATCTCACATGAACTCACTTTCTCAGGTCAAACCCCTACAAAATTAACCCATACACTGCTAAGGAAGCCAGTAATGAATAAACTGTGAGCTAAACAACAAAGAGCAAACAAATCCCTGCTTGTAATGGCACAGCACTGGATCAGCTTTGCCACAGGATTAGTCATAAAGATGTTAAAGACTTTGCTATATGATTAGCAATGAAGTTGTATGAGGCTTTTGGCCATTTGTTTCTGCTTTGTTTTGTGAACAGGAGACCTGTTTACTCATATATATAGATAAGAGCACACAAACCTCAGAATTCAGCACCAAGACTACACAAAACATGATACAGAAACTGACACTATGGCAGTGAGAGGTCACAGGATTTACACGTACCACCCAAAATTGGGCATATTCTGGACCAGAAAACAAACGAACTGAAAAACACGTCTAGAAATATTTATGATCGCGTTTTAAATTGTTGTATGCTGAAAATTTAAGTGTACAATATACACCTAAATCATATGAATAAACAGGTCTGGAACAGCCTTGCTTACATGAGACTCCAACTGCAGTTAAACGGAATCCTTCTTTTTCTCAGAATTTGGTTGCAATGACACCACTGCCCTAAACTATGTGCGTTTTGTTTCAAGGTTAAAAATAAAACTTGATTGATACTGATGCTGCAGTACGCGTAAATATGAAATGAAGGATACAACTCAGCACTTTGGGTGAAGATATTCCATATGCAGGGGAGAATCTGCGGCAGGTAACCAGACATGGGCTTCTGGAAACTCTTGAGAATAGTTGTCAAGGCCTGCAAACACAGTAGAAGCATAATATATATATATATTTTTGTCATCCTAAATGACAAAAGCAGCATGAATTTTTGCCTACCAAAGTATCAAAACTACCACTTTTTAAACTCTGAAAATGAACATGGACAGTCAAGTATTAAACAGCTGAGCAGTCAAGTACATTAAACACCTGAGTATAAGGTAAAACCACACACAAATATCCTCAGTATGAAAGAACATCAGGCAGTGAAGAACTCTCACCAACTTCATGCAATGCTTAACCCTTAATAACAGCTCTGCCATCTCCTAGATGGGTGCCTGCGGTATCAGCATCAATCAAGTTTTATTTTTAACCTTGAAACGAAACACACATATTTTAAGGCAGCAGTGTCATTGTGACCAAATTCAAATTATGCAGCAATCACAGTGCAATCCAGCTGCTGCATGGAACTAGTCCTTGCTTTTGTTTCCACGAACACACAACAACAAAATATGGCGCACAATATGAAACTTTCGAAACTCTTCGTCGACTTCTCCTTTCATTCTCCCATCTATTGTTCTGGTCCTTTCAACAGGTTCACTTAAATTAAACGTGACAGAAAGACAGCTGATGGCATTACCGAAATGATCTCCCGCTTAAGGCCGCTGTCAGAGGCAGGCCCATCGGGCGTTTTGAGTCCTTCCAGAAAGGCCTCCACAAACTGGGGGAGGAGCGGGAACAGCAGCTGTTTACCTGTCGACTGAGATACACAACTTAGTTAATAATAAGAATACAAGTATTTTTAAATCGCAAAATTTTGTTCCTAGAGACTATTCTAAGCGCATACACCTGGACATAAACGCAAGCACAGAAGCACCCGCACACATATACACAGCTTAAAACGGGCAGCAAACACCCAGGAGACTTGTTCAGTTCAGCTCAGGTCAGTCAATGTTTATAACAACAGGTAATTTCTGGTATTTTACCAGTTAATAATAAGATAGGCAAATACCAGAAACAAAAAACAGCGAACGGTCAGACCTACCATATGTTATTTTGCCCGATTGGTTCTTAAAAAAAAAAAAAAAAAAAAAAGCGCACAGAGATAGAATGAATGTGGTGCACTATGTGTGTGCACACACAAGTAGGTGCACGTGTGTATGTGCGCGCACGTGTGTTCTAGACTGGGAAGAGAGCAAGGTGTTTGCTAGTAGAGCTCTGGTAGACGAACATGTATCTGACCAATTACAGTGGTTACCTGGCCAGTTTCTGTGAATCACTTTCGCCACCTAGTAAATGTCACACTGGCCTGAAAAACGTCTAGTGCAATTACTGTGCAGTTCAAGATGGTATCTATGTGCTTTGGGAAGCCCATCTGCTCTCCAACCCATTTCTTTGATGACCAACAACTTAGATTTTAATTCCCTGCAAAGATCAAGATGATGCAAAACTGTGAGCTGAAAGTAAGACTGAAAGCTGAAAGTAAGACTGAAAGCTGAAAGTAAGACCTGGATGAAAAAGAAGGAAGAATGTTTAGGATTTGTTGCTTAAAACATCAGTTGTTTGGCCACTGGCAAGCCCGCCATGTTGTAAGAAAACAACAACAAAACGCCACACACCTTTTTATACTCATCCATGGCAGCTATCATGCCAGTGAAGATGTTAAAGATGTGAACAGCTCTGGAGCGGGTTCTCACACTATAGATCTGGAGAAGATTAAAAAAGAAGAAAAGAAAAAAAATTGTATTACACAGGCACAAAACAGAAAAATTAACAATTTCACATTAATGAAATGCTCAGTATCACAGCTGTTGCCATTTCTTTCTCTTTTGTTTTTTGCAGCAGTCAATAAGTGCCTTTTTTGTTTTTATTTTTATACCTACACAACATTGCTTTCAATGTTATTCACAAATAATACAGAGTTACCTGAACTCATAATCAGCACCACCTAAAACTGAAACAAGTTTGCATAAATTACCAGAACATGTTCCAGGTCTATGTTACTGTAGCTAAAGATGCTAACAGGAGAAAGATGAAGACTTTGTCAACATATTCTCACAGTCTGGTAGTGGTAACACCAACAGATCTGTACAATGACCAAGTCTTTTCAAACAAAAAAACACTTTTTGATCTAGACAGCAGAGATTCCATGCCCCCTCCCCCCCCCTTCTTCTTCTCCAGGTGACAAAACTGCACTTAGTTCAACATCTTCATTGTACAGAGTAGGTTTGTTTGTTTTGAAATTATGGGGAGTAGGCTGGTGGGGGAGGAACTTTCACACTGAAGATTGCATAGATGGTTAAACAATGATCACCTCAGCTCCCAAGAAGATCTTGTACAGTTCTGGCAAAACGATCGGAGCCACCTGCCCCATCTGTGTGTCAGTGATGTCTTGGGAAAATTCTGGAACAAACTCACTGGACTGGTCTTAAATGCAAACAGCTAATAAAACAATCATACAGACTCATTTACAATTAAGAAAGTCTTCTTCCAGCGAGTGAAATTGGAGTCTTCATAATTCTGTGATTCAACAGAGTTAATCAGTGCTCAAAAGATGTCACATGAACACAACACCTACTGCACACACACAGAGAGAGGACAGAGAGACAGAAAGAGAGAGAGAGAGAGAGCTTGAAGTTGAAAACTTTATTTTACAAGGACTGTTGTTGATGTTCAGTCAAAAACCTGTCTTACAACTAGTCCTCGAGAAAGAGCAAAAGAGAGATGGGGGGGGGGGGGGGGGGGGGAAGAACTCAAAAACTTTAGGGTTGTAGTTTAGGTTCAGTCAAAAACATGTCTCATAACTAGTCCTTGCTAAGCTACTGATGAGTAAATATAAAATTACAGGCATCATTTATATACACACATATACTGATATAGGCACGAATGAGAGAGAGAGAGAGAGAGAGAGAGAGAGAGAGAGAGAGAGAGAGAGAGATATAACTGAAATGCATTTGTTTAATACCGATATTGATTTTGTTTAGATTTTTCTTTTTCTTTTGTGTTTTGCCTATAGTAATTAAGTATGTGGGGTTTGAGCAGCAGTGTCAGATGATTTTATACTTTATAGTAGAAATGTCATGATGTGGGGTAAAAAAAACTGAACCAACCTGATAACACCCTCATGGCCCCATGCACCGAGTCAGGCTGGCCGCTGGTCAGGCCCTGCATCAGGAGTGGAAACAGGTCTGGCCACTGCTCTGGCCAGTCCCAGTGTGCAATCGCCGACACTGCATAGGCAACACTCGACCGAACTTTGCTGATGGATTCAGACAGTCCGACTGGTAAGATCTGTCTGATCTGTGCCTTCGCCTGTTGTGAGAATGCATAAACCAGTGGGCAGTGATTAAAATGTGCTCATCTGATTAAAACGGAATTTTTTTTATGAAGAATCTAAGTCAAACTCTTAAATTTTAATGTTTTATTTATTTTTGGGGCAACCTCACCAACCGGTCAGAGCTAACATTTGTTTCAAATTTTAATTCCACTACTTACCGCTTCTGTAGTTTCAGGAACACGGAACTTGTCAGAATGTTGAGACCAGTGAGAATGGACATACTGCTTCAGCAAAACAGATGCAAGCTGCCTGATTGCAAGTGGTCCACTAGGATCTACAGTAATCTCAGCCAAAAAAACTCCAAACTCTGCAATGAAGAGATATTATTAATTCTAAGAAGTGCAAAACTATATTAAATTTAAAATAAAACCAGTTATTCTCTAAACAATTCATGACTGTAAAACGGAATTTTGTTGTCCCAATTTAATAAAAAATATGGAGAGTTGGCTGTCAAGAACCAAATGGGTGACCATTCTGTGCTGCGCTTTGCACCCAGCCCAAGATTTTTACAGTCAAATTCTGTGCAGATTCTACAAACGTCTTTCATAATTATAGAATTATGCACCAATTACTCAGTACACATGCAAAAAGATCACCTGCATACATGTCTAAGCTTATGCAGTCTATGTCACAATTCAGTACATTACAGAAACACCAAAATAACTTATCATGCACTAAAAGTGGTGAACTTAGATACTATTAAAACTATACAGAAGAAATAAAACAACAACAAAAACAAAACACAAAACAATAACCCCCCCCCCCCCAAAAAAGAAAAATGCCTGTAATTCCCACCTTACTTCTTCTGTGTTCAACTTCAACATTTTTAAGACTCTGACACTTACTTTCTTCTTCTTTCATTTAAGGGAACACAATCAAGACATCAATTATTCTGGCGCCTATAACTGGGGGTGTTCGCTGTAGTATTGGTCTGGCAAAAAAGGAATCAGGTGGTGGGGGAGGGGGATACAAGGTAGTATAGTATCACTTTTAATACATGCTTGGTTATAAGTTTATAATCTGATACTGTTGTTTCTATAATGATAATCCACCAAACTCTAAGTCTAACAAAGAATACTGGATACACGAGTATGTGATCTTTTGCATAAATGTGCAATTTTTGTATTTTTCAATAGTTTTTTTTATTTAAACAAAATTAATGTCTGGGAACACTATTCCAAAATCTTTTCCTAACCCCCCCCCTCCCCCCCCCCCAAAAAACAAAACAAAAACGAAAACAAACAAAAAACGTGAAAGCTGCAGTTTGTGACTGCACGAAGGTTAGACTATCAAAAGCATCGTCTGCTACTGCTAGCCAACTGTACTAATCTACTACCTTGATGCACAGATAACCGATTCCATACGATGCAAATTAAAATATAACAATAAAAGCTTATATTGCTAATAGTTCGAAAATTACAAATCCAACAATTACCAGTCAAATACCAAAGAAACAAAAATAGCCTCCATGAAACCCCAAGCGCAAAAACAGCTACCCATAGCATGCCATGGTGATGGGGCGACTGATACGTGAGGGTTCCAGAACAACAGACTTACAGAAGCTAGATTTGCATCCAAGTATCAGCTAAAAAATTCAACGAACATACCTTCCGTGACCTCAAGCGCCTTTATTTGATCTTCACCGTTTGACCTAGTGACATGATCTGGCGACAGGATCGCTGTCAGGCTTTCAAGAATCGTTTCTTTCAACGACTCGTTTCTATCACCACTAGCTCCCGCCATTTTGCACTCATTAAAAGTTAAAAATAATAAATCACCGAAACGTAATCATTTTATAAAAAGGGATAACACAATCTTGTTTGGAATTAAATTTAGCCGAAAGGATGCTACACCGAATAAGTTTTGTTGTTTTTATGGCAATAATATTTCCCGGATACATATTTTCCATTCTACCAATTTAACCACCCACTGCCAACACAGCGACTGAAAACGAGGCTTGGCGTCCGCTCGTGGAAGCCGGCGATTCGTTGAGGTGTCTTGCCCCCTTTTCACAATCCATTTTCATCTGCAGTATTTTCAAAATGAAGGGGAAAGTATTTTATATGCTGTTTTTGCCCTATTTTGTTTCTGTTTTGTGCAAAGTAAATCAGGACACTGTCGATCAAAACATTGTTGTGACACAAGTGGAGCGCAAGATCGACATCTCAAGCCATGTAGTAAAAACGTACACGTCGATCACGATTGAAAACAAGGGTTCTTCAACAGTTAGATCCTTTTTGTACGTTGTTGATCCATCACTAAAGACCAAGCTCTCTTTCATTGGTGCTGTGGTGAGTGGTTTGCATTTGCACACTTTATACTGTTGGCATTATACGTTTCTGATGGTAATGGGATGAGATATGGAGCAGACGACAGAAATCGGTGCAGGATGTAGATTAACTTGTAAGATTAAATTTAATTGAAGTCTTGGTTTTGCTTTTACGGTTTTAGTTTTGGATATCGCAAGCAACCATTTTTGGTTATGTTGTATTTTTGGTTCTGTTCTGGGTTCTGAGACTTCCTTAACCCCGAGTCGGGTTCGCCCCGGAGAGGACAGTCTTCAAAGTGCAAATCCAGGGGTTCTTTGGGCTGCAGGATGGACAGCCCAAACCCTCAGATGTTATGCCTGGGCTTGATATATCATTTACTGCATTATCCACTTTTAGCCCCTTTGGTTCACAGTCCTTGCATGGCATGAGAATGTGTGGGTATGTGAGTGAGTGGACGGAATAAACCCGAAGTGCCCACTCCATTGGATTTGGAATGTCCACGTATCAGTTCATTCTGTACAGTGCCACTGTATGCACGCACACATACGCATGCATGCACACACACACACACACACACACACACACACACACACACACACACACACACACACACACACATTGTCGTACCATTTGAGGACCACAAACTGACAGGGCTAAAACTGAAAGTGGATATAAATTGCCATTTTGTTATTCCCAAAATAAAAGACACAAGGCAGGGAGGGGTTCAACTTCACAGTTGTTCAGTTATTATTTTCTTTTGAAAGTAAATTTGGGTTGATGAATTTAGATTACTATGGACCGTGAACAGACTGCTAATATAATAAATTGATAATAGATGATATTAAAGTAAGATTAAAGTTAAAAATAGATGGAAGTAAAGTGGAACAAGGTTGTTTTTATTACTTTGGGGGGGGGGGGGGGGGGACAATAAGCTTATACCAGTTTACTCATTTATTTTCTGACCTCCAGCTCATAGTTCCTGACGTAAAACATATACCTCAATGATGACATCTACTACTTGTACATATAATAAATATATTCATGTTGCCATGTTGGGCGCATGCAGGCTTACATCACAATCAGGTGTTATATCTATTCTACTAGTATATATATACTGTAAAGTATGAATCTTTCTCTCTGATACCCATAAACACACACACACACACCACAAACGCGTGCACGCACACACACACACACACACACACACACACACACACACAATCAGCTCTTAAAACAGCAACCACAAAGATGATTGAATTTGAAGTGTCAGACTTGTATAAAGATGTCACTGTGTGGTTCTATAAAAATACAAAAAGTCAGTAAAACATGCCTTTCAGAACTTGGTATTCATTGCTGTAGTTTCGTTATAAAAATTCTAAATAATTCTTTTTCTTCTTTTTGACAGACGAAAGACAACAAGGATGACAGGTTGACAGTGGTCCCAACAACTGTCAGTGGACACAGGTACACATTTTGTTGGGGAGCTTTGCAGCATTACACATTAGAAAAGGGGTGGGAAGTCTTACCCAAGACAAGACTAGATTGGGCGATTCAGGCGGGGTTGTTAACTCCCTTGCCTTTTGCCCAGCATCGCTTAAGTCCCTTGGCTGCTTTTACTTCCAGTGTGTACTTTCTTCACAATGGAAGGTGGTGACAATGAATTTGCGAATTTTACACTGCCAACTTTAAAGGAATTTTTTTAGGCCCATGGTCAGAATGTGTCTGGAAATGAGCAATAACTTGTTGCTTGTGCTATATGGTGCCCCAAAATGCATTTTTTCTACGAACTCACGATCTTCTGGTCAGCCAAAAAACGACGCAAAGACACTTTTTTTTCCACCCTCCATCCCCTTTCCACAGTAATTTTTGCAACCACAACAGTATTGGCATTTGTACGGCTTTGCAATTCTAGGTTCAACTTCTACTGTTATGCACAGCGTGAAGCAACGCCTACTCCGAAATCGGCCCGGAAGTGCGCTGTGACCTCTCGCGACTTCTTGCGCGAAAGATTACAAAGCGCATTCACTCTGGCAAACCAGCTTTGCTGAATCGCCCAATAGATCAAGCAGTCTGCATCAGTTAATGTAAATCGGCCATGCCACAAGGCTTTGGACTGAGTTAGAGACAGATAATGAGATGTATATTATATACTTGTTTTGGATCAGAAACACTGAGCAGTCAGCTGCAACCAGATGACTTTAGAAAATGATTTCAGATGCTTGAAATAATTATCGCTGTGCTCAAAATGAAATTCATGAGCATCTTTAAGGGCTGTGAATGTTGCTAACGTTGTAACAATAAACGCATATAAACATTTTTGTTCAGCCATTCCTTAGCACTACACGACAAGATGTAGTAGACCAGAAAACACGGTGTGGTGGTTACTTTTTCTCAGGGACATTAGTCATTACTTAATTTAAAAAAAAAAAAATTAAGCAAGGGATACTGTTTAGAATGAAAAATGTCCTTGAGCAATTTTGGTTTAAAGATAAAACTAAAGTGTTTTATGAGTTGGTACTGAAGACTCATACAATAGTGAAATCAAAACAAATAAGAAATTTACAGTTTTATGTATGTTTTTACCCCTCCAGTTTAGTTGGATCATGCTGCTACAAAGACCAGTAAAATAATGGTTTAATTTTGTGTTGCTATATATATATGTGTGCAGTGACAAAGAGTTTTACAGAGTCCAACTTCCATCTGGCTTGGATGCTGGCAAAACTATTACAGTGGATGTGGAAGCAGCATTTGCACACGCTTTGACCCCCTATCCCTCGCAGATCACACAGGCAGAGAAGCAGTATGTCGTCTTCGAGGGCAACCTGTACTTCTACTCGCCGTACAAAACGTTGTCTCAGAAAACCTCTGTCACAACATCTTCAACAACATTGGAGTCTTACACAAAAACAAAGCCTGTGTCATTATCAGAAAATGTCATCAGTTATGGTCCTTACAACGATAAACCTGCATTTTCTGAGGTAGGTATTGTTTACCATAGGTTGCAGTTAATATATTTGCAGCACCATGGGGTGGGTATGAGGGTGTGTTGCAGAGTTATCTTAATGATGCTTCCATTTTGCTTTGAAATGTGTAAATTGTGAGCTAGCAGTAACAATAAAATGATATTAATGTGCTTATTCTAAACTTACATTGAAGTAGTATGAAATGACTACTGTACATGTATCATTGTATTTGTATGTCTGGTAATTATATTTGACTTTAATGTAAAGCCCCTCTTCCCCCCAACTTCATCCTCATACAGTCATAGATCCTGATGAGACATTGTATTAACAGCTGAAACTAAAGACTATACCACAATTACATTCTCCTCAGTACTGGCACTAACATAAGACAAACTAGTGCCTGTTGCTTTATATTTGTGTCTCCTGGACGGTGGCAAAGATAAAAAGACTTAAAGAGCCCATGTTTCATTTCCAGTCTTAACTTTATTCCCCGTTACCACTGTCATCATCCACTTGCTGTGTTCTCATTCACCTACTTTAACCAAAGATTTTTTCCCAGTGACAATTGACTGTTGCTTCCATTGCATTGGGTCCGCCATCATATTCATTTGTTGTCATTTTCCTCTTGATCACAATTCCTTTGTGGAAAAGGAAACAACCATTCTACATTTGGTAACATGAAGGGGTAGTGATAAAACAAACTGCAATTTGTTTTGTGCAGTTTTCTGTGTGTTGCTGTTTACTTGACAATTTGAATTGAAGTGTAACCAGTAAGACACTTGCCAGATTTGTGTTAACAGCATGACTGTCAAGTTTACCAACAGCCTGTTTTATTTAAGTGCAAACAGCACAGTTGTGATTTAAAGGACGAGTCCAAGGTTAGGGGTGATTTTTGACACGATTTCCGTTAAAGCTCTCTGAGAACGATGATGTAAGTGAAAGTGTGATCTTAGGGTTATAAATGCATGGGGAAAAAAAGGCATTTTCTGTCGTACCAAAAGCGTCTCCATGACGCCCAAATCACATGACCATATGCCTACTACGTCACTCTGGGGAGTTGCTGCAAAATGGCCAACTCGAGCTCTGAAGACGAAACTGATACTTTGCCTGAGAGACCCACAAGGATACAGCTGTATCAGTTTGAGCCTGTCAAGCAGGATTTTGAAAGAGTACCGGAACATCGTGTCAGCTTCAAAGCAAACCCCATGCGGTGTTCCATGGGGTTTGCGAAATCCCACTCACTGAAGTGCTCGCTACACAAATGGGCAAGATGCAGTGCAGCGAGAAAGCTTGTTTGAATTGTGTAAATTTAATCCACTTTACCTCACTGCGGATCGATTGCGCAGGAGCTTGTGCACTGTTATACCTGGGGTCGTCTGCGAATTGTTACAGTTCGCGGCAACACAGTAGGCCGGCATAGTTAACTTTTTTATTGACCATACGCATACACAGTTTACTGAAGAATCTACGATGGCAACCGCACTGACTCCCCAGACTGACGTCACTTCTGGGAAAGTCACATGACTGATGGAGAACCCGAGTCTGTAGTCTCGGCCAGCCTACAGAAAATAAAATCAATTAAAAACCCAATTAAACATTTAAGAAAAACATTATTTCATTAAATCTGAAACTAGTGACTCATTTGTCAGTCATTTCGATGGTCATTTTGTATACTTAAAAACCTTGGACTTTAAGTTGTAGGGTTTTTATGGTTTGCTTGAGTCAGTAATACTAATGGACTCATACAGGTTCCTTTTACCCTCTGTCTGCATGTGACTTGTGCCTTGTCAGGTTGATAATTGGATGTTGCAGGGCGCTCTGAAAGTGCACGAGGAGAACAACTCCCCATTCCTTACAGTGACCAACCTGGAGCGTGTGGTAGAGGTGTCACACTGGGGCAACATTGCCATTGAGGAGCACGTGGACATCCGCCATTCTGGCGCCACCCTCAAAGGCTCCTTCTCCCGCTTTGACTACCAGAGGAGTCAGGATGGGGTTTCCTCCGTCAAGTCCTTCAAGGTGTGATGTAAAAAAAATTGCAGCTTCTTGAAGTGAAGAAATCTGAATGGCTGAGATATTCTGTAATCACCTGGTTAATCTTATTCTGAATCAGTGATGTGGCTGTCTGGTACATATACCGTGCATTTTTGTAAACAGGTAAGTGCTATTCACAAACTGAGAAAAACAAGTCGTGTGAAAGATAGGAGTTGGACATGTTATCTTCATGTGCTTGGTGTTAAATTGTGCAGTAAATGAAGGACTGCAGTGAGATTAAGTTTTTGTAATGACAGCCTGCTCCTTGTGATTCCAGACCTCCCTGCCAGCCTCTGCCAGAGATGTTTACTACAGGGATGAAATCGGCAACATCTCCACCAGCCACATGCGTGAACTGGACGACGCTGTTGACATTGAGCTGAGGCCACGCTTCCCACTCTTTGGTGGCTGGAAGACGCGCTACTTCCTGGGCTACAATGTTCCCAGCTACGAGTACCTTTACAACAAGGGTTAGCACTCTGCCTTGCCCCACCGCCCACCCCCTGCACCATACCCCCTTTCTCACCCTTTTGTATCAGGTTCAAAACTTCTTTCAGTCCAATCTGTTTTGGAAGATATCCTGAGCAGACATATTTGTGTTAGAATGTGTGTGGCAAGGTTGTGTGTGAAAGACAAGAACACTTAAGTCAGCTGTGTGAACGTCATGTGGTCCGGAAGGGTAGGGTGATTATGGATGACAACAGCCATGTCCTTTCTAAATATTATGAGTTTCTTCCATCTGGTGGATGATTTCGTGTACTGAAATCTAATAAGTGAAAACAAAACAAAGTTTTGTACTGCAGTCAGTAGCATTTCTGAACAGGTAAATCCATATAAACATCAGAGCAATGTGTGTGTAAATATATTACAGCAGTGCACTCTTCCTAGTTTGTTTAATGTATGACTTTTTATATTACCCACATTTTCAAAAAACTGTTCTTTGCTTTTTAAAATATACAATGTGTGTTATTGTGTACTGTGATGTGGTTAATATGCAGTCACACATTTCTCTGATAAGATAAAATATTTTTGAATATTTGATAAAAGGAAAGAGTGGCTTATGGAAAAGGACATTTGCAATGTAATGTGTCAGTAAGTGTCCATTCAGTTTGCACCTGTAAACAGTATTTTGAACACAAAATTTAGAATAATCCATGTTCTTTTAGGTGACAACTATGCTCTGAAGATGCGCTTCGTGGACCATGTGTATGATGACATGGTTATTGATGAAGCCGTTGTTAAAGTCATCCTGCCGGAAGGTTCCAAGTAAGCATAATTTATGATCTTGACATCCATGATTAGTTTGACCAAGTTTTTCCTTTTTCTTGAGATTTTTATTTTTGGAACATTGTGATTGATGTAATGTTCCTGTAAAAATTAGATTGGTTCATTAATTCACACTCCAGGGTTCTTGCTACCAGAGTTTTGCTGCAAAATGTGTTATTATTTTGTTGCCATATACCTAAAATAATTATGTTGATGATTGAAAGTCAAAGAATGTTACTTCTTTTATGGCCGTCACTTACTACTCTTATGACCACTTCCCACAGCCCTTTTGGTTTTTATAAAGGCCACAATTTTCCTGTTCCATGTTTTGATGATTGCTGATTGTTCACAGGGACATTGAGGTGCGTACTCCATTTGAGGTGAAACGGGAGGCCGATGATGTTCATTTCACCTACCTGGACACCACAGGTCGCCCTGTGGTGGTGCTGCGCAAGTTCAACCTGGTGGAGCAGCACATCCAGGACTTTGAGGTCAGCCTTTGTTTACTTGGGGGTCTGGAGTATTAACTGGGTTTGTCTTTCTTGGAACAAAGTTAATTTGCCTCCAGATAGGGGCCACTTCACAGCCTTTACAATTACAGGTCTGCAAAAACTGTTAATGTATACCAAGTGTTCTGTAACAGTCCAGAAACACAGTTGATATATCCTGGGTTCAGAAGATTGAATTGGGGCCAATGGGGTGGGGGGTGCTGCTGCTGATGAGGGAATCTCATGGTACTTGGTATCTGTAGTGCACTAATGTGCAAAAACTGCAGGAGAGCTTTAAATCTGTTTCAGTACGCCTGTGTAGTTTGCAGGCTGAAGTTTTCATTGATGTTTGAGTGTGATGGATGGTGCATTGTTTTTCTTTTTAGGTTCACTACACGTTCCAGCGCATGCAGCTGCTGCAGGAACCTTTCCTGGTTGTGGGTGCCTTCTTCCTGCTCTTTGTTGCTGTCATCATCTATGTTCGTCTGGACTTCTCCATCACCAAGGTAAGGTTTTCATGTGTTAAGTTACTGTGTGTTATAATGAACCTCTTGGCTCTTCAGTTTGGGAGGTGGGGAAGGATAGAGACTGTGGTGTTTACAAGGTCAGTGGTGGCATAGGTCAGTGTTAACAAGAGTCATGCATTTGAATATGTGTTTCTTGGTGTGTGTTTGAGCATGTAAGTACAGCCAGTGTTTACTGAACTTGAAGCCTTTTTTGATGTGGAACTTCATCTGTTTGAGCCATCAACTATTTCCGGCAATGTAACCCCCCCCTCAGGTGCACCATCTCTGGAAATCTGTTTGTATGGGGGGAGTAGATTTACCACGCTGACCCATCCATTTGTGCTTTTACACACATCCATCCTGTGGTGACTGTGCAGCTGCCAGGACGTTAAGGTCTGAGAACTAATGAAATCTCCATGCACTTTCAGGATGAAGCAAAGGAGAGCCGCATGCGTGTGGCGAGCTTTGTGGAGGAGGTTCAGAGCACTCAGGACCGTCGCAGCGCCCTGTACCAGAGCTATGATGATGCCATCAACCGCTTCAAGACTAGCAAGGACGCCAACGCCTTTGGTGCCAGCCGCAAGAAGGTGGACGCTGACTACCGCCAGCTCACCACTCAGATCCAGACCCTCCAGCAGCAGCTCAAGGCTGAGGGCACTGACATCGCTGAGAAGGTAGTTTTTGAGTGTGTGCACAAGTTAAAATATGCATGAGTTGGTGACTGCATGCTCTGATCAGCAGATATCAGATGTTTCTGCCAGGAGACAGAATTTTGTTGATAGAGGAGCAGCATGTCGACCAAAAAATCATCCTTGCAAAATTTTGCATAAATCCTACCAAATTTAGAAACTGATTAGCAGCCTGGGCAGGTTAACCGTACAATTGCCCATCATCAGTATTTGTGTCTCAGCAAAGTGTGTGGAACATCTTTCGTGCAACTTGTCCCAGTAAAATGTGCATGTCCATACCTGCCTTGAACTTATGTCACAGGTGTCTGAGCTGCAACGTCTGGATGGGCAGTACAAGGATCAGATCAACCTGGCCATCACCTTGGCTGAGAAACTGGTAGCTGGCAAAATCAACCGCCAGCAGTATCTCGACAATGAGACTGGTGTCAACAACAAGCGCGAGGATATCTACCAGAAAATGGAGGCTCTGAGAGCTACACTGTAAATTCTGATCTTGTCCCAAGTTCTAAAATTTGTTGTTACTGTTATGCTTTTTGTCAAGCTTTATAACAGGTCTAGGTGTGAAAGATAAGTGTGATTAGCAGGCTGTTGGTGATTGATAGTTAATATGTGGAAATTTCTTACTGGCGGTTGAGTTAGATTGACATTTCTTTAACAGATTGGTACTGATTTTTGGAACAGTATGCTGCATCACTGCTATGTGGATGAATATGCATATGTGTGGGAATGCATGACCGAAAGGGAAACTGACATGTTCTGAAGCAAGGAGTAATCACTATACGCCTGTGCAAATAAAGCTTCTTGTTTGTATTTTGTTCTGTACCAGTGTGATGTATGTGGAAAGTAGCACATGAATCATTCTTTCATTTGTTGTTTTCTTGATTAAATAACTACAAAATATTAGTTTTCAAGACTTGCCTTTAACATTTGTATGAATAATCTTCCCATTCCTTTTGGGGAGGGGATTGTTTTGTTTGTCTGCTTTTTGTTACTTTATTTTTTTTAACAGAGCATACATTAAAATTGCTGACAAGAGTACTTCTTTGTATTTGAGCATAAAATAGTTGATTAATCTCTTCTTTCTGAAAAATTATGCCACGACACAATGAACACTGCCATCAATTGTGATCAGTGTATAAAATTCCAACACAGAAGCATACTACTTTTTACAAGTTACATTTTTCCTAAAAGTTTCAAGTACCAGTCAAGCTCTTTACTAAGTAAAGTTTCAACATAGGACTGGGTTTATGCACAAAAATATGTTTACTGGTATATATTTGGCCAGATTAATACAAATATAAAGAGATGGTACAAGTGGAATTCATTTTTTGAAGAAGTTGCTCTGCCATCTCAGCAAAATAAGGAAACTGCATTTGTGAACTAGTGACCAGGATACGCACACAGTGATAACCAATACCAAGTGAACATTATAACCATCCAGTGAGTGTGTGAGTGGTTGCAGACATAAAAAAAATCATGGTTTGCAGCTGAAATGAATGGGTTCTGGTTACATGCACATACACCGTCACTCAATCAAAACTAATTTGACAAAGACTAGTTTATTTCAACATAATGCTTGCTTTTATTTTCATTTTTTAATCAATTATGCATAGGCAAATTTACATCAAATTCTTTCAACGTAACAAACTCAAAACTATTCACACAGAATTAAATTTCACCAAAGAAAAAATGAGAACAAACATCGGCTGCCTTTTGAACAGGAACATTCACATCACACATGTAAAAACTTTACAGTTTGATATTGGCCATTGTTAACTATCTTTGATCGCCTTTCTTTTCATAATTACAAAAGAGTGAAGCTGTGTGCAGTGAAGTCTTATTTTGTTCAAAATGCTATTCACAAAACATACAGAATGCATTACATCACCGCATCATACACAAAATAAATGGAAGAAAGGACAAAGTGTGATCTGCAGACCTCTGCAGCATTCGAGACTAAAAGCAAACTGGCACATGATTTATACAGCATCATGATAAACCTTGGTAGAGATTCTGCATGGAACTGACATCAGCTGGATCATAGACAATTTTTCCTATGGTATATTGCTAATTGGACTCGTTTTTATGAACATTGTTTATAAAAAGGTTCGCATAAAAAATGGAAACTGCTAAACATTCACCATGACGTACTCCATGTCCAGTGTGTCAACAAATTCAATGTGATTTTATTGGACATTGTAAACATGCCAAATGTCAACTCAAACTCTGCATGATGGTACTGTTGAAAAAGTTTTACCTGTTTATACCACTTTCAGTGATCATGGCCATTTCAAGGTCACTACAGTTTTAACTAAAAAATTCATGTGCTTATCAGATTGGGTTCAAACTTTGTGTGATTATTTACATCATCTGGACTGTGAACATACCATCGTTAATTCACTTTTGCAAGTATTCATGTGCTAACTGATGTGTTTTCTGATCTGACAAAACTTCAACATTGGCTTTTTCTCACTCAGGCATGGGAATTGTCCACGAAAATGCAAACTCTGAAACTGTCTGCAGGGAAAGGAAATCAGGGGTACAACAACAACAAAAACAGGGAGCACTGATTTTAGTTCTGCACTGAATACCCAAAAAACAATCAAAGCGCATTCACACGCGGCTATGGCCTGTTTTAGTCACTTAATTGTGAACACAGCAGCTACTGTTGCTCTTGCGGGCAGGCAGTTATTCCTACACACTTCTACAACATGTTTTAGCTGAAAAAAGTGAATGTTCTGAAAGTTTTGAAAGATTCACCATATTGGTCACTCGAGTTAAAAACCATAGCAAAAGGTTTGGCGACCAGCTGTGCCAATAAATGGGAGTGGGTATCACAATAATCAGTAAACAGTAGCTGAACTGGTCTAGTCAGTCGGAGACCTGAAAAGCTGGTGGGGCACTCAAAATTTGGTTGGTTTGTACATGCAGTTTAAAAATAAAAATAAACTGCTGCGCAACCCCAAACAGTGACATACTCAATGAAAGTCACTTTACAAAAGAAGACCAGCTGAGCTTGAAGTGAAAGTTTGTGAGGAGATAAAGAAGCCCGGAATGCATCACCGCACGGCTTCATGATATTGCGGTTATTGATTTTATACGTCACAAGACCTAACCTTTGGTTTAGATGTGACAAGATGGGAGTGTGCGCTCGAGTTAAATGGTGCTTGCAGTGGTGATCAGTCGTTTGAAGTGTGAGGCCTTCACCTGGTTGTTGGGTTAGGGGAAGCATGCCCCCTGCCCCCCCCCCCCCCTCCCCCCCAATTTCAGAGTTTTTCCTTTGGATCAATTCCCATGCCTGCATACTGTTAACATGCTCTTTGAAACTCAGCATAATTATAACCTTGTTTTTTCTAGGATTATTGGGATCTCATCTACAGAAATATAATGGGATAGAGTCACAAGTGTTCAGACTGCCTATGAAAAGTATTTAAAAAAATCACTGTTCCAGTTCATTGCATGACAGTGCCCAGGCTGACAATAACTGGGAGCTATCAAGATGTTCCCAGCAGATAGGCTATCCATATTATAAACTTTTAGTCATCACAGTTATGTATATATAGCAAGTGAATGCAAAGTAAACACACAATTAAGACCCCTTCCCCAAAGTTACCTGTACCAGACACTTTCTGTCCAAAAAAAAAAAGGTGCTGCATTAATTTTGGCCAGTACAGCAACAATGACATTTTACAGTGACAACCTCAAGAAGGAGGGTAAATAAGTAAATTGGTGTTTTATGCCCAGTCAACCGTTGCGGTTATATCAGGGCGATCAAGATGGGGGGGGGGGGGGGGGAATCAGACATGGAAATGAGCAGCATCAGATGATGGGAACTATGAACTTCTCAAACACCAAACCATGCACACAATAAGAGAAATCAGCTAGGATGAAAGAATAATGCCAAATCAATTGTAAAAGGTCCAAACACATGTTGTGTTTTGTCCTGATAAACAGCTTTCTTTTGAATCTTCCATGTGTTTGGATCCTGTTCTAGAACACTAGCAGTCATTCTTGTTTCAATTAACTGGAAAAGGGGTGGGGTGGGAGGTGGCAGTACAGTAAACAAGGACAACAAACACATTGCACAAAGCTTCCAGTTCGCATGCAACCACGAGTCACATAAAAATTTAAAAATAAATCAACGAACTGAAGAAGGAGAGTGAGCGCTGGCTGAACCCCGGGAACGAAGGACTCGAACTGGTGAGAAGTAAGATGATCGGCAAGATCGGAGGGGTCTTTTGATTCGAACCATTTTCCTCTTCGTCCCAATCCCACCTGCACACACCTACATCAACATAAGGTTACATCTGAGATGTGCTGCCAAGGAAGTAAGGTACCAATAAATGATGAGAACGGTATCCAAATCAAAATGGGAAAGTAAACTTGCTGGAGACAAATTGCGAGAATACTGCTGATCAGGTGAATCAGACTGCTCGTGACTACGCCTGGCAAAACGAAAGCTGTATTAACACACTCAAACCCATGCCCATATTCAAGATGATCCAGCATTCACACTGTTAACACAAATGTATTAATTAATCCATGCTTAGAACTGCAGTACTAAGTAAATTTGCATAAATTAGTCTGAACAATTTGAAAACTTGTTGTTGAGACTAAAGGGATTCATGGAAATAGATGAAGACTGCCAAGCAGATAAAGGCATCTGGGATAAGATCTTTGTCTAAGCTCGGGTCAGTGACAGAGCAGGGGGGTGCTGACAATGGCAGTGAGTTGGAAATAAATGGAATGCAAGTTAGGAGTGAAATTCTCATCTCTGTGAACTTTAGCGTGCAGTACTAATACATGCAGGAATTTAGGTGGTGGTACTAATACAGGCAGGAATTTAGCTTGTGGTACAAATACAGGCAGGAATTTTGCTTATGGCACTGAGGGGCTAAGAAAGGAGCGTCTGTTTGCATTTATTTTAGTGCTAATACTGCAGAGTGATCACTTAAGCACATGCTTACATTTGGTGATCCCAGTGACTACAGCAGCTCTGGGAGGTGACAGCTTGGAGAAAATTATACATCATCTTCCAAGGGCCTGAACCTTCAGATCATGCAATGCAATATCATTTGATAGTTCAAACTGATCAGACGTTTGACACATTGCACATGGACGATGAACTGAAGAAGTCAACCTTTGGTGTTTCCAACCACTGTCGCTCTAAGCGCACCTTAATGATGTTGTCAAATGTATGTTCAGAGTCCCCAGCTCTGGTATGTTTCTTGTTCTGTTTTGTTTTCTCCTTGACATTTGTGTTGATTTGTTTGGTACATGTGTCATCCAGCATTATAAAATCATGTCAATTCATTATGTTGCTTAACTCTGAAGATGCGTTGCAGATCACCCAGTTTCTGCAGGCTGCTGTCAAGCTGAGAGGATAAGAAGAAAAATGTGTATTTCCTTGTGAGAACTGTAACTGGTACAAGACAGTAACAGCCTCAGTTTCTTTATTGCTACGCACAGTGACTGCATCTTCTCTTCAGTAATTAAGTTATAAAGGCTTTGGAGGCAAATGACTTGACTTCCTTAACATGAAGAAGAAGAAGAGAAAAAAAAGAACTTAAACAGTTTTCACTCGGGTCAACTGTTATCACACACACACAAAAAAAAAAAAGTTAAAAAATCTGAACAATCACACACAAGACACATGAATTTTGAATGCAAATGTGGATGCTGGTATTAGTGATAATGAACATGACCAGAAATCACAATTAAAAAACAACAACAAGAAAAAAGCATTTGCAGCATGCATGCTCAGGGTGCTTTGGATACTAAAAATGTAAGTCCAAAGAAAGGCATGAGAAGCATTTAAAAGCAACTGCCAGGAGGAAGCAGGACACCACACTACAGCAAATTTTATCTTCTAAAATGTATAGCCACATCACTCAACTATTCAACATCCTAAATTTGACTTTCACAGTATCTTGATGAATTCAGTATTCCACAAATCTAATAAGAACAGAAAGGTCCCCAGTGAAACACTTTCTGAGGGGGAAAAAAATGGGAGTATATTTACACCTTAATATTCAAACAACAGCAATTTATACAATAAGCACGCTATTTTAACACAAGAGCGAAGCTTTGATAACTCATTCACAGCAAGAAAATACAAGCTTCTTTTAGACTCCTCTGTGGTGGGCTGTGGTCATGAAAACTAGCATAAAGAGGCAATGCTCAATTCAGATTATATATATATACTTTAAACAATTAAAGAGTTTGTAACAGATTTTGTTTTGTGTCTGAAATAAAAATTATAAAAGAGAACAATAAAAGAACATCACCATGCAGTGTTCAATTTGTAGCCACTTTTTTTCTTTCTTCTTCCTAAAAGTAAATTATAAGCCAGTCAAAATGAAAGGCAAAGAATGTGGTGTGCTCTGTGGTCACTCAAACAGTTTGGATTTGACTGGATAAGAACATTCAATAATAAGTAGAGAAACAAATGACTTTCTGGTGTACCCAAAGCCACTGTGACCTTGAAGTCAGGCCACAGAGGTCAAGAGCAATGCAAAGTCTGAAAGGTTTTGCTTAAAGACAGTCCAGGAAATAAATACAGGTTTTGCAAATGATGGCTGGCCCAGCTAACACTCATCACTACACAGACATATTTTGACATTAATTAAAAATAAATTAAAAAAATCCATCAGTGTTGAACTTGAAGTTCACATACTGACTCAATGGGGAAGAAGAGGGCACAAAAAATGCAAAAGTATGTACGATTTACAACACACACATATGCCGCTGATACAAAATGAGAACTAAAAATGTCATCTGAAATCAAATAAATCATGCAGCATATTTGGATTCCAGTCTGTACATGCTAGACATGTGGTAATGTACATCCTAGTCTGTGCATATCATGTCCCCTCTAACACCCACTCATGCACATGTGCGAGCACAATATACACAAGCACGCAGACATATATAATATACACACAAGTACAAGCAAGCATCCAAACACCACAAGCACCACCCAGTTGCAGGGTCGAATTTTTAAAAGACATCTGAAGCATGGCAGCAGCAATGCCCTATCTTTTGTCACAGGACAATGGCAGAATTTGGGCTACAACAGCAATAATGCAGATCAGCACCATTATAATGTTATTTCTGGGGCTCAGTGACCTAAAGGTACCTAATATGCAAACACCGCCAAATAACTGACTGGATTTTATCATCCTGTCAACCACACAAAGACATCACAAATACCCTGAAAGGTTTCAAGTAGCACATGTAGGTCTATTTTTAGGTACTGACGCTGCATCGGAAAGTTATAAACAGAACACCTCTGCAGCAATATAGACTAAAATCGACCTGTGTTAAAAACACACACATAAAACAACATCTTTTTCAGCTGGGTCCAGCATTTTAGTTGCAACTGTGGTATGTGAGAATCAGACCTCCAAATATAAAGTCATTTAACAGTGAAAATGTCCATGCTGGGTGTGGAATATTGCAGCTACACAAACACCTGACCTCTATTAGTAACAGTATACGAGTCCTTTCAAATGCAGATAAACATCTTCATCTTGAACACAAATGCACACAAAAAAATGATGTACTCACATACCACAAACAGATGTATTTAATATGCACACTATGCCATGAAAACACTGTAACACAATCCAATCACTGACTCTGAACTTGACACATATGTGATGTGGCAGCGTATGGTTAGCACAATCTTTCAGCAAGCTGTCTTTTAACGTATCATTGTCAAGCAATGCCCCCCCACCCACCCACCTTTTAAGCACAATTATTAACGATGACGCAAAACAAATAAAATGTGACAGCATTTTCACATCATACAAGGACCTAATTCTATGAATGAATAAAAACACCTTCATACATGTATATATCTTTTGTTTCAGGATCCAGCTGGTCAGAAAATCATAAAGTTTGTATGGTATTTACATAAAGATGCACCATTATGTGTGTTGAAAGACCACTCTACTAATGCCCCATGGATGGTGGCAAACACCCCCAGCAGGTTCTACTACTAAAACTTCACTATGATCAGCCTATAAAAAAATTCTGAAGACCAACCTCAATGCTGTCTGAGAGAGTGGTTTTGTTGCCACATATGCAATGTCTACAAATACAACTGCTAAAAAGTTGTAAAATGACAATACTCCTGTCTGAAACATTTCATTATGGCACAATTCATCATACAATACGTAATCCAGCCAAATGCTTTCATCCTGGCATGCTGCAGTACTCCAGAAACGGACAAGCTCTTCTATGGTCCACCTTTGTGTTAATTTTCAAGCAAACTGCAACAACTGGAGCACAGTCATATATATAATATTATTAGCATACCAAAACAAAACAAAAACAAGAAAGAAAGAAAGAAAAGAAAAGTTGTGGAATAAAATAAACAGGGGTGGAGAACCAGTAAGTGGTACCGGAATAAACCAACGCTGACCAACATGGAACACCTCAACTTTAATCTCTTGTGCAGCATGGTAGAGGCCAGTCAGTCTCCAAACTTTCAGACCAGTTCTGAGGGAACACTCCATCTCTCTTCGACCTCAAACTATAAGACAACCACCACCATACTCAGTTTGACAGATTTACTTTGTTTGAGTCCTTGTTCTGGCTCGCTGGAAACTGAAGGGGAAATGCACATCAGTGTTTCTCTTCTTCAGACCAGCCGGCGTAATGTGTCTGTTGATTGACCACTTCTGATCACTGCCCGTTTTTGCTGTTTCTGCGCAGTGTGCTGCTGGCTTCAGCTCATCAACTGTTACTCGGGTGTGGACAGTGCGAGGCGTAGGTTCCACATCTTTATCACTGGAGCGTGTTCTGCGATGGTCAGTGGGCGAGTCTGCTCGCAAAGGCTCGACCCGAATGATTTCATATTGCGGAGCTTTGGGCGATGTCATGCGAAGCCTTTTAGCTGGATGGGAAAGAGTTGTTCGCCAGCTAACTGGCTGTTGTCTCCGTCGTACCATCGCCCCCAAGTACTTTGGCTCCAAGTTTGATTGCCTCTCTTTAGGCGAGGGCTGAAGCGTTGGAGTCTGCACTAAGTTGACATTTCCAGCTCTGTCTGTTGGCATAGTGCTAGTAGTTGGGCTGGCAGGTTGGTCTTTCTTCACTGAAGGAACAGTAGCAGGGTCCAAGTTACCCACTAGGTCAGGCTTCTTCGGCTGGGGTGGTGACACAGCCAGGGGCACATTTCGAAGAGAGCTGGAATGTGTTATTTTACGATCCTTGCTGCGCTGAGTTCTTGCACTGCCGGAAGTCTGAACTTGAGAAACGGAATCGGCAGCAGCGGATGGGGTTGGCATGGACTCTCTGGTAGAAGTTGTGTTTGCTTTGCGTTCCCCAGTCTTTTTAAAACTGATGCTGGGGGCGTTGTCTCCCCTGCGAAGACTCTTGGCAGGGGAGGAACTGGAAGTACCTGACGTTCTTCTACGCCGAGAATTCACAGTTTCCTGAAGACTCTCTGAACTCTGGGATTCAGTGCACTTGTTTATGCTGCCATCTCGACCACGACGTGATTTTGAACTGGAAGACAGTTTTGCTTCCAGCTTGCCATTTTTGCTGGTGGGTCGAGATCTAGTGCTGATGCTGCCACTGTCCTGTGTTTTCTTTTGTGGACTCTCTGTGCTGATTTCTCGTTTTACCTTGGGTCTAGTGGAAGCAGTTTTATCTGTCTTTGTGACTGAAGAATCAGACTTTTGGCTCTCCACGTTGAAATTTCGCCTGATCTTTGGTCTGCTGGAAGGATTTTTTGTCTTTGCATCTGTAGAATCTGCTTTATTATCTGTTGAACTACACAAAGGATGCCTGCTTCTCCATTTTCTTAAAGAAGGGGACTGTATGACCTTTTCTGATGACCGTGTGTTAACCTTGGACTGCAGATTTTCAGGCTGGGAGCTCACTGATTCGCGGTCAGATTTTCTATCACTAGGTGTGCCTGTACCAGGGGAATCCTTGCACACTGAATCAGACTGAGCTTTAAAGTCAGGCACTGTCTCTTGAAGCAGCACAGCTTTCGAAGATGTGGATGGTTCGACAGAAAACTGTGCCACGTCACTGCCCTCAAGGTCACAGCTGCGGGACTTCCTCAAAGGTTTTTCTCTGTTAGCTGAAGCAGTCTTTCTGTTCCTTGACACAGAGCGTGTGGGGGTTTGCAGAACACCTTGGTCTGAGGAGCCTGACTGACGCATGTCCCTGGACCGGGTCATCAGCCTCCCTCGCTCTGTGGAAGCGTTGGTAATCTCTGCTGACAGAGCAGGGCTGGTTTTGTCCACTGCGCTGCTGTCTTTGTCCTTACTGTTCCTACTTCGACGAGTAGCAGCATTTGTACCAGGTTCATTTTTAGCATCAACACAGTCCACTTTATCACAGTCCTCCCTCTTGATGGTGCTGCTGGTGTGCTCGTTTTCACTGGAACCCCCGCCCTCATTGGCACTTCTCTTCTGCTCTGCCTCACCAGAATCCTTAGCATTGCCTGCACCCTCGGCTTCACCAAAACCCTTGTTGGCACTGCAAATACCCTCAGCTTTGCCAGAATCCTTGTTGGTGCTTCTTGCACAGTCAGCTGTGCCAGGCCCCTTGTTGGCACTCCTGCCCTCAGCTTCATCAGATTCTTTCCCTGCGCTGCTCTCGTAGTCAGCCGTACTGTCAGAGCCCCCAGAGGAAGGTGCAGGTCGCTGTTTCTCATGCCCAAATGCTGCGGCTGTTGTGGCTTTCTCCTCTGCGGCTCCCTTTTCACCATCCTGTTTTTTGTCATGCTCGGCACCATCACAGTCCCATGAGAAAGGAGCCACCTGAACTTTCTGCCGAAAGGCTCTGAGCGATCGTTCGTTGCGGGCTTGCTTTCTGCTGTCCTCCTCTCCATCCACCTCCCATACAAAGGGCTCCGGTTTGTGCATGCTGCGCAGGGATTTCAGGCCCAACAGTGGCTTTCTTGCAGCCTCTGCTGCACTTGCCTCATCATCTTCCTTGGCTGCCTCTGAAACCACCTCCTCCTTAGTCTCGACTCGAGCGATGTAAGTGTCCTTAACAAATGTTGCTGATCTCCTGGTTCTGGGTCTGCTCAGTTTCAGGTTCTTTATTTTGACTTCATGGTCATCAACGACTGCTGACAGCACAGTTTTTGGACCATCCTCATCTTCAACATCAGAGACCGATGACACAGTCTTGGCCTTTTCAGGTCTCCTGTCCACACCTTTGCTGAGCACTATCACTTGTGAATCTGGCACGATACACAACTCAGGAAGGTCACTGTCAGGATCAGTGTCATCGGAAGACTTTTCTTGGTCTGCGCTGCTGACGATGGAGCATTCCGCAGCTCCTGCATCTGGTGGAGGTGCTGGTGCCATTGCAGACGCAGTTTCTTCTAGCCCCTCTGGCAAGACTGCAGCAGGCTTCTCATCTCCATCCTCTGCATTCTCCGAGGCATGCGCAGCAACCTCACAAGGCACAGGGTCAGGAAGTACCAGAAGTCCTGGCTCTTGGGCCAGCTCCTCACTTTTTCCCTCTGACTCCTGAAGGTAGTTCAGTAACTGTTGCACAGGTCCCTGGAGATCGCTTGGGAACGGCTCAACAGGCCCCTGATGACCACCTGGTCCTCGCTCTGCAGACTCCTTAAAGCCACTTGGTAATTGGTCAGCGGGTTCCTCAGCACCACCTACCGACTGGGTGGCCATCATCTCCGCCGCAGCTGCTGTCAACTGTGGTTTGGGGTCTGAGAAAACAGCAGGCAGAAATACACCACGAGGATCGCTTTCAGCTGACTTCTGATCTTCTTCTCCAGATTTGGCAGTGTTTGGTAATTCATTGGAGACCAGCAGCTGTTCACCAGCGTCCATCTGTGCAGTAGTATCTGGTTCACACGTTTTGACCATTTTGACTGGTGGTGACAAAGAGGCTCCAAAGGCTGCTCCAGGCTGGTTGTCGTCAGAGAGAGTTATAATGTTCACCCTGTCATTGCCAGTGTCCCAGTCATCTTCCATGTCATCGTTGTCCACATCAGTTTCGGCATCATACTGAGCCATTCCCTCAGTCTCCTGTTTGTCAGCTGCAGTAGCCGAAGGTTCTTGGTTTTCAGCACCAGCCTCCAAAAGTTCTTGTGCTGGGGAACCCTGCAAGACAGTGAATGCTGATTTCTGCAAGAAATCCATCATGGACATGGATCCTGTATTTGGCGCAAAGGCTGGTGGAGCAGGCTGTGGAGCAGTTGACTCTTCATGTGCTTCTTCTGCCTTGCCTTCTGATGCTGAACTGGGAGAGGGTGACAGCTCAGTCTTTTCCTGCAGATCTTCGAAGTGGTCATGGACTTGCTGCTCATTCCAACCAGTCACATCATGGCTACTGTCATCTGTCCCAGATGGTGGTGCAGCCTCAACTGACTGCAGCTCTCCATCTGTACCGTCAGATGTTTCCTGGGCTGCTTCTCCATATGGCTTCATCATATGATCTTGATTTTCACCTGTTTCTGCAAGCCCACTCTTTTCACCTTGGCCTTCCCTCTGATGCTCGAAACCTGTGTCAGCCTCAGGCTGACACGTAGGATCCTGCACTGCTTCTTCCCTTTCAGCAGCAGTGGAATGCTCTGATGGCTCAAAATCTGCTGTGTCTGGTAACTCTGAAAGTTCCACTTCCGGAGAGGTTTCACTTGCTACACTATTTTCAGCTTGCCACTTGTTTTCTTGGTGAGCATCCTCACTGGGGTCCGAAGATGGCGCAGGTGCTTCAAAGATTTGACATCTCTCTCCTTGCTGTTCCTTTGGGACATCAAACAATACAGTGTTGGGTCCACTGATTAGTTCATGTGATGATGGATCTCTGTTCTGAAAATGTTCTCCTGAGCAGCTTGTATCCTGAATATCAATTTTCTGGGCCTTGTCTGGGTGGTCCACTTTTTCAGCCTTTTCGGTGGTGTCCTCAGAGCTAGCTAGTACTCTGGGTTCAAGCTCCAAAACAGGACTGCCCACGGGCTCATCTGGGACTACAACTGGGGACAGCTCCTCTGAATCAACAGCGGCAGACACTTCTGCTGCTCCTGTCTGCAGACTGTTGGCATGCTCAGCTTTACCATTGGGTGAAGACTCCGTCAATTCTTTTTCACTTATCTCTGCAGAGCCCAACTGTTCAGTGGGTGCTTTATTTGGCTCAAGCACCACACTGGCTGCCTCAGCATGTTCACTCTCTGCATATCTGGTATCAACAAGTGCTTCAGCCACTTGTGGTGTCACAAAATCTATTTTGTCTGACAGTCCCACCAAGCTTGCACTGTTGGACACTTGTGCAGATTGATCAGGTCCTGCAGTGGCTGGTGGCGATAAGGAACTGGGAGGTTCCACACAAGCTGTAGCCATCACCACATCACCGCAGGCTGGTGGTGCTCGGGCAATGTGCTGCACCGCTGAAGAAGCATGTGACTGTAGAAGTTTCACCGTCGCCGACCCAGGCACATCACCCACCTCAGGATTCAATGGGGCAACAGTCTCTAGGTTCTCTGGCGGCGGCTCTATTTCAGCTGCTGCAGAAGAAGCAGTTTCATGCACCTGGGGATGCTCTTTTACCGGTGCAGCATTCAACTCAGCTTGTTGGCTGACAAAATCACTGTCCGGTTCTGAGGATCTCATTGCAGCTAACAGTTCCACTTGCTGTGCAGGTTCATTTGCGGCCCCTGTTAGTGAGGTTGCATCACTAACGTCCACAGCATTTTCACTATGCAGTGAAGAACTGCTTGAAGCCAAAACATCTTGCGAGTACTCACGCAGAAGTGCCAGGTCTATGCGCTGGTTTATCAACCCATGAATTGTAAGGTCTGGCTCTGTCAGGAATGAAGAACCTCCTGCTGCACTGTAACTAACCAACCGATTCAAACTGTCTCTGTCAGGAAAAGGCTGGTCTCTACGCACACTTTCACCCTTGTCGTCTACTGGATTGTCCACTACTGCTTCTAATTTGTCACCAGGTATTTCTGGCTCATGATGGCCTTCTGATTTGCTGTCACCTTCTGCTCGTCTGTCATTATCTACAGATTTGTCAACATCTGTTGCCAGTTTTTCTGCTCCCAAAAGTGGTTTGTTCATTTCAGCTTCTGGTCCACTGTCTCTTGCATCTGGATAGCTGTCTACCAGTTTGCCAACTTCTACTGGTAGCACAGCAGGCTGACCAGTTCCTGTGATGCTGCTACTGTCCGCAGACTGTGAGATACCCTGAGACTGCTGTACACCTTCACTCAAAGGCTGAGGAAGTGAAGCAGCCTTGGTTTCAGCAGCACTCAAAGGGATGGTTGACACATTCACCATTTCCTTGGTGGGGCTGGACGATTCAACCAATTCTGTGGGAGCTACAGGATTCTGTTCTTCAACCTGTGCGGCCATAGCACTCACCAAAGCCATCACGTCTGCATCTGCTGTGAATGCCTCTGGCAAAGGCAGCACAGACAGGGTGGCCTCCACACACACTTCATTGGACTGGGGCAGGTTTGTACCAGGTGGTGGAACACCACCTTGGGGCTGCGGCAAATCACCCATGGAAGGAGCGTCACCCAGGTCACCAACTGAGAGTGGAGCACTTTCTGGTGCAGAAACAGTGTTTGTGTCTTGTCTAGAACTGTCACCTGTCGCTTGGTGCGCGGCAGCTGGCACAGCCCCTGGCACTTCAGAAGTCTCAGCACTTTTCACACCACCGTCAAAGTCCTTCTTTGCTTGGTCAGCCATGCACCTGGCTGTGACAGTCACGTCAGCAGGGTTCACCTTAGGCCCTAAATTGACACTGCACTGTTTGACACTGATCACGGGTTCCTCAACAGGCTCCTTGTGGATGCAGTCACCAAGGATGACCTTGCACTGTTTAGTCAGCTGCTCCTCAAATTTGCCATAGTAGTACACACTGTCATACTCAGCACTCTTTCTCCTGGCTGCAATGTTGACAACCTTAGCACCAAGAGATGACTTAGCGCTGGGAGACTTGAGGATGTCAGTGACACTGACCGAACACTGCTGAGGTTTCAACGCAGACGATACCTGTGCACTTGTTGGGTGAAGCACTGGAGCTGGGGATGGAGCAGGCGTTGGTCCATCACAGCTGCTGCGCCTTGACGATGAGGATGCTCCTGTGAAGCTCTCCTTATCGAGACAGGTACTCAGGTAAGAGAAGCGTCTCTTGGACTGGCTGAGTGGGAGAGGCGCTTCTGGTGACCTGCTGCTACAAAAGTTCAGAAAGGAGTCTAAGAAGGTTGGCATTTTGGGGGCCATGGTGAGAGGGGAGGAGACCGGGGGTGAGTTAAGAGGCAAGGGGCCGCTCTGCGGGCAGTGCACAGACAGTAGGGATTTTCCAGGCCCATGATTGGCTAAGCTTTGCGCTGTACTTGCATCCATACTTGCCTTTTCTGCAGGCTTGGACCCTGGGGAGGTGGTGGTGGTGGTGGTGGTGTTGGTAGTGGTGGAGGTGGCCAAAGCTGGGTCACGACCAGCTTTCACGGCTGAAGCCTCATCTTTGCCATCAGTTTCACAACTGCTCTGTTCTGCTTTCTCTTCCTCCTCCTCCTCAGAGTCTCCCTCATCTTTCATGGACTTTTCTGGCCTCGCGCGCTTTAGCTTGGCTTCCACAGGACTCCTCTCATCAGATGACAGTTTCCGTTTGGTGTTCTCCACAATTCCAAGAGAGCTGATGAATATTTTGCTGAGAGCTTGTTTCTGGGCCGCCCTGCCTGAACTCCTCCTGTCATTCACTGGGGAAGGTGAAGCTTCCTCTTTGTCAGCAGCTGGGGTGCTGGCAGCGGATGGAGAGGCTGGTTTCCTGGGGCGACCTCTACCACGTCTTTCCACCGCGTCATCACTGCTGCCGTCTCCAGCCTTGTGCAAGTTTTTGGGACTAGCACGGCCGTGTTTCTTCAGACTTCGCCCAACAGCGCCTTTGTGACTGGCAATTCTGCGACTGCGGCCAGGACAGCCAAGTTCCTTCAGAGACTCCATCTCATTAAACTTCTTGACTATGGCCTGGGAGTGACAGTTGACATGAGCCATGTACTGGGAGAACTGAGGGAACACCTTCTGGCAGAGATGGCAAAAGTATGAAGATGAGTCGCCAAGTCTCTTGAGTGTATAGGGCTGGACGTGTTTGCTGGCTACATGTTGGATGAGGATAACGCGACGACTAAAATAGCGTTTGCACAGTCCGCAGTACTTGCTGTCACCGCTCTGCGGTTTGCCCACTGCATTTGTCAGACTGCTTTCGGCTTTCTTGGCCAGCCCCTCTCTCCGTTTTGAAGCAGCCCCACTGTGAACAGTTCTACTACTACGCTGCTTGCTTCTGATCTTCCTCAGCTGTGAAGCAGACTTTTTAGGTAACTGTCTTCTGGGAGATGTTGTTGGGGCAGGCGAAGACTTGGCCACATCTTGGCTGCTTTTTTCTTCCCGAGACAGTGCACTGATCACCTCACCATCAACACCGCTGCCTTGGGTGCTGTTCACCACTGCTTTCTCTGGTATGCAAGCCTTTTCTAGCACAACCACAGGCTGCCTGACCAGTGGCACTGACGACGTGCTGACTTCTACCGTCGTCTCAATTTGCAGTTCATGGATCACTTCACCAGCATCGGCTTCAAAAACCACAGGGACTTCTTCCTCGGCAATGACACCTTCCCTTCCACCTTCTGCGTTACTCACTGCAGAATTTTCTTCATCATCAGCTGCTTTGGCATTCACGGATGTACCCGAGGAAGAATTTGTCGCCTGAGAAGATCCCTCTTCTTCTTCTTCTGCTTCAGCTGCACTGTTCTGACTACTTGCTATCTGCTTGCTGCTTGGAATGTTTGCGTTTTCTGCCTCATCGTCTTTGGAGGTTTGGGCTGTCACTGGTTCAGACTCATCTGCCGTGTATGAGGCTGATGCAACGCTTTCAATAGTTGTTTCTATGCTTTCTCTGGAACTGTAAGTAGTGCTGTCAGGCTTGTTTGAGCTGGTATCTGCCTTGGGCTTCTTCACTTTCGGGGCACGTTTGGGTTTGACAGAAAGAGGTTTCTTGACAATACACTCAAGCCAATGTTCACCAAAGCTTTCAACGGAGCACAGAGTCTGCCCACAGTTTGTACACTTGAAAAAGCTTCGGCCCCCAGAGCCACTCACTTTCTTGTAGCGGGGAGGCGGGGGCCCAGGTTCCTTCTTTGGCTTCTTCTCTTTGGCTGGCTTTGAGCCACTGCCCTCAGACTTCTTGGCCTTGGATGCTTTGCCTGCAGATTCAGACTGCCCAGCTTTTTCACTGGCATCAGGCTGTGCGGCACCGTCGGCAGCATTTTCAGCCGGCTTCTTTTTCCTGGGGTAGTACTTTCTCTTTGGTTTAGGCTTTGCTTCTTTGGCATCACCCAAGCTGGCCGGTGCAGTTTCAGCTTTGGTGGGTGGCATGGTTGCAACAGCTGGTGATGTAACTGCGGTGGGTGCAGGGGCCTGGGAACAGGTGGAGGTGCTTGTCAACATGGTGGCACGTTCTGTGGGTGCCGCATAAGTTACGGCTGCAGGCCATGGTGCTGCAGTTGAAGGTTCTGCCAGTGGTTCCGGTTTAGCAGTGGTTCCACCAGCACCATCGTTAAGCACCGCCGTTGCCATGCTCTCTGGTCCCGCTGCAGCTGCAGATCTTGGGGCAGCACCCTGTAACACATTCCCTGAGGCTGCAGCGCCCAAAGTTGGGGGAGATTTCCTGGCTTTCTTGGCTGCTGGAACTGCTTCTGCAGGAGCCAGTCCCGAAGCAGCAGGCGGCTCCCCTTCTGTTGACGGCCTCTTCTTGGTGGGCCTCTTTTTGGCCCCAGTCTGCTTGGCTGCCTGAGTTTTGGACTCCTCCAGAAGTTTTTCCCTGTTCTCCCCCAGGCACTTGTTCAGCAGCTCCATCACCTTGGCTTCCGTGGCCTGCTCTTCCTCTGACTTGGGTGGCTTGGGCTTTGCTCTGGACTTGGCCTTGGCCTTGCTGGGCTTGGGTGCTTTGCTGCACACCTGCTTGTGGTCCCGGATGCCGGCCTCGCTGATGCAGAGCTCAAAGCAGCGCATGCACTGGAAGACCGTGCTGGTCTCGAGGCCTGCCTCCGTGGCCTGAGCTTTGTTGATGGCCATGCGGTTGCTGAGGCCACCAGGCTGGTTCAGGCCTGGTTTGCAGATCTGTTTCACGTGTACTCGCAGCGCATCCAGGGTCATGAAAGCCTTGGCGCAGATGATGCAGCGGTAGGTTGCAATGGACTGGTCGCCGTCCCTGCCCGTTTCCATGATGCCGCCTTCTGGCAGAATGCTGGTAGGAATGGGTATGGACACTACAGGATCCTGGGGATCTTGCCGTGGGGACTTGTTCAGCGGGGAGTCAAGTCTGGAGTAAGTCTTTAAGGAACCAGCTCCCACACTGCCAACAGAAGCGGCCACAGCCACAGAGTTCGTAAGACTGCTGGGTGCCACTGGGCCTGGCAGGTGCGTGGTGCTGGGGCCGTAACTCACCGAGGGACTTCCGATCAGCCCAGCAGAGGAAGCCAGGGTGGGAGAGGCCGTCACACCTGAAGCAGGCAAGGGGGGGTTCATCGCTCCAGTCGTTGGCATTGCCGCCATCTCCTGAGCACCAGCCTGTGGGTTGGCTACACCATCATACAGCTTCGGGCTGGAATAGCTGGCCGGGGTGAAAGGGGGAAACTGCTGGCTGTGCACTGTTGCAGGCGCTGTGAAAATGGCACTGTCTGGACTGGCAGCAGTGGAGACGGTAGACTGCATGGCAAGGGAAGGCATGCGGGCAGCTGTCCAGGATGCTGGGGCGGTTGTCTGGGCAGATGTGGGAAGGGCAATGCTATGCTGTGCCATGCTGGGCAGCTGTCCCGCAATGGCAGCACTCAGCGACTCGCGGCCGGACTGGGGTGACTGCTGCCGGAAGAGGGGCGTGGCCAGTGATGAGGGTGGGTGCAGCCCTGGTGCACCAGGCCCCTGGGTCAACTTGACGGACTTGGGCCCGGTTTTTGCGAGAGGCTGTGACGACCTTGCGGCCTGACCCGGGATGTGCAGGTAAGCTGACCCAGCCCCCTCCTCGATGTCCTTTTTCTCAATGTCAATGGTCATCGCTTGCTTCAGGAGCCGCATCATTGCCTCCTTCTCCGCCGTTTGACTCTCCCTGTCTTTCCGGACACCTTTGTTTCCAGCCTTCTCCCCACCAGCCACTTTCTTCTGTCCCTTGGCCTGACCTGCTGCCACCTTCTTACTAGGCAAGCTTGGGGTGGAGGCAGCAGTGGCAGGTGCAGCAGCAGGTGCAGGAGATGCTGATGTTGCTGTAGGCGTTGCAGACGATGCCGGGGTGGGGACCGGCAGTGGTGGTCGATTGGGAGTAAACAGGGAAGAGAAGGAAGGCAGTGGCTGCCCATAGGGCTGAGCCTTTTGTTGTTGTGGCTGTGTCAGGGAACCTAGGCTAACCGAGGTGCTGTAAGGCTGCTGAGGGGTTGCTGTTGCAGCTGGAGCAGTCTGCTTTCTAACGGGCTTCTTCGGTGGCGGCTGCTGCTTGGGTGCTTTGACAGGTACCTGCCTCTGGGGAGCTTGTGATGAAGACACGGGTCTTTGCGCAGCAGATGCCTGTGAGGAGGCTGTTTGGGACGCAGCCTGGGAGACTGGTATCTGAACTTGCTGCACAGGTTCTTTGCGCATTATCTGGCTGCTCCCACCTGGTGGGTCACTCAGTGCACGCAAAGTGTCTGAAACTGAGTCAACAGAAATCTCTGGCAACGTGTCAGGTAGAGTGATGGAGAGGGCACTGTGCTGCTGCTCACCGGTGAACAGCAGGTTGTTGATGGAGTAATGACGGTTTCCAATAGCAGCATCACTGGCAGACACTTGCGCCTGACTCGGTGTGGGGCCCAAGCTTATGCTCTGCACTGCAATGCTCGGCCCCGGAGCTTTGGGTATCACCTTGGGTGTCACAGAAGCAGATGACGGCAGGTGAAGGACCCGCGGCTGCTGCTGTATCGAGACGGTGCCGCCAGAAAAGTGTGAGCTGCTCTGAATCAATACTGGCTGATTCTGACTGGCAGCTGCATGACTTTGCACAGGCGCAGAATGCCTCAGAGTCATGATGTGCAAAGGCTGAGTCACGTGGATCTCACCAGTGTTGGACAGACGCAGAGCAGGGATGGAGGGCAGCGCGGGTCGGACTGGCTGCATCCCTCGCAGTATCTGCTGCTGCTGGGCTTGCATTGAGGCCTGGGGCTGCTGCTGAGGACGAGGTCTGACTGACGACTGCTGCATGGGCACTGACTGCTGCAACACCATCTGACCTCCCATCATTCTGGACAGCACTGTTTGCTGAGCCAGTGGTTGCTGGGCCCTAACTTGCTGTGGTGTCTGCTGTCGAATGCCTGTTGGATGCTGAACTGCCAGCCTGCTGCTCTGCTGCAGATTTGTGGACTGCATCACCTGAGGCAGACTATAGCTCGGCCGACTGGGCCTTTGCTGTTGCTGTTGCTGCTGCAGTTGTTGCTGCTGTGCTTGCTGCTGCATTTGTTGCTTCTGAGCTAGCTGCTGCTGCTGCTGCTGCTGAACTTGCTGCAGGTGCTGTTGCTGAGCCTGCTTAGGGGCGGCCAATTTCTGAGCCTGCTTTGCCCGACTAACAATGTTCTGCAAAACCTGCACTGACATGTTGGGGTTCTTGGTCATGATGTGGTTCAGCTGGATCGGTGAGATCTGGCCAGACTGGATGAGGTGCAGCAGGGCCTGCACTGTGTCAGAGGAGAGCTGCTGGAGCACCAGCTGCTGGATGATGTTCTGGCCCGAGGCCTGCTGACCGGACGGGGGGCCCAACCTGCCTGGCTGCTGGGGCTCCTTCTTCACAGAGGAGGAGGGCAGACCAGCAGTCTGCATGCTGGGCAGTGCAGGTGTCTTCTGCTGCGCGCCCGGCGCCAACACCGCTCCATGAATCCCGACCATGCTGTGCGTCACGGCCACTTTCTCTGGCATGGCAATGTTGTTGACGTGCGAAGCCATGTCGACAGTCTTGCTGCCCGTGGCATTCCCCCTTAGGATGGTGGGCTTGGCGCTCTGTGCTGACTCACCAGCACCAGATGCAGCGCACTGGGAAGAGCCGGCAAGACTCGGGGCCCCGGCCAGAGGCGTTGCTGGGAGATACTTCCGCCGCACCAGTGCTGACTGGACGGCCTCCCCATTCTCCTTCATCAGGTACTGCTTGCACATAGTGAAGAGGATGGAGAAGTCGCTGTCTGCGCTGAGGTATGCAGGGCGCAGCATGCCACATAGCCGCTCCACCTCATAAAGCGTGGCAATGTTGACGTCGCGGCTCGCCTTGTCGCTGTCGTCGTTTTTCATGCACTCGCCCTGGTCCGACGCACAGTTGCTGCAGCACTGTAAGTGGGGCTTGGTCGACATGCCGGCCTGGCTCTTCCGCTGGTACGTGTCACGCACTTTTTGCAGTGACAGTTCTGTCGGCTGCATGGCGAAGGCAGTCAGGGCACAGCAAAAGGCAATCTTGGGAGACACGTGGGAGACAATGTGAGCCAGCTTGTCACACACCTGAGTCAAAGGGAAAGAGAGAGAAAAAGAAGCTGTAAGTGTTGAAAGTTTTCACTGCCGGTAGAGGTAATGCGCAGACTCCCCCCCCCCCCCCCCCAACCTTTTCTGTACACAATAAGTTATTCAGAACACCGGTTTAGAATCCATTGGAAAACAAACAGAACATGCACAACTCATTCTACCTGTTTTGAAAGAAAGGGGGAAAGGGGGAAGGAGAAGATGGGGGAGACTTAGAGAGAGGAAAATCGAAGAATACAGGAAGTTGTTTTTGTTGTGATGCCTCTTTCTCCCCACACCCCTAAATGATCACGTATCTTCAAACGGCTTTTCTGATAGGTTGGATGCCAATGTGGTTACTGCCGACCTCAGCAAAAAGTCGCCAGCTCACCCCAAAACACCACACGTTCCAAAAACTTGCATTCAAAACAGGCAGGAAGTTTCCCAAGAAATATACATTAATGATATATATATATATATACTCAGTTCATGCCAAAAGAATAAGCTTTCTTCTTTTTAGTGACATAGCTGTGGACCTGAAACACAGCCATGTTCATCTGAACAGTTAAGGAGAGCAACTTCATACAGGCTATTATTTATCATTATACCAAGGCTGACATCTTGCCTAAAAATGCACACAGCATTCAAAACCAAGACAGGAAACATGTCCATTATCTCCCTTGAATACATATCACCTGTTACAAACACTGTTAAAGGGCCCTTGAACACTGATTTTAAGTCGTAAATATCACTTACTTTGTACTATATAAATAAAGTTTAACATACACGCTGTTCGTTTGATAGATTGACATTTTCCTGAGGTACATAAAAGTATTGATTTGAATGAAAACAAACACGACGCTTCGAGCGTCTGCGTCGTCTGCAGCTGAAAATCCCGCTTCTGGTCACGTGACTCCCGTAACGTCACAACAAGACAACTGACCGGCATGGCTCACACCGTACACCGATGTACGCGTGAGGGGGGTAGTCTCGTGAGCGTCTGCTGCCCCACAATGTTGTTGTCACTGCTAAGTGGGTTGTATCGTGTACACGGATTACATGTATCCAGCCTTTGTCACGTTGCTCGCTGACATTTCCTGCTTCCTCTTTCTTTTCCGAAAGTGTTTGTTTGTTGTTGTTGTCGTTGTTTTGTTTTCCCTGTCTTCTCTTCCACCATACGTCTTTCGTTTTTATCTCTGGCTTATTGGCCAATTCGTAACCGCTGTTAGCTTGCCTGATTAGGGCAGCCATTTTGAATTTTTCTTTTCGTCTGCATTTGTTTACATCCCGATGCTATGTCATCGGTAGTCCTGATTAGCGATTTGCTTTATCAATCTGCAGGCATTGTGTTTCTAGATGGAGGCCGGGTTAGTGAGGAGTTAGTTATGGTTAGTTTGGCTTTCCATCTGTTTGTCGTTGGCACAGTTATTTTTGCTTCTGTGCTCTTATGTCAAGTTAAGTCAAGTCAAGAACTTCTTTGTTCCTTCACAGGAAAATGTGCCACACATAAAGCCACAAAGACAGTGTACATATGTAAAAGATTAACACTTAAGAAGTACGCAACTACACGTAGTATCGCACACATCACAATATACAATAAACACAAAGCATAACCACCACTATTCTCATGACACTTCTTCGTCACTTGAACTCTCCCAGTCGATGCCAAAATTGATATCCACAACTGGCTCGTACTGGAATGCCCATATTCCAGTTGCCATTTCCAACTTTTCAGGCAAATTTATCCGGAGTTTTGTGCACTGAAACTGTAGAAGCAACAATGCCAATGGCAGTCGAGTCTTATCGTGACGTCACGATTAGCCATTGACTTTACGGCTCCAAGTAAACTCTCGGCCAAAACACGTACGATCACGCGGCTGCAGCGGTTATTTCCCTTGCCCATTCTGCTGTGACACATTGGTCTTTTTTGTGATTCATAAGCATTTAAGATACTTGAAAAATATGAAATGATTACTGAGGCATGGGATATACACCTGTATTTACTGTGTGAAAATATTTAGTCGGTGGAATATACCAAAGAGGAGATCTAAAGCTAAAATCGGTCAAAATCAGTGTTCAGGGGCCCTTTAAGTACACAACCTTGTAGGATTTATGTTTGTGACAAAGACAAACATGACCAGATAAAACCTTACTGAGAAAACTGCTTTCCAATTTCTCTTTCTCAGCACTGCTGAAAACACAGAATATGGTTGAGCTCACAAAAAAATCGGTGTGTAAACCTCAGTACTGCTTACCCCCCCCCCCCCCCCCCCCCCCCAACAAAACAGAAAAAAAGCAATGTTTGAAAGAGCTCATTTAAAGAGCATCAGGAAAATCTAAACACCTCTTGTCATGTAAGCATTGTTTAAATTATCTCCCTTGCACACTGCAGGCAAAAGTAGCAGCAGGTGTACTTTCTTAGTGATGAAAACAGACACTTAGTTAACACAATTTTCAGGTCAAAATACTCAATACTTCAAACGAAGCCACTCATTGTCCAGGCACAGCTTGAATGGTCTTGCTTAAATAAGGTCAAAGAAACATTTGGTCAAAAATGTCAATTGTAAAATAGTGCTATATAAAAGCAATCATCAATCAACCAACCTCTCTGCATGCAAACCCATCACAAAACAGCACTTGAAATATAATCCACTCCAAAGAATAGCCATGCAAAGTTTGAACTCACTCAAGCAACAACTTACAAAGAAATACAATTCTGGGTCTTTTTTGGTGGTGGTGGTGGTGGTGGGGGTGGGGGGAGTATTGCTGTGGCCTCAAAATGGGTCTACAAGAGTGAAGACAACTAAAACGATTTGTGTAAGAAAGCCACACTCTGTGTCCAAGCCTCACTTTTCAGCATCCTCCCTCCAAATTCTGCTGTCACGGGTTCCATGCATCTGTCTACCAAAATTGCTCCTGTAAGTCTCAGACTGTCAGTGCCCTCCATACAATTTGTGAAAAGAGCAAGAGTGAGTCCCAAAAGTGGAGTGGTCCTTAGTCTGGAAGTCGTTCACATAGAAATGTGAAAGGAAAAGGTTTCAAGAAAGCATGGTCTTTAAAAGAGGTTCCACTGTATTCAGTGACACAACATCAAACTTCAGGGACCACACTGCCCATATTTAGAACTCACCATCAGTCCATGCTGGAGAAAGTGCAAATAAACTGAACAGCAAGTGAATGTGGAACTAAGACAGGGCCTAAACTGACCAGCATCTAACAGTCTTGATTTTTTTCAGTGGCTGATAGTTCAATGCCAAAATCTGGGTCAGCAGTCTTCTGGGCACTGTGGACGTAAACACACAATTCTCACCTGAGCCATGTCTCGTTTTCGAGCCAGGATTTCTTCATTGGGTCCTGAGGTGCTGGATTCTTTGAGTTTCTCCCAGCACCCCTTGTCAACATTGATAGCAAAAATGCACAAGTCTGTGTAGAATTGCAGGAACGTGTCTCCACACTGCAACAAAAACACTGGATCTCAGAAACATGCAGGTTTTCAAAGGCATTCGCAGCCACTCTGCTGTCCATGAATAAAATAACAGAGAACATCCCCACGATGAGGTCTGACTGCCATCAGATAACTGTTACCAGAGTTTACGCCCCAGTCCTACAGATTCCTTACAATGTCAGCTGCATCCATCACCAGGACAAGCCAAGATCAGCTTCTCGCATGAAACATTTTTATCTGTCACATCCTTCCATGTAAAAGTACTGGGCCTAGGATTCTTACAGCAGGAAAAAGTAACCACTTCACAGGTCAGAGGTCTGAAAATCTGCATCTGTAAATCACGGTGCAGTGTATGAAAAGATCTCTCCTGCCTTTTTTTTTTTTTCCTTCTCCTTCTCACAGATTCTTGCCAGTCATGATGACAGACAACTTCCTCTCTTTCCTTTTTTTCTTTCTTCTCATAGGTTCGTGTCAGTCAATGTGACAGACAGCTACAACCATTTCCCATCAAGTCTTTTTTTCCAGGCCAGAGATTGGGGTGGGTGGGGGTGGGGGAGTAAGTTGGTGTTATATGCCCAATCAACCAGTGCGGTTATATCAGGGCGGGGGGGGGTGGGGGGGGGGGTGGGGGAGAGGGAGGAAGAATGTTTTTTCAGAATCATGAACACTATCCATACTTTTTCTTCATTTTCTTTTTCATATTAATTCAAAACAAAGTTTCACTGAGAATGTGTGTGTTCATGCACGCAGAAGGTGGATCACTGGGTTGTGTGAACATTGTTGTTATGTTTTCTTTCTCAATATGAACATATACTGACCTGTTCCCTGACAGCATCAATGATAAACAGGAGCTGTTTAGTGGAGTGTGACACTTTGGCGACAGCCCAAAGACTGCTGATGAATCGATCTTGGTCACCATCAGCTTGGTACTGAAGTCTAATCCACAGCCGTAGCAACTCCTGCAAGAGACACTGGATCTGGATGTTTGTTTTCTGCTTTGTTTTTCATTAAATTTCAAATCAATCTTTTGCGCTTTGGCAGTAACTAGCTTAAGAAAAGGACCAACTCACCAAAGAATTCCTGCTCAAAGCCATACGTGGTAATCACTGCTGGTTCAGATTCTAATGATACTATCAGGTGATATCTCACAACACGAAAACCGTGCTAAAAAGGAGAAAATGCTGCATTTCAACACAAGCATGTAAAATATGCTTAGTCAAGGCTAAATACAAATATGCATACATGCTTGAACAGCCCACAGCCTAACGCAGACCATTCAAACTCGCACTTTTTTCCAAGCACTCATACAGGATGGTCTTTCTCCTTCGTACAGGTGGGAGAGTCTTACCTTGTTTACGTCACTGTTGGAGTCTGTTCTGATCCAATTCTGCACAAGGAAGGTCTGTGCAAGCCTGATGCACAGCTCTTTGTGTTCCTCCTTCTCCTGCAGACTGTTGATCAGACCAATGCTGTCCTCCACCCCCATTGTCTGACACTGCAACAGTAAAATCAACAATAACTAGTCAGTCAGTCTTTGCAGCTATGGTGTAGGCCAGGGTGCGTATGTACGGTCTTAAGAAGAATGACGCGGATCATCAATGAAAATGGGGATCAGTGCTGGTGAGGAAGAAACACATGTGCATGGGACTTGCGGTTCACGTGGGTGCATGTATGTAAGCTGCTGAACCTAGTCCTGAAGATTTTCATTCAATTCTACAAGTAAACATTAACCAAAGGTGATGCCTTACACCCTTTCATATTACCGACAGTACATGTATCTAATATAGAACGCTTTTTGGCTTCTGAATTTTGTGGTCTGGAACAAGGCTCCAAATGCACCCCTGTGACGACACAGAGCCAAACTTACCTTCTCTCACCTTATAGCTACTTTGAGTCTGTGTTGCTGTCTCTACAATGTGCACTGAATTTGAAGCACCAAGCATTTGACTTGAGTTCAAATCTAATTGTATGTATTCAGTTTAATAATACATGCACAGACACATACATACACACATTTTATAAATTATACAAAAACTTACTTCTTCCTGCAGCTTGTCAGTGTAGCTGAGCTGGTGAAGCAAAACAAACTGTGTCCTGCGCAAGTTGAAGTCCCCCGCCAGTGCAGGGTGCTTGAGGCACCAGGTACACAGGTTGAGGGCAAACTCATCACAGTTCTCCTGCTGCATCAACTCCACACGAAGCTTCAGGATTTCTGGATCCTGGGCCTGGATGTATGCCAACCCTGTCACGGGCATACAAAATCACAGTCAACAACAAAATCCTGCATCAGCTCCACCCAAAACTTCAAGAGTTCAGAATCCTGGGCCTGGATGCATGCAAACCTTGTTACTATCATACAAATCAACCATGTCAATATCATACAAAATCAGTCAGCAACAAAATGCCGCATCAACTCCAGCCAAAGCTTCAGGATTTCATGACAATGAAGCAATACAAATAGACACTGACCTTCACCTTCCTCATTGTCATCTTCACTGCCCATAACCATGGTGAGGACAGGGTCGGTCCATGGGTTGTCCATCAGAGCCTGCAGCACACCAAAGCGAGTGAAACCACGCGGCGCCATTTGCTGGTGGCACGTCAGCAACGATGACTGGAAATTCTGGCGACACTTCTCGTCCTCGTCCAACTGCTGCCATTTGATGTCCAAGACAACACGGGCACATTGTCTGAAATGAATCCAGTAATGTATTATTTACTAATATCACACTTCTGTTTTACCACGTTTTACTCCATTTAATTTGTATACTCTTACCTTTTATATGTTGAATTGGCTAACTCAGTAACTGCCTTTTTTTGTGTGGAATTTGAATGGCCCAAAAGAAAACAAATCATTTTATGCATTTATCATGAATAATAGTTATTTTGTATTTGTATTCTCATACATAATAACAAAATCCCCCAAAGAAAGAGCTGTGCAAAAGGAATTATTACACTATTCAGCAACTGCCTTCCTCAAACATGAAGGAAAATACCTCATCAAACAGTATGCTTAGAGTTTGACACTGTTAGTCTTGGTCATACTGTCCACTGGAGGGATTTGGGCTGAGACAGTGAGAATGAGACTGAGAGTGAGAGTCATCAGTCTTGTACTTATAAAGTTATAGGTGGTAACTGTGTACACTTCAAGTATGACAAAACTAAGATTTTTTTTAGATCTAAAAGATAGCATTTGTGATATATATGTCACTACAAGCTCTTGAAAAACATGTGATGTGGGAAAAGACTTCTTCTTTTTAAACATGATAATAGTAATAAAAACCGAATTTCTAAGTATCAAAAACCTGCCCCCCCCCCAAGACTATTCACAATTATATCATAATAATTTGAATAAAGCACATTTTTATTATCTAAAGCAAATAGTGCAACAGACAGGATTATATCAAAGCTCATATTCATAATATAATGGGCACTATTTCAGTATTATAATTATCACTACTCACCGGAATAATTTGTCAACAAATTCTGTCAGCAAAGGTCCATCAACCAAACGTGGCAGAACTTCGTTCAAAGATCCAATCACAATCCAGATGCCAATTACCAGATGATCAAACTCAACATCACCAGCAGCTTTCACCACCTTGTCAAGAACCTGTGACAATAAAATTGAAAGACATTACCATAAGTCATAACTCATGAGCCATAAACTACAAAACAATACCCATGACTTATGGGCCATAAACTACAAAACAATACACCGTAGTATGTTATTGAGATTGAGGCAAGTTACGTAAACGTGATGACACTGTTATACAATCATGGTTACCTATTTTACCATTTAATGATTTATTAAATACATAATTACATTATGAGAACAAAGTTACATAGCATCATAACAAACAAAATTCTGCAGCAGATTCAGTGGCACATTCCATACTGATTCATTTTGTTCTTTTATTATTTTCATAACTAAGTGAAGTAATTCAGTAGTTGCTTCCCTTCCAACAAAAAATTCAAAATGGTTGATGCAGCAGATGACAGAGAAATTTGATGGAACAAATGAAAATAAGAATACCACTGAAGCGGCTTGGAAGTTAAGAGTCTGCATGCCTAATGACCTCACAGACATATCAATGGCAGCAAAACATGGTGAATCACACCCAAACCCTGGGCACGAGTGCATCTAAGCTGCCAGTTTACCTTGTCCTGTTCTGTGCAAGTTTTAGTTTAATCTTAATCAAACCAGAAAAATAAATAGGCCTGAGGCAACAATAAATGAGAAATTATAAACTCCGCCTATGATTGTCCAGGATAGAATCAGCATGTTCAATGATAATCAAGTTAATGTGGGCTTTTTTCTTTTCTTTTCTTCAATATCACTATCATCAGTGCTACACAAGTTGTATACTGTCATCAACTTTTTGTTTACAAGTAACTATGTAAGACAATAATTATAATGCTGCACTAGGCACTGGGCATCCTGTGGGGGTGGGGTGCACTACTGCTGGAGAAAAATGACCTTTTTTTTCCCCACTTACAAATTGAGTACAGTAATAATGACTAATACTAATGATATTAGTAATATATATAATATTCTTTCATAATTTGTATTTCTTCATGGCAATGAACTGAAAGTAATTGTTAAAGCTTACAACATTGACTTATACATTAAATTACGAACGATCATAAAAATAAAAGCACTGATGTTCGATTTTCATATTAATTAGTAAGAATCCATTGAATGAGCGTTGGCGTAATGCGACTGCTCAAGTAACTGTGACCTGCATTGTGGAATGCCTTCCACTTCCTGTATTCTCAAGGCCACATACATGGGGTTGCCCAAATACACCAGATTAAAAAAAGCACCAAAACGCACTATTGCAAACGAAATATAAACATGCAGTCTACGAAATCAGTTTCAATGGCATCAGTGGAATTGGGATAAATTACAAGGTTATATGTGGTGTGTAGCAGGCGGCGTCTAAAGCACCAGTGCCGTTTCGCGCGTGACAAAATGAAGACGTGTGGAAAGTCAGGTTGTGCCGAAAACGACCATCGATTTGCAATCAGATCGAAAGAATTCGTACATCTTGCACAACAATACTCAAGTAAAATGGCCAGTAGAATTTATGCACAACCGTATTTAAACAATTATTTATCACATCTACTTTTGTGCAGAGTGCGAGACACAAAATGCGTGCGTGCGAACAGGTTCGCCTAGAATGGCGAATCTTTGCTTCTCGCCACACGTTCAAATTATCCATACTACAAGTCCGTAACTAACCTTGCAAGCCCGTTGACAAAATGATGCAGTCGCAAGATTTTTATCGGTCTGCTTAAAATCGTCTACAGCTTTCAATTCCGCTAGAACAGCACCTAAATCCATCATTCTTTCGACGCCGCCTCATGTGGTGGCCATGTTCTACGTAAACACAACACAAAATAGACTTAGCCGACCAACGCCGCCTGGCTGAGACGATGCGGCAAGGGAGTGAACCCGTGCTCGGTTGGTGAAAGCAACAAATTGACAGGGGGGGGGGGAAATTCTTGTAACTGTATTTATTGTCGACCCATCTTCTTTTTTTTCAACGCATTATAGGGAAAATAGTTGGTCTGAACTTATGTACACTGCGTCATATTTTCATTTCACCATTGCATAGCCTATTTTATTGACTGATCGATTGTTTTCAAACCAGTGTCTCATACCGTAAAGTCTCAATAAACACCCTCGCGCAGCGTTCTTCGCCATTCACAACGAGGACCCCCAGTTTGTTTGCTTGCTTGCTCTAACTTTATCTGTAGCAATAACACATTTGGGTGTGTTTTTTAAATATATTTTTGTGCACAGTCAAAGGTCTCACTGCTTTAAACTACTTATGACTGACTGAGCATGTTTTAATCAAATGAACTAAATTCTTGGTCTAGTAGGCTGGGCTATGACGGAAGATAACTCGTCTTTCATTGTTAAGAAAGTTTAAATCAGTTGAACCAAAGCTGCTATCACTGATGTTGTAAATGATCGACACATGACAACATTTTAGTCCGTCTAAATCCCAAAATAATCCATGATGTGACTGCACAAGTTATATGTGACCTAATTTTCGCACAGCTTACTATAGCCGTACATTCCGGAATCGGTATGCGCCTGACGGTCAGTACTGAAAGAAATGGCCTGCTAGTTTTCTTGTATAGTCTTAGGATTGTCTCCATCGACAGTGGCGGTTGTCTGAAGCCTTCACTGACTACGCTGCATTACTATACCGGGCATCTGCCGGGAATGTCAGTCGAAGACTCACTACATTGAAAGGGTTAACTTAGCACTTGACGTCACAACTCACGATCTATTTCTGTTCCATGGGATAAACCCAGGATTCGACCAATCAGCTGGCAGTATCATCTGAAGTTGCGTAATAGTAACATCGTCCAAGGTTAAACCTTGGCAGTTCATAGTTATTAAATTTTTGGTCTGAGGCTGGACTGAACCCGTGGTCATCATGAGTGCAGCACTGAACTGCCACGGACGACTCTGAGTCAGCCTGGTATGGCAGATTCAGTCAGTGTCTCTTGGATCCAGGATGGACATCACTGACCGTTGCTGGAGAGTCAGTCCGGCTGACCGTTTTTGTGTCATGTCAGTATGTCAGTGTGGCCATTTTGTGCGTCAGGCAGTGTGTGTGTGTGTGTGGGGAGGGGGGGGGGCACGACTTGCGACTGACTCGGGAGGCAAGACCCGCATCGGACACTGAGAGCGGCCCACACGGACTGACGCTGGATCCTCCGGTCGCACTGATGACACGACTGGTTGACTAAACACTGACTGAGGCGGACCACAGTGAGTCGGCCCGTGACCACCACTTGGCGGCCCTCGGGGTTGTCCGTTTGTTGACCGCTTCACTGCCGGACAGTCGGACCACCTCGAAACAATGGTGCAACAAGATATCGTCAGTTTGTGCAACCACTGAAACACTTTCTCCTCCGCCAACTTTCAGTGGCCGGTGCAGCCAAAGATGTACCAGTTCGTGATTATAGACCGGCTTCGGTGCAACTGTTGTGGCCCCGCCTATGTAAACCAGAGACTCAGTGCGACACTACACTACAGCCGTAATAGGCTGAGTACTACATTACAGTTATAGTAGGCTATCTCAGTGGCAGTGACTGAACTGCGGATGACTCCGAGTCCGAGGCCGCGGAAAGTCACCGAGAGTGACGACACACAGACTCGGCCGGCCAACCGGAAACTGACAGTAGCTGAATAAATTTAGTGACTGCAAATTTCTCATTTGTCTGAACACGGCCGTTTACCATTGATCACCTCCTGAGTCATTCCGCACCGCAGTCTTCAGTTGCGGCCGTCCGGTTTGTTACTGTTTATTAGTACAGTTTGCTTCGATGCTTCGATTTATCTGAGTGAAGTTCCGCCGACTGAGGCTCAACAACGATGACCGTCAATTTTACCCGAGTTCAGGTGAGAGCGTCCAAGTTCAGTATAGTTACTGGGTGATGAATCAGTAATTGTCCTGGCTAGTTTTCATTTTATTAGTTGTGACTCAGTTGTGGTGAACTTGTCCTGTCAGTGGCGAATCAGTAATTGTCCTAGCGCTGGTTTTCGTTTTGTTAGTGGTGACTCAGTTGTGGTGAACTTGTCCTGTCAGTGGTGAATCAGTTGTCCGCGCCCCAAGTCCACCTCCTGGAGTCAGTCTGCGCTCAAGTGACGGCGGCATTAACCATAGCGACTGACCATTGAGATTGGGGAGCTACTGCCATGATGTTGCCCATGCCGCAACTGATTTCCGACTCAGTGTTTGTTTTTCGACATTCTGGCTATCACATTTTGAGCCGCGGGAAAATGGTGCCAGGCGTAGCCAAGTACTGCCGCTGCCGATGGGCGGCGGACGGCCACGGGTCCGACCGTAGCTGAGTGGGGTATCGCAGACGCAGAAATAAGATCCCTTCCTGTCCTTTCTTCTACATCAAAGTCCCCCCCCCCCACACACACACACACACTTTCTTACAGACCTGGAGCAGTCAGAATGTGACCTTTACTAGTTTTGCCGCGGAGTATTAAGTTTTACCTGTCGCTGGAAATTCTGCCTTCCCGGTATATCAGTTTCAACTTTATTCCGTTTCCACTGAATCAAACTATTCAAAAACATTTGTAATTTAAAAAATTAATTAATTAATTTAAAGTTTAATTTTGTCGGATTTAACAATGTATCGACTTGATCCTCGTGATGACAATCATCGCGGTTGATTGGTGGTTAAATCGCGGGCTACTTGTCAGTCAGTACTGACACGCCCTCAGTGAGCATGTCACGCCGCCCGAGCTGCTACGGCGGGAAAGATCCTTACCCTCGGCCACTCAGCGATACAGCTGCTACCGAAGTTCGACCTTCTAGCGAAATGTCCTTGCTGTCACTGCCAGTTGTGTAGACAGTCTGTGGCCATTCTGGCTCCACGCAGCATTGATCTGTCGCCTAGCCCAGCGGGCACAGCCGTTCGCAGGTAGGGCTATATTTAGCCTTTCCCGGGACTGCTCAGCCCAGGTGCCGCGTGAGACTAAACGCAGGAACTAAATAAGTAAACATGGTGCTTCACGTCAAACGGCGTCCACAGAAACCATAAGGCTTTTTAGGGACTGGGAGAAGGAGGGGAAGGGGGTATGGAGGTGGGGGAAGAGGGAAGACTATATACCTATCGCTACACTGTCACCACCAGTATGACTTTTGCATTAACTGAGGTGGGCAGCGATGAGAGCCATTTTAGTAATGCTTCATTAATTGTGAGGGACGGGGAGAGAGGGGGGAAGGGGTTATGGAGGTGGGGGAAGAGGGAGACTATATATTACCTATCGCTACGCTGTCACAAACAGAAAGACCACAGCTTCTGAAGAGAAAGGAAAACCGAAGCAGATTCGAACCGAGGTCCCTCTGCTTACCAGCCTAACGCCTTACCGCTAGGCCAAACCGGCTCACTGATCACAGAAACCATGGACCTAATAATTATATAGGTCCATGCCAAAACCGCGTAGTTACAGGTGAGCCGGTTTAGCCTAGCAGCTTAAGGCTGGTAAGCAGAGTGACCTCGGTTCGAATCCGCTTCGGCTCTCATTTCTCTTCAAAAATTGTGGTCTTTCTGGTTGTGACAATGTAGCGATAGGTAATATATAGTCTCCCTCTTCCCCCACCTCCATAACCCCTTCCCCCCGTCCCTAATAAGCCTTACGGTTTCTGTGGACGTTAAGCACCATGTTTACTTACTTGCCGCGTCCTTAGGCCTACGCTGAAAGTGACGCCCCTGAATAATCCAGTATTATTTAGAGCATCATAGTAATTTTTACGAGTCGACTCCGGCTGCGCTATGCATGTGTTCTAGAGAGTTCAGTAAACACTTTGGCCTTTCCTTCACTAGCCTAACAAGTTTCCATCGCCGCCGGAGCGGTAGATCTGATCAGTCCGTACCGGCTGAAATTTGATCGATTCGGCGATGCCGTGTCAGTTGTGAGCTGAACACTGGAGAAGAGCCAGCGAAGCTGAAACTGAGAGGGTCGGCTGAGGAGGAGGCCGGGAGGAGGAGGAGGAAGAGGAGGAGGAGGAAGAGGAATGACTCAGAGAGAAGCTGTTACGTCCTGTCACTGACTAGCTCAGGACAAAGTGTGCACGTTAAAAATCCACGCATAAGCATTGGCAGTCATACCATTGTTTGAGACTTACGAGAATACTGCGCACACTGCCGGTAGGAATTTTGCTTTCGCGGTTGCTGTAGCCTTGCCAAGGCAAACAAAAGAGACACTGAGATGGAGAGGGGGTGGGGGGGGGGGGGGGATAAGAAGATAGAGAGAATCAGCTATACGGTTCAACGGTCATCCTTTCATCGGTCACTAAAAGTAGCCAAACTGATACATAAGAATAAATAAAAACTCAACCAAAACAAGGTAAGTCTTTTTCTTTCATTTTCCGTCGTTTTTGACCTTTTATCTGTTGTTTAAGTGTCATTTTGTGGCTTGATAAAGGGTATTTCCCCGAAAATTTGCATACTGTGTGTCCGTGTTTAAATAAGCGTTAAACCTTTTTATGTCTGGATCTTGATACTCAAAGAACACAACTGTGTAAGAAGATAACTGCATTAAACCAGTCTAACCGAACAAAATATGCTGACCCTAAAATTATTTCGGCAGAATGCTTGCCGCCTACCGTGCTTCATTCACATGACCTCGCGATATAAAAGTCGTCACAGCACTACTTCTTCGCACACCTGCTGCCAGTACCTCGCCCTCGAAGACAGCAAGACAAACGAACCAACAACTTGAAATGAGAGCTTGTGTGTCAGTCTCCGTGAAACACCGCTGACTCAGTCGTAGTGATGTTTTGTTACAATGGGCAGAATCTGGGAGGGTTTCCCATTGACTAGCTTTGTCTTCATGAGTATTTGTCCACGGATCTCAGATGAAATTAATGTCACGCATTTTTCTCTCTCCCCCCATTTATTTATTAGTCATGTGAACGGCTTTGGCATTCCGGGCCTGACCGATTGAAACAGCTGACTGGTAACAAAGCATGAACTTAGCAAATCAGCGACTTTGTAATGGCTGGATATCGTCGTAACTTCTTCACAGTAGATTCAAGTCAATTTTGGGAAAGAACTTGAATAACTGTTGTAGTCAAATTAATGCTCAAGTTAAAATCAGTATCTCCTTTGACGTGCACAACAAAGGCCAACAGTTTTGCCCGGAACTTTGGGGTTGTCAGTTGCACGAATCCGTGTGGCATGGCTTTAGTTTTTAACACACACACACACACACACACAACAACAACAACAACAACAACAGCAACAACAACAACAGCAACAACAACAACAACCCGGAAGCGATCACGATTCCAGACGCTAAACCCGTACTGTAGACCATGATTGTGTACTGAAGAATCCATTCCTTCTTTGCCTTGGGCAAGAATCCATGTTTATAAATTTATTATTAACTCTCCCTACCGGCCGCTGCTCCCCCTCCTACTCCTCACGAACACGAATAGTAGCCTAGCTAGGCGTAACCTACGCTCTCCTTGAAAAAGCGAACACCGATGTTTGTCACATGACCTACTTTTGACTCAAAGCGAGGCTGCCCTGGATTCATGCCGGCAGTGCGGCCGAGGACTAGATCGCCTCCACGTAGCCGCCGGTATGAGCATGTCTGGTTGAGTCGCAACACATTGCCACGCGCGTATGTTCAAGCGTTCGATTTCAGGCTCGCTGGCGTTAGCCGCTTGGTGTCTGACTGTTCAGGTCTTGCATTCTTGAAGATCTACCCGTAGCCTCAGTTCAGTCCTCAACAAGTCGGCGCCATGACAGTACATTAGCCTGGTGAGGGGATGGATAGTAAAGGGTTAACTATGACGTCACACTGTGTATCCTATTTTTGTCGCAAGGGACAAACCCATGCTCTGACCAATCAGAATAACGGTATTGAGGTCACGAGGCTGGATCTTCATGGGCAAAGACTGAAGTGATCATTTCTTTGCTTATTTCAAATTTCACAGTTTTAGTTTTAATAGTCCCGAGTTATGCTTGTTCAAGTACGCACAAAAATGACCGCTCAGTTTTCTACACTTGAAATCCGCTATCACATTTAATTCATGTGCATTCGTCATTTTTTATATTCTATTGTGACTATATTAATGACAATACCAGTCAACCAAGTCAGTTGCGCGTGTGAACGCGCTCATCATACACACACGGCGTCACTGACTCACACACACACACACACACACATACACACACACACACACACACACACACACACACACACACACACACACACACACCGTCACTGAATCTCTCTCTCTCTCTCTCTCTCTCTCTCTCTCTCTCTCTCTCTCTCACACACACACACACACACACACACACACACACACACACACACACAAGTCGTCACTCACACACACACACTACACACACACACACACACACACTACACACACACACACACACACACACACACACACACACACACACACACACACACAAGCACACGCACATCGTCACTCACAAACACACACACACACACACACACACACACACACACACTACACACACACAAGCACACACACACACACACACACACACACACACACACACACACACACACACACACATTCACCACTCATTAACAGGTACCAACATGCTGAGATGGAGGCCACGGCGGTGCGCGGGTGGAGAGGGAGGGAAGATGAAAGGAGGCGCGGATGAAATGTGGAAAGGAGAAAGAGAAGGAGCGTGGAGACAGAAAAGAGGCATAGCTTAGCGTTTTGGTTAAGCACGGTTCGGTCGGAAATTTACTCATTACAGCAGCAGTGCTACCCATTCCTATCAGTGCGTGCAGTATTTTCGTGTGTCCATAGTTACAAACAATAGTATGGCAGCCAGTGTTTGGGATTTTTTTTTTTTTTTTTTTTTTTTTTTTAGCGTGCGCGCAGATGTAACTGCGCACGGCGGCTGTACGCTAAACCACGCAAAAGAGTCGGACTGCGCTGAAAACTGACTCTGGGATAAACTCGTGTCAGTACTGCCTCTGGCTCACTCATTCACAGGAAATCTTCCAATGTTGCTATACGTCCACAGAGACCATAAAGACTATTAGGGACGGGGGCCCAGGGCGGCCACCTCGACTTTCACACAGCTCCTGAGCTATGACAGGAGATGAAATTTTCACAAGCTTCTATGGCATCCTATCAAAACAGGCAAATAAAATGATGGTGTGGATGGATGAAGCCGGGGACCAAAGTGACCAGTCGTCGATAGACACAGAGTTCAGTGCAAGAAGCGGGTCCTCACAACATACTTCAGCTTCTGGTGGTTGACATTCTACCAGAGAGAGAGAGAGAGAGTTATAACATTATTTCAAACCGAGTAAAGGAAAACGACAGAAGAGTAAAAAAGCAAGATCACATCTAGCAAGATTGGAAGTTAAACGGCGGCACATACATACATACATGCATACATAAATACACACACATATATAATATATGTGTGTGTGTGTGTGTGTGTGTGTGTGTGTGTGTGTGTGTGTGTGTGTGTGTGCATGTATGTATGTGCCGCCGTTTAACTTCCAATCTTGCTAGATGTGATCTTGCTTTTTTACTCTCTCTCTCTCTCTATATATATGTGTGTGTGTGTGTGTGTGTGTGTGTGTGTGTGTGTGTGTGTGTGTGTGTGTGTGTGTGTGTGTGTAGTATCTATACCGTCGTTAGCTGTATTAAAGGTGCAATCGTCCGCAAATAGATCACAATGCACTGATGCACGTGCGAAGCACATAGGTAGGTCATTAATAAAGATACAAAACAAAAGAGGGCCTAGGATCGATCCTTGAGGCACTCCGCTTGCTATAGACGTGTCTTTGGAGCATGTGCCATTTACAACTACGCATTGTAGATGACCCTGTAGGTAAGATCGTAAGAAAGTTATACTTGCTTTGCTTAAGTTGTACGAGTACAGTTTCTTAACTAAAATATGATGAACCAGGTCAAATGCCTTGCGAAAGTCGAGAAGTACAGCACCTGACACTTGACGATTGTTCAAAGCTGAGAGCCAAGTATCAGTTAAACGGGTAACCGCAGTTTGACAAGAATGTCCACATCGGAAGCCAGACTGGAAGGAATGGAAAAAATGGAGTGTTTCTAAAAAATCCATCAAATGTTTATGAATGTGTCTTTCTAGTGGTTTTGTAAGAACAGACAGGATCGAGATAGGGCGATAGTCATTAAGATCAGTGGATATAGTTTTTGTGTTAGGGAGTGAGATTACTTTAGCTCTCTTAAATGGAGTTGAAAGAGAGAGAGAGAGAGAGAGATTCTTTTGTATGCATAAATTATAAATATATGTAAGTGTTTCAGCTGTATAAGGAAGGACAATTTTTAAAAGTTTAACACTAATACCGTCACAGTCTGTTGATTTCTTATTATCCATCTTTGAGATAGATGTTCCTACTTCGAACACAGATATAGTAGGAATTGAAACTGTGGCATTTTGAGAGGTTCGATCACTGCAGAAGTTTAGTAACTTATCAGGACAACTATGCTGAAACCCCTCGGTTTGATCGTCCGGTAAGAACTTGGAGACTACAGATACAAAAGACATCTAGTGTGAGTTCTGATGGAAGATTATTGTTTACAGGGCTGTGGCCTTTAGTGAGTGTGTTGATCGCTCTCCACATGGATGATTTATCTGCTTTATTGCCTGCAAGGTCATTAAAATATTTCTTCTTGGCCTCCCTCACGAGGTAATTGACACGGTTGCGTTGTTTTTATATTTCACAATTTCTTTTGCTTCCTAAATTTGTCTCTCAGTAACAAGGCTTGCTTTATATCAGTGTTCAGCCATGGTGGGAGGGTTTGGTGTTTCACCCGCTTCTTTCTGAGGGGGAGCGTGCTTACTGATAACATCAAGAAGTAAGTCAATTCAGCGTGACAGTGCCAAATTGGGGTCACTAAAATTGTACATATTTTCAAAGGGGGTTAAGTGCAAGTCCATCAAAAAAGCCCTCTCGTCAAACCGTTTGAAACATCGGTAAATAATTGAAGAGTGGGCATTCAGAACAGGCCTCACAGTTTTGACAGACACTGGAAAGCAACAGGCACACTGGAAAGTGGTCGCTTATTCCTGTGGCAGGCACAAGAATATGATACGATGTGTATCACTTGTGTAAATATGATCAGTTAGTGTTGAAGAATGGGGAGTGATTCTCGTCAGTGGGTGACGTAATCGTTTGATCTAGGCCAAATAAGGATATTGTGGCATCCCATGCCGGGTTAGTTTTTTGCATGTGAGTATTAAAATCACCTAATAGGACAATATTCAACTTACAGTCCTGTATCCTGTCCATCATTGTAACAAACTGATCATACCAGCCAAACGTTGTTGCTGGATTTATATAAATATAACCAACAAAAATACTGGAATTGCGCGTCTGTATTTCTAACCACACGCTTTCTACTGCTTAAGACTCTAAGTCCGGGCGGCGACGGACAATTTCGCTGGCTGAAGAATGTATATAAACAGCTAAGCCTGTGTGCTGAGATCTGGCAGCATCCTTTCGGATTAGTGAATAGTGAGGAAGAGATAGACCTTCACTTGGACTGTGGCTTTTCGGTCGTCTCACTGACACCAAACAGGTGGAAGCGTTGATGTGACTCAAAGAAGACATTAAGATCATATATTTTGTTCTGTATGTGGTAAAAAGCAATTCCTAGAACTGAAATATGTAGGAATTCAAATCTATACGTGCATTAATGTTCCTTTAAATGTTACATGTGTATCCCAGAGGACAATGGCATATACAACTGAAAAGGAAAACAAAAGGAAAACAAAGCAGTTATTTTCAAAGTTGCGAAAAATTAAGAAGACGGATCCACACAAAGCACAGCTAACAATGCAAAGGCAGTAGTTACAGCTACTCGAGTTTTTGAACAGATGCAGACACTAAGTATTTAGTGACTGAAATATACCAACGTGTTCACGGCACCAGTGACTGTTAACACTTCAAAAGGAGCAGGCATAGCTGCTCGAGTTCTTGAACAGACACAAAGCATTCCGTCAATGAAATATACCAACGTGTCCACCAGTTAACAATTCAAAGGAAACAGGCACAGCTGTTCGAGTTCGTGGACAGGTGCTAACACAAAGTATAAATTCACTTATTGAACACAAAGTATTCCGTCAATGAAATATACCAACGTGTTCACTAGCTAACAATTCAAAGGGAGCAGGCACAACTGCTCGTGTTCTTGAACAGATGCACACACGAAATATTTGTTAAATGAAAAATACCACCGTGTCCACTAGTATCCTGATCGTATAGACTATAATGTCTCAAGGCAGCGAGTTTAAAATAAAATGCAACCAATACACGCTGCTGAATACACCCGTAGACACTGCTGACACAATAGCCCCACAGACACAATACACCCAGAGAGAGAGAGACACAGAGAGAGAGAGAGAGAGAGAGAGAGACAGAGACAGAATTATACAGCTCAAACAAAAACAGATATGTGGTTTAGCTTTTCATCTCATTTTCATCTTCTTTTTACCGTTTAGCTTTTGTTTAAGTGTCGTTTTGTAGCTTGACAGAGGGTATTACCCCGAAAATTTGCTGGTTTTGTCTTGTCCTAATAAATATCATTCTTTGGAACCTTTTGTGTGTTTGTTTCTACCAGAGAACTTGACAAAAATGACCAGCCGCCACAACACAAGCAAAGCTTCGCTCACTCTTTCTCGGCTGTATAGGGCGGTGACCAAACGTGAAAATCTCAGCATTCCGTTACTCCAGGACAATGCGGCGCCCGGCAAAGCAAGGGCCATAATTCAGTGTGTTGTGGGAGAAACGTTACACTCCTGGACCACCCACCCTACAGCCTGACTTAACGTAGCACCATGTGACGTATTGCATTTTTACTACCTTGAAAACTGGCATTGGTGGAAAGTTTTTTTGGTTGTTGTTGTTTTGTTGTTCTCTCTTTCTCTCTGTTAATGCCCCTAGTACTTTCCGATTTTCTCATTAGAGACAACGCTTGTCGTTTAATTGTCATTATTGCATCATCCGTCCAAATAAAACTACAGCAACAGGCGCATGAACAAGACTAAATGTTTTCCGCTCCGCGCTAAGTTGTGTGCAAGTTTTGTTTGGTCAGTATACTCGTGCGTGCGTGCGCCTGTGTGTGTGTGTGTGTGTGTGTGTGTGTGTGTGTGTGTGTGTGTGTGTGTGTGTGTGTGTGTGTGTGTGTGTGTGTGTGTGTGTGTGTGTGTGTGTTTGTGTCTGTGTGTGTATGTGTGTCTGTGTGTGTGTGTGTGTGTGCACGCACGCACGCGTGTATGCGCTTAGAATAGTCTATCCGGACAGGATTTTGCGCTTTGAAAATACCGGCTTTAATTATAATTATTATCATTAAACGTTTTCCATTTCTCAGCTGAATGCAAGAGGGACGCACACAGACGTATGTAAGCGCACAGCCACTCGAGTCGTGTCCGTCCACGTAACTGCTGACAGCCAGATCAATGCACACTTTCTATTGCAGTCCAATCGGATCGATTAAAAAAAAAAATATGTAAAAAAACGCTTGCTTCTTTAATCGAGACTAATTTGCCCGGTTGTGATAACCGACTGGTTAACTGACTGATTCATTCAGGATGTTGTTGTTCCATTCCATTGACTTCAGTATAGTGACTGATTTTTGTAATTTATTATTTTATTTTCCAATTGCTTGCTTAACTGAGCTCGTTTCTCTTGGCTGTCATAACGGAGCGTGGATGGCTATGTGGCAGCGCGATGGATTCGTGATCGAAAGGTCCTGGGTTAGAGTCCCGGCAGGAGCGGTGGGAGACATTTTTTGGTCGTATCTACGTAACATGCGTTCACAGTAAGGAGTGCTTTTATGGTGTCGGAATAGCGTTCATTATAATTATGTAACATGTGTCGGAATAGCGTTCATTATAAGTATGTTGTAACATGTGTCGGAATAGCGTTCATTATAAGTATGTAACATATTCGACCAGTTTTAAATGTTTTTGAAACAGTTTTTTGTTTACTAACGTAAATTTCCTTGTCACTTAGGACATAGAAGAAGGCAATATAAAAGCAGTAATCGATTTCTTTTTTTAGATTCTTCTCCTCAAAAGTGAGTATTGGCACCAGCATTTTTCTCAAATTCTGAAATCTGGAAATTCGCTGGTAAAGTTATTCTGTGCGCGCGTTTATGTCTGTGTGAAAGCGTGTGCGTGCCCGTGTGTGTGTGCGTGTGTGTGTGACGGTGTGTGTATGTGTGTGTGTGTGCATGCGTATATGTGTGTGCATGCGCGTGTGTGCGTGCTCATGTGTGTGCATGCCCGTGTGTGTATGTGTGTGTGTGTGTATGTGTGTGCACGCGCGCGCGCGAATGTGTGTATAAGTACGCACCGGCACTCACTCACGATGAACTTAAAACAAACAGTTGAGCTAAGCCGGAGAAATTCTAGTATCAGCATGGACGACCGAACTCTGTTCGTTCCCGTGCATCTCCACGCAAACAGGCCCGCCTCGCTCCTCGGTGACACAGCAGTTTGCGTAAATGGCCACGCGCATCATGTGCAGCGACCAAAAGACCAGGTGCACGAGCGGGACCCCGATAAAAGCGACTCCAGCCACCGTAGGACCCGCGGATCCGGCGTTGTTCCAGTCCAGCGATTTGTACACGTAGTGAAACCCGCTGTCGTTCACTCCGCCCGCTGCCCAATAGATGACGGTGAAGACGCAGTACACCACTGCGTAGATTGACGGGTAGATGACGTGGAATAGACGCACTGGCATAGCGGTGATGAAGAGGTCCAAGAGGACGTAGACGGAGTTTGCGAGATGCTTTACTCCGCTCAGCATGGACAACGAACCTGGACAAGACGATGGAGTGATGATTTTTTTATATTTTTTAAATATATTTTAAATCTCTCATTTTGTTCTCTCCCCACTCCCGTTTGTGTTTTTGTGGTGTGTGTGTGTGTGTGTGTGTGTGTGTGTGTGTGTGTGTGTGTGTGTGTGTGTGTGTGTGTGTGTGTGTGTGTGTGTGTGTGTTGTTCTTTTTTGTTTTGCTTTTTGTTGTTGCTGTTGCTGCTTTTGTACACACACAAAAAGTAACAAACACATTACACTAACAAAAGATATATGTTGATAATACATTGATGTACAGTCACATTTTACAAATCTATATGAAAAGAGGCAGACAATCAGCCAGCATTGCTTCGTAAAGATGATTATTAGCTGGTATCGATCGTTCACTGAACTCGAAAACCAGCTCGTTAAACATATTGGACTGTTAAAGGTTAAAGCATTATAATTCCTAACTACCACTGAATATAATTCCTAGCTACCACTGAAGTCTGAATTCTTTCTAAAAGAACGTGCACTGAAGGGCTAAGTATGTATGTCATAACGCCGAGTGCGTATACATGTCATAACGCCGAGTGCGTGAAACTTGTAGGTCAACATCTAGTATCGCAAAACCGAAGGGCCACAATATCTGACATATTCGCACTCCCACCTCCACCTACCCGCCCACATATACTCCCAACCTCCCATCCATTCCCCAAACGCCAGTTTGGATCTGAAAATGTCGGTAGTGAAATTTCAGTCGTGTATGCCTCGTGCATCTAGCCACGATTGCATGTCCTTCACACACACAAAAATATAAACAAAATCAGCAAGTTTCTCGTCACATACATTATATATAGCTAGGCCCACAGACGTGCATGTAGGCTACATTCGTACTAACGTGGGCTAACAATCTCCCCAAAGACATCGGGCACTCTGCTACTCTCTCTTCCTTCAAAAGCAAATTTGAGACATTTCTCTTCTTAGAATATTTCATTTAAGCAACATTTTCATTCACCCCTTTAAGTCTGTACAATCTGTGTGTGTGTGTGTGTGTGTGTGTGTGTGTGTGTGTGTGTGTGTGTGTGTGTGTGTGTGTGAAAGACGAGAGAGAGAGAGAGCTCGTGAACTATGACCTTGGAAATCTCGCACAGTGCACGTGACGTAGGTGACGGTGATGGCCGCGAGAAGCGTGTAAGCGGTGAGTACGACGAAGGTCCAGTTGGTGAGGTAGATCAACCAGACACCGGGCCGGTCCGTTTCTATGGCGTCAGTGGTCCAGTCGTACATACACCAGGCCAGGTGGTACACGGCCCAGAACACCCGCCAGCCCACGTGCAGGCGAGGAAAACCCCACTGCGGTGGAACAGAATACGACACGAAGGCATACTGGTTAGAATAAACTTGAAACAACAAAATGACCGAGCAGACAGAGATACACTGGCGGGAAAAAACAACCCTCGCAAGTGGCTCGCTTCTGGGAAGATCTGAAGTGTTGAGGAGCTTGAGACACTACCTGCGGACACTAAAGCCAAGGACATCACACCATCGACCGCCTGGAGGAGAGAGGCGTGGAAAGAGGAAACGCTAGACGATCTTCCTTAAAAGGACGAGAGAGGGCCGTCGCCGGTCAGACGAACATTGGAACTGTTTCAAAGACAACGTTAGGGAAACCTCTGAGTCTGAGAGACGGCCGGGTGGAACGTATATGGGCTTTTCCGTGAGCATACATAACATCTTGAACTGAACTGAACTGAAGCAACAGGTAGAGAGAGAATTTCTCAGACCACATACTTTGAGATCAGTAGGAGTCCGCCTACCTGCTGCTTGCTGATGAGACGATCGCCAAACATGACACCTAGATTACGGGCAAAATTACAAACAGGTATATCACTCTAGTCAACTCTTAGAACACCAGGAAGGCCGGAAGATTTGGAAGGGTCGAAGAGCAGTCTTATGTTCGTCCAGCTGAAGCATCTTGATTGAGCTCAGGAGCTGTGTGAAAGTCGAGGTGGCCGCCCTGGGCTCCTCGTCCCTAATAAGCGGTTTCTGTGGAGGTAAAGCTCGATGAAAGAAGAAACCTGTTGTGGATGGTCCACTTCTTTACCTCACTAACACACATTATGTACCCTTGGTGGAGTGTGTGTGTGTGTGTGTGTGTGTGTGTGTGTGTGTGTGTGTGTGTGTGTGTGTGTGTGTGTGTGTGCGCGCGCGCGCGCAATCTAACGCGCGTGTGTATGCGCTTAGAATAGTCTCCATGGACAAGATTTTGCGCTTGACAAATATTTGTATTATTACCATGTACTGACAAATATTTTTATTATTATTACCATGTATTGACAAATATTTTTATTATTATTACCTTGTATTTACTCGCAGGTGAGAGTTAATGTTGGCGATTCAGGCCTTTGTTCTGATGTCGACGTCTTATGTTAAATAACTCCCACTGGCCAGCAGGTTTCAAATCAGTAGCTTCCCCTTTGGGCTCGTTCACAGACAAAGCACTCAAAATATTCATGTATGTAAGGATGTCAGTATATATGGCGGTACCAACAGCGACAGAGCTGAACTAGGATATAGAAGGCCAATAAAGAGTGTAGTAGGCTACAATCAAGTCAAACCGCAGTGTTATCTGATAGAGTTTTACGATAGCCTCGAGCAAGGCAGACTTTTGTTCAAAGTTGAACTGAGCATTGTAACAAGAGCAACACGGTCGAACGACTCACATTCAAGTGCAAAACTATCCTGGAGGACAGGCCTGTGGTAAAATACTTATTAGGAGCATCCACAGAGCTAACATGGAGCAGATTGGTGACAACCCGGAAAAAACGTGTTAATTATCTCCCTCAAACACACAACAGTCACAGAAAGAAAGCATATTGTGTCTGATCTTGTCGATGTAGGTAGCAACCATACAGCGTTTATACTACACTGGACAAGGATAAATAATTATACATAAGAAAAGAAAATAAAATAACAACACAATTTGCAGTTTACGTTTCAGATACATTTGTGACCTTGAAACAAGGATAAGCTCATCATCAAACTTAGCATAAATATACAGACACCAATCAAAGGAATAATTTCGATGTAATTAAAAATCGCGAGCGTGTGCACACACACACACACACACACACACACACACACACACACACACACACACACACACACACACACACACATATATTTGAGCGGGGCCGAGAGGAAGGAGGACATTTCAGATATGTCACCCGACTTAACCAGCAAAGGTTTCACAGAGAAATACACGAAAACCTCCAATACACACCTGATCAGAAACCAGAAGGTGGGGTCTTGGATGGCTGAAGCCGAAGCTGCTGCACCGGAACTCTTCCCTCATCATATGGGCACAGGAGTTCTCTCCGCTGTACGCCACCTCCTCCGACTTCCCTGTGCCGCCAGCCATTCTGCACTCTGTCTCGTTCCTGCTGAGCCGGGTTGTTGGGCTAGAATCTGGATGTCGTGTCACAATCGCTCACTGAAACAGTCGGTACACGACACGTTTCTGTCCACCGGATGAAAACAACTTAAAGAGCTATGATCGTAGTGCAGCGTCTGGTGAGCCGGTTTGCTAGCGGTAAGGCGTTAGGATGGTAAGCAGAGGAACCTCGGTTCGAATCCGCTTCGGCTCTCTTTTCTCTTCAAAAGTTGTGGTCTGTGGACACTGTCTTGTGATTTTGTCCCTCACGATTGAATGGAACATTAAAATGGTTCTCATCGCTGCCCATTTTGATGCAGGAGTCATTTTGGTGGTGAAAGTGTAGCGACAGGTATATAATCTCTCTCTTCCCCCACCTCTATACCCCCCCCCCCCCTCCGCCCGCCCCCACATTTTCCTCGTCCCTAATAAGCCTTGTGGTTTCTGTGGACGTTAAGCACCATGTTTACTTACTTGCTTACTTGCAGCGTCTGGGAGCTCTTTCACAAAACTAGGTCGCGCATGTAGGTGCTACGCCATATGTAAGGGTCACGTGTTACGTCCGGCTACAAGCTAGAAATAGTTCACAAAAACAAAACAAACAAATCCCAGAGTGTTACTTGAAGAACAGGTCACTCCAGCTGCGTAATTCCTGCCGACAGCATGTACCCGGAAAGGGACAGAATCTAATCTTATCTCGGTTATTTTTAGCTCGTGAACCAGATTCTCCTAGACGATGCTCTAAGCGGTTTTGCAACATGGACATATTCGCGCTCTACAGATTATTAGCACCGTCATTATTATCAAAACAAATCTTGCGCGGCCAAGCTGGATAGTTAGGGCTAAGTATTGGAGAGCTTGTCAGAGTCACTCACTGAAAACACTGTCATGCCATGTGTCTGTTATTGGTAACTGGATGAGAACAATTCAAGACTGAGCCGTAACGGGTCGGCCGGATCTGAAAATCTTGGCACAGATCGACACTTAATTGCTGAGACAATCGTTACATTACGTTTCTGTTATTGGCTGATATACAAGCGACAGGCCCTCCAGGATGACATGAGTCAGAGGGAAAAGCATTCCGGTATTTTCAAACATGTGGGCGCCACCAGTTTTGTCGAACTTTATGTCAGTGGGTGGGGCTATCTCTCTCCAGGCGACACTTCCCAGCTCCTTAGCAAATTACAGGAGGCTGACAAAACTGCACTCTGATTCCCGGTAGCTCATGGGCCCTCCGTCAAGATGACGTAACTGTTACTAAATTAGAAGATATATGCACGATTTCCGGTTGTTGTTTTGTGTTTTTTGTGTGTGTTTTCTATGGCACAAGGTAGGCCTATGCAGAACAGATACTACGAGGAGTAGTGTGGTAGGTCGTGCAGTCCATATACTACGGGTGTAGTTACAATCAGAAAAAGCAAAACAGCGTTCTTCGAATGCCATGCTTCGACCACAAGCCAAGTGTTTAGAAAGAAATGTTCGTGCGGACTCCCCTATATACTCCACAAGATGCCAGACAATGCTCATACAAATATTCTGCTAACTAAACAAAACAAAAACAAAACGTATTTATCCGTTCCTTTCCTTTCTGCGACAAAAAGCCGACAGACAAAAATAATGCACCTGAGCGCCTACATTTTATGTATCCAACGTCTCTCGCGAGATCAAACACCAAGAAGAACCAAGGAACGATCTGCGGACACAGTCTGCATTCTGAAGGGTTATTGAATAAAAAGAAAGAGGGACAGGTGGGGTTGGGGGTTGGTAGGGGGGAGGGAGAGGGAGGTATGTGGCGGAAAAGGGAGACGTTGTCTTTGATTGTCCTATTGTTGCTATGGGAATGACCAATATTGTGCTATTGTAGCTTTGGGAATGGCCTGTACTGTTTCATAGCGTTGGCGTTTGTTGTAAGCGAAGATGTGCAATTTTATGATCGATGGTTTTTCTGCTTTGTCTCCTTCCACTACCCCATCATTTGGTTTAAGCAAAGTTTATTTACATTCATGAAAATACGGAAAATCAATATCATTGCATGAGCATTAAACAAGCTAAGCTTATAGTAAACGCTCAAAAACATAATTTACTAAATTCATTTTGCAACAATGGGTATTTTCATGTTAAACAACATGAAAATAACAGAAAATCACTCAAAAATCAAGAGTGAGAGAGAGAGAGTGCTTTTATGATAGTAACTGTTTAGTTGGGTTTGTCATTCCCTGGCAAAACGACCAGGCTGGGCAATGAAGTCTATGACAGCTTTAAATATTAATGAGTTCCCATTGTTTGATATGTTTGGATCCCCTTGCAGTAGGGTGGAAATATTCAGCAAGTCTGCAGGGAGTTTGATTTTGGTGTTTTGGCGTACGCGTGTAAAACATGGGCAGTGCAGAATGTAGTGTTCAGATATTTCTTCTTTTTTTTCCCTCCACAATCACAAGAGCTATTTGTTGTTAAGTGTCTGTTTAATAGGTCATAATTTAAGTCGTTCATGCCTAGACGGCGTTTTCAATGTATTATCTGTGCTTTTCGACTACCGTTGTAAAAGAAAGGAGGAGGATTTGTGTCATTTCTGGAGAGAAAGTGTTTAATTTGACTAATCGATTTTGTTCGCTGTGTGTTTTCTGGTAAATTATTCCACAGTGTAGTTGTCCTCAGTGTAGATGTCCTCTGGGGTTAGGTGTCTCTCGTTGCCTTTCTTCCCGCTTTGGGATTTGGAACTGGTTTGTTTGTCTTTCAATTCTTCGTATTATTCTTCGATCTTTATATCTATATGTGTGTGTGTGTGTGTGTGTGTGTGTGTGTGTGTGTGTGTGTGTGTGTGTGTGTGTGTGTGTGTGTGTGTGTGTGTGTGTGTGTGTGTATTTTGGAAGCAGGAATAGCAATCCCACAAGAACGATCTCGTCAATCGCTTTGTCCACAAAACAAATTCGATGTCATTATGTTTTGTTTTTTTGTTGCTGGGAAACAAATTTTCCAGTAAGGAAAAGTAAAGTTGTACCTATACTGTATTATAATACAATAAAACAAACAAACAAAACACAAATTCTATAAAATCAAATTATGAGATTTTTGTTATTATGAAGATCCCACCAAATGGAATATAGAAAAGGATTCCGTTTCAAATTCATCTATTCTGTAGATTATCAAAATGCTCTCGAACATCTGCATACTATTTTTTTTACTATAATATAATAAACAGGGAATTCTAATTGGTATAAGTCCACAGTTTTGTTTTAAAAGTTATGATTTAGTGCAAACAACAAATGAATGTATTACAGGCTTACAGTGTTACAGTAAGTATATGTACTCTTCCGAATTATTCCTTATAATGTACTGTCTTTTGCAGTACACTATAGAAAAATTAAATGCACACGTATTATATTAGTTTCCATGGACTGCAAGAAGAGATACTGTTAGCTGTCGACTTTTTCCCCCCACAACATTTTCTGTTTCTCTCTGATTTTTTTCATCTCTCTCCCTCCCACCTCTCTCTCCCACCTCTTTCTGTCTCTGTCTCTCTCACTCACTCACTCACTCACACACACACACACACACACACACACACACACACACACACACACACACACACACACACACACACACACACACACACACACACACACACACATACCACACACACACACACACACACACACACACACACACACACACACACACACACACACACACACACACACACACACACACACACACACCCCTCTCTGAATCCTACTAACGTCCTTTCTTACTTTCCGCTAAAAAGGTGTCCATGTGACGCGAACATTTATCCGCCTCTTCGAAGAAACCCAACCTGCAGGCTACCGAAGGAGCACCAGAAGCAGCAGTTGCAGCAAAACAACGAACAACGACAATAACGAGCAAGGAAATAACCAAATGCACAATGTACCGTGAATAGCTGACGACTCACCTGCAATTTGCATTGAAACAAAATACGCGCACGGAGCCTTTACTGCCTCGGAAGAGTGTTTCTTAATGATATACTTGCCGACGGTCACGCCCGTTCACATCAGTTCGGAAAAGGACAGTCTGCGAACATTACCCAAGGTAGTGCAGCAGCATAAAACGAAACAATTAGAATAAAAAATTGGAATAACGACCAACGAAGACGCAACTGATTGTTGCAGTATTACAAAATCACAAAATTAAATTACACTGAAAATCGGATTGCCAGCGGATTTTTTTATTTATTTTTATTTATTTCATTTACATTTATCTTTGTTATCTACTTTGCTATTGCTCGCATGCCAGATGTTTAAGTCTAATTTTTACCAGCAACAATGCGGCAAAGGACAGTCTGTGGACAATACCCGAGGTAGTGTAGTGTCGGGGAACCAAACAATTTGGACAATCTACAGTGGTATAATTAAAATCACAACAACATATTTATACTGAAAATTATATTGAGACTATGACCGTGGTGGATTTTACCTATCTTGCCTTTGCTCGTGTGCCAGATGTTGAGTATCGCAGGAAGGCTAACTCTCACCAGCAGCAGTTCGCTAAAGTACAGTCTGTGAACAATAGCTGAGGCAGTGCTGGGTCAAAAGAACCAGCAATTAGAATAGAACACTGGGGTGCTTAACAACACTTAAAAAGTAATTGTGCTAAATGTCAAGTTCAGTGTCATAAACCATTTTCTGTTGTTGTACTTTGTGACAGCGCTTAACTGTTTTAGACCACTGAATGCGCTTCTTGATCCAACGTATAACGTTTATTTTATTGTCTGAGCGACCAAAGCGCACTAACAACATAACAACATGCATGCCCCCCCCCTCCCCCCCAGCAGTTTAATCAATCTAAAAACTAACATGATGATGCTGGTGATTCCGCATCGTTTCCACTTTGATGGATTTTACCTACCTTATAATTAAAATTTTACTCGCATGTCGGGTGACAGATATTGAGATGCCGCTTGTTGTACCCTGAAAATTAATGATCAGCAGCTAAATCATTCAGTCAGTTAGTATCCCATGATCATCAAGCAGAGAAATCAAAATCGAGTTTGGTTGTTACATCAAAATCACGATCCGTTTTACCCGAAAATCTTGTCAGTGCATATTGTTGAACGAGTGGACTGCTGCATGTTGAGAGTTCCCAGCCACTCAGGGTAGCTTAGGCAGACTGTCTTTTACCGTCCTGGTTGGCCAGCTTGAGTGACACAGTCAATACTTCCCTTTGAGTTATGGCCGGACAAGAGGCCAGTAAAAATTCTTACGTGTGAAGCTTTTGTGGCACTGTCTATCTGAATCGGTGGATTTGTTACAGTAGCTAAACATAAAGATCGAGGCTGGTATTGTGTAGTTTGTTTGTTGGCGTTCTTAAGCTAAAATCCTGAGGTTCATCCAACGTTGGGTGAGAAGGCAATGTATGCAGCCACTTCCCCCACACCTATACATAATGTCATACATGTATACAAGCGCAGCGTAATCTGCCACGACGGCAGCTGCACTCCGACTTCGATGATTTCAAGAATGGACTTTGTCCTGTCAGGGACATTATTACAGCTAAAAATCATTCTGACCTGCGACTCTTAACACAAGCCATTTGTAAGTCAGCCCCGACTTTCTGGCTAGAGACGATAAGATGCTAACAATGACGATGTCAACGGTATGTGATTGGGACCACTGTGCAGTTTGACCTTCAGTAGCGGAACGCTCTTCCACGTTTTGGGGATGCAGAACACAGCAAGGTATCTGGAGAGAGAGAGAGAGAGGGAGAGAGAGAGAGAGAGAGAGAGAGAGAGAGAGAGAGAGAGAGAGAGAGAGAGAGAGAGAGAGAGAGAGAGAGAGAGAGAGAGAGAGAGAGAAACAGACAGACAGACAGACAGAGACAGAGACAGAGAAAATCCAGGCATACAGACCTCACTCCGCTGGTTTCATATACGCACGTACATACCAAGGCAGTTTTATGCATGTATGATAAAGATATTTTGTTATGAGAGCCTTCTTCTTCTTCCGCTGGGAATAGTCACAAGCAACATGTGTGTGTGTGTGTGTGTGTGTGTGTGTGTGTGTGTGTGTGTGTGTGTGTGTGTGTGTGTGTGTGTGTGTGTGTGTGTGTGTTGTGTGTGTGTGTGTGCTTGTTTGTTTGTTTGTTTGTGCGTGCGTGCGTGCGTGTGTGCGCGCGCGCGCCTGTATCGGTGTACATACATACATGTGTTTAGGTATCCGTATAAACACTTTTTCTAAACCGAATGCCTGGAGCTATCCCACGTTAGTGTCCATTACTTTTATTATGGCATCATCATCATCATTATTACACCAAACCCCTTAATTAAAACTTCACTGGCGAGCAGCCAACTCAGGAATCCAGTACAAAATCTCAACTCTGATACGTTGAAGACTATAATGGAAAAACAAAAACAAAAAACCCCACACATTTCATACAATCACGCGCTTTCATGATCAAACCCAGTTCGAAAATTCTGTGTATAACAATTCACATGTACGGGAACATATTTTTAATTTAAAAAAAAAAATATACTCAAGAGAAATGTGTGGCCGGTTATTAGTACAACGGCTGTTGTCTACTGAATCGACCCTTTTATCGTTTTAATCGCTCACTTGCCACACGAGGTCGTTTTGAAAACGGCACCGTCTCCTATTCTTCATTTAATTCCGTGGACACTGTGTTCAGCAAAACTGACGAGCGTCCTTGTAACAGATCCATGTAACCCAAACAGACGAGACAAGACACTCAAAACGCACACTAGCGGGACCCCGATCAAAACTTATCGTTACAGACATTTGACTATTGTCTCCAGCCTGAATGTTAAGAATAATAATGAATACCTACAGCGCCTAACCCGCACAGGCCCTAAGCGCTTACACGTTCTTTACAAATACATATTGTCAAAATTCAACGTATACAACATGAACGCACATACACACACACACACACACTCGCACACACACACGCGCACACACACACACACACACACACACACACACACACACACACACACACACACACACACACACACACACACACACACATACACACCCCTAAAAGCAACATGTTGGTTGTGTCATGAGTTCCATGTCATGAGTACTTTCATCTGTAGTAATCTTCGTGATATAACAAACGCCATATCTGATATCCCCGAGGTCGGAGTGCAGCTACCGGAGTGGCGGCTAACACCGCACTGGTATGTACATCAGTAACGTAGTGGTGTGGGGAAAACATGTGGTTGCACACGCGAACTTTTCATCCAGCACCGGCATATATATGCTGCGGGACACTAACAAATCAAAGCACGCACTACATATCAGTTACAACAGCTAGGATGTCGTAAAACGAACGTCTGAAAGTTCGCCATTACTGACAGAGCTGCGTCGGTTTGAAATGCACCTTTTCTTAGAAATACCTACCTAAAACAGCTGTAAACATTTCAAACAAAAAGAAAAAAAGGAACTAATATTCAGTTTGACTCAGGATAAGCAGAGCTGTTTAACAACAAAAACGACAATCATAGAGAAGAGGACTCACGTACTGAACTCCCGAAAAGACCTACCATGGTCCACGCAATACGCTTCATGCTTAAACTGCTCAGCTCGATCCTGGATTCACAAGGCCCGAGAGGTGAATCCGTACGGCCCTGTGCCATTGAAATCGTTGGTTATATAAAGGCCCACTCGTGCGTTTAAGCTACAAGTTCTCAAAAGCCGAGACACAATAGGATCGCCCCTCGCCTCCTTGGCCTCCAAACCTTCACGCTGTGATATCAGAGCTCAGGAGCCGTGTGAAATTCGAGGTGGCCGTCCGGTGCCCCCTGTCCCTACAGTCCTGATGGTCCTTGTGGACGTAAAGCAACGAACTAAAAGCGCAGGATAACAATCATAGATCACACGAAACTGATAACAAAAACAACAACGAAAATGTAACGAATGCTGGCAGTGACGCTTTCTTGTGATAATAATAATGATATTTATGATAATACCAGAAAAGGCAGAAAGGTAAGCTACACACCCATCCCCCCTACACACACACACACACACACACACACACACACACACACACACACACACACACACACACACACACACACACACACACACACACACACACACACACACACACACACTCACATCTATTTATATGCATTGATGATGATGATGAGTTGATGCTTAATGTCCTCAGATGTCATTTGACATATTAGGGACAAGTTGTGACCAATGCCGAAGCACGGTTCAATAAAAGCCACATACGTAAGGTGTATGCGTGTTTAGCTGTAACCTGCCACCTGCACTTTTTGGCAGAATGACCGGGATTTTTTACGTGCTACTGTGGTAACACGGGGGTGGAACGGATACCGAAATAAGAGTCAGCACAGAAAGTCGACCCTGGAGAAGAAAATTCTCCCGCCGTTCCAGCAGGGATTCGAACCCGCGACCTTTCAATCACGAGTCCGGCGCTCTAACCACTGAGCTATCCCCGCCCCCAATATGCATTGATTTTGTTTGATTTGTTTATATAGTCACCCTGATATAACAGGTAGGGTTGACTGAGCGTTAAAAACGGATCACCTGTCTATCTGTTTATATACAGATATACAAAGAGAGATTATCAAAATACTATAAAACCACAATGATGTAAAATAAAAGAAAGATTGTAGTTGAATAATACATACGAAAATGATGTCAGCACCAGTGCAGCTCGGACGGGCCATGTACAACCATGGCCCAGTCTAGATACGACTCGTCGAACTGAAAATCCAGCCACCAAATCGGTCAGTCGTAACCGAGCCTGATCGTACTCTTAGACAACGAACTGCTACCTGTTCGCTGTGGTCTGTACCATCCCAGTCCTCTATACTTCCGGGTCTGATCGTACTCTTGTATGGGGAACTCTATCTAGGGAAAGGACTACAAAAGGATTGGGGCGTCTCGCTCGCTTGCTATTTTCCTTCTGCCATACCCCACCCATACTTTTTTGTATAGTATAATTATGGAGCCCCATGCTACATTCATTCATGGGCGAGAGCTGGTTAAAAAGAGAGTTATAAACATCTTACTCAAGTATTTGTATGTCTGCGTTTTTCAGTTTATTAAAATATGAAAATAACGAGAGAGAGAGAGAGAGAGAGAGGGGGGGGAGAGAGAGAGAGAGAGAGAGAGAGAGAGAGAGAGAGAGAGAGAGAGAGAGAGAGAGAGAGAGAGAGAGAGAGAGAGAGAGAGAGAGAGAGAGCTGTCCAACAAATTAACAGTCGTAACAGACAAGATATGACATGAATGGCATGCACGACTTAGGCCTGCAGATTCTATACGGCCCCTCAAAGGAAGACTGATCCGAGGATTGTGAAAGAGCCTACATTTTAGTCATTCCTAAATAAAATCAGCCAGCTCACAAAGCACTTTTGTACAATTAATATTTTCCGATGCTTTGCTCTAAAATATTAACGATGGTCGCCCGTGGAGTTTATTTGTTTGCTGTTGCTTTCGCGCCGAGATATGAATAATACTCACTATTATTCATATCTCAGCGCGAAAGCCGTACGATGCGTACATTTCCCGACTTGATCCATTTTTATCAACGCGAATAGTCGCATCATTTCTGTAGGTCACGCATAGGCATATATCTAGTTTGAATTACATGTTATAGCCTTTCAGATATTACATAGGCCTAGTATTCGCGTTGATAAAAATGGATCAAGTCGGAAAATGTTCTCATCGTACGGCACAAAATCTAAAAGAAGCCGTGTATGTTTCGACTTCAAATGTTATAAGGGCTCCTTGGAAGTTTGCCTTCGAGAATTTCTAGTCCAAACCATCATGTGGAAGATAATTAGATAATTAAAGATCTTACTCGATTGCCTGGTTGTCAGATATTGTAGATCTAACCACAACTTGAACGAAAGACGTACGCACTGGTCGGCTTCACTGAGCTATAAATACTGCGAAATTGGAGTATTTGATACAGGGTTCCAGGCGAGATCAAAAGATCAAGAGATCTTAGAGGAGGGAGGTGGAGCTGGACCCTCACTTTTGCCCAGAAGAGATCATGAGTAGGGAGGTGGAGCTGGGCTGAGCAAGTTGGACGTCTTTTGCTTTGAGTTGTCCAAGTTGTTCGTCAACAGCGGTGCAACGGACATTGTCTTAGTGACTCTGTCCAGCACAGCAGTTGAAAGAGCAATTGCGCAGTGCACAAGTCGCTGGGCAATGGCGAGGGGACACCGCCTTAACACTTCCATTGTTCTGGCGGCGGTCCACGGTCTCTCCGGTCTTTTTCGGGCGGTTTCCGCGGTCGAGCCAATCACCCTGGCCCCTTTCCCACTCTGTCCCCGTCCCTAATAGGTCATCCCGCCTCCGTGGACGTTAAGCAACATAAAAGTATTTGATTGGCTGGAAGCACAGTGGCTAGAAAATGGAGGGCCCCTGTCGATTAAATCTTTGCGCATGAGCAATGGACTGGCGTATGCGATTTGCCGGAAGTAGGGGGGAACGCATCAGCTGGACTGCTGACCCGAGTTCATAGTTGTATTTCCTTACGACCTTAGTATCTATTTCAGGGCGAAAAGATGGGCGGAAAAGATCATTGCCGTATAATCCACTGCACGACTGGTCGAATAAAAGCCAAGAATTCTGCGGATGTAGCCTATAACCTGACACACACACACACACATGTTCACACTGAGGTTTCCGTGCACGCGCCCACACACACATACACACATGCACGCACCCCCCCCCCCCCCCCACACACACACACATATAGGCGGATCGCACGCTTTTATGCGGGCATACACCCCCACCCCCACGATTAAAAATAAATATATATATATATAAAGAAAATAATAACAACAACGGCCAGCCAGGTGCCGGAGCTTTTTCCCAGTCAATGGACTGAATGAACGGAAATGTTACTAAATGTGTGGGCATTCAAAATGATTCAGTCCGGTCAAATCTCAGTACGCTCTAAGTCAGTGTCAGCAGGTTTCCCCCTACGTCCGCTTTGGAGGAGTTGCAGAACTTTGTAGTTGACTCTGATTGGTTGTCGCTGTGCGACAGCGAGATAAACGAAAGGGGTCTATTGGGTCTTGATATTTAGTCAACTCCGTCAAAAGGCGTATCTTGGTGTATATTATTATGGTGAGCATTGTTCTTTTTAAGAGTGCTGCATATATTGGCTTTGCGTATTTTGGTCAGTTACCTTATGATAAATATTTTCTGTTCCCAGTGTTTATCTAGACTGTTTCTGAAAGACTGTTCCTGCTAATACTGTGTCGGATGGCAAGTTGGCTAAATATTTTCTGTTCCTAATGGTTATCTATAATGTTTTTGAAGGAGTTTAGTGTGCGTCGAGTAAACACGCCGCAACAAGAACTGGGTCAAGGGGGCGTGGTTACACGGTCTCTGCGGACTATGGGTCCATGCGTAAAGCAAAATGATGTCTGGTGACATCAGTGAACCGTGGCCACAGTACTACTGATCTTTCCGATGTCGCCTGGCGTTTGCTTTGTACCCTGATATTTTTCGTTACATTTGACTGGGTGATAAAAACAAGTTACGTATGTGGAGAATGTAAACTGCTGTAGTGTTTCTGGTCCAGGACATCTACGTCTCTCTCCACCCGGCCCACCCCCATACCCAATAATCACCAGACAGCCAATGAAGACATGAGCAGCAGTAAACACACACACACACACACACACGCACACACGCACACACACACACACACACACACACACACACACACACACACACACACACACACCAAAAACAAACAACAACAACAACAACAACCAAAATCAGAGTAGGCAGAAATAAAGAGAACGGTTTTTGGAGAAGTTTTGAACTGTGACAGCTAGGGAACTGCAGCGAGCTCTCATCTGCGCTCATGGCGCAGCCATTGTGGTTCGCTCTTTACGAAGGAAGAAGTGAAAGAGGATGGCGCGGTGGTCATGACGCATCTACGTCTCCACGTCTGCCCCTTCACACACGGAAGAGTCACTTGAGAAGGTTCATCCAGCGACAAACTTTACAATTCAGTCGTTAGCGGCATCACTGGTCAAGTAGGTGCTATGTTCGTATGTTACGTTTGTGCCACACATGCCGGCCCTGTTGACAACGTCATAAACTGGACTCTCCCCACCACAAGAGGCACTAGGGAGGGTTAATACACGGGTGGTAGTGGTGGTGGTAGTGGCGCATAGTGGTAGTGGTGGTGGTAGTGGCGCAACCCGACTGTCTACCTACGCTTGCGCGCATGTCTCAAGCGTAACGGAGCCGAAGTCGCGCAGCTCGCTACCTAAACACCTGCCCCTTCACACACGGAAGAGTCCCTTGAGAAGGTTCATCCAGCGACAAACTTTACAATTCAGTCGTTAGCGGCATCACTGGTCAAGTAGGTGCTATGTTCGTAAAACTGACAGAAAAGGCAAAGACGCACTCGGCGGCAGCTGGTTACTTGAGTCAGATGCACGGCTACGGTCCACCATTTTAATTTCGGATGAACTCGATAGGGTTGCATCGTAAAGCTAAAACAGCAATAAAATCAACAAAAGCAACCCGCATTACAATCTCATACAAGCATACGATGCTAATCTACAAACAAAAATAAAAGTTTAATGTTTACATAGCAAAATAAAGTAAAATAGTTCCTACGAATTCACTGTGGTGAGAACGCAGCAGTAGACGGAAATCTTGAGTCATGTGGTAAACGATCTTCGTAACCTCTGACCTCTGATCCGCACAGAGATCGCTGACGTCACGAGAAATATAGTTCCCTAACCACTACCACTACCACTACCACGCGTCCACTGGCCCTCGCTACTGTGTCGCCTCCCCTCCCCCTCATAGTTCAGGAGCTGTGTGAGACTCGAGGTAGCCGTCCTGGGCCCGTATACATGGGTCCAAGGTAGACGCGCTATCACCTCCAAGGTAACGGCTACCTCCGGGGGTAGACTGACAAAACGCTATGCATGGGTGCCAGGTAGGCCTACCCGCCGCGCCTGCCTTGTGGTTAATTTACCGCTGCGAGTTCCTCCCTGTAAACATTACCCGGAGGAGGTAACGGAATTAAAAATGGCCGCTCTTATTATGTTGTGGACCTGTGATTGAAAGGTCGCGGGTTCGAATCCCTGCAGGAGCGGCGGGAGAATTTTCTTCTCCAGGGTCGACTTTCTGTGCTGACTCTTACTTCGGTATCCGTTCCACCCCCGTGTTACCACAGTAGCACGTAAAAAATCCCGGTCATACTGCCAAAAGTGCAGGTGGCAGGTTACAGCTAAACACGCACACACCTTACGTATGTGGCTTTTATTGAACCGTGCTTCGGCATTGGTCACAACTTGTCCCTAATATGTCAAATGACATCTGAGGACATTAAGCATTAACTCATCATCATCATAAACAGTTAGTTACCTGCCGGCCCTTCCGTGACTCATGCATGCGAACCAAACCAAATTCTTACCGCGACGGTAGCTACCGCCTGGGTAGCGTTTACCGGCAGGGTAGCAAAACCCTTTCCATGCATACGGGCCCTGGGCTGTCTGTCCTAACGAGCCTTCTGGTTTCCTTGGACGTAAAGCTATATTGAACCATGCTTCGGCATTGGTCTCAGCTTGTCCCATATAATTATGTCAACCGACATCCGAGGACATTAAGCAACACTACCTACCAACTACCCCCCCACCCCACCCCCCATTTGCACGGCGGGAATTCCTGGGCTGCGACACATCTGAGGAGACGGGTTGTGTAAAGAGAGACTGACGGCGGGTTCAGTGTTTAGCTCAGCATAAAGGACATTATGTATTACTATTCAACACGAACGGTGAACCAGGCTTGTGTGTGTGTGTGTGTGTGTGTGTGTGTGTGTGTGTGTGTGTGTGTGTGTGTGTGTGTGTGTGTGTGTGTGTGTGAGCTGATGAAGCAATCGAGTTTCACCCTAATATGACCTTCGCTTTAAACCGTGTGACCCGCCGTCCCTATGAACCACCGGACATAACGAAGACATACCTTGTTTTGTGCGAAACTGTGTGCCTTTCTTGTCCACGTCGGTTGAGGCAGCGATGATGTTAACACCCGCCCGGAACCTGTCAGAGGAAAGGGTAGAGTAAAACACAGCTTAGCCGCTTTAGAAACGAAAGGCAAGCTTCACGGAGCATATAGGTTATTCGGTTTTGTTGCACGGATCTAGCTACCTCTTACGCCCACGTTCATAGAACAAACGTAAAGCTTACGACCGACGTGGGAACAGATCACAAGTAAACACATCTCCACGCGTCAATTTCAGAGCCTAGCGACGCGAAACAGCAATACACATTGGGCAGGGCGTACGTATAGTCCAAGTAAATAAGTGTGCCGCGTCTGGATGAATCTGGAAAAATGGAACCGACTTTTTGTATGGTGTACAGGCGTCCTTTGGTAACACCGCAGCCATGCGTGACTGCAGTCCATAATACAGTAGTGCGTTGCTTGTATAGGATAACACCCGTCTGGGGTCGGTTAGTTAGCTCTGAATATTTATAGAGGACCACGTGACTTCACAGTCCACAGCCGGCGCGCGCAAGGACTTCGCCAGACTGCTGCGCTGTGGTTTCCGATCACTTTTCCAGAATTTTTTTTTTTTTTTTTTTTTTTGCCGTTTGTTTAACTGGCTGCCGGAGGTTGGTTGAGGTGTTGCTTTACGTCCACAGAAACCGTAGGTTTATTAGGGACGGGAGCCCAGGACGTTCACCTCGATTTTCACACAGCTCCTGAGCTCTTACTGCCGGAGGTGAGCGCGTGCCCTTTAAAGAGGAACTGAACCGAAGAAGCTTTAAAGAGGAACTGAACCGAAGAAGCACCACCCGTGAGAAGACCTACTGATGGTATTTGTTTTTATTTTTTATTATTCTTTTTTAGTACACACGCAGCAGTTCTCCATTCGATTTTCGTTTCGTCCTGTTTGTTAAAAATCGAGGTCTGAAAGTCGCGAATACTCCACCGTGGGTGCTGCCATTGTGTGTCCAGCAGTGGGAGAGACAGGGGGACGCGGGGGGCGGGAGGTGGGGGCGTGGGTGGGAGGGGCAGTTCGTTCGATGGTTTGATTTAGACTCATTTACTGGCTCAATATCATTCTGCTCTCGTGTTTTAGCTGACTTACACTGATGTTTTCATAAACAAGGCCGGCATGTGTGACAAAAGTATCAAACAGCCTACGTCATGAACCAGCCTTTTTCTGCTCTTCATTAGTAAAGAGCGAACCAACATAGCTGCACCCTAAGGAGTTCAAAATTGGAAGCAAAACATTTACTCCCTCTGTATAAAGTCTTGATAGAACAACGAAATGAAGCAAGCAGATGACAGTATTTCCACATTTTCTAAATTTTCAGGCAAACTTGCGTCAGTGAGAAAGGGCCGCGGGGTATAAAAACAACAACAGAAGACCACCCAGAGCCCGTTCCTAATAAGCCCTGTGGTTTCTGTGGACGTTAAGCACCATGTTTACTTACCATCCAGATTCATAGTTCAGGAGCTGTGTGAGAGTCGAAGTGGACGTCCTGGGCTGTCCGTCCTAACGAGCCTTCTGGTTTCCGTGGACGTAAAGATTTATTGAACCGTGCTTCGGCACTGGTCACAACTTGTCCCTAATATGTCAACTGACATCTGAGGACATTAAGCAACACTTCATCATCACCATCCAGATTGTGAGCCGGTTTGGCCTAGCGGTAAGGCGTTAGGTTGGTAAGCGGAAGGACCTTGGTTCGATGCCGCTTCGGCTTTCCTTTCTCTTCAAAAAGGTTGGGGTTTGCGGACACTGTCTTGTGACTTTGTCCATCACTTCCTACTGAAACATTAAAATGCTCTCATCGCTGCCCATCTTAATGCAGGAATCATTCTGGTGGTGACAGTATAGCGATAGGTATATAATCTCCCTCTCCCCCCACCTCCATACCCCCTTCCCCCCTTCTTCCGGTCCCTAATAAGCCGGTTTGGTCTAGCAGTAAGGCGTTAGGCTGGTAAGCACAGGGACCTCGGTTCGAATCCGCTTTGGCTCTCCTTTCTCTTCGAAAGTTGTGGTCTGTGGACACTGTCTTGTGACTTTGTCCCTCACAATTATGAAACATTAAAATGGCTCTCATCGCTGCCCATCTTAATGCAGAAGTCATTCTGGTTGTGAAAGTGTAGCGATAGGTATATGATCTACCTCTTCCTCCACCTCCATACCCGCTTCCCCCTTCTCCCCGTCCCTAGTAAACCTTATGGTTTCTGTGGGTCCAGATGGGATTTGAAAGAGGTCAGCTCAGCACAAATCCAGACTTCGTGTGACCATTCGATCGATTCGACAGCCATCACATGTGTGATCATCCCATCATCTAAAGTGTCTCACTTCTGACATGTCATATTCAGTCCTCCCATGCCTTCAAAACTGCGTCAAAAACTCACCTAAAAAAACAAAAAACAATACACACATATGTTCTCTCTCTCTCTCTCTCTCTCTCTCTCTCTCTCTCTCTCTCTCTCTCTCTCTCTCTCTCTCTCTCTCTCTCTCTCTCTCTCACATGCATGTGCTCACACAATACAAACATACACACACACACATACACACGCGCGCGCGCGCACGCACGCACGCACACATATACACACACACATACACACACGCGTACACACACACACACGCGCACGCACGCACACACACACGACAGATAAGGATAAGTTCAATCTAAAACAACGCCATTTGTTTATCTTCGTACACTGACGTCATCAAAATATGTCGTCACGAGGCGCTGCCATGCGTACCAGTCGGGAAGAAAGCAGCGCAGGCGGAGTGGCCAGCAGGGCAAAAAGAGCATGCAGGCAGACCCCAGCCATGGAGGAGGGAACTGGGGTGAATCCAGGGTCTTCCCCGGGATGCAGTGTTCTCAATTCGCCCAGTCTACGCTCTCTGGTGGGGGGAGAATGCCTGCAGATCCTGCGATGTGGAATATGTATGGAGTTCTTCAACATCCCCATCGTGCTGCCATGTGGACACACCTTCTGTCTGCAGTAAGTCACCGTTTAGCCTTGATCTACATCGCGGAATGTGAAGGATTGCTGTGTTGGTTGGTCAGTTAAATTTTTGAATCGATTTTCGTTGGATTCCAGCTGTTTCCAATTTAAAAAAATTAAAAAAAAAAAAAAAAAAAAAAGGGGAGAAAAAAAAAGGGGGGGGGGGGGGGGGGGGGGATAAGGGGGACGTGGGACACGGGAGGGGGGGGGGGGCAATTCTTCCGATGGTTTGATTTAGACTCGTTTACTGGCCCAATCTGATACACGATATCATTCTGCTCTCGTGTTTCAGCTGACTTGCATGTGCTCAGAACTGTGGCCATCTCTAACCAGTCGTAGTCGAAGCTTACAACAGCTAACCCATGTGACGTAACGAATATGCAAGAAAAAGAGTTGCCCAGCGTTATGTTAGTCGGTTTTTGTTTTTGTTTTTTAATTTCTTCCACTGTGTGGGAACTGTGTCATGTCACTGTGTACGATTTTGTCTGAAGAAACAAAAACAACGACGAAGCGATTAACACAAACAAGAAATGGAAAGACAAGACTTAAATAACATTTCATAACAGAGAAGCTGAGAGAGTATGCATACCAACACATGGAGAGAGAGAGAGAGAGAGAGAGAGAGAGAGAGAGAGAGAGAGAGAGAGAGAGAGAGAGAGAGAGAGAGAGAGAGAGAGAGAGAGACAGACAGACAGACAGACAGACAGACAGACAGACAGACAGACAGACAGACAGACAGACAGACAGACAGAGGACGTTTACTGTCCTCTCATTTCACTTCTTCCTATTTTCGTGACTATTTAGTGTACGTTTTCGTGCATTTGTAACTTGCAGATGTCTGACTGAGATGTGCAAGCATGCGATACGTCCTCGTGGCCCAAATCCCGTTGTGACAGAGGTGTTGATTGGCTGTCCGAACTGCCGCGTGCAGATTTTTGCCACGCCCATACTGCAGCGGAACGTCACGTGCAACTTCATTATCCAGTCGTTGGTCGACATGCTTCGCAACAGGAAAGTACCGAAGAAGGTATCAATACGTTATTATCGACGTTAAACACACCAACAGAAAACAGCCCCAGTCCCCAGATAACATCAACGAAACAAGTCAACAACAATAACAAAGTTTGTTTATGCACAACGGCGAATTAACAGTTCTATTAACAAGTTCTTGCCCAATGGAGTCAGCTTTGTATGACTGCAGTGTTACATAATATGGACACGATCATGAGCATTCTAGAATACTATACTTAAGGTTATGTTTGTTAATGTATGCAAACGTGGTTTTTGTCATGAGTTGTTTCTTTATAACAATTATCTACGGTTATTATTGTAACCGAGTGTATTGTATACATGTTCCGGGCCATGACCCTATAACCTTTTCTTTCCGGTCCTTTTCCTTTTTGATTGGGTGGGGTTTTTATGGCCCCAATTATCTAAGGTGTTAAAAGTTGTGTGCTGGGCCGGCAGCGTCCCTTTTCCCCCAGTGTCCCTGCAGAGGCAGGTTTGTTTACTGTTGCGGCCGGTGTTCATGTTTTCATCTCAGGGGAGAGCCTACACTGTTTCCTGGTTGGTTGGTGTACAAATAAAAGTTATGTTATAGCAACCTCTGACTTGTGACTCTTCATCCATACTTCCAACCTGCTTCCCCTCAACTCCCCACCCCACTCCCCTACATTATTATTAACGTAAAGCTTTAAATTATCTAGAGTATGTTGAAGGAAATAATGGAGCGGGGTGAAATGCACTGATAAAAATGTTTTGGTTAGGAGCGATCTCTGATAACATCCTGCTGAGCTTTACACGTTCATGCTAGTTGCGGTAACCTTTACCTGTTCTGTTGGTCAAAAGAGACGCTGAATTAACCTACCACATTTGATATTCAGAGCAGCATTAACGCTAAACGAGGTTCTTTTTTTCTTAGAACTTTTCATTCCATGCAAAATTACAATGCACGTGACACTGCGTTCTTTTCTAACTCCTCCACAGAAGGATGTGTCAGTCAACACTGAGCGATCCCTGATTGGTCCACGTGTTCGTGCCATCAGCGAAGTGGCATTGTGTGGAGTTCTACAGGACATCGATCGTCTGTCCGCTTCGCTCGAACACAGATCTGTTGTGGACGATGCCTTCTTCGAGATAGAGAATATCCGCCGCCTTCACCTCTCCAACCAGGACAAAGCATCAGGAGATTCCCTTGGTGCCCAAACGAATAGTATTGTTAGTCCCGGCAATCATGGTGTTTGCTGCACCAGTGACTCGACGCCTCAACCCGATTCTTCGACGACAACCCAAACAGAGTGTACCCAACATTCACCGAACCATGACACGACCTCACAGAACTCTAAAAAGTGCTACGCGGCGGCGCTGGCTTCGGGTAAAGATCGACCTGCAGTCACCACCGCCTCCTCCAACATCAGCAGCGTTGTGAATACCAGAGTAACGAGATTACCCGTAAACACCGCCAGAACTTCCTCCGGAGCGCCTTGCGGTGCCAGAACTTTACGTCTCCTTCCTGTACAAAACCCACCGTCCGGGTTCCGAAACCGAAACCGGAATAATTCAAAGACTTCAGCCCATCTCGGTAGACTGCAACCGGAGTCAGATACTGGGCATGCGCAGTGCTGCGTCAGGCATCGTCCTTTCCTGTCCAGCGCTGGTTCTAAACGAACACATCCTTATGAAATAGATGTTGTGTTTGTGGCCAGACACTGTGACGTGAGCACCGCAGAGACTGTCCAACAGCAGGATACGGTTAAACCACAGCAGCATAGCAGCACGACACTTGCAAACAAGCAAGAGGACTTCTGTCTTCAAACGACACAAAAGCTTCCACGGCGAGACGTGTGTTTGTCAGCTGACACGAATCTTGAAAACCTTTCTTCTAATAAAGAGCTGTCGTCTTCGGCGTCAGCGGGCATCTGTCATGACGGGACACAAGGTCAAGGACACGGGTTGAATGCCGGACCTAGCTGTTTTTATGACCCAGACGTGGTCAGCTTTTCTTGGAAGGGTTCCGAGCGTGTTGTCAGAGACCGTCTGTTGCCAGAAACTGTCGGTCAAACGAAGTCACCAGTGTCCATTCTAGATGAAGAGGCATTCACAGATAACGGAAATCTTCAGAGCTCAGACGTAACGGCTGACGCAAAGCTGTCGTTGCCTTGGTTCTTGGAGTCCTCTTAGTCCACTTAATATTACATAATGGAAGCGTTTTCGATACGACCAGGGAGACAACTAGCTAACTGTTCAGTCAAGATTGCCGCTCTTCCTTAGTTAAATCCACAATACAATACCAGCGGTCTTTGCAGGCCTGTCTTCTAAGGATTAGTCGAAGTTGCAGGTTTTTAGCGTGCACTGAGCGCAGGATTGTTTTGAGAAGAAAAAGTAGGGAGGAAAGCGGCAAGTTTCGCAGTGATTAGTAGTGGGGGTAACTGCTAATATTGCTGAATTTGACTGAAAATCAGTTTTGATGTCCAAACCGACCCCAGCGTAGTTGCAAGAAGGAGAGGGAGGAGGAGGAGGAGAAGAAGGAGACAGAGAAGGGAGAAGAAGAAGAAGAAGAAGAAGAAGACAATAACAACAACAAAACGCGAACAACAACTAGAAAAGATGCACATTGTAAAACCGGTAAAAACGACCGGTCTTCAGTGGATACCAGCTAGTCATATGTCATGCTTGTCGGTTCAGTAGTGCAATGCGGAGAACAGGTCACGTTCTTGATGGTGGGTGGCAACAAAATATTTATATATCTCATTCAGTGTCCATGTTATTGTCTCTGAAACCTTTTTTTTTTCTTCTTCGATGTGAAACGTTCACATCCTAATAAGTACGCTTCCCTTCCACTATTTCTACGTGGAGTTACGTCCACTTCTTTCACTTTTTACTTTTGTTTTAGTTTTTTGTTTTGTTTGTTTTGTTTTTGCTTTTTGTTTTTAATAGAGGAGATACTGTTCTCCACTATAAAGCAATGTACTTGTTCCATTATGATCCGCATACGTTCCGACACTGTTTGAATATAATGCTGACGGACTTTATGATAAGTTTGTGTTGTTGCCGCAGGGTGAAATCCACCTGTTTTATTTTTCCTTCTTTCAGTTCTGACTATTCAGTATTTTGTTGGCTTCTACCGTGTACCGTTGCATTACCACACTGGCTGAAAAAGACGTAGACAGGGGCTACTGATTCCTAAAATCTAGAGTTTGTGAAGAAGAAGACGTCAAAGAAGCGATCAGGTGGATTGCGACGGACAGAAAAGGGAAAGCGAAATGTTGTCCTGCGTCACATCAAAACATACCTAAGTCTGTAGATCGGCCATTGGCGAGAAGGCATTCATGATTTTTTGTTGTTGAAAACTTTACATACGTTCACGAAAAGATTTGGACACACTTCGAGTTGTAACCTGTATTAAACCAGCATGTTCGTACCTCGACGACCAAAGTCACAAGATCGCCCAAGTGTTTTCGTATCCCTCTGTGTGTGTGTGTGTGTGTGTGTGTGTGTGTGTGTGTGTGTGTGTGTGTGTGTGTGTGTGTGTGTGTGTGTGTGTGTGGCTTGCTTGCGTGCGTGCGTGCCGTGCGTGCGTGCGTGCGTGCGTGCGTGCGTGCGTGCGTCGTGTGTGTGTGTGTGTGTGTGTGTGTGTGTGTGTGTGTGTGTGTGTGTGTGTGTGCGTGCATGCGTGTGTGTATGTGTGTCCCTCTGTGTGTGTGTGTCCCTGTGTGCGTGTGTGCGTGCGTGCGCGCGCGCACGAGATGTATGCGTGCAACACCTCCATCGTTGTTACTCCCGAGTGTAAGTGTAACCGCAATGCGCAAACTAGCCATACAGGCAACGCGACCATTTCCAAACAAAATGTGCACAAACTGTTGGCCCCCTCCTATCTCGTATTACTTTCCAAAGTAACGCGTGGGATTTTTGTAACTTGTTTTAGTTAGGCTATCTGTTTCGTGCAGTTCATGTAGCAGCACAAATACAGACATTTTCACCGCACAGATTTCCTTTTGACATAGACAAGTACGTGCTCAAGCACAACACTCAAGCACGTGCGCGCGCGCCGCGCGCACACACACACACACACACACACACACACACTCACGTACGCACGCACGCACACATGCACGCGCGGACGCACGCACCGACACACGCACGCACGCACACACACACACGCGCGCGCACGAAAAAGAAGGGGGTGGGGAAGAAAGAACAGGATAAAAAAAGAAAAAAGTCAGGCAGATATTTGCACTTTTGTTGTTGTTTGTTTGTTTGTTTTTGTTGTTGTTTTTTGTTTTGGGGGGGAAGAACTAAAAGATTCACGTCAAACACGTCATTCAGTCGTGACGCCATAGAATAGAACTGATGACGTTGTCGCCCTGCAAAAAAACACCAACATGGCCCAAGCCATGGCGGCGGGGGCAGAGCCCGGCCCCGGCGCAGCGACCGTGGGAGACTCTATAGCTGCCCACTCGGGTCAAAACGCCCCAACGGAGAACAGCGCTTGCAACGTGGGGCCTCATTGGAGCAGACATCTTAAGTGTTTAGTGTGCTTTGGGTACATGCAACAACCACACACACTCGCCTGTGGCCACACCTTCTGCAGAATGTAAGTTCTTGACCAATAAACAAAGGAGTTAATTAGCAGCCGAAAGACGGCGTCACAACGAATCAACAAAGACCTGAGTCACCTGATAATGATAACAATAATAGTAAGTAAGTAAGTAAACATGGTGCTTTAACGTCCTCAGACACCATGAGGCTTATTAGGGGACGGGGAGAAGAAGGGGAAAGGTGTATGGAGGCGGGGGAAGAGGGAGATTATAATATATACCTATCGCTACACGGCTGTCTCCACCGGAATGACTTATGCATTAAGATGGGCAGCGATAGAGCCATTTTAATGTTACATAATTGTGAGGGGTCAAAGTCACAAAGACAGTGTCCACAGACCACAACTTTTGTAGAGAAAGGAGAGTCCGAAGCAGATTCGAACCGAGGTCCTTCTGCTTACCCAGCCTAACGCCTTACCGCTAGGCCAAACGGCTCACGAATAATAATAATAATAGCCGTTATTTTTTTAGCGCCGTATCTCACCAACAAAGCGCGATGTGCTCACCCTCGTCGGTGAGATACGACGCTATAAAAAATGACGGCTGTTATTATTATCAGGCGGTTAAATACCGCTTCGGCTCTCCTTTCTCTTCTGAAAAGGTTGTGGTTTGTGGACAATGTCTTGTGACTTTGTCCATCAATTCCTACTGAAACATTAAAATGGGCTCTCAATCGCTGCCCATCTTAATGCAGGAATCATTCCCGTGGGTGACAGTGTAGCGATAGGTATATAATCTCCCTCTTCCCCCACCTCCATACCCCCCCTCCCCGTCCCTAATAAACCTTATGGTTTCTGTGGACGTTAAGCACCATGTTTACTGACTTATTATCAGGTGACTCAGGTCTTCTTTTTCTTTTTTATTCTGCACAGGCGCTCTGGAACTCGTTCTTTCAGACCGTAAGTTCAACAAAGCACGAACAACCGAAACTTGCCAGCGAACTTTTGACCTCATAAACACTGCCAATGGTCTGCCTGGCGAATAGACGGCAATGTATCATCCACTGTATTCATCCTGTAGGCTAGTATAATTATATGGTCACCCTTTCCAACCTGGACGTACTGATCGCGCGTGCGCGCACACGTGTATGTGTGTGTGTGTGTGTGTGTGTGTGTGTGTGTGTGTGTGTGTGTGTGTGTGTGTGTGTGTGTGTGTGTGTGTGTGTGTGTGTGTGTGTGTGTGTGTGTTGTGTTGTGTTGTGTTGTGTTGTGTTGTGTTGTGTTGTGTTGTGGTGTGTGTGTGTGTGTGTGTGTGTGTGTGTGTGTGTGTGTGTGTGTGTGTGTGTGTGTGTGTGTGTGTGTGTGTGTGTGTGATAGAGAGAGAGAGACTGTGTGTGCGTGCGTGCGTGCGTGCGTGCGTGTGCGGTGCGTGCGTGCGTGCGTGCGTGCGTGCGTGTGTGTGTGTGTGTGTGTGTGTGTGTGTGTGTGTGTGTGTGTGTGTGTGTGTGTGTGTGTGTGTGTGTGTGTGTGTGTGTGTGTGTGTGTGTGTGTGTGTGTCTGTGAAGAACAGGTTATGTTATTATATGCTTGACTCAATACGTTCGTCTGTGACACTTGCGTATTCGCATCAGCTGTAAATGTTAATATTGCAATACTCTACACTTGTGAGAAAGGGCGCTTTATAAACGTAGGTTATTAATTACTGTTACATATATAATTATGTCACACGCACTGTGTTAATGCTCAGACTATCTGAACTCTGTTCCGTAGCTGCCTGGTACGGCTGGGCCAGGTAGCCAGAGACGCACATCCGGGACATAGCGCTGCGCCGCCTCAGCCTCCGTTGTCCCACCTGTCGGACTCTGTTTCCCGCCTCCACCATCCTGCGTGGCCACGGCCTCCACTTCCTTCCTCATTCAGAACCTTATTTCTGATTGGAAGAAGGAACGGAAGAGGGTAAATTATACAATGTATTGTTTCTGCTCAAGCGGTGAAGCTAATACCGACTCAGTAATGATATGGACGCAGAAGCGCAGGATATATATATTATATGTAAGGCATCCATGCATTTCATTCCGAATTTAATATCGCTGCTTCTGCTGTTGTTGTTGATGTTGTTTTAGCTGCTGCTGCTGCTACTGTTGTTTTCGTGGGTGAAGATGCGGATAGCCGCAGAACTTCTGTCAGACTTTTATTAGGTCTCGTAATCGTATTCCTATCGTGCTTTCTGCATATCCTCTGTGAGGTGATAATCGCTTGTGGCTTGACAAACTCACATTCCCGAGAAAATGTACAAATCTTCTAAGAGATTGTAGGTAAATAAAATAAAACGTAACTCCATGGGCTTGTTTGGACCAATCGGAGCCTGGGGGACATTTTTGTGGCTGTCAGTTGTTTGTTGTTGTTTTTGTTTGGTTTCTTGAATTAATTTTTTTTTTTTAAAGACGAAGAAAGCAAAAAAGAAGAAGAGAGAGAGGGGAAAGAAAGAAAGAAAGAAAGAAAGAAGATATGCATGGGCATAAGCGTATCGCAGTTTTTCCCTGGCCACTTTAGTACTTTA
>OY757547.1:17992979-18054374 GCA_963584105.1 Alviniconcha strummeri
ACTCAGTCTAGGCCCGTCAATTTTAAATCACGGAAAGCCGTCCGAATTCTCATACCCCTCCACCGCCCCTTCCCTCTTCCGCCCCCCCCCCCCCCCCGTCCCCCGCCCTTTGCCATATAATTGTATAAAAGTATTGGGATTCCTCTTTGAGCGGGGCTCGCGGTTTGCTTCTTGAATCGTATAATTTGTTTCATGTTTTAAAATGCCTCGTGCAGCACAGGGTATACAGTAAGTACTACAAATCTATTCAACGCACGCACTGAGTGACGCCGAAGGGCTCATCAAAAGAGTTGAGCAGCAGGCTTTGAAACTGTTTAGTCAATAATGCTGCACTTCGGAACTTCAAGTCATTGACTTCCGTTTTCAATAACACTTTTTATAAAATCTGCCTTTATTATTGCACTGTGTTTTTATTACTGATTTGAAATGTAGGCGTGTGACCATTGCATCGTCACAAGGAAACATTTGGTCACACGCCTACATTACAAATTAAAAAAAATTATACTAGAATCTGGGAACCTCACCACTCTAACCTTGCATGGTCACAGTGTTCTGACTGGCGTCAGTGTGTTGTGACACAGCCCAAGCCGAGGCGGTCTTTATTACTGTAAGCAGATGGACTTGGACAACTTGGTTGACTGAAGTGTCTTAGTGGCTCTCAGCCCGGCTGTCATTGGCTGTGTTTAACGTAGCGTGTGCACCGGCTTTGTGGCGTTCAGTTCTAGCTGACGGCGCTGTAGCCATGGACCTATATATATATATATAGGTCCATGGCTCTAGCCCAGGCTATGGGGCATTAACTGCAAATCCTAAACACTGGTTTACGATATCCTTCCTCCAGCCTTTCGGAAGCACCTGACAGTGTCAGTGAACATGGTGCATAACGTCCACAGAAACCCGCATAAGGCTTATTGGGGACGGGGAGAAGGGGGGTGGGGGGATGGGGTATGGAGATGGGGGAAAAGCCGGGAGATTGTATACCTATGTGACACTGTCACCACTAGAATGACTCCTGCATTAAAACTGATGGGCAGCGATGAAAGCCATTTTCATATTTCATTAATTGTGAGGGTACAAAGTCACAAGGCAGCGTCCACAAACCACTACCCCTTTGAAGAAAAAGGAGAGCCGAAGCGGAATCAAACCGGCCGAGGCTTTTCTGCTTACCAGCCTAACGCCATACCGCTAGGCCAAACCGGTTCACAGAGTCGGTGGAAAGCTACGCGGACAGTGGCGTAACCAGTTCTGGAAGAGCTTTTTTGGAGGAAGGTGCCGTAAAGCGGTGCCCTGAGGCCACTGGACGGCGGGAAAACCAGACTAAATGTCTTGTGTGCTTCCATTTCAGTCTTGGCCCTTCACGTAAACAATCACTAGACAGTCGTTAATTCAGGAGAAATAGGTTAGTTTTGAGCCCGGCTTTTTGGGAAGACTGAATTCACAACTGAATATTTTGTTTCAGATTGCATCGTCATAAGGAAACATTTGGTCCTACGCCTACATTCAAATAATAAAAATGATAGTAGAATCTGGGAACCTCACCACTCTAGCCTTCATGCAGTGCGACCGTACAGGTCGGTGACCGACGACCATGATGATGTGGGGCCACTTAACATCAGGCTTAGATGTCGGGCTGACACTGCGGTATCCTATAGGGACAGGAACCGACGACCGGCGGCAGAACGGATTGATTGAATGACCTGAATATGTGCTGGAAATGTCTGTACATCGCAACGCTGTTACTAAAATTACTATTTAGTTTCCGCCATGGCAAAAGTAGGCCGTGCACCGGCGAGGTCGTACTGGTGTGGCAAGAAAAACTGTCATACACAACTCGGCGATTATTTCGAGAGACAGACCGTGCCATTGGATACAAGTATGTCAGTACAACACATAAGTTAGAAAACGATGGTACACAGACGGCCAGCATTCCTCAACATATATTTATGGCAAAACAGTGGGCCCGGTGGGGCGGGGGCCGAGCGGCTCAAGGCCGGACGGAGGGGTGCGGACAGCTACCCCACTAACGGCGGGCGTGATAATCCACAAACTAAATACCAACCAATCACTTTTCGATGTACTTATGAGAGGTGTGGGACACCTCACTCACAACATAAGCTGTTTTTACTGTAGCCCGAACAGACTGAAGAGCTAAAAAACACGAAAAAGCACAGCTTATAGTCCAGGACTGAACTTATGTGAGGTGTCCTAGATCGCACATAGTTACTGCACAACCTCGTGAAATGACTGAATGGCGACCGCTGATTCAAATGAGTCATTTCAGTTGTCTTGAAATAATTTCACGGGGCCTTCTGCGACATGCTTTCCATCAGTTGTTACTTCCGGTCGTGCACCCAGTGTTACATATCATGAACTGACCCTAACAACAGTATATAATCTATCCACCCACTGTTGAATAAGCTTGCAGTCAAGTGTAAAACTGACTGAAAGTGGATTTTTCCGGCGATTCGAAACCTCTGGAACAAGCTGACACAACTTGTCCCTGACTGCTTGCCTTGCGTCCGGCCACGTGTATCTTCTAGCTTAACGACACTGAGAAACGTCATTATGACTAATGCCGCCTATACGGAAATAGCCGAGGCCTCATGTTTGGGGCATGTCACTGGTGGAGTTCTTTGTCAGTACGGCGGCACGGGCCGATCCGGCATCGATCAAAGTAGCCAAGTCACGGTGTTGACAGTGTGTGTGTGTGTGTGTGTGTGTGTGTGTGTGTGTGTGTGTGTGTGTGTGAGTGGGTGTGCGAGTCAATGAGTGAGTGAGTGAGTGAGTGAGTGTGTGTGTCAACTACGGTGTGTGTGTTTCTGTCGCGGCCGGAAATCCGGCGTTACTGACATAAAAAATAAACCCTGAAAAATCTTTATTTGGATCGTGTCTTTGTTGTGTTGGTTTGACGTCTTTCGTTGAGCGCTACTCAATGAAACAACTCCCCCGGCTTAGTGTTTGCGGCCGCTGCATCTCAGTTCAGCCAGTTGAGTAGATTTCAGTCGAAGGCCGCGGCCGCCGGACCGTTGATGACGTCACATAAACACATCAACAAAGAATTGAGCCGTCTACAGAACCACATCTGGCATGCGAGTAAATACACACTCTGGTGGAGTTTATGTATTTTGTATAATTTACTCGCTTGCCAGGTGAGTGCTGTTACAGCGTAGCCCGGCGGGGCCGGGTGACTCAGGTCACCGTGGTTGACGTCCTTCGAGCGCTAATTAACTCCCTTGTTTGTTGATCCTGCATAGGCGCTCTGGGCTTCGTTCTGTTTCAGATTATGTCTATTTTATTCTGGGTGAAAATCCGGTCGATTTCTGTGGACAACAACGTCATTACGATGACATCACGAACTATTTTTATGCTCTCGTAAGCTGGCAGCCATCCCACAATGCATTCAATAAACACCAAGCATAGAAACAGGAAGTAGGCAACGAGGCGATAGAGGGGATAAAGTGAATCGTCTGCTGTCGACAGATTGCAGTCGGTTTCTTCTATGACCACAGGTCAAGAAACACGGAGAGCAAGTTTACACTACTGGCCATTTAAGGATACTTCCAAATAACACTGTGAATTTGATTAGCGATTTAGTTTTGAAAGAAGCAGCCGAATGCTGAAAGGATTGTGACTCGTCAGTTTGGGTAAGTAGACGCTCGTGAGAGGCTCGTGCAAGGGATAAAAGATGACATTTTCTATGTAATTTGCTTTTTTCTTCATGATATATTATTTTAGGTCGAGTTTAATTCAACAGTCTACAAGGCTTCTTTCATTTGCTTTTTGCTTTTGTGGAAATTTTCTTTCGCTTTGTCTTGACCAATGATATCCCATCATTCGTGCGTTGCGGAATTTTCATTGTGTCGTCCGCCATTTGCATCCATCAGACGCCGGCGTGTTTGACAGTTTGGAGTTGAAGAGAGTTTGCTCAAGCTTAAACAATTTTCAGGTTATTCCAGTGTTTTGTTTCTCGTTTTGCACCCTACGAGTACATTTTGCGTGTACAATCCTTTGAACATTATGGGCATAAAGTATAATGACGTGGTTCATTAACTGCGAACATGAAAGCAGGAAATCGGCTGCTTCTGTGTGCTACTGCTAGTCAAGTCCCAGGTTTTTTTGACGTTTTTCTGTACGCTGGTTTCTGGGAAACATTTTCTTATCTATAACAGACGAAGATATGCTTTGCTTTTTTATGAGTGTGTAATATTCGGGTTTGGTTTGGTCATACCGTTCTTATGCTCATTGTTTGGTATTTACCATCTCCCCTCCCCCAGTCGTACCGTCGTAAGATTCGTAGAGTCGCACAGGCACTTGACGCCATTTAATCATTTGTTACATTCCAGCAAATTGTATGTTGTTCTTTTCCAGTAGCACAAGTTAAACACTCCGCCTCATGATGTGCATGTCTCAGCATTTGCTGTTAGTCTGCTCCGAGCCTTCCCAGGTCTGTACTCGGTGGTACAATCCTCTGCTCAGTCTTGAGCAGTCCGGTTAGGCACCAACAAATCTCTGGCCAGCATTTACTGGATCTGTTGAGTACCTTGCTTCATCCAGGTGTCTGGCATGAATGCAGTGGTGGGGAGCTGCACAGTGGTTTAGCAGCCCTTGCTGGCCGCAGTGAGAGTGGAATCTGTTCAGAGAGATGATGATGTGAACTGTGGTGTCAGATGGTTCCAGTCCACCGCTGTTCACACTTTTAACTGTTAATGAGTTTTTATATTGCTTTGTGTGACACTGCTGGGTGTTAAGTGTGTGTTGTGGTTTCTTGTGTAGGTGTCAATTGTATGTATGGCCCTCGCTGTTGGATGAACCAGCTCAGTCATTAGATAGCTTTATTTCTTTCACAGTTCTTGTTTTGTTCACTGTTTCTATGCAGCGTCCATTTCAAACCAACATTCAGAAAATTACTTCTGTTACTGTTGCTTGTTTTAGTGTTGTTGACCATTGGTGAAAGATCTGACCATTGTTAGTGTTGTTGTGGTCAAAGATCTGATCATTGTTAGTGTTGTTGACGATTGGTCAAAGATCTGACCATTGCTGTCAGTTTAGGGGAACTGCATAGCAAGAGAGAGAGAGAAAAAAGGGGGGGAGGGGGGTAGGGGTGTTCTTGCTGTGTGCTGACACCCTTGAAATAAACACACATGCCCAGGGAGAGAAACAGTACAGTTTCTGAAAGGGGCTCATTCCAGTCTCACTCTCACTAGTCTCAGACTCTGCAGCAGCTGACACTAATGATAGCCTCAGTTGTCAGAGCTGTTCCACATTCACCTAGCTACTTCAGACTAGTTCAGTACAGCTTTGCTGTTTAGCATGCATGACTGCTTTGGAAGCATTCCTTCAACATTGTGGATTTGGTTAACTCTCAGTCTCGACAGTTCTTGTGATTTTGACACTTTTGTACGTATTCTCACCAGATGTTTTTCAAGTGCTCAGAAAAGTTATAGCCATACCTAAGGATAAGAATGTGGCTGTAATATATCAAAATGTGAAGAAATGGATGGGCTTTTTTAAATTCAGGTTTTGTTTTATAAATGGCGTTATTTGATGTGGTCATGTGACTGACTTTTAGTGTTACTAAAAATAGAAATTGGCATATCCATTCACTCATTCGTCTTTCGTAATGAACAGAAAAGTTAGGATATCAGTCTTAGTTTAACAGCAGCTGATGTTAAATTATTATTGAACAGGAACAGTTTCCCCATGAAACAAGCCAAGTTTCACACATGCAACTTGCAAGTCAATATTTATAGATTTTGTGCTCTTGAAATGGAGTAAGTTGGTGTTTTACGCCCAGTCAACCGGTGCAGTTATATCAGGGCGATTCTTGAAATGGAAGCTTACCAAATACCAAAACCAATTTTACCAAACCACATGAAAATGTCACCTGTAAAGTAATAAGGCTCAACACCACAAGGCAATATGCAACAGTTATTACATTTGTTATAACACTGACATGTTTTCACATTCCATGGAATCACAAACAGATTTCATAATGTTCAGGCATGGAAACTATTGAAAATAGAGTGCAACACACACACACACACACACACACACACACACACACACACACACACACACACACACACACACACACACACACACACACACACACTCAATTGCACTAACACTCATGAAAACTGAGCAGGCAGTTTCTGTCCCTCTGGAAACACAGATAAGTCTCAAAGCCCATATATTTGACACTTGTTTTCTGTTTATCTTTGTAATTTTTGTTAATTTTTATTATTTATTTTTTACAATTTCTACTTTCCTTGGTCATAATACTTTTAATAGGGATAATAGAATGTGTTGTATTTTTTTTAAGCATGTACATCAAGATCTGCAATCTGCCTAATCAACTCTGTTATAATTAATAAAGTCTAGCTGTCCATATCTGTCAGGTCCTTATACTGTAGTTCTGGTATGTATACATGCTTCTTTCTAAAATCTTAAAACAAGATGAATGCATTCACACATGCAATATCAAGAAAATGGTAAAAGAGGGTTTTCCACCTTTTGTTTTACACAAATTTTATCAGCTGATCACTTTTGTCTACCCCTTCCATGTAAGCATGATAATGTTTCACATGTTTTGGCTGCCTAACAATAACATTTAACTTTCTGTACTGTCCATTGACTGGATATAACTGCTATTAGCAAAACTGAACCTGTTTGCACAGTACACTGAAATCATGTGCTAAGCAACATTTAACTTTCTGTACTGTCCATTGACTGGATATAACTGCTATGAGCAAAACTGAACCTGTTTGCACAGTACACTGAAATCATGTGCTAAGCAACATTTTTGTCCTGCCATTGCATACAAAGAATATCCCCCCCCCCCCCCCCCCCCCCCCCCAACACATCTTATGTCTCCCCTGTTTGACTTTTTCTCAGATTGTTTGCTCTTTTCAGTGACTGGGGCATCAGTGTTGTAGCTTTGATCTCTGTAACAAAAAAATAATAATAGAGATGTAAAAACACTTGTGCAGTGGCATTCTTGTTTTAAATTCTCCTTTTATAAAAGAAGGAAACAGACTGTAAAATGGCAGATAAAACTAATTCACTAACCTGTCACGAGCACAAGCTGTGTCTGACTGATGGACTAGGTATGAAACAGAACAAGGTTCAGAGGTCAATCTTGCATTGGTTTCTGTAAATTTCACAGGTGAACTCTTTCAGATCATACTATTTGGGCTTGAAAGCTGAAGCAGCAAGCATATATCAGCTCCAGTCCTATAATGTATTTTTTTTATGAGAACACGAAGAAATGTCGTGATTTCACTGAGAGACGAGTGTAAACAAAGTACTTACACTACGTGAAGGCCAGGTGCCTGTCGAGTTCTGAAAATCCAGGTCTGCAGTCACTGTCATCATTACTGCTCACCTCCTTCCTTTCAAGTTATTATCATCAGAACTACCACATGGTATTTCACTGTCAGAAGAACTCATCTTTGCCAAATATATGCACACAGTGTAGGCCGAACTCAAAGTCCATGATGGCGGCAGAAAGGAATTTGCTATGTGAGGCATTCGTGTTGCCTAATTTTCATGGAAAAATAATCTAAATGACATTGGTTTGCATAAGACTGCCCAGACTGAGTCTCTTTTGTTTTATTTCTTGCAGAAAAATACTAGGTTCATTTGTTTTGACTGCTAAAATGTCAGATATGTCCATTGATCACCAGTGATCAAAATTCAAGGGAAAGAACTGCGAGGAGTTAAGGCTGCCAGTGCCATGTATTTCTTACTTGCCAAACAATGGATGCAGAAATTAAGGTCCCTTTGGTTCAGGATTATATTCAGAATTATATTCTCCCTTTAAAAGAACTAGACATCACAGTTTGGTGGGGGGAAAACACAATATTTCGTATGAATTTTAGTCATGGTTTGTTGCATTATCTTTTCATTTGCCAGCTGATTTTACCAAAAATACCAATCTTTATGAGTTAAAAATAGATTAGGGTAAACCATAATAGACCACACCATTTGGCATTTCTCATGGACATGCATTTTTTCTCAAATGCTGCAATATAAAACATTTACTTCATATACTGATATAGATATAAACAATTGCTGACAAAAATGATTCCATTCCACTTGCATTTCTTTGTAACCTGTATGCAAAACTGAGAGCATCTGGTGTTCAATCCATGACTCCAGAGACACTTTGGTGACATCAAAATGAACCATGGGAGAACAGCAGTAATCCACTCGTAAAACAAGAGTTAGTTGTGGTGTCCAGAAAAGTTGCCTTATAAAATCAGTTATAAAATGAATATCATGTGACATGTTCAGTCTCATTTTTAAAAAATTTTTTGGTATACTTTTTTTAACCTGCTCCAAGCACATGAGAAATTTAGCCTGTGAAAGAGAGTGTTGTTGTTTTTAAAGCATGGAGTAGGTCAGAATATAGCCACTTATGCTCCACCTGCCTTCAGGAATTTCTTCCTAGTCCTAATTTCTACCTTCCCAGGGCTCCCCATTTTTCACACTCTAGTTGGTATACTTTCATGCAGTTTGAAACGGGATTTTCACCATCTTCAAAACATTTGTTTTGTGTGTGTGTATTGTTTGTTTCAGTGTTCTTATTTTTATTTTGGAAAGTTGTGTGTCATGGCTCCCTATTTTTATGTTACTCCAACATGACTGAGAGCATCAAATTTGGAATCAGAGAAGTCAGGACTCAATAAACACAGTGAAGGCTGCTGTTACAGAAGTCTCACCACATGAGCTCAGTACTGTTTGGCCCCTACAGCATTCTGGTGGTCACCATGGTGGTGTGTTTTTTATGTCTTGTTGGTGCTGAATGCTGAAGGTTCACTGAACCCAGTAATTGTTGGAGCATGACTGGATCATTTTTGTGTAAACACTATTTGCTGTGCTGCATCTTCAGTTCAACAATGTTTTGCACTACGTGGTCATCTTTGGATTGTTTGTCTCTTTGAAAAATTGGTGGTTGTCATCACCTGCTAGAGTAATTTTTAATGGGTATTTTCACCCCATACTTATTATTTTAAAGAGTAAAATATTTCACTTATGGGATTAATGTGCAACAGGTAAATTTGAGGTTCTGGTGCATAAATACACACAGATTGGGGTATTTCAGGAGCCCTGAACTCAGTGTGCAGAAACAACCTTGGCCACAAGCACTCTACTTAGACTCAATAGTATATATTTCAGGATCTCACAGCAGTGTGAGCATGTACTTTGTAATGTTAATAAGATTCTGGAGGCAGATAACTCAGTGGACCTGTGATGACTGATGTTTGTGTGTGTGTGGGGGGGGGGGGGGGGGGGGGGGGGGGAATGAAACCAGTTAAACAAGAGAGAGAGAGATGGGAAGGGAGAGAGGAAGAGACTTGCATTGTAGTTGCAGTTGAAAAAAATCACCTGTTGGGCAACTTTTTCCATGAAGATGGGTTGCTTGACTGCAGGGTTTACCTGCCCATGGCAGTTGGGCAGTAAGTAATGACATGTTAAGTGCTCACAGTCCAAAGGAATTTAAAGCATGTTATGTCGTGTGTGCCTGTGGAATATAAATAGTTACTGTTAAATAGTTATTGTGCATTGATACATAATGATTTGACAGATAGATGGTTGCTTTTTGATGTAACAATGAATTGGACAAACCTGTGATTTAGTGACTTGTGTAAATGAATTCTGAATGCTTAGTTGGCTCTGTGCATTAATGTTGTTTATGTCAAATTCTTTCTTGTTGTGTGTTTAATTAATACACAGTGTTAAGCTTTAGACTAATAGGAAACAATAGAATTGGTTTAACTAAAATTTCTGTTATATATAAACCTATACATCATACTGGGACTGAAATATTCTGATGCCATATATTCTGTTAGTGCTGACTGCATCTTTGACGGTTGCAATCCAGGTACAGGCAGAAATAGTTTGTGACTTTGTGAAAGAAAATTGCAAGGAAATTAAAAACTGAAAAAGCAGTAGTCTGTGTGAGAAATGACACCATTCTTTTGAACAGAAATTCTGTCCAGCCCATTAAATATGTGTTAAATAATAATTACTTATCTAGATTAGTACTAGTAGATGTATAAGTAACACATTCTTGATACTGCCTTAAATTTGTTCCAGATGTCCAGTGATAGCTCCGCCCCTCCAGCCAAGAGAGCTCGCATTGAAGGAAACACCACCTCCAATTGTTTTGACACCACTAGTAGTGCAAGCAAAAATTCTGTAAGTGTTTTTTTATTTTTTATTGGGTGACAAATGTTTCAAAACTCCCTCTTTTTGCAATGCAGTAAAAGGTGCTTGCCAGAGATTTGGTGTATGAAAGCTGTAGAGATTTGGGAAAATTGTTTGATATAGTTTGGTGTACCCAGGTAAATAGAGATTATTTCTCAGTATACCAAATTAATTAATGCTGCATCAGTGTATACCACAAACCAGAGAAACCCTAATAGCACTACAGGCTCTGTATATGTCAAATGCATCAGAATTAGTGTTGCCATTAGCATTTGTAGAGGCACAGTTGAAATTAATTGTTGGTGAACTTGGTTTTTTGTCAGGTTGTTGGGAAAAGAGTTTGCTGTGAGAAGTGGTTAGAAACATGACTTGTGACACTGACAGTGTTTAGTCATCCTGTGGTTGATAGGACATGAACATCCAATTGCTACCAAACTGTCATAGCTGTGATTCTGATTTCCTCATGTGCCTGTCTGGTTATCAGCAGAAAATTACCATGTTTATCAAAAAATCAAATGAGGCTGTCTAATGTCTCGGGTAGTAATTTTCCGTTGTTTTTTACAGTATTATTTAAATGGTTTTTCTCATTCTAAGACACTGTTTTAAATGGACATTATTATCAAAGTGGCTTTTCTCATTCCCAGACACTGCTTTAAATGAAGTCTTTCAGACTTTCAAGATGCTGGCATCTGCTTTGTTCTGTTTAAAATAACTAGGTTTATAACTACATCTCTTCTGTTACATTTATGTTCCGCTTGTCTGATGCAGTGCCTAATTTTGTTTATTCATTGTTGGTCACATTTTCAGAACCTTGCTTTAGTACTTTCCTGTAATCTTTATTATTACAGGTTGAGATGGAAAAGAATGGAGCTGCTGATGACATTGATGAGAGCTTGTACTCTCGCCAGCTGTAAGTTTTACCTTTCACCAAACTAGGTTTCATTCCCAGCACTCGTCAATTTATTTTTATTTTTAGGATTACAGCTTTTAACTTGAAACAGAATAGACGATTTCCGGAAATAACAGGCGAAGATAGTTTGACAGTGTTTTCGTACTCCGGGAGGGTGAAGTCCCCTGCATGGAGGCGGCAGTGGAGAAGAGCCGATCTGCGACAGTTTTAGATCTTCAGGCATAGACCTGTTATAATTTATACTAGACTACCAGCTGGGGGAGTCTACTATCTGATGTGCATGTTCCCCACAAACAGTGAGTACTTGATCGACATTTTTGATGCTTTTTTTTTGCCTTTTGTTTACGGGTATCCGTCATCTTGCCCACATGCTCACTGTACCCCCAACAAAAGTGTGCCTACTCTGCACTACACCCACAGGCATGGACCTATATATACAGCTCCATGCCTGTAGACACTTACCGAGTGCAGTCCCTTGGATTTCTGAAGATCGTCGATTACACAGAAGCATCAGAGACAGAAAAGTGCTACAAGTGCCATGTACCTGTTTTTCATTGGCACCTCGTGCTTGTTGTGCCCACCCTTTACCATGACCTCAACCGTTACAACAGTACTTTTTTCTTCCCCCCCCCCCCCCCCGTACTTGGTTTGTTCATCTCATGAACGCTTTATTCTGGATAGTAACTGTCATTGTCTGGGTTGACATTTGCAACCCCTCCTCTCTAGTCTCCATGCATGTTTTCTTTGTTGCTTTTATCTCCATTGCGTGGAATATTCATAAGAAAATGAATTGCTTCATCTGTAGTGAAACAGTGTGCTGCCATCTTGGCATGGAGATCCAACGCACTTTGAAAAAATGGCTACTTTTTCAACTTCATCAGTTTCATAAAAATTCAAAAACAACAAAATGTCACCATTTGCAAGCAAGCTTCTACATCGTTAATTGTGTCACTGATCATTTGATTGGAATTTACTTGGTTTCCTGGAATGTTGCTCTAAACTGGGTTGTGGTGATCTGCGCCAGAATGTGCTTTCAATTTTTAAAACTGTTGTAACAGGTTAAGCAATTTCAGATAAGTATAAAATACCTTTTGTTTGCATGGCACTCTCTCTTGGAGTCTGTCTCTGATCTCAACCAGGGATGTACTTACAAATTGGCACTAGTAGGACAAGTGTTCTGGACATATGGCATGAAATGATGAATGGAACATTTGTCCTCTAGTGAAACATTTTACTGGGTTGCAGGCTGTAAGTGTATAAGGTATAATGTACCACCGATCAAGGTATATATGACTGCAACACACACACACACAATTACACTCTCAGTCATACACATCACATCAGTATTGTGACTACCTGCAAACACACCCACCAACCTGTTACGAAAACACTTCTGTTATAAAGATATTTTAGTTTTAAATCTCAGCAGTCCTGGAAACGTTTTACGATTGTCTTGTGTAGCTGTTTCTTTTCTGCATTTTTGCTTGCTGCAGCACTTAAACATCATTATGTCTCGTATTGTTTCCGAGGCCATTACTTTTCAGCTGTGATCTGTGATTTGACTCCTTGTCGTGCCTAACAGCCAGCCTGTTGAAAGCTCATTTAAAGAAAGTTGTCAAAAACTTACAGTGTCTTGTTAATTTTCTGGGCCTGATATAAATTGCACACTTATTTGATCCTTGTTTGTCATCACAGCTTGCACACTTATGAAAATACAGCTCAGCAAGCACCCTATATAACACAGCATTGTGCAAGATGTCATTATTTGTTACCTGTTATTTAAACTGACAATTATCTGTGTGTTTTACCCGAACAGCTATGTGCTTGGCCATGAAGCCATGCGCAAAATGGCCCACTCCAACGTTCTGATCTCGGGGATGCGTGGCCTTGGTGTTGAGATAGCCAAAAATGTTGTCCTTGGTGGAGTGAAGTCGGTCACCATTCATGACCCTGGCAAAGCAGCCTTCAGTGATCTCTGTTCACAGGTAGGTTGACAGTAAAACTAATGAGAAGAATACCTGTGTTTTGTTATTAACAATACTGTGTCCAGAGTACATACAAGTATGCGGTACTGGCAACAACAAAATATTCTGGTACCAACCCTCAGTCAGCCGGTACTGTCAACATTACCTAGGCCTAATACTGTATAATGTGCCCGGGTTTCTGCCGCCCTGCCCCTATAACAGAGGTGAATGAAGCAAAAATATGCAACAGAACTGAAAAAGTGAGTGATCAATGTCCTTCAGTATCGTGTATGCACAGCTGACGATTGATCTAGATCTAGGCCTAGTTTCTGAGTAACAGCATGCGCGTTCCTCTGTGCTGATGTAGGCAAAACAACTCACCCTTTGATTTTAATTATTTGAGACCCAAAATGGCATTTAAAATGTCATGAGGAATTTTTGACCACCTTCCTGACTATTACCCACTTCTTCCTCTTTTTAAATTTTTCTGTTCACCACTCCAGTCACCGTGGCACAGCACAGTCTGCAGAATGAAGGCAGGGTACTGTTGGTAGTTGTGACAATAGCAACATGTTAGCAAATGTGGCACTTCTTGTTGCTTTCACTTTCAGTTGCTGACACATACCCTAACGCTGAGACACAAGACATCAAAGAGTTGTATACCTTATGTCGCTCAATAGGAGCTGGTGGTGCCGTTTCAATGGTTTCTTCATTTGAAGCAGACGATGATACAAACTATATTGTTGGCATTGGGTAAGAAAACAACTATGCTTCATAGCGCTTTACTGATGTGGTTAGGTCTAGAATGAAAATGAAGCGAGAAAAATTATACAGCACAGCTGATTTACCCAGTCAGAAATCGAACGGTTTGACTTTGCAGTCAGCACTGTCCATGTGAAGAGGGAGGCAGGAGGGTGCTGGCAGTGAAAGTTTTCGTGTTCACTGTTTTGCTTGCTGATGAACACCAGAAGCGATCTGGTTTACCTGGAGCTTCCACTTGCTTCTGGACCCAGGGTACAGAATATGATCACCAGCAAGTCGCATGAAGCGCTCAGTTTCAGTACTAGCAAAACATTTACTGGTAACAACTTGCATATGCCAGTCTAGCGGAGGCTCTGGTATCCAGTTTTTTTTGTTTTAGTTAGGAAGTAGTAAATGAGGGTGGACTAATGAGTGTTGATCTGTTTGTCAGATCTTTAGGTTCTCCAGCTGTCTTTCAAGCTCACAGTTTATCACTGGTATATATCTGTTACATAAAGAGGGGTGTTGTCCCATTTCATATATTTGTTGACCAGCATTTGCACCTCTTGCTTCAATGCATTTTTTATATACTGATGCTGGTTGAACTTATGATGAAGTAGGGGTGGAGAGTGTGATGGGATGCGAAGTTTTACCACCATGGGAGACACCTTCAGCAGCATGTTACACACTGAGAGGTTTAGAGATTGGGATGTGCAGCTTCATCTCTTTCGATGTGCAGCTTCAACTCTTTCCTTCCTTTACGATTCTGTCAGTGTCGCATGCACAGTACAGCACTACTTGTGTTTCTTCTTGCTTGCTCTTGTCTTTGGCATGATGAACCAGGATGCCATGTCATTTCGCTGTGTTTAATAACTTACTGTCTGCTCCCTTTACCAACCTTCCTGACAAGATGGTGGTAGTCTTACTGACGTGTCTGTTCTGTATGTGCATGTCCAGTTCTTCCTACGTGAAGAGGACCTGGGAAAGAACCGTGCTGAAGTGTCACAACCTCGACTGGCAGAACTGAACAGCTATGTTCCAGTCACCTGCTCCAGTGCAGAACTGGACGAGGCTTTCCTCTCACAGTTCCAGGTCAGCAGACTTGTGTGTGTGTGTTTGATGTGCCTGCCTGCTTGTGTGAATTTATTTGTAAACCTTTTCTAAGTGTAAGAAAAATAAAAATTGTGAGCTCTGCCATAGGATACTGGCTGCTGTTTAGCAATACAAATGTTTGACAAGTTAATCAGGTGTAATATGCGTATAGAAATGTATGGTCACTTGTTACTGAACTACATGTTTTCCAGTCTTAAGTCATTTCAGTGGGACATTTTTGGGAATAATGCAAGCTGTTTTCAGTTGTAAAAGGGGAGGGGTAAGGGGTCTATAATTATTGTTTGACTTAACCTGTGAAACATTTTCCCAAGATGGAAAGATGTATGGTGAGCTGAAAGGCATACGGATGTAGAAAATAATGTTCAGCTTTTGTCATTGCAAAGTGGTGTTAGAAAATCAGTGTGCAGAGATTTACTCCCCTTCTTTTGACACAGAGATGTGGGTAGTCAGAAACCAAGTTTTACTACTGGTGTTACATATGTGATGGTTGAAGGTGGATGTTTCAGGTGGTGGTTGATAGTTGAAGTTGGCTGTTTCAGGTGGTGGTTCTCACCAATTCCACCTACGATGAACAGGTCCGAGTGGGAGAGTACTGTCATACCCACAACATCAAGTTTATTGTGGCAGAGACGCATGGTTTGTTTGGGTATGCTTGCTTATTGTTTTGACCCTCCCAGCGTCCAGCAAAACAGGCAAAAGGTTAAAAAGGACACTGATTTTAATGGAACAAATAAAACGCAGTAAACCCCTTTTTCAAGCAACAGACAGATACTGATAAAAGAAAATTGTCTACACTGTGTTCTTTTGAACCTTTTACGTGTTTTGGTCTTATTTCAGAACACTAGCAAACAGCTTTGTTTCAGATTTTTTCCAACTTCCAGGCTACAAATTTGCTAATCTTAAATTGGAATGGTTAGATGTATGGATTCATACATCCCTAATTTGATTGAATGACTGATAATATAGTAAACCCCATGTTTAAGGCCATCCGTATTTGATAGGTTGATGGGTATCAGAAGTGACCTATGACTTTTTTTGTCAAATGTTGGCTGTAGGTAAAAGGTGTTCCATTGAGATTTGTCTGTCTTTACTGATTGATGTCTTGTCTGAGCAGGACCTCTTGAAAGCTTCTGCTGTAGGTGTAAAAGATGAGAGTTGTGGATGGGCCTATGTCTGGAGTGTTGGTACTTTCGTTATCTGACTTTGCATTGGGCAGTGTGGAAGAGAAGACCTAAGAAGTCTCAGAACTCTTGTTATGCAATAGCTACACAGTGAGTTCTGGTATAAAGATAGATGGTCTGATATCTTCACTATCTGTTTCACACAGATGTAGGTATTGTTTGAGAATTTGCTCTTTGTGGTTTTTGTATGAGCTGGGTGTTTGTGGTTTTGCTGTTGCATAGTGAGTTGAGTTATTCAATGAATTTTCTGATTTGCAGCAAGATCTTCTGTGACTTTGGAAACAACTTCATAATCACAGATCCTGATGGTGAACAGCCAGTTTCCTGCATGATTGCTGACATTGAGAAGGTTGGTGCATTTTTGCTTAAGACGGAAACATGAAACTAACCTGCCAGTCTTTTTTGTTTTGTTGATTCTGTGTAAAGACATATTCTGGTATGTGTGCATAAGAAAAAAAGTACTGGCTCTAAAGTACACTGAATTTATTGTTTTGCATTCAGCTTAAATGCAAGTTCTCTGTACTTGATAAGGTATAGAAAAAGCATGGTTAAGTGAATTAACTTGTTCATAACCTCTTAACTAGTTACCTGGTGTGTGCTGGCCAGGTAAATGTATTTAAACCAGATGTTTGATGTGGTCAGAATGGTTGACTCAGGGACTCTATTTGCAACAGTACATTCATGAAGACAAGTAAACATAGACAGGTGACCCCTCCCCCCACCCCTCCCTCTCCGCCAACCCTTCCAGTCTCAATTGTCTTTTTTTTCTTTTTAAAGTCTATACCAAAATGTGGAGAGGACTTTTTCTGTTTAAAGATGTTGCTAGTCTGATCTTGGTCTATACAACTGGTGAGGTAGATAAAGTTACGACATAATTGTTATTCCTTGTAGATATCCATATAGTATATAGTTACACAAAATTTGATGATAAAAACAAGAGAAATGAAACAACACAGCACAGAATCCTGTGTGGTTATTGCTTTGGGGTTTGAGTTTGTGTCTTTCTTTGTTAGCATTTGTTTTGTTTTTAACAGCAGAATCAAAAGTATGATTTTGGCATTACTTCATTTAGTGTATGTAGATAAATGTGAATTTTGTTGCGTATCTTCAAAACATTTCTGTACAATAGATCAAAGACTGTTGTAGACAGTTCTTGAAGTCATTAGGCCTGTATGTGTATGTGAAGCAGAATCATGTGTGATGCAGCTATGGCTTTTATCCTTGATGTGTGTTTTTTTGTTCATGGCAGAGCAAGGATGGGGTTGTAGCAACTGTGGATGAAACAAAGCATGGACTGGAGGATGGAGACTTTGTCACTTTCTCTGAAGTGCAGGGCATGACAGAGCTCAACGGCTGTGACCCAATCAAGATCAAGGTTCTAGGTATGTTGGACCCATCCTTTCTTTATTACAGTGGGGAGTAGGAAGAGAAATGGGCTTATTCCAAGTAGAAAATGTCAGTACTGGAACTAGTATGTACCATTGTCATGGTATGGCATCAAAGAGCTGCATGCCTGTATGTTGTAGTAACGACAGAGATAACCATCCTGTTAGTGCATACGGCTAGGATGTTATCCTGTTTTTTGTTTGTTTGCTGCAGGGCCATACACCTTCAGTATTGGCGATACCACCAAGTTCTCCAACTACATCAGGGGAGGCAATGCCATCCAAGTCAAAATGCCCAGAACAGTTAGCTTCGTAAGTAAAGTGGAGCTATCCTGCTTTGGATGTCCACTGTTTCTGTAACGTACAAACAGGCAGACCATTGTTATTTATTCTGTGTTTAATTGTGTGATGAATTATATGAGGCAGTGTAACGATAGTTGTAGCAGAACCTGTATTGTTGGGCCTTAAAAAAAGAAAAAGAAGAAAGAGCTTACATTGGAATCTCAGTGCCTGTCTGTCTGTTTGTGCGTGCATGATATAATGCAAGTAAGCAAACTTTTATGACATCCATTGGGAAGTGTAGAAATTCTTATCTCATGATGTCATGGCGGAAACTCTTTTTGGGGGGCTTTGAAAAAAGCTTACATTGGAATCTCAGTGCCTGTCTGTGCATGTATGATATACAGCAAGTAAGCAAGCTTTTATGACATTCAGTGGGAAGTGTAGACATTTTTTGCTCATGATGTCATGGGATGTCCTAAGGGGGGTTAATGTTCGGATTTTCTTACTTTCTTTTTTTCCAAGTAGAAATCTTTGAAACTACGTGACAATATATGTAACTGCTAGTTGAGGAGATAAGAAGCATTCTGCACCTGTATTTGTTATGATTATATGCATAAAAACAACAACACACACACACAGAACACTTTGTGACCCATGACAGGTTGATAGCGCGTTATGAGGTGGTTGCATTTTGGCTGATTGAGGATGGTGTTTGTTGCCTCCAGAAATCTATCAAGGCAGCAATGGATGCACCTGAGATCTTGCCCTCAGACTTTGCCAAGTTTGAGCGCCCTGCCCAGCTGCACATTGCCTTCCTGGCCCTCAGCCACTACCGCAAGAAACATGGAGCTCTGCCCAAACCCAGGTGTCAGGTAAGTCTTGATCACAGACCGTCTCAGGATGTTTGTGGTCTTTTTTTTCTTCTTGTCCTTTTTTAAGTTTGAAAGCTGCAGGAATTTGGTAGTGAGTGGTGCCATTTTGATAAGTCTGTGATGTTGTGAAAGTGTTTGGCATGTGTGGCAGCTGAGTACATTACATTGCAAGCCAACCTTCTTCTGGTCTTCATCAGTAAAGAGTGAACTAATACAGATGTACCCAGAGGACTGAATTTTGAAACATTTGCCTATCTTCTAGGCTTTCAGGCCAGTTTGTTTGCTTGATGCCCCCTTTAATTCAGGTGTTGTAACCACTTGCCATGCCAGCGTGGATAAATTCATCCACCTCTGTGAGGATTCCACTGCCACCTTCAGGAAACAACAGACCCAAACTTTGGAACAGATTATTACATGAATAATAGTATATGCTCATTGTTGGCTCATTTTCAGGCTGATGCTGAAGAGTTTTTGAAAGTGGCAACAGAGGTAAATGCTGCATCGCCAGCCAAGGTGGATGAGTTGGATGCAGAACTGATGAAGATGTTTGCCTACAATGCTCAGGGTGACATTTGCCCCATTCAAGCCTTCATAGGAGGCATCACTGCTCAGGAGGTCATGAAGGTAGGATATTTCTCTGACACTGAAATGGGTCTTGAGGTTGTGTCAAAATGCTTTGTGGTTTGATTTTGTTATCAGTCCTCCGTGTGTCACCTGACAGATACAAGTTTGTGCGCTCCTTTATTCTCTGTTTTTTGTAAGTTTCTCTTATGATTTCACTCCCAGGCCTCTTTGCATATTAGCATGACTCTTACTTGATATGCATTTGCTCCAAATTAAAACAAAATTCTTATCTCGTAGAAATTAAGACCTCTGAAATTTAAGATTTAACAATTAAATATAATACCAAAAGTGATGACATTTGAAATAAAGCTGCCTTAGTAGTAACTGATTTCTTTATTTGATTTTGACTTTAAATTAAAACAGTATGTACAGTCTGAATGGTCCTGAGCCAATGTTGTTCAGATTGTGAATGAAATCCGCTGTTTCTAAAGTGTGCATGTTTGTCTTTTCAGGCTTGCAGTGGCAAGTTCACTCCTCTGCAACAATTTTTGTACTTTGATGCTCTGGAATGTCTGCCTGAAGATGAGTCTGTGCTCACGGAAGAATCCTGCAAACCTGTGAGTTCTGGGTGGTCTTGCAAAATGATCTTTCCTCTTTGGTTTCATTGTCTGGGTATGGATGCAACCAGAAGGAATATCTTTGCCATCTTTTTGAACATCAGTGTTTGCTTAGTAAATGAAAAATGTCAGGGTGACCCAAGCTGATGGTCACTAGATTTTCAGGGTGATCAGCTGTTTGGGAAGGTAATTGTACTGTACATGTTACATAGTGTCAAATGAATTGTCTTTATTTAAATTGCCTGTTTTATTGACAGGTTGTTCCTACCTTGTTTCAGTGCAACTGTCTTTATTTAAACTGCCTGTTTTATGGACAAGTTTTCCCGTCTTGTTTCAGTGCAACTGTCTTTATTTAAACTGCCTGTTTTATGGACAAGTTTTCCCGTCTTGTTTCAGCGCAACTGTCGGTATGACGGCCAGATTGCAGTGTTTGGCTCCGACTTCCAAGAGAAGCTGGGGGACCTGAACTACTTCCTGGTGGGTGCTGGCGCCATTGGCTGTGAGATGCTGAAGAACTGGGCTTTGATGGGTGTGGGCTGTGGGCCCAAGGGACAGATCCATGTCACCGACATGGACCGCATTGAAAAGTCCAACCTCAACAGACAGTTCCTCTTCAGGCCATGGGATGTCCAGGTGAAGTCGCAGTTCTAAATCTTCGGGTTGAAGTTCTTTTCCTGATACTTCAGTCAATCAGTCAGTGTTTTATTTTATGTCTGTTCACATCAAGGTGATGTTAGACACACACAAAACACACTCACACACAAAATTATACTAGCATACTTACAGGATCATGAGCAGTCAATTTAACAATAGAATTAATAATATCAGTATTATATAAAATATCTCTTACATTGTTGCAAGCATTGAAGTCATATCCATTTTTCTGAAATAACTGTGGTAATAGGACATTCTAGTAGTATATGTTTAACAGATAGGATATTTTTACAAACGCAAGTCACATTCTGTGAAGATTCACTGTTCCATGTATTTAGATGTAACTTCTATATTATTCTTGCTAAAAACCTTGAACAAGAAGGTGTTGCAAATTTGCTTTTTTCAATTTGTTTATACACATTCTTCTCAAGTATTGAAATAATCTCATGAGACAATAGTAGCAGGTTACTGTATGATGTTTCAGACATTTTTTTCATTGCACCTTGTTTAGCTAATTTATCAGATACTTCATTCCAATAAAGACCATAATGAGACAGTACCCAACAAAACTCAATCCCAATACCCCTGTACATGATACAATGTATTAAATATTTTACATCAGATGTCCCCTCTCATTTTACAGTCCCAGTTTTCAATGCATATATAACTAATTTTGAGTCAATACAAATACAAAAATTAAATATTGCTAACTGAATATTGTATATGTAATTTAATGCCATTAATATTGCATATAACTCAGATGTGAATATGGAAAACCCTTCCCTGAGTAAAAAGACTTGTACTTTTAATTCAGGAATGACGAATCCTGCTCCACTATCTAATGAGTCCAGAAGGGAACCATCAGTGAAAATCGTAATATGATTTTGATAGTTATCAATTAGAATATTTAGATGTTCTCTTACTTCTGTAGTTAAAATGCTTCCTGATACTTTAAGGGTGTTCTGAGTGATGCTTTTTCCCATCTGAGTTCAAAGTTCCTATGTGTGTTACATATGTATTGTCATGTACATAGTGCTTTAGCAGTGTAGATGTCACCTCCTTTATTTTTAACAGTGTCAGATAATTCCATTTCACATCTTGATTGACAGAAAGCCAAGTCTGGTACAGCTGCTGCTGCAGTCAAGGTCATGAACCCATCTGTCAAAGTGAAGGCCAGAGAAGACCGTGTTGGTCCAGAGACGGAGAACGTTTTTACTGATGAATTCTTTGAGAGTCTGGATGGTGTTGCAAATGCGCTAGACAATGTGGATGCACGTGAGTATCTTCTGGACCTTATTCTCTTAATTCAGAACTTTTGCCGTGTGTTTTTCCATGAAAAGCCAGATTTGTAGCATGTATAATGGGGGAGGGGGGGGAGGCGGGGGATGGTTGGGATTTAAATGTATAACCTGCTGATTCTGAGACAAATGGCTCAACTTTTCTCCAGATGTGTGGTACACTTTAGGCTGTAGGTTTGTATCATCACCGCATTATTCTTGTTCTTTGTCAGTTTATAACCAGTGGGGGATGCTAGACACTAACTACATCACACTAACTACGTTTCTGTTTTTTGATTGTGTTACAACATGAACAATCAAATCCTGCTACCGGTAAATCCTGCTGATCTCTAGTTGGATGTGACAGCCACTGTATACAGTGATAAACTTGGTCCGGATTGTGCATGGTGACTTCATCAGTGTTACAACAAAGGTACTGTCTGCAGGAATTAATTTCACATGTTGGTTTTGGTTTCCAGCTGTTCTGCTTAAATATTACAGTTGGTTCTAGGAGTTCAACCTCCCGTCACCCACTCAGAGGTCCAGTAGTACCCAGCATCACACTCCTGTTTTTTGTGTGTGCTGAAAAGTGCAATATTCCAGAATGTCAGAATGGGTGGCTGCATGCAGACTATGTCAGGGGAGAAAACCCACCTGGCAGGGAATATGCTAGGGAAGAAATAATCACTTGGCCATGTCCACATCACCTGCTGGATGTGATGATGTCAGGATTCGGGAGAATTTGCGGAGATAAAAAGAGAATCAGGGATATCTATGTAACAGCAGCTCTGGAGAATCTGAGGCACTATAGGCTACATTGTGATGCGGTTTTGTATTGTTGGTTGAGTTTTCTGTTTATGTGCTGCTGCAGTGTTTTCTGTTAAACCTGTGTCTTGACAGCTCCGCCTTGATGATCACAACCTCTTTTTTATATTTATATACATTATTTATGTATCTGATCGTTTGTAAAACAAAGAATTGTTGAGTTTGTTCTGGATAGTTTGTTTGACTGGGTACTGTTGATTGTTACAGGTATGTACATGGACCGGCGATGTGTGTACTACTGTAAACCTCTGCTGGAGTCTGGTACTCTAGGAACCAAATGTAACGTACAGGTATGCTGAGCTCTGAACAGATGTTCTTCATTATTTAGCTCCAGTTGCTGTAGTTGCATATTGAACAAACCTGTTTTGTTAAACTACTTGCATTGTTAGATGCAAAAGAATACCAAATACTTAACATGTAGCACCAGCATTAGGAGGAAAAGTAAGATTGCACAGGTTTTTCAACTGATTTGTATAAGCAAAAGTTTGTTTACCTAACGACCTTAGTTTTGATGTATTGTCAGATACCTAATTATTTGAACCTGCTTTACTGCTTTGCTTTATATGCATGAAACTTTTGTTTTTAACTTTCAGGTTGTGATACCTTATTTGACCGAGTCCTACTCCTCATCACAAGACCCCCCCGAGAAGTCCATTCCTATCTGCACACTGAAGAACTTCCCCAATGCCATTGAACACACCCTGCAGGTAGGTTCACGTTTTTGCATCCCCATGGACCTGGTCCATAGTTTCTGCTGTAACATTGCTGTGAGCCTCATTCTCATTGGAAATGTGCCAGTAGCAGATGTTTTTAGAATGACAAATTGACCATGATGTTGCAAGGCACTTATTTGTTAATGGGGCAGAACAAGTTTTGTTTGCTTGGCAAGTTGCTAAATGAGAAACTTGGTGTTCCAGCAAGAAATGAGTTGAAATGATTAGTTTCAGGCAGTTTAACACTATTTGGGGCAGTTTTATGGTATTTTGTCAGTTACACACTTGTCTTTGCTGTCTCTCTCTCTCCCTTTGTGTGTGTGAAGTTCATTGTGCTTCTTACGGTGTGGGTGGGTGTGTTTGAAAATGTATGCTTTTGTCTCCCCAAGCCCTGCACTATAAACATGGTACATTTTAAGTTCTCATTCACTGATCATCATGCGTGGGAATTAAGTGTGTCTGTGAAAACAGAAATTTCCAGGGCAGTGAAACTGACTTTTTGCAGAAGGAAAAGAATTCTTGGGGTGGGGGTGTGGGGGGATTAAGTACGAAAAAGGGACGCATGGGGTTTTGGCTGTGCACCGAATACCTTTGGTGGGGAAAAATTCCAGATGACATACCCCTGTACTTTTCAGAGTTTTTGCTTTGAAGCAGTTTTCATGCCTGAATTCATTAATGCAAATAATTCAAAGCTGGATTTAAAAAAAAGAATTGCTTTATGGGGTGCTCAATCAAAAGAGGATTTGCTGTTTACAGTAATTTGAAATGTTGAATTTATGTGCCCCCCCCCCCCCCCACCCCAAGTGTGGCTGGTGCATTTGGCCAGTCTCATGCTAGCAAACAACATTGTCTGTGTGGAGAAAAAGCTGGGAATTAAGTGTGTCTGCCAATTAATGTAGCGCATAAAATGAATACTATGCCCTTGATGTTTTTGATCTGTGATGATTGCTGACAACTGTGTTCCTCTGGTTGCACAGTTGATTACTGAACCTAACACTAAAGTGGCCAAAGTGTGCAGACAGCCTGAGGAAATAAAAACATCAGAAAACAGTTGTATTTTAGCTGAATGTCTCCTTTAGGTTGTACAGTGGTACAAGTGAGAGCAGCAATGATGAGAATGAGGAAAAGAGGCCTGAAATGGGGTGTTTGGTTTCAGTGGGCACGTGAAGAGTTTGAGGACAAGTTTGCCCAGCCGTCGGCCAACGCAGCCCAGTACCTCACAGACCCCAAGTTTTTGGAGAGGACCCTCAAACAGCAGGGCTCTCAGCCAGTACGTTGAACTGTTTACATGTGTTGGGCAAGAAAGGCCAGTACAGTTGTGGTGGGTGCACACATGTGCATCTGTGTGTTTTATGTTTGTGTGTTTGTGTGTGTGGGCATGCATATGTGTGGTGGGTGTATATGTCTGGTGTGTGCATATGCACATATGTGTGTGCATCTCTGTGTGTGTGTGTGTGTTATGCTTGTGTGCGTGTGTTATGCTTGTGTGTGTTTTTATGGTTGTCTGTATGTGTGTGTGAGTTTTACGGTTGTGTGGGTAAGTTTATGGTTCTGTGTGTGTGTGTGAGTTCTTGCAAGTGTGGGATAACATTGAGAATGTTTAAACAAAGACAGTTCTGTAGATGTCTTTTATTTTGACAGGTTGAGACCTTGGAGTCAGTGAAGCGTGCTGTGAGTACAGAGTACTACACCTCCTTTGACGAGTGTGTGGCATGGGCGCGCAACCTTTTCCAGGCCAACTACAACAACCAGATAAAACAGCTTCTCTTCAACTTCCCACCTGACCAGGTCAGCAGTGTTGCTTCTTGTGGAGTGGAGCTGCCTTTTTTTTTCTGTCAGAATTCTTGTTTTCATTAGGAGTTTATGTTGATGCAGTTGTTTCACATTGACCTGCTTAAACACATCTTCCCACCTGACTAGGTCAGCAGTGTTCTTGTAAAGTAGAACTGTTTTCTTTTTTCTGTCTTTCTTCACTTTCTGTTGAAGCTGGTAAATGTGCGTGCTTCTGTTCCTCTCTCACTTCCCTTACAACATTTATGTACAAGAAGAGGGAATTATTCTGACATGCAGAAATACCTACCTTATATGTACTGTGCGCAGGACATGCACTGAAGTGTGCAGCGTGTATGTGTCCAGGCTTCTGGTGGACTGTTCACTGTTGGTGTTCTCGTTTCAGATGACCAGCTCTGGAGCTCCATTTTGGTCTGGCCCCAAGCGATGCCCACATCCGATTGAGTTTGATGCAGACAATGTGAGTGGGTTTATGTCAGCTTCTGCATCATCAGTGGCAGCAATTTTCTGTGCCTGCCCTTTCCTATGTCATCAGCAGAGCAATTTTCTATGCCTGCCCTTTCCTATGTCATCAGCAGAGCAATTTTCTGTGCCTGCCCTTTCCTATGTCATCAGCAGAGCAATTTTCTGTGCCTGCCCTTTCCTGTGTCCTTCAACTTCTGTTTGTTTTCTTGCAAGGTTTCAGCTGTTGCTGCCAGTAGGCGAGGATGCAATGCGCAAAAATCATGTCTGCTGTTTAAAAAATAACAAAAAAAGGAATGAGAGAGGGAAAAAGAGAAAGAAGAAGAAAATACACAGAGAGAGGGAGACAGGGAAGAAAAGTTGCAAAAGGGTAGACAAAGGATCTGTTAATGTTATTCCAGAATGAAGTGTTGGTGCATTTCGTTTGATATATTTTTAACTGGCTTAACTCATTGTCCCTGGTATGTGGCACTGCAGATCTTGAAACTGTCCCTTCACCTTTTGAGAGAAATTATGTGCCATAGGTATTGACTTCACTGGCCCACCTCCTCCTCTCCAATTGTATTATTTTTTTCTTTTAGTTTTTTGATGGTGGGCAGTGCACATGCCATTGGTGTGTACTGTATCTTGATGGTAACATTGTTGAACTCAGACATTTGCATTGTATGTTTGAATAAGATGTCATGTGGGTGGGGTGGGGAGGGGGATGATGTGACAGCTGCTAACACGGTTGTACCTGTCCTAAAGGAGCTGCACTTGGACTACATTGTAGCGGCAGCCAACCTCAAGGCCTTCATGTGCGGCCTGGCCCCTTTCACGGACCGTGCTGCCATCAAGGACATGGTCAGCAAGGTCAAAGTTCCAGAGTTTGTTCCAAAGTCTGGCATTAAGATTGATGTGACAGACGCTGAGGCACAGGCACGCAGTAACAATGACAGCTTTGGTAAGTTGAAGGAGAAATTGTTTTTATCTTCAGTGCAATATCCTAGTATATGGAAAAGATTGCCCTGCCTGTTTCAGTGTTCTTTCATTGTAAACTGAAGGTAGCATTATATTGCTTTCTCCCATGTGCTGGCCATGTAAGCTGAGAATAGGATCGTGTTGCCTCCTTTGGCATTGTACTATTTATATAATGTCAGTTTGCTTCAGTCTGTTTATGACATGCATATGCACACTCAGAAAGGTTGATGAGCTTCCAAACTTTCCTCAGAACATCATTGGTGCGTCACTGAGCTTTGTTTTTACATGTTTGTGCCAGACAAAGATGCGCTTGAGAGGCTAAAAAATGCAATTCCGCCGCCGGACAAGCTGAAAGGCCGGCAGTTGAACATTGTGGACTTTGAGAAAGATGATGATTCCAACTTCCACATGGACTTCATCACAGCAGCCTCCAACCTGCGTGCTGAGAACTACAGCATCCCACCTGCTGATAGGCATAAGGTAGAAATTCTGGGACATGGGAATTGGAATCGGCAATGGGTTTTCGTTGTGTGACAGCTTTTGTCACTGTTGATGGTAGTAAAGAAAGCTTATCAGATCACTTACCAAAGTGTTTGATTGTGGCCTGAACTGTCTGCCAGTGATGTAAAAACACTCCTCTCCAACTGCCTCTTAGATGGTATTAGAGCACAGGACTTCTGGGTTCTTCTGATATAATCAGAAAAACGGAACAAGCCAAGAGTGGTTGTACAGAATCAACAAACAAAAGACTACCTTTGGTGGAGTTTATGTACCTTGTATTTACTTAGAGGATGGACCTCTGGTGGAGTTTATGTACCTTGTGTTTACTTAGAGGATGTACCTCTGGTGGAGTTTATGTACCTTGTATTTACTTAGAGGATATACCTCTGGTGGAATTTATGTACCTTGTGTTTGCTTAGAGGATTTACCTCTGGTGGGGTTAATGTACCTTGTATTTGCATGCCAGGTGTGAGTTGTTGTGGGTGATTTAGGTCTTTGTTGTGGTGTTAGGGTGGTGCCTGCTGAGCATTATTAACCCTGTTTGTTGATTTGTCTGACATTTTAGTTACACTGACTCATACCCAGAGTGCCTGAAGGAGATCAGTATCTTTCACATGTTGTAAATAGATGAATTTGCAAATGTTGAGATAAATTGTCCTCAGTTGGGTGCTATTAACCCTGTTTGTTGATTTGTCTGACATTTTAGTTACACTGACTCATACCCAGACTGCCTGAAGGAGATCAGTATCTTTCACATGTTGTAAATAGATGAATTTGCAAATGTTGAGATAAATTGTCCTCAGTTGGGTGCAGAATTGTGAGCTAACAATTTACTTGTTTTTGCAGACTTTGTTTTTCAGCCTGATGTAGCGTGTGTTTTTGAATGTGTGATTTAAGATGGTGTTTGTTCTGGGGTGACTTTGGGCTGCAGTAGGCAGGCTGTAAAACTCCAAGAACTTTCAACCATCCGAACCTTACAACACATTGCTTCAAATATTGATCACCAACCTAAGTTACCTTTGAACACATTTCGCTAGATGATGGTCACATTGAGAGCACAGTTTAACCCTTTTGCTGTGTGGCTTGTTTCAGAGCAAGTTGATAGCAGGCCGCATCATCCCAGCCATTGCCACAACAACAGCCATGGTGGTTGGTCTTGTTGGACTGGAAATGATCAAGGTATGGTGTTACAATTTGGTCACCGTGGGCTTTGTCTCGACATTACGTGCCCTGTGTTTGTAAATTTATGTATGCTTGAGTGTGCATTTAGGTATGTTGACATTTCTGCAAGTGCTGTTCTCTGCCAAACTAACATGAAAATTTTTGTTCAAGTTTTTGGCTAGAGAACTACTGGCTTGAATCTTATGATTTAAACCCCCCCCAGCTGATGTGATATAGGTTCATCGGTCAGTTAGTTTGGCTTTTGTGTTTGTGCAGAAGCGTGACTGAACTAAATAAACCTGATAAACATTTCATTTTCAGCTGGCTCAGGGACATACCAAACTTGAGCGCTACAAGAATGGTTTTGCAAATTTGGCCTTGCCTTTCTTCGCCTTCTCAGAGCCCATCCAGGCTGCAAAGTCAAAGGTAGGTCACTGCACACAGACTAGCCCTGCACCATTTCTTCAGTGTTTCACTTTTGTTTTGTTTCTGTTTGTGTGTGTGGTTAAGGATAATTGTTCACATGTCTGTGAGGATGGCTGTGGCCAAAGTGTTTACATGTTGGTGTTAGTTCAGCTGCTGTTTAAGCAGTATCTTTGAAATTGTGTGCTGTAAACCTGTTGATTGTAAGACATATCTGTTTTGGTGACCCGTGTTGACAGTTGCAGAAGCGTAAGACATACCTGTTTCGGTGACCCATGCTGTGAGTTGCAGAAGAGTTTGATATAAAATAATGAAGTCAAACATATTTCTCCCAACTTTGGACACGAGTTGAAAGTGTGCAGAAAATGGGTCCCTTACTGTGGCCCAGACAGGGGTTTTGAAAACTGTTGTGTTAGTGCAACCGTGAGGTATGATCCCTTCAGTGTTTGGCAGTTCCTGTTCAGTAAAACCCACTGGTGTTTTGAGTGGATATTATTTTTGTGCAGTACTACGAGAAGGAATTCACTCTGTGGGACCGGTTCACTGTGCAAGGGGAGCTCACCCTGCAGCAGTTCCTGGACTATTTCCAGGTGAGTGGTTTTTCTCTCAGCCCTCAGTCACTTACGAGAATTGGTTTGTTGTCTTTTAAATCTTTTTTTTGAAAGTAACCCTTGGGTTTTATGGCCAGCTTTGTCTTCAGTTTTCTCTTTGTGTGTGTGTGTGGTATAGTACCATAAAGACTTTTGATTTGCACACTGATAATTAAAACAAAAATGCATGAAAGGAGTCCGTCTTTTTGTGAGATGCCGTATGGTCGAAACCTTTAGGCGTTGTAAAACCACTTCCACCTGTTGTTTGCCGAGTCCAGGTTCTACAACAGTGCTTTCTCGTAAGTTTAGGACTGGGCATTGGCATTGACTGCATTAAAACATTAAATCGTTATGTGGGTATTCTCATAATTCGTGTGCATTGTTCAGGAACTTGTTTTGGAGGGTTGGTTATGAGTGCATATTATACCTTTTCTCTTTCCCCCCTCCCCCCTTACTCTTGTTGTAACAGCTTTTTATTCTGTAACTGGTGTGTATATTTGAAGGGGCTTAGTACTTGATAGTAATACTTGGTGGGATGGCTTGCCTTTGATAGCAGAGTTGTAATGCTTTTGTAAAGGTAATAATGATGATGAATGAACCAACACCAGGAAACGTTCACAGTGTGAGAATAACACTTTTATGTCTTCTATGAGGGAAGGTGGTGTGCACACTTTAAACCCCACATTATTGGTGACCATCTGTGTACTGAGTGGTTGCTGCTGGGGCCTTTGGTGCTAGTCACCCTGCGTCCTGCCTGTCCATGCGGTAAAGTGTGTGTGTGGCATGTTGCAGAAGGAACATGGTCTGGAGATAACCATGCTGTCTCAGGGAGTCTGCCTGCTGTACTCCAACTTCATGCAGCCAGCCAAGCAGGAGGAGCGCAAATCGCTACCGTCAGTATTGTGCAGCTTTTCTGTCCACTTTTAGCAAACTGATCCTTTCTCTTGCCAGTATCTCAGGGTACCCCAAAGTTGTCATAGGAAATGGTTTTGATTTGCATGAAATAATGGGTGTATGAAATGATCAGTATGAGGCTGGCACTCTGGCATGCAAAAAATAATGTGGTGATCCTCTTGGAGCCCACTAACTTTTGAGGATGATATTTGATGTCTCCTGATTAAACACTTTGTATTTTTTGGTAAGCTTGTTTTTCTGCCTAGTCTCATTGCTCATTCTATCTCGTCTTTTTTTCTTTCTTCATTTTTTTGCTAACTGTCCATTCTCCTTTTTCCTAGAAAATTCTGTATTTTCTTTTTAGAGATAATCTGTTTTGTAATGGCTTTTCTTGAGCAGCAAGATTATTTGAGGCTGATAGGTGGTTATGTGCAACTTGCCTTTGTGGCACTGATATTTGCCATTATGCATTGCTAATAATGTATGGATCCAAACACAAAAGGTTCAAAAGAATGCTATATATTAGGACAAAACACATTAGAATGCTGGCAGTCATTCTTGTTTGAGATTTTCATGGTTTTTCATGTGCTACCCATTTACTGGTCAGTCATGGTTTTTCCTGTGCTGTGCATTGCAGGATGTCGGAGGTGGTGAAAAAGGTGTCCAAAAAGAAGATAGCTCCTCATGTGCGGGCGCTGGTGCTGGAGATCTGCTGTGATGATGCAAATGGGGAGGATGTAGAGGTGCCGTATGTCAAATATGTCCTGCCCAAGGCCTCCTAGACATGGCTCATGTCCACAGTGGGCGGTGCCCCTACCTCGTGCTGGAGTTGCAGCAGTGCTTGCTCCTGCATGCGACTGCTTTGACTGGAGAGAAGGGGGCCGGGGAAGATTGTGATTTCCTGTGCGATGTGCATCACGTCATTCTCACAAGTGTTCGCAGGGAGCAGGGGTATTTGCTGTGCACGTGTGCTGCGGAGGTTGGGTCATTTTGAAATTGCAGAGCAACTCCATCAGTTGATAAGCTGAAACTTTTTGTGTAACTTCAATGATGAATGCAGAATGGTTTGTTTGGGTAAGATTCCCCAAGGGGAATGTGTGGCTGTCCTTTCTTTGCCTTGAGAGTGAATTTGAGGGTGTGCCTGCTGCACCATTTACATAATGCTGCTTGTTCAGTCATAAACTAGGACTTCAGTGAGAGAGGAGGTTGTGGTGGGTTTGCTTGGTGAGCACAAGCGTGTGAATGGAGAGTGCATGCTTTCACAGATTTTGTTTTTCCTCCCCCCTTTGAATCGAGTATATGTTAATTCCCCATCCCCCCTCTCTCCCCCCCACCCCCATTACATATTAATGTGTATGATTCACTAGGCTGGTAAAATGTAGAAAATAAAAAAGTTAAAGGAGAAATTTCTGCTTTTGTACAAAAAAAAAAATTCAAGCATAAATGTGTATGTTGATGGATTTTCATTTTTTGCTGTAGATTAAGGTTATAAAAGTGCCCTTGCCCTCTACAGTTGTAGTGAAATGGCAAAAAGGGGCGACTTCCCTGGCCATCTAAATGCAGAATCCTTGTAGTGGTGACAGCGTAATGCTGGGTACAGGCTGCCCATCTTCTCCCCCTTTTTAGGGATTTTGGTCCCCGCCAGCACCTCATTTGAGAAAGGATTGTAAGCAAACGAAGCTATGAAATGAAATTTTGACTGTCAGTGGATGGCACAATGTAGTCAATTTTTTTTTATAAACCTCTTCAGAGAAAAGCAGAGATGATGTTACAGTGAGGGGGAACAATGTAGTCAGGTAAAAATGCTGCCAACTGCTCACGTTTTAATACCTGATCCTGCAGTATACAGGCACATGAAGTGGAGAAAAGGGGTCACTGGATCAACTATGAGTATGAAAAACCTTTGAAAATGTTCAGTCTGATTATTCTGTTGTTTCCATTTACAAAACAAACACACATGCACACAAAACTTTCGAAAATGTCACTGTACTCCACCAAGCCGCTAAAAATTACAGAGGAATCAGATGTTCCCTTCTCTTCTGTGGGAGAATGTTTTCAGTTTTCACATGCTTTGACAAAAACTGAACTTACAGAACAATGTTTGATGTCCGACTGATTATTATTAATGCATATTAAAATGTTTAATAGATATATTACACTGGGTGCCTCAATGTTGAATCCATGAAACAAAATTTATTTTTTGTTTTTTGGGGTGGGAATGGGGTCACCAGGGTTTGTTGGATTTAAGCAGTAGAAGTGTATGTGTTGTAACTAATTGGAAGTTTGGAACAAGTAAAACGTCTAATCATGGACAATGATGTTTGCGCGTTGAGTGAGGAATTGGAGAGGGTGCATCCGTGTTTGTGTGTTGAGTGAGGAATTGGAAAGGGTGTTGTGGTGTTTTTTCTTTTTTTTCTCACAGTCCAAATTTTGATTATTAGTTATGAGTTTTGTCTGGTATTGCTCATCCACTGTATTTGCAAGAAAAAATAACAGAAGTCCAAGAGGTGAAAAACAAGTGATTTGTGTAAGTGTGGCTGAGTGCATCTTGTATGTGTGCATCCATTTTTCAGTTGCCTTTTTACTATGGTGATTGCTTCACAAAAATTTACAAAAAACAGCAGAAGACCAAGAGGTACAAAAGAAAGATTTTATTATAACAATGGCTTCTACTACAACACACACTCTGCATCAGTTCCACCACATAAAGGAAAGGGAAGGAGTCCCTATAATATAAATAAACTGTTTTTATCTTGTCAAGAATATCATTCACCAAATACTACAGAACACATTATATACTCTTGGGAAGGGAACAGGTTAGGTTGGAAAATAAAACATAGCAACATCACACACAAAAACCGGCACTGCCCCGTTATGTTGGGAGCAGAAACAAGGAACAATCAAACGTACAAATTGTGATGGTGGTGCACAGAGTGCCAGGGAGAGGGGTGGTGGGGCAAACTTGCTGAGGTAAACTCTGCGTCCTGATGAGCAAGCCCAAGAGAACATAGGGGGGAACTTGATATTTGGAGGGGGAATTATTTCAACATTACATGCATCTACTTGTCTACACAGGGGTGAACACTCCTTTGGATAAAAACACTACATCACCAAGTGAAATTGACACTTCAAGTTGGCATGGTAAAGACATTCACATTGAAAAACAAAAATGATGAAAAACCAATAGTTTTGCACCATCTGTCACCCACACTGCCAGTTGCACCCCCCCCTCCACCCCCCTTCCTTCTGGCACACAGCTCATGGAATCACTTGCAAAAATCAGAAATACAGAATGCATAATTTGCACATATTCTAAACATGTAGCTGGCAACAAGCAGAACAAATGAAAGGAGGAGTTTCAGAAAGACGACAACTGTTCGGCACAAATTACAATTAAATGAGAAGAGATCATTGTAAATGACAGCCAAACATTTAATTTCAGTTCCTTTCCAATAGACCCAACCTTTGTTAACAAGATTGCTATAAGGTACCTGGTACGATGAAACTTGAATGCCATGGAGATTTTGTCACCCAGTTCTTTCCAACTACAAGTGCAATGTTCATTCCATAGCTCCACAGACGTTGCAGTAACTAACATCTCTTGCATCCTATCATTCTCACATTTTGTATTCAATACAACCTTAAAAAAGAAAAACCACACGTACACGCACACAAAAACCACACCAAAAAAAAACATTAAAAAAATTCTTTCATGCTGTGCATTTCTGGTTACAGTTGTATTCTATATTACAAAGCGAGCTCTACGAAACAACATGGTTTTGATAGATGAATGCAAACTAGATCCACAGACAACAAGCTGGACTGTTGATTTGTGCCATTTTCACAGAAAAGTAGGTTCCTCAGTGGAACATTATGGTAAAACAGCAAACAACATGATCATGTTCGTTAATAGATCTCTTTTCAGCCTTGCAACAATGTCCTGTCTATCTAATTAAACTGATCATATGTCCATCAAACGCATATATGTTAAAAAAAATCAAAAAAATCACAGTCTGCTTTGCAGAAACATCAGTGATTCACTTGGGACTGCAATCTTGGAAGCAGCCTACGTTTTTGTGAATGGCATTGGTGTCGCTGTGAAGAATGGTGTCTTGGATCTCGCAGAGGACCTCCAGATATGAAGCAGCATTCGCGTGCGGACAACGCCAGTGTGGCTGGAAGTGGGGGTGGTGGTGGTGGAGATCCAGGATACAGACGACAGGCCCAGTCCCTCCTCTCCAAGCGGCCCTTCTCTTCTACCCTCTTCTACTCTGCACTCCTATCCCCCTGCCCCATCCCACACGCCTACACTTGGCCTCCGTGGTTTCTACTTCAACAATGGAACAACTGCTTCCAAGACGGTTCAGGAAGAGTTAAAATTGTGAGCATACCCCATGCAAGAGGTGCACGAAGGGGGAAAAAATACCAAAGGATACAGTGCATCAATGTACGTAAAGAGTATGAATGGATGTTACCACCGTCCATAGTGTGAGGTGTACAAGGAAGAGGAGCTGAATGAGATAAACTGGGACGACGTCAACAAAATATTGTCAATACTAAGGACAGGGATAGGGGGTGGGGGGAAGCAAGATCAATGCATTAAGACCACTGCCACATTCAACCATTGCACAAGATGGACAGAACTACAAGATGAGGACAGAGTAGAAAGGTCATCAGCAGCCGACCGGGTCAGAAACAAAGTTGAAAAATTGCAAAAAATGTGTGCATGGAGATAATGTGAATAAAAAAAGAGAAAAAAGTCATACATCTAACAAGCACTTTGGAATGACAACTTATAGAGAAAGGGCCACCTTATCATGCCAGGGGTGCAGACTGGGGGGGTGGAGGTGGGGGTGGGGTGGGGGGTATCCACAGGGCGCATGAGAAATGAATGCTACCAAGTATAAATGTGCTCTTATGATGGTGCTCAAGATGAGAGGGGATTGAAAGGATACGAGTTCTGTGAGTTGTGCAACAAAACATTAAAATACCATTTGATATCACCATGCAAAACTATCATCTGAGAAACAAATATTACCAACAGGGAAAAATTGTGGTGTTCTGATTGCACGCTACAAATATGAATCCATTTGGTTTTAGTTCAGAGAAGGGTGGTGGGTGGTGAGGGGTATAATTCAAACATTGTATAAATGTCTTAATGTGGTGCGGCTTATGGAGAAAACTGATTTTTTTATATTTATTTTTTAAAGAGAAAGAAACTGAAAAGCTTCTTCATACTCATAGCTTCTGTTAGGCAGAAACTCTGTTCCATCCTGAACTGATCATAAAGTCTGCATTATTTTTCTTTACTCAGGAGCTCTGTGTTTGCCGTTTCCAAGAAGGTTCAGTCCACTGAGTCCCGTTCTACATTTGTTTAGAAACCTGTTCTGAGGTGACCCTGTACAGCGGACAGGACATGGAACTCCAACAACTGATGAATTTGGTTATTTCCCTTTTTTCTGTTTTTTTTTTCTTCTTCTGTTTTCCAACAACAAAATCCCTTTGTTTTTCTTGTGGCAACTTTTCCCTGAGATTTGATGGCAAACTCAATGTTGCCTCTGATTCTTACTGTTACGCGAGATAGTAAGACTCGCTGGAGCTGAGGCATGAACAAAGCGCAGCCACTTTCACATGACTTTAATCAATACACGTACACACACAGAATATCTTGGGAGATAACTTCTTTCAGCAATCAGCAGTTAGGTGAACATCCTAACACCACTTGGTGGGGGGGTGGGGGAGGGGGTGTACGGAGGGGGTCAAACTGGATGAGAGAAAAGAGCTGTATGGCTTCTAAGTTCTATGGAAATGTGAAAACCCATCAAAGTTGTAATAAAGACAGACAGTTGTGTCTAAGAAAAACTCTACGAATTGCAAGATACAAAAAAGATCAGACGGGCCAACTGTACGAATGATCTTGTATAAGAATACTGTCTACCAAAGCAAATATGGGCCAGGGTTGCAGCAAGGGGAGAGAGCCAGAAAATATCAGATAAAAGTCGGTAAAAAGTTAGTAAAAAGATGCATCGTTTGGTACACTGCCGTTTAAAAAATGTGTTGGGAATCCGTTTCTACATTTACTGAATCAACAAACACCTGCTTCTGAAAGAATCGACAAGTGTAGCCAATCTGCAGATGCACAAGGACACTGACCCTCCAGTGAATCCCGTGTCTGTGAAAAAGCCAGACCACACTCTTCAGGGATGCCCAGTATCTGCGACCACACACTGTCCTTAACTCCAGTTCCATACACTCCTTTAGCTCTACCCATCTCCCGAATGCCCATCCACCGACTCCTCCCCCACCGGCTAAATCAGACTCAAATCACCAATCAGGTCATCGGGATAAAATGGGGGCGGCTGCCCATGCTGAACCATGGGATACCAAGTCTGCTGGGAGGGACAGGAGCGCTCATTCATCAGCGTACGGTATGCTTTCGCTGCGGCCAAACCACGGGGAGCTGGCGGACTCGTCAGCCTCCGGGGAGCTAGTTAGCATGGGTTTCTTACTAACCGCCCCCCTGTGGGCCTGCAAGGACTGAAGACTTATCACTGAGGGTCGACTACGTTTATCGTAGCTGTCCATGTGTGAATCTAAGTCCATTTGGAAAGCATTTACAACACGTATCTGAAAAACAGAAAGAAAAGTAAAAATTAAAAGTAAGGAGGTGTGTGGGGCGTGAGGGCGTCATCAAACAAGCAATCAACATGAACAAAAACAGCAGGCTGAAGAACAAAAAAATGCAACGAATGAATCGGTAAGAAGAGAAAAGTAAAGAAACTTTTGAACAAGCATATAAAATCAGTAAAACTATTTTTTTTAAAGAAACCGAAGAAAGAAAGAAAGAAAGAAAGAAAGAAGAAGAAAACAAAAAGGTACCCAAACACTTATCATGCATAAGGCTGGCAATGGCAAATAAAGCATATAAAAAATTAAATAAAAAACTGGCCACACAGTGTATACTAACGCGCAAAACCCGTCTCCCCTCCCACCCACCTTTATAAAAGTAAGAAAACAAGGAAAGGTGCAGTTCCTACTGGTACCAGATACATGTTTCACACAACACTAAACAGATTTTGTCTACATGTGAAAGATGGCTTCTTATAAACTGCAAACTTGGCATTTTAGCTGAACTGGAATTGTTCTCTCTTCAGATAAACAAGAAAGGAATCTCTTTTTTTAAATAAAAATGGAAACATCCATCAGAAAATTTTGTGATGAAAGATTTGCTATTTGTTTGTTCCTTTCAACAACTACAAAATACTAGGTCACATAGATTTTGTCTTCTCTAATTCTCACACAAAAACCTAAACAAAAAAGCCACATAATTTTATCTGAATATGTCTGGTGTTCTTTTACTGTTCAAACTGACCAATGCCTACTGATTTGATTTCATAAAGTTAAAAAAGAAAAAGAAAAAGGAGTGTATCCATAAATATGGGCCCTTTTTCCAACTTGAGGAGAGAATAAAAGGTCATTAATAGGCATGTGACATTTTTTGCCCTTCTGTAATGGAAGATGATTTCAAAAGAAGAAGGGAAAGAAAAAAATGTCCAACAGAGGCAACTCAACTCCGCGCAAAAGCAGTAAAAAGCGAAGCTGGTAATCAATCAATGAAAGCAAAATGGCATGCATGCAAGCAAGACTGCAGTCATCATCATCATCATCATCAAAATGCCAAGGCATGCTACAAAAAAGAAAACGTACCCAACCCAAATAAAAAGCATGCAAAATGGTTTTGCTGAGGGTGGGGCCTCTGCAAAGGACTAACACTTTCCTTCTAAAAAGATGAAACTGCAGTGGCTCTTTAAATAATCTCATTTCCATTAAACAGCTGTACTTGTGTGGGGGACTTATGCATGACTGGTGGCAAACAGATGATGAAGTTCAATGCTACGGTGCTGACACCACCAAGGGTAGGACAGAAGTGACACAGACTGGGACTCAGACGAAACCTCCCTAACAAGACTGTGCAATACTGAACAGAGCTGCGGGATGGATTACCTGACAAACACACATGTACACGGATAAATAGTGCAGTGATGGGACGTGATGCAAGGAATCCATCCCAACAATGAGGTGAACATGATGGCAACAGTCAACATGATGGCAAAAGCAAGGTGAACATGACGGCAACAGTGAGGTGAACACACTGGCAACAGCGAGGTGAACACACTGGCAACAAGGTGAACATGATGGCAATGGTGAGGTGAACATGATGGCAACAGCGAGGTGAACACGATGGCAATGGTGAGGTGAACACAATGGCAACAGCGAGGTGAACATGATGGCAACAGTGAGGTAAACACAGCATGGGGAGAGAGAAGAGAACAACGAGACGCGTTCAAGTTCACACAAAAATTTCTCACGCAGTTCTTTTCACCCTCTATGCTTTGACTTCCAGTAACACCCCCCCCCCCCCCCCTTCCTCCAATTTCCTCCGACCTTGAGCACAACCCAAGGAAACAGTGATACCTAAGGTCTATCAGTAGACCGTGTCTGTAAAAAAACTGGAGAAGACAGAAAAACAAAGAATATTCCCTACTTGATAACCACCATGCTGCTGTAGCCAGTCGTTTGCCTTTCTCTCCAACACTGCTTATATCCATCACACAAATGAGAGAGAGAGAGAGAGAGAGAGAGAGAGAGAGAGAGAGAGAGAGAGAGAGAGAGAGAGAGAGTAAAGCATGTTGGAATGCAAGCTTATACCAACCCAAGCCCAACGAAATCAGGAGAGAAGCAAATGAAAACGCCCTCATAACAGTTAAAAGCAACAAGAAGTTTAAACTGCAACCATAAGCAATGTCAGTTTAAACTGCAATCCCTCGATACAGCAATCAAACAGCTAGAATTCCCCAAACCTGGGCATGGTGTTGAATTTCTCAGTGGCAACTCTATGTCTCATCTTCAGATGGCTACTTGCTTGCTAGTCTATAAAATAAAAGTCAGTTTTCATGGAATATCTGCTTTACTCTTGATTTCCGACAATTCTTGGACGGTTGAAAAGGATGAGGTAAAAATATGACTGAAAAACCTGTTGCCTCTGGTTTCCCTTTTATATTTTTTATATTCAATTGTGCATAGTTATGCAGTTACCCTGTGCAAGAGAGAGAGAGAGAGAAAGACAGAGAGAAGTGAAGAGCATACTGATAGAGTATATATATACGCCTTATGGACACTCAGCATATATACGCCTTATGGACACTCAGCCATATATGGGGTGCAGAAGGTATTGAATTATTTCATGCATCAATTTCCCTAGGAGCGTTTATTTCATGGATGAGTGCAAGAAACTGTATTCCTTGCAAAGCATGTATTTTCCTTTTATTGCTTGCAATTTTAAATGCAGGATCTTTACTCTATTTCGCTTGTAGAATGATAAAACCTGCTCAAAATGCTGCGTCAACATTTTCCAAAGCGTTCATCTTGAGAGTGCCGATCACCTCTGTAATAAGCCATAATAATAATACATCATCACCAGGTGCTTTCCATGGGTAAGTTTTCAAGCCATGCATAATACCTAGTGCAACCTTCGCCCAAAGCACAGGTGAATAAAATACTATGTTTGGGTGTTAGATTAAATGATTACATGGACTGTGCACCCAAACCGCCACTATAGCGTAGCAGATATATATATATCTGTATGTGTGTGTATGTGTTTGTGTGTAATATACAACAGTGTCTGATGTTGCTATAGTGTTTTTGCCCTGATATGACCCGTAAGGCTGTCTGGGCAAAACAAGCTACTGACTTAAGTGCACCCACTTAATTGTTTGCACACACATGCATGCATGCGTGTGTGCATGTGTGTGTGTGGTGTGCATGTGTGTTCATCCATGCAAAATGCTACGGACATTCATGAAAATAAAGATACAGCACATATTTTCAACCTTGGCAGACACTGAAAATGAAAAAAAGGTTTTCTACTCTCATAAACTTTTGGATGCATCAGCATCAGTATTTTCACTGACTGAATTTGACTCTGTGTGATACATACAGAGTCAAACACAGTGTCCTCAACAACAAAAATTGCAATGTAAACTTCAGAGAATACACATTTGCATTTATTTGTTACTGACTTTATTTCGGCATATGATTACATTCTAAGATTTACTCATGAAGTTGTACCTGACAAACACAAAATGGGGCAAGGTCAGAGAGAGAGAGAGAGAGAGAGAGAGAGAGAGAGAGAGAAAGTACACTCAAAAGGCTGTATCCCATCTTTGATCAGAGATGCAAGACTTTGATCACTGCTGATCAGAGGTAAGTAAAATACACAACCTGTTGCTGTCAACTGAGTATGTCATCCAACTATTTGACACAAACCATTACCAGATAAGAGCTTCTTCAGAGCAAAGTCAGATTTCAATATTAGGAGACTGAGGAAAGGGTGTGTTGGCAACATTAGTCACAGTGGTAATTCAAAGGATTTAAAAATGCCCTGATGTGGAAGAATCTGAAAAAGACGAGAGAACAGCTGCAAAGAAAAATGGCCAGTGTGGATGGGGCTGTTTGGTATGATGAGACAGAACAGTCACTACAGTTCTGCATCATGGTAACGACAAAGCAAGTTGTTTTCACCAAACATTCACAATGCAAACAACACGGCCCATAATGCAACGCTATGCCCACAATGCAACAGTGCAGGAAATGCTCACAGCACCAAAAAAAAAAAAAAAAAACAACTCACAAAGCAAGTTGTTAGTCATACATCTAGTCACATCAAAAAGCAATAAACATACAGTTAAAACAACATATATTTGATTTTCTTTCTTTAAAGCTATCAATAAAAATGGTCCACTATAAACAGCAAAACACCCTATCTTGTCAATTTGTTAACCATAACCCTCCCTACACACTTTGCATCTTAAGCGATGCAATATTTTAGCTGACATGATCGTTGTTATCTCCACTGAAGTGGAAAAGAAGAAAATTGTTGCTACATACCTAGGTACACACACCTGCCTTCATAGAGGACGCTTTGTGCCAGTGTACTGACCGACCGGCCCTTTCTTTCTCCACTCCTTATTTTTTCTTCCATTTGTGTGCATTAATTTGGTCGTTTCAGCACTGATAAAAGTCAATGGACACCATGCAGTAAAATGCACACACACACATGCACGCACATATGCACCCACCCACCCACAGACACACACACACACATACACACAATCAAGGGAGTTTCAGAGGCACAGAAAATAACATTTTTAAAGTTTTATTCATAAAAAACATGAATTATAGCAAGGAACAGTTTAAAATTGAAGAAACCGTAGTTCTTTAAAAAAAAAAAAAAAAAGGTACACAGTATGTGCAGTTTTAAATCAGCGAAGAACAATCCACCTGACAAAGCAATAGAAGCTGACTAAGCCCTAGACATAGCGCATGTACATCACATGCTCTGTACCAAATATAAATAAGTACATAGACTGAGGGATGTGGGACAAAACCACAAAAAATATATAACATTTTTCAAATCTACTCCATGGACAAAAGACTCAAGGGTGGAGGAAGGGGGGGGGGGGGGGGGGAACTAAGCTCAGACACCCTCTCTCCATCCACAGTTTATGCTAACATAACAATAATTGGAATGATGACAGATTACAGTAGCAATTGACTAATTTGTACAGGGTTAAAATCGTGCAAAAATGAGTTGAACAGTCACCAGCATTTGTCAGTGACAGTACTGATCATCAAGATGCAGGGGAAATCAAAATGATCGTCAGTAAGACAATACCATGTATTCATGTGGTCATTGTAAAGCTATCAAACATAGGGGTGAGAGGGAAAAAGATATATATATATAGAGAGAGAGAGAGAGAGAGAGAGAGATTTCACAAATGTTTGCTAAAGCCTTTTTCATAATGAATTTAACATATATGTTGGTAATACAGGATGCATTAAAAAAAAAAAAAAAAAATTTTTTTAAAAGAAAAGATGATGAGGCAGATGTTATTTAAAGGGAAATAAGCTTGGAAGGAATACTGGTTAATATTTACATAAGTATGCTTAGAAAACGTCTCCATGCAAGTCCAATCCTCCACCGATTATTTTTCGAAGTCCTACCTTTGAGGGAGACTCTTCTGCCCACCCTACCCTCGATGAGTGGGGTGAGGCTGGAGGTGGAGAGGATAATTTGCACACTAACCAATAACCACTTGCCTCCCAATGTCGATGGGTCAGTGCAAAAGGACCCTTGCCATTTGCACGCAAAAACTGACCATCAACAGTAAGGAGAGAAATGCACAGGTAAACCAACCACTGCCAGCATGCTTGACACACATAAAAACCTGAGAAAGACTAGCAGACAGATTTCAACCTCGCTTGTACAAGGAACAGAGTCGGTTAAATGTAAGTTCACATTGAAAAACAGCAATAACAAGGATGAAATTATTACATGACACTGATAAACAGAAAGAGTCAAACATGTGATGTACACATCATAGTGCTGAATAAAATGATAAACAAAGACAGCACAAAACTATACTGGTCTAAATTTTTCTGATTTTTGGGGGTACTCCCTTTACTCCTCTTTTTTTGGGCATAATTTGGGCTATCTTTTGTTCCAAACGGAAGGAATGTTGATATTTTGCAAATAAGGGCTGAAACTGGAATGAACAATCATAAAAGTACACATATTTTGTATGGTCCTCACTGAAGCATATTTATGTTCATGTACTTTGACTTGGAGTGGGAATGGAACTTTTTTCCCTCCTGAAATTTATATCCAAAATCGTGTTTCACTTGCACATTAAAGAGTGACATACCTGTGAACACTCAAGGGAAGTGGGGAAAGGGGGTGGGGGAGTTAGTTACCCCCCCACCCCCACCCCATTTCTTTTTCAATGCCAGCCAACTACACTTAGCAGGTTGGCATGAACTGAAAGTGACCAAACACAGCTCCACTGGTTACACATCCCTGGTCACTCTTACACACCAAAGGAGCCTACCACCCCCCCCCCCCCCCCCCCTGTACAGCAATAGTTCAACTCTCCCCAGGAGTGGTGGGTTCTTCACCTCTAATACTCACTTGTGTTTATCAGGGCTTCCTCAGGTACTTCAGCTTGACCCCCTCCCCTCCCCCCAACCCAGTCATCCCTTTTGTAAAAGTAGATTTATCTGTCTTTTTTTACATCCTCAGTAGTATGAACACTGAAGGATTGATTAACCAACTTCTGTACTGAGAATATTGTAAACAGCAGTCTGGTAATCGGCACTTTGACCCAGTTTGCAAAGACTGAGATACACAAACCCATCAGTCTAATTAGTATGACGAGGTCAACACTACACACGCTTGTTTGGAATATATTTTCCGCTTCAGTGCATATGTGCATTCAGTCAGATACGGTTTTGGAATGGGGGCGGAGGTGGAGGATTCAACTGACATTATTTAGCAAACTACATGGCGCTAACATAACAAACAAAACCCAGTAATCAGAGACACAAATGTGTATTATATATTGTTGTAATGGGGCAACAGGTTTACTAGACTGCCTGCACAAACAGAGTATGAAAGTGATAGCTTTCAATAAAAAATACATATATATATATATATATACTACACTCTGATGAAAAAACAACAACAAACAAACAACACCCCCTCCACTTCCAAAACACACACACAGAAACGCAACTATCCGACACAAAAGAACCAGGTGACCATGACATTAAATGGAATCTATTAATTAATGCATCTGCATTTTCTGACAGTATCTCATACATGTAAAAATAAAATCTCTGTCATTGCACTACGTCTTACCTCTTTGTTTCTAATGAATATAAAAAAGTAAAGTAAAAAGGACACATTCCTCAATTTCCCCACTGAATCATATCCACAAAAAAGGAATGATTTGACACGCCCTCACACACACACACACACACACACACACACACACACACACACACACACACACACACACACACACACACACACACACACAAGTAATGCGCATCAGAAAATGTACAGTGAATGCATCAGACCTCCTGTTTATTCTGGTCTCAGTAAAGAAACCACAGTATCTGAAGTCTCAATGAGAATTCTGTGAAAAAAATTCACTGCATGTAATAATAATCCTAGCAATGACAAAATATAGTTCTACTAGTTAACAACAATGATACTTATCATGATAGCAATGATATGAACAAATGGAAACAGAGGAATGAAAGATTAACTCTTCAAGTTACCTCACTGTTATCACTAATGCTGCTAGAGCACACAAATGTCATAGATCACAACAATAAATAAAAAATAATAAAAAGTGCCCTCCCACCTCTCTACAATAAACACAAAAACAAAACAACTTAACTTGGACAACTGATATGATCTTTAGTGTGTTTGTCAGACACAATGCACTACAAGTCTGAGGTAAAAAAAGAGTGAGAAAAAGAGTGAGATTGTTTTTTGTTTGTTTTGTTTTTACTGTTTTTGTTTGTTTTGTTTTTGCTATTTAGATTATACATGCATCTTTTGTTGTTGTTGCTGGTTGGGGGTGGGGGGCTTTTGAGTAGTTGTTTTTTATTGGGGTTGGGGGAGGGGGGCAATTTCTACACCAACGATATTTAAACATAGATATTACACTATGAAAGTAGTCACAACTTTTATGTGCTCTGGAAGAAAACGAGTAAAAAACAACCACCACAGATAAACAAACAAAACAAAAAGCACAACAACAAAAATGAAAAGGGGTGGGAGGGGTGATTGGGGGGGGGGGGGGGGGGGGAAGGAGAAGAAAACAAAACAAAAACAAAGGCAAGTAATTATAACAATAAAACAAGTCAGCAGATGTCACTCTAGGCGAGTCCCTAGAATAGAATTGAGGCTGAGCCATGCACCATACCAACAGGTAAAGACAGGTTATGCGGATCTACTCCCATTTGTTGCAAAACCAAGTCATAAAAAATATATATAATTATATGTTAAAAACAAAAAATGATCTAATTCTGTGATGAAAAATAACAGCTTTCTGCGACAGAAAACGCAGTGCCCCCTTAAGAGTAAATAAGGATAACTGGAACAACCAAAAGCTGGCCGAGGCAAAACTATGGCAGTCACTTCAGTATGTAGCAGGTTGGTAAGACAGGCAGGTCTCAGTCAGGTTCATGCAACAGGCACACAACATCCTGAGACTAGACAATGTGCTGGTGTCCCAGCGCTAGACAAGACATTGTCCCAGCACGACGACAGTGCAATGCCCCAGTTCTAGACAATGCACTGTCCCAGTACTTGACAACATCCTGTTCCAGTACTAGACAGCACGAGTACTCGACAACTCCCTGTCCCAGTACTAGACAAGACCAGTACTCAACAACTCTCTGTCCCAGTACTAGACAAAACCCTGTCCCAGCACTAGAAAACACTGTCCCAGTACAAGACAACATGTTGTCCCAGTACTAGACAACACACTGTCCCACAGTTCTAGGCAGAACACTGTCCAGCACTAGACAAGAAAAAGGCTGGCAAAGTGGTGTGCAATCAAAACAGTTGTTCTGCAGCATCAACATGCATTGTTTGATCAGGGTAGATTGTACCCACATATGCATATAACACAGATTACGCACTGTAATGTATAACAGCCCACGCTGGCTGAGCAGAATGGCCATGCTGACCTGCCCAGCAGGGAGAAATTATACAACTGAGTAACAATAACCAAAAAAATCCCTTAACACAAGTTAGGAAACACAAAAGAGTTAACTACATCCCCCCCCCCCAACTACAAAAACATAGCAAGCGAATGAACAAATAAAGAGTTTGTACAGAAATAAAAACTCTTGGAGTACAATTTTGTTGTTGTTGCTGAAAACACTTTGGTTATGACCCCCACCAGGACCCCCCCAAAAAGGAGGGGAAAATTAAAAATTAAAACACTGTTCAGTTCATTTATACATAATGTAACATTGATGATTATTCTTAAACTAAATCAGAATGAAAACAATTTCTGACGCTTTGTCAGTTTTGAAATGATTTCCCCACGCAACTATGCAAACCTATTCTGTATATTTACCTCCATACCCTTTTTTCTTTCGGTTTTCCATACATACAAATAAATACATGATCATCTCATATAACGTTGTCTTTACTGACTCACAGAGACAAATCAAGGCAACAATACAAAAACAGATAGTTTTATACATGTTAAATACTTTTTTTGTTTTGTTTTTAAAGACAAAAACAAAACAAACAAAAGAACAACTAAATACTGAACTTTCAAATTCTACCTGAACTGCTGACAATGTTACCTCGGGAAAGCTAGAAGTAGTGCAAATTAACTAATAGTAATGACAACAATATATATTTAACCACACACAAACACAAAATAAAAATGTTTAAAAAAAAGTACACAATTACTGTGCTACACAGAGTACTGGTACAGCAGTTGTGAGCAAGGTTGCACACAGTAACTGAACATGCCTCACTGGACACCAGGTAACAAAAGCACCTGTAGCAACATCACACCATTTCACAATCACATTCTCTCTCTTCCTTCCACAGTAGTACTGGGCCAACACCTACTATGGGCACTGCTACAAGCAGAGACACACTGAATTCATGGCCAGTTGCCTGAAATGTACACAGGTCTCTCCCCTGCACCAATGGACAGATGAGTCCCCAAAGGACCTCATCCTTTCAGAAACCCTGCTTAAATTAAAGGAAACCCCAAAGGACCAACTCCTTTCAGAAACCCTGCTTAAAGGAACCAGGGTAACCTGCAAGTAAGGATCTTGTTTTAAAATACAGCTTTGATTTTTTATTTAAAAAAAATAAAAATAAAGGAAACCCCAAAGGACCAATTCCTTTCAGAAACCCTGCTTAAAGGAACCAGAGTTTGCCCCTGCAAGTAAGGATCTCGTTTTAAAATACAGCTTTGATTTTTTATTTAAAAAACAAAAACAAACTCTTTTATATTAAATTTAAACAGAGTTTTCTGAGAAACAATGACTGGGACTGGATGTACAGCATGCTGTCAAGCATTATAGCTGGCCTGCATCCCACCACAGCCTCTCGGTTGTTCATCCTTAGGCGATGCGATTCACACACACACACACACCTGCCCTGAACATCCAATGGGGCCGCAGTGAGCATGAGACAAGCTATGGCACTTGATGAGGTTCTGCATGTGCAGGTGTGCTAATCATCACTTCCCACATTGTGTTTCTTAACTTGAAAATAAAAAGCAGGGGCATCTTAAGAAGAAATCCACCTTTTCAGGATTTTATTTTGACATCTTCTACCCATGTTGGACAGCAGATGTTTCATGGTGGCTTGTAAAAAGTGATTCCCTGGTCTTCCTTGTTCTTCTGGTCTTGTAACAACTTTCTGTTCAGACTGCGGAAGAATTCTGAAGCACCAGAGTGCTCTGACTTCAGGGAGTTACAGCTACTTGTCTGGGTATTGAACAACTTACATTCAAGTGAAACAGGACTATCACAAAGAGGGAATAAAAGAAAGAAAGAAAAAGTGCAAACATATTCATAAAGAATGAACAAACAGCTTGTGCTGAAACAGCTACCATTCAAACGAAGACTTTTTTCTCGCATCCGCATAAGACACAGATGCAAATGCATATGAATGGGCAGCTATGTCACAGATGTAAAACAACACATTAAAGAAACCCCATCTGCTTGTGAGAGAACTGAGACTGTAATTCAACACAAGCCACGTTTTATAGAAAAAGAAAGTATTCTCGTGCTTTTCGATGTGACACAATAACAAGGTTTATCACTTTCTCATTGATGACGTAAAATAATGAACAGAACTCGAGAGAATTTTAAAGCAGGGAGTGTTGCGCTATGGTGACCGGCGGCATTTGACAGTGTGCATGAGTGTGTGCTTTTTTCCCATAATTTGTGATATCCTGGCTAAAGTTAATATATAGGATGCTTTACATTCTGTTGTGTTTACTGCTGCCAAATGAATTCACCACAGGATGTATAGTATTGTATTATAAAGCTATGAATACTTGATGGATTCTCAAAGAACAACCCATCCTGGGAGAGGAAAAAGCAGAATTAAAAAGAGAGAAAAAAAAAGAAGAAGAAGAGAAAAGTCACTAGTAAATTGCTCATTTGCACTTCCACAAGGACAGCGTAACACTGTCCGGGGTAAAATTTTATGGTACCCAATCATTCAGGCATTGACTATGAAAAAGAATCCTTAACACCTGCCTCCATGACACTGGGATCTTAACTGGGTGACAAGAATCCTAAAATGAAATCTGGTAAACTGGGTGAACAGCATTTTGAAGCTGAACACGAGCCCCAATCAGTTTTAACTGGGGGTGGGGTGGGGGTGGGGGGGTCATTCCTGGTGAAGGTTGTTTGAGTCAACCAGTGCCCGCACCAGTGCCGCACAGTACTACTTTCATACACCACATGCCCCCACGCCACATGTATATTCATGTACAGTGGAACTTGCACACATGTGTGTGTGCATGCATGCGCACACACACACACACACACACACACACACACACACACACACACACACAGACAAACACACACACAAAGAGTCAGCTGCTGCAAAATGTGCTCAAACAATGATGTGCTGCTGGTAGTGGTGGTGGTGGTGGTGGTGGTGGTGGTGGTGGTGGTGGAGGTGGTGGTGGTGATGGAGAAAGGAAGGGCACAGTTGCACACATGGTAGGTGGGCGAAGTTGGTAACTTGCCGACTTGATGGCTTGCCACATGTCTGCCTAGCTCTCAGGACAGCCACAAGGGTGTCTCATCATTTATACAACAGGGTGATGGTTGTGGTGGAGGTGATGGATGGTGGTCACGGTATAGATACAAAGGGTCACGTTCAAACTGTACTGTGCAAGCAACACACACAAGTCTAGGTCTCTTTGTCAGTATGGAAGCAACACATCTTTTGTCTACGGTCACTGAAGTTCAACGGTGCCTCTTTAGAAGGGCCACTCCACAGTCTTTCTGTACTGTTCTTTTTCGACGGCTGGCTCAATAACTCCCAATGCTGAGGGTTCCTTTCTGGTTAACAAAGTCCTGCCAAAGCTGCCCTGGAATCTCTTTTTTAATGTTCCTGGATCCTTGTGGACGACATCACAGAACCCTCTCTCTCGCCGCCAGCTGGCCACCTCCCACAATGCCTTGGAACTTCCTTCATGTTTTCATTGCTTAGGAGAGTCTAACAGTAAGCTACTACTGGGAAATGTTCCAATTTATAAAAAAAAAAAAAAAAAAAAGGTTCGTTCGTCGTGTTCTTCCAGAGAACAGAGAGAGCATGCTAACACTGGTTGCTGGCAAGTCAAGAGGTCAGAACTGAGTTTCCGACTGTTCAGCTGGGTGTGCATCGATGCTGGTGTCATGAACGAGGCTGGGCTGCTTTTTTTGCACCATCCTAGCATTCTGAAGGGAGTGGATACTATGGACCGAGGACATGCTACGGCTGTCGTAGCGAGTGTCTAAACTCATGCGGAAAGCATTAACTACGCGAATCTGAAAACAAACGGGAAAAGAGAACACAGTGAAAGTAGTTGAGACACACGGATACACATCACAAAACCAATGGCAAGAAAAGTAAGTGGGTCAGAAGACGTGACTTCAACCAATGAGTTGCAACAAGTGCTATAGTTAGTGGCAAGAAACCTAACGATGGGTTAGTTCCGAGTTTACGCTCACACCGAAAGGGTCTGCAAATAAGGCCGGTGGGTACATAACATCATACCAGAACCGAGGAAAGAGTAGCACAAAATCAATGTTAAGACGATGACAAGGTGAGCAATGCATAGGAGGCAGGGCATGACTGAAGAGGACCGAGGTGGAACAGACAGGTCAAAAACCAAAAGAACGTACATGGCTGCCTCCATCAGAATGAAAACAACAGCTAGAGTCCACACAATGAGCTGCACCATCAGTGACTGTTTGGGTGGGGGGTGGGAGTGGGGGGTTGCGGGGGGGAGGTTGGGGGGGGGGGGGGGCTGGCTGGATTACACACTGCATGAAATGCAAAATAAATCACAGCGAAAGGAAACAGGTTTAAAGAAAGGGAACAGGGCTGATGCGGTGTCAACAGAACTGGGGAAACCAAGAGTGAATGAAAAAGTAACAAAATCGATGAAAAAAGCAAGAAGAAAAGAAGCCCTCTAGAATCTGGTGTGGCAAAAACTTGGAGCGGAGTCCAGTTGCAAAACAGGTTGAAGACACCAGCAGGAGTGGGAGGGGTGGGGGGGGGGGGGGTGAATCCAGCCTGAGCTGACACAAGATTGAGAAAGCTACCACAGGTAAATGTAAATCAGCAGAGGGAAAAGGGGTGGGGAATGGAGAAGCTAGAGGGAGGAAAAACAACTAAGGGGCAGCAGAGGTCTAGACAATCAGTACTGGCTGACTGTGGTCTTTGCTGACTTTATGCTAGACAAGTGCCACCACCCTAGACACCCAACTACTACAGACTAGGACAACCACAGACGCCCCAGCCCCCACCTCTCCCCATTTCTCTGAAGTTGTGGGACAACAACAAAGGTGTGCTGGGTGATGGGAATATGTTTCACAGTGGGCGCACACAATCTACACACAAAACTCTATGGCTGTGTCCAAAAATCTTGGAAATGGTTGTGACCAAAAAAACAAGAACAAAAAAAGACAACAAATTTCAATTACATATTAAGGAGCCCCAAGAGATGTGATAAAAGCTCCATTTACATACAAATAATAGCTCCATTTTATGTGACCCAGGCTTCAATTCTTCGGGGCAACAGTCAAACGACAGCCTTAATTGTCACTCATTTACATAAATATGAAGCACAAACAACAACCCACACAGTGGCTATCACAAATGCTCAAAAAATTGCTTGGTGGAAAAAAACTGTTACCATACAAAATTCAATCAGGTTAACATCAAAACGTCAACGTACACACACACTGGACCAAATCCTAGCCACTAGATGCATCAAAGGTGGGACCACTAAGTGAGCTAAATGGTACACAAAAGCTGAATTGACTTGTGTCCGAATAAAAAATATGCAAAATATCACAGCAGGGACTAAGATATGGAAAAACCAATTGAAAGCGAAAAGTGGCGGGCAGATCACAGACTGGTAAACACACATTTATGTCATCAACATCATCATTATAAACATCATCACGGGTAGACAGGAGTGGGCAAGTATCTAATGCATCACTGTGGAAATAAACATTCAAGAACAACCATTTTTTAAACATACCTATCCCCCCCCCCCCCCCCCCCCCCCCAGTACATACAATCACTTTAACAAATCTGATTCTACAAATGTCACACATCTCTCTCATTTCACACACACACACACACACACACACACACACACACACACACACACACACACACACACACACACACACAGGAAAATAAATATGTCAGCAATGATGCAAAAATAACCATGCTTTTAAAAACAGCTGACACAGACAACTAGTTTCTTCTCCGTACAAAATTCACACCAGCAAAACACTTCTCTACACCCACTTTGGCTGCATGATACCTACAAGCATTCTTCCAAAAATCTCACCAAGCAAAACTAGACCAACTCTATGACTGGCTTTGGCCATCAAAATTCAAAGTATACACAGTGATGTTCTGTATCCATGAACAGAATGACTGGTGTGGACAGCCATAAACAATTATCACCCACACACAAGCACTCCTAAAGCCAACAACTTTGGGGTTTATGATCGATAACGCAGAGCACCATCAAGCAAGCTACATCTGCATGGCTGTATGCTTCCACCAGAACCAGGAACTGAGTTAATCAAGTCATGTTTCATCGTTTCAGCAGTCAACAACAGAATTTACCAACGATTTACCCTGGTGAAAGATCTTTCTTCTCCTTCTGTTTTGATGAAAGTGTCTTTTTTTTTTGTCTTTTTCTTCTCTCACCTTTATCTTTTTGCTTTTGAAAATTTAACAAGGAACTGCACATCTCAAATTATTTGATAATCTGTTTCATACTTTCTTTTAACCACTGCTTCTCTCATGCCATAACAAAACAAAACAAACAAACAAAACTCGCAATGCTAAAAGCACAAACCCGAATAGTTCTTCACACAGCCAATTGTTTGAACATACCCCAGACACATGACTTTAATTAACAATTGATCAGTTCCTTGATTCCAGTGAAAAAATACAGTCACGTTCTCTGGGCAACGAGAACAGAACAACAACCACCACCACAACAACACCCTTATCAGTCAATCACTCATTTTGGGGAAAAAGACCCCGATTTTTAAATCATGATTTTAAATATAAATATGGCATCATATCCGACTCCCATTGAAATGAATCTGATCATCTCAAGAAAGATAAGCATAAAGTTGACAGACTGGGACAAAAGTGTTAGGGGAGCAACTGTCCACTAAGCTACTCATTGATGGTCAATTGTTTGTTCAGGTCTAGTTCATCTTTAACATCCATCATCACTTTTGGCTTTCACAGGTCCCTCCAGGCTCCCAGTCCCAGTAACATGGGCTCAATTCTTTCATGCAACCACTCTGCAGACAACAGAGCAGCAAAAACAACAACAACAACACACACACACACACACACACACACACACACACACACACACACACACACACACACACACACACACACAAAACCCCACCCAAAAACAACACCTCGTTCATCCAAAAAATGAAAAGATGAAAACAAACAAAAAAGGAAAAAAGAGGCAATTTCATCTTTAAATCAAAAACACTGGCTATGCTAGCTCAATCTGCTCATAAAAATTGGTTATAGTGTTGGCTTGTACGTTTCCTGGCTGACAAACAACCGTCTTGGGCAGTAAGAGTCCCATGAATCTCTCTGACTGGAGACACATCAACATCTGTGTCAGTAGACCTTCCACACAGTGGTCTCAGACCAGTGACTGGCAAGTGGGTGTTTCACATGGAGGTCTCCAGACCGGTGACTGGTGATGATTGGAGTGACAGGGGCGTTCAGCATGGAGGTCTCAGACTGGTGACTGGCAATGTCAGAGCGACTGTGACTTGGGCGCACTGATGGCGTGATTCTGTGTTTCACACGGTGGTCTCAGACCAGTGACCGGCAAGGGCAGAGTGGCTGGGTGTTTCTCGCACGTGGGTCTCAGACCAGTGACTGGCAAGGGCAGAGTGGCTGGGTGTTTCTCGCACGTGGGTCTCAGACCAGTGACTCAGGAGACGACAGGGGCATTTCACATGCAGGTCTCAGACTGGTGACTCCGGAGACAACAGGGGCATTTCACATGGAGGTCTCAGACCGGTGACTGGCAATGTCGGAGTGGCTGAGCGTTCTGGGCGGGGAGGCCTTGTGGGCAGGGTTGGCAGACGCCAGGATGGGTGAGGGCTGCTTGCTGACCAGAGGCACATTCTCAAAGGACTGGCTCTTGATGCGGAAGGCTGGTGGGGCCGGGTAGTTAGGGGAGATGATGCGGGGTGGGGTGGTACGCAGGAAGTGGTCATGGTTGTACTGCTGGGTGGCATTGGCACCAGCCTCCTCGGAGATGGTGCGTGGGCCATGATGGGAGCGCGAGGAACGCAGGCTGTGGAAGCTGTGGAAGCTGTGAACGCTCCGCTTCTCCTCCAGGTCTTCCAGCGTGCTTTTGAAGGCGCGCACCACACGCAGCTGGCAGCACACATAACACACTGCCTGGGTCAACATCCTCAGTCCTAGCACCTCCCCACCCCACAAAAGTACAACCCCACATTTCCCTACCACCCTCTTCATCTTACAGCCTCCACAATATTCTCCCCTCGCCTCCCTCCATCCCCTCTCTCTCATACATTTGTCAGAATACAACACAACAGCAGACGTAGCCAGAATATCCTACCTGCCTCTTCTGGACAAATGTTTTATCATTCTCAGGTACTGCAAAGTAATCACAGTCAGTCACAGGTCACCCATCAACACCATCACAACAACAGGAGAGGAGGACAAAACACCAAGCAGAGGTCGGGTTTCGGATCTGATGCATGAAAAAAGTCAGCAATACGTTCGTTGTAAAGTGCACACGAAGTCCAAGGAAATTGATGTATTTATGCTCGACGCAAACATAAACCAATGGTGGACATAAATGATCTAGATCACATTATACACAGTCAACATGAAAGTGCTGTTGTAACTCCATGTGCTGACAAACTAGTCCATCTGGAAAACTTTCACAGATCACAAAGCAACTGCTATGTTACACCCCATTCTCCACCTGGAAAATTGTTCCACAGGTCACAAAACAACAGTTATGTTACACCCCTTTTAGTTCTGTCAAGGAAACAACCACCCTGGTGAGCCCCAGTCAAGGCAAGCATCTTCACCATTCTCAGTATTTTCAACAGCGGCTCCCACTTTACCTTTCTAATCTCTGTGGACTCTTATAAACAAGCAGGACACTTGTGACAGTAGGAACTTTCATTACTGATCCAATGTTCCATGCTGGCCCTGATATAACTGTCATAGTTGAATGGGTGTTAAATGCCAATTCCCTTCCCATTCCCTCATTTTGTCACCCATGTTACAGACCAGTTTGATGTTTCAGTCCATGACAAAGTGAAGTTTTTTACAGACCAGCTTGATCTTTCAGTCCGTGACAAAATGAACATTTTAAGGCTGAACCTGATGGCTTAATAACCAAAGGTTAATCTGAACAGTTCACAGCCTTGGGTCCTTATGCTGTACCTCCTAACAGTAACAATAACCAAAACCCCTGCTTGGTGTTGTTCCAAGATATACACACAAAAAAAGGACTCATCACTTTGCCACTGAAACAAGAACCACATTGGCAAAGCAGAGCTGGATGAAAACATCAACAGCACAAATCAAACATGACTTCTTCTTTTTTCCAACTGGACAATTACAGCACTTGCTGCCAACACTGAACATTGACACAAAACTCTGGACACGTCTATCAGCATGGCTAGCAAGTCTACACCACTCACAAAAGGGTGGAATACTACAGCATTCATGTTCAAACTGCACTGGGAGCTATCACATATATCTAAGCCACAGTCTATCTGTACGCAAAAATCAGCACTATGTTGCACATAAGCCAGAGTTTACTGCCATCAAAAACGGCACTTCTAACAATTTAGTGTAACTGCTCATGAGCAGCACTGTTCTTCCTTTCAGTTTGTACTGATGTATTATGTATGAGGGTGTTTCATGCACCTGTTCAAGCCAAAACAGCAACTGCACTTAAATAACTCACATTCTGATAGAAAAACCAGAAAAGGCATATCAATTCTTTCCCTTGTATACACCAGAGTCAAACAAAGATACTGTGCATGCATAGTCTTTTGAATGTATGTGGCAACTATACACTGTTTAAACAAAACAGGAAAAGATTCTTTAAAAAAATCCACAATTTGCAGTTTATGTTTCTGACACATCCCTATGTATTTATGTTTCTCACACATCCCTATGTGGTTGCCTGGCCTCAACCCACCAACTGACCTACTTCTGACACACCAGTGACCTTGAAATAAGGTCATCAAACCTACTAGGATTCCGCAGACCCCAAGCCAGGTTATAATCAGGTAAAGTTTGAAAGACCTTGGCTCAACAGTCTCCAAGAAGAATCCAATGTCAAATTACCTCCCCAGAATACATGCAAAAGTGAAAATAACAGTATACTCAGAACCAGACAATGTAATTAACAATCACACAAAGTCTGAACATAAACAGCTAAACAAAATTAGAGAAAACTGACATTGCTGTGACCTTTCAAATATGCTCACGGTTACTGAGAGTGGTTTGAACAGGTAAAGCTCAACGATGAGCACCACAATGAAAACTTTCACATTCAGCACATTTATGGTGTCTGAGGAAATCAACATCAAATTGTCCCTAATATGTTAGCCTGACATCTGAGGACATTAAGCCCTACACTATCATCAGCATCAAAGTTTTCGACACACCCACTACTTAAATGGCTGACTGGCCAACCAAGTGAGCACTGATCATTAGACACACTCACAAATTTTCACGTAAGTCAAAACATCTGTGACAGGATGATGCGCACCCTTTTCCTCCAAGTCAAACGCGCGCACGCACACACATATATACACCAAAGAAATGGGTCCTCAAACTGCTTAACATTGTAGGCAAAACACTGGTGGCACAAATGACAGACGGAATGAAAAACCTGTGACCAAAAGCTCGGAAAGCTGAAGAAAGGCACGCGCACACGTCCACAACTCCACCCAAGAGCCGAGCAGCAGAACTGTGGGAGTGGGGGTGGGGGTGGGGGGACACCACAACACTGTGACCAATACCAAGCGAGAGAGGGCCGAGAGGGCTGGACACTATGGGGGCAGCGGCACAAAGTGACCAGAGAAAGCGCAAAAAGGAACATGGTACCATACACTGCTCGGTGCAGCACCAGAGAAGACAGCTGGCTTAGCTGGACAGGTTCTGAGTGATTGGCATGGCAAGGACAGCTGACAGAAGAGGGCGTGACATGAATCATGTAGTGATTTGACAAGAGACCTTAGAGAGAGCGGTGTGAACACTGAACGAAGCCACTTTGCACCGGTCAAAGAGAATGCTGATGAGTGTCAGAGGCAGTCCATAGTCAGAGGAGTTAAATACGTCACACAGAGTTTGACAGACCAGACAGAACTCAGAGTTATACGGACAAGACAACATGTACAGTGAGACTGACCACACACCACAATGAGTTAGACGGATCAAACATGATTCTGAGTTAGACAGACCACACATCATCATGTACAGTTAGGCCATACACCACACAGTTAGACAGACCACACATCATTTAGAGTTAGACAGACCTAACAGAGTTAGACAGACCTCACATCACACAGAGTAAGACCGACACCATTTTAGGCTGGGACACACACATATAAACTTACAAGTACTCAAGAACACACAATGAACACACCTACAACTATCTGTAACAGGTTAGGTAAATGTTCCGGTGAGTTTCTCACACTCCACACACAAATCCAGTAACGGCACACTAACATGACACAAGTGAGCGATGATGAGACCATTAATCAACAGACTGAAGCACACAGTTTTACCCAACTAATCAAACACTCTCTCCTCTTACAGGGGGAAGCTTCAACACTTAAGCTTTAACCAGCCCACCCCAGCAGAACTAAAAGGAAGGAAAATAAAATGTTATGTCTAAAAACTAAAATTCTACTCAGTAATAAATTGAAAGTCATAAGGTACATTATTACACTACATGTAGAAAAAAGAAGAGAGAGAGAGGAGAAAAAAAAGAAAGGAAGGCTTTATACTGTAGGACTGTCTACAAACCTGCAAATCAACAACACAGGTTAACACGTGTTAAGAACATCAAATTATACCACATCATAATCATGCTGACAATATTCAATTAGAATTACCTCCAATAAATAACTTCAAGGTCAACATCATTTCTAACATCCACAGACAAGAAACAACAGAAAGATAACACAAAATATCTGCCAAGCATCTACTTACCTGGACCATGTGGAACAAAACACACATTTAAACACCAACACACCTGACACTCATTTTCACAACTCATCCACACAGGCACACAGTACCGCTCCCAGCAGCGGGAAGTGATTTTCACAGGGCTGGGTAGGTATGGGTCATCGCTACTCATTATGACCCCAAAGAAGGATCCAGGAAAGGCATTTTCACCCTCCTCTACTGGGGGGTCAGGGTGGGGGTAATCTAATGCCGTTTCCTGATTTCAAGTTATGCAGTGCCAGTGGATAACCTCCCTCCCTTTGGCTCCTGTACTGCTTGAGACCACCAAGCTCAGCAGATCTACCGCTCCATTTGCTGAAATCATGAACTGAATATTCTACCCCTTCAGTGCTCCCCCCCCCCCCACCCCTGTCCCTCTAACACTGGCTGACATCTCTTAGCTATACACCTCTTGGTTGAAAATAACCAGATCAGAAGTACTGCCCTCCACTTCTAGTTCCCCCCCCCCCCCCAACCTTACAGACCTCAGCTTTGCACGCTGGCTTTGTTGAAGATCATGAACTCTCAGTATCAATGTCACCTTCCCATTCCTTACCCCCCCCCCCCCACACACACACACACACAAATTCTCAGACACAGGTGGACACCAAACACACAAGTGAGATTCATGAAACCTAACACAAAAGCACACTGATTCACACAGCACTCATCCCGCTCTAGAACTGCCTGACATTGTCATTACAAGAGCAAACCCGTCTAATTTTTCTCCATGTAAACACCCTTCATCCCTTCAACTTCACCACTGACACATTACTCTGCATATCAGAAATGATTATGGACTGGGAAGGAATAGGGGTTCTAAACAGGTTATTTTATTTTTTTATTTTTTCCAACAATGCCAAAACAGTTTGTGACACTAACAGCCTCAAAACATCACAAGCACACAACCCTTCCATCAGGTTTTTTTTTTTTTTTTTTTTCTCCCTCCACAAAATGCAGGCACATCATGCACGAACTCAATATTCAAACATGCAATCTGACATACTGACATGCCACGTCTTTCACTCCAGTTAAGCACTTCACCTACGCATGCCCACAAAAGCAATACCTTTGCTAATTCTTTCACAACTTTAATCCCAGTCTGTACCAATCCACCTCCCCCCTCCACCCCCCTTCCCATTATACACAAAGGTACATTTTTTTTCTCCTCCACATCTGGTACTTCTGGCCTATCTGACAAAATGCTGAGTTTTGGTTGTACAACTACACTTTTTCGGGGGGGGGGGTACCTGGGCCTACTTTGATCAGTTATGTGTTAGAGCGATCACACATATGCTGCAAGATGCAGTGAATCACACAGCACACTTGTTGACCCAATATGCCCAAGGAACTTGCTCACTTCACACAATTCACACGTTAGCTGTGCCTGCCCACCCCTGCACACAAGTGCAAAGACTTGCTACTATCACAGCAGTTACACTGAGGGCAGAAACCCAAACACACACACAAACACAATGCCACAATCAGGCCAGGGGTTTGGACAACATACATCCAAAGCCTTTGGGCACTCTTCCAGCAGCAAAACTGACTACTGAGTACAAATAAGGAATAAAGAGTTCCATGGTACAATGAGGCATCAAGCTCTTAATTTCAAAAAAATAATTCACAACCATGCTTCAACCCCCCCCCCCCCCATTTTAATTTTTAATTTTTTTCTTGATTAGTAATGTTAATCCTTCACTTGAATACATTATCTTGCAACAACAAAAATCAAATGAAAGAATGCCAAAGAGCATGGGCCAAAGGGGATGCTAGAAGAATCCTGCCGTCTCATCTTAGGTTTCAAGGAAAAGCTTTCAAATTCACGTATTTCACACACCATCTACTGCACTGTCTGCACATATGGCCAGCAGCAGACCTGACCGTACTGGCATCTGCGCCCACACGACGTGCTGATCAATGACAGTGATGGCTGAGCTTGATGCATCAGAACCATTAACTGAGGCAGAAGGAACACATGAGACCAGGCCCTTGCAATGGAGCCACACCCCCACACGTACACCAACACACAGACAGTACGGTACCTGCTGTAACAAGTCCTAGGCAACCCCCCCCCCACCCCCCCAAACAGGCACATTTCCAACACACACACACACATACACATGCACGTATACACACACAAACAATGGACCCTTCTGCCCAGACAAACAATTAGGCGGCAGCTGAATCCAAAAGCAACAAACACAGACACACAATACAGGTCACTCTGTAACCAAACGCAACACGGAACACACCCCAAGTGGACAGGAAGCGAGGTGGGGGGTTGGGGATGGGGTGAGAGAGTGAGGGGACAAACGGGACCTACCTGCTGCTGAAGTCGCGTCAGACCGCGCACCCACAGGATCTGACCTCGGCCTCCACCCACAGGGTCATCCTCCATCGCCTCTCTCTCTCTCTGCTCCTCTTCACTCTCCTTGCTTCTGCATGGCAGCCGTAACCGGGGCAATCTGTGTGTCGGTATTGTTGTGATGAGCTGGGCAGAGAAGATACAGGAATATATATATATATGTAATCAACATGTCAGAAACAACTGTCAACTGTTTTCTTCTTCTTCTGGGGTGAGAGGTGGGGAGGGAAAATAAATCTACTCTGAAAATGCCAGACTCCAGAAGTGTTCATTGCAGGAATATACATAATCAGCGTGTCAAAAGTGTTCATTGCAGGAATATACATAATCAGCGTGTCAAAAGTGTTCATTGCAGGAATATACATAATCAGCGTGTCAGAAACAGTCAAGATTTTGTCCTTTATTTGCAGGTGGTGGGAAAGGGAGACACTGACACTGAAAGTGTTCACTAAAACACAGGCTGTTACAGAAGGGAACAGCTTTGAAGTTCAGCAGGCACCTACCCTGCTTTTGCACTAAGAAGTTGCAATAAACCATGGTTACAAGCCGCAGAACACTGACTTGTGCATACACCAAATCTGACTTCATCTCTGATCACTTTTAAGACCACCATAAAAAAATAAAACAGAAGTGGTCCCAACACTGATCCCTTTGGCACTCCTGATTGTCTGCTGACCAAATCCAACTTTGTCCTTTCTACCGTAACAGCCAAAGAAGAGTGAAAGCAGTCGACGTGCATATGCATCCAGTAACTACACAGTGGTATAGTTTTTGCAGCAGTAGGCTGATTCCATTCTGTCAAAAGGTGGGGCAAATTCCATGATGATGACATCCGTTTCCTGCCCTCCATTTTTTTCTCTGACGGTACCTCAGTAAAACTGAGTGACTCATTTTGTGAAGTCTGTGTTGCTGCGTGCACAGCGTACGGTCCCTCTCAAGGTGGTCCATCTGCCTTGGCTTGGACTTGTTACGTGCTGCACAGTTACGTGGGGGCTATCTTCAGCCACGCCCTCCAGAAATGCAGAGAAACCCCCCGAAGATGGAATGTGGCTGCCCTTGTAGTGGAGTTCCCATAACACAACAGTCACAAATGCAATCCTCTCACCCTATGGAATGCATCTGTCAACGTACAATGGCGTCTACAAGATGACCCCCCCCCCGAGTGTTCAGCTGGGGAATGCTACAAAACGTCATCCATGAGGGAACTCACAATGATGTGCTCCAAGGTCCTTTCCTCTCGCTATGGGTCTGGCTACAGATTCACCTGCTCCCAAATGAGATGGTCCATGCCCCAAAAGGCATGCCACAGAGGCCATCAACTGCTAACGGATACAGGTCACTACAGAGACAAGGATGGAATTATTTACCTGCCCCCAGAGGAGACAGCCCACACCCAGGAAGACGCACCACAGCCACTGGTCAGCTGTCAAGTCCTTTGTTTGGAAGGCCAGGCCACCAAACTGCACGATCACCACCTGACCAAACACATACACTTTCTGTCA